>CM039678.1:523661648-524375221 GCA_022496015.1 Hordeum marinum
TGGTCTTCTTCGGTTCAATCCGTTGGCCATCGTTCAGGATTAAGGTGATCGTGAACTTTCATCAGTGTGCAACCTTTTCTTCGGGCCTCGTCTCGTTACCAAAGTTATAAAAGAACAAACTAGCTGAGTTATCATATGTACATACCAAAACAATTTATGCATAAATTAATCAGCACATGCTTAATTAATATATATACCTTGCTGGACGAATTTCCAACAGCTCCCTCCGTTCGGTCACCGGAGCCGTCATCATGGTCTCCTTCCTCCGGCTCTCGGTCACCGGAGCCGTCATCATGGTCTCTTTGTACCTCCAGCATCCGATGACTAGAGCCGTCATCATCATGTCCTAGCTCTTCTATGTCAAAATTGATTAACGAGAAGATATCACCGCCGCCACGGATCATGTCCCCCAACAACGCTTCTCCTGCAAAGTCTTTGTTCATGGTTGGATCCATGGTTGGATTCATGGTTTCTGCAAATATTACAACATGGTAATTAATATACAAACATGAGAGATGGATATATTAATTAGTGGCAAATATTGACAAGGGATCATATTAGTGGTCTCGACGCTTCTACGGTTTGGGGTGGCCTCGACAACGCTTCTAGGGATTGGGTGGCCTCGACGCTTCTAGGGTTTGGGTGATCTCGACAACGCTTTTGGGGATTGAGTGGCCTCTGCAATGCTTCTAGGGTTTGGTCGAGCGAGAGGGGGTTGATCGAAGTTATCAGAGTTTTCTTCTAATGGTTTGGGTGGCCTCGACAGTTTGTCGGTTATGGGCGAGAGGGGGTAGGAGATCAACAACGCTTTTTCAGTCCCGGTTTAGGCACACTCGAGAGTTGGTCGGGCGAGAGGGGGTTGATCGACATCCCCCCTGATGTCGTAATTACCGGAGTTTTCTATATGAACAAAAAAATGCCGGGCGGACATATCATCACGCGGCGGTGGTAACAAAACATGATGCACATAAGTGGTTCTGCGAAGGTTCTGCCTCGCTTCGTGCAACCTTCCATCGATTTTGGAAAGGTTCCACGTGTTTTTTTTCTTTCATATTTTTTTATTTATGGATTTTCTCTTTTTTGATTTTTCTTATTTTCGCCTTTTCTGTTTTTTAAATAAATGTCGACTATTTTCATACATGTCCATTTTTTGTATATACACTGAGCATTTTGTTATATGCATTGAACATTTGTCAAATGCATGATGAACGTTTTTCAAAAACAGTTTTTTGAATACATGTTAAATAATTCATAAATACACGCATAACCTTTTTTAATACACATTAAACTTTTTTTAATACATGTGAAACATTTTTCTGAAGCTCATTGACTTTTTTTCTAAATACATGATGATTTTTTTAAATACACATTGAACATGATTTTTTTAACTTGCATGAACACATACATATATCATGATACCAATATATATGAGCAAAAAACAGTGGTTGGAGCGAGGCGGGGCTGAGGAGTGGCCGGAGCGGAGCGGAGCAGTGGCCGGGCCTGAGCGGGGCGGAGCAGTGGCCAGAGTGGGGTGGGGCGGCCGGCGCGGGGCGGGGCAGATGGAGCGGGGTGGCCAGAGCGGGGTGGCGCAGGGCAGGGTGGCCGGAGCGAGGTCGGGGAGGTCGGGGATGGCAGCTGGCGGCGGCGACGGCGACGGAGAGAGCGCGAGATTTTGGCAGCCTGACGGCGTGGGTGGGGATCTGGCCTTCGTGGGAGCATTGGTATCGGTTCGTGCCACCAACCGGGACCAAAGCCCTGTTTTCAACAGCCCAAAGGGCGGTAAAGCACCCCACTTTCGTCCTGGCTGGTGGCACGAACCGGTACCAATGCCCCCTTTGGTCTCGGTTCGTGCCACCAACCGGGACCAAAGCCCTATTTTCAGCAGCCCAAAGGGCGGGAAAGCATCCCCCTTTCGTCCTGGTTGGTGGCACGAACCGGCACCAAAGGTGGGCATTAGTCCCGGTTCGTGCCACAAACCGGGACGAAAGGGGGGTGCTGCCCGGGGACAAATGTTTAGTCCCACCTCGCTAGCTGAGAGGACTCGAGAGTGTTTTATAAGTGTTGTTGCAGCAACCCTCTCGAGCTCCTCTCAACTGCAGGCTTACGGGCCTAATCGCACACTCCTCTGCCTGTGGGCCTACTGGGCCTGCTGCGAGCCTGAATCCTGGCCTAACTAGCTGGTTCGGTTTCTAGTCGTATGCAGGCCATGGTGGCCCAGTAGGCGGCATGTTTTTTAAATCATGTTTTTTGTTTTGATTTTTTGCTTTATTTATTTTCTTTTGTTTCTACTTATAGTTTTTCAGTGATTCTTTTTGCTTTTAGGTCACAAAAATTATAAACTTTCTATTAGTGCCATTAGTTTTCAAATTTGAACAGTTTAAATTCGAATTCTATGAAATTTGTGTGAATCACTAGTTTGTGAATAACTTTACTATAAAAATAGATTTTTGATTTATTCTTTTTTCTAGCTATTTAATATTACTTTGTTTTAACATTATTTTAAATTTGGTAATTTTTAGGTTATTTTAAATGGTTGTTTAAATCAAAAACAGATTTTGTTATTTTAGTTTGCTATTAAAGTTTCTAACAAAAAAATACTTTATGAAAATTCGTTTTGCTATTAATGTTTTGAAATAAATACTTTGATAATTTTAGTTGCATAAATTTTATATAATTTTAGTTTGAAAAATACTAGAGGTTTATAAAAGGTTTTAAAGTTTCTTTTTTCTATTAGAGTTTTATAACAGCTTTTTAGTTGATTCTTTTTGCTATTGAAGAATATTATAGTTCATAAAATAATATTTAAATTTATTATTTTTAGTTGATTCTTTTTGCTATTAGTTCATTCTTTGAGCTAAATGACCCTGAAATTGGAAAACACTACAAATGAACTCTGAAAAGATTGAAAGTTGGCATGGTATCATCATTTCACCCACATAGCATGTGCTAAAAAGTTGAGAGGGTTACGATAAAATCTGGATGCACTTCGTCAACAAAATGGACAATCTCTTTCGAAATATCAGGGTTTCGGACGAAAACTCATGTGTTACAAATGGATTTCATTTTTTGAACTTATTTGAACTCCAGCCTTTTTGTGTGTTCAAACTGCACCATTCAAAGCCACATCATCAATTTTCAACCCTTTCTGACTTCATTTGTTATTTTTCATGCAGTTATTGATTTTTTTTGAGCTAAATGACATTGAAATTGAAAAGCACTACAAATGAACTCTGGAAAGGTTCAAAGTTGGCATGGTATCATCATTTCACCCACATAGCATGTGCTAAAAAGTTGAGAGGGTTACAGCAAAAGCTGGATGCACTTCGTGTACAAAATGGACAGTCTATTTCGAAGTATCAGGGTTTCAGACGGAAACTCATCTATTACAAAAGACATTTCATTTCTTCACATGTAACTACAGTGATATTCTAGATCAAAGGCATCATCATAATAGTGGTGGAGAGAAAGCTTCACTTTTTCTTCGCTTGTGTCCTTTGCTTATTGCACCGTAACCATGGATGATCTTTATTGTTTAACAGGGTGCTTGGGTCAGCCTTGACTTTGAAGGGAGAAATTTCTAGAAACTTTTCATAATCTTCAGACATGTCTGTCTTGCCCTCCAATCCCACGATGTCTCTTTTGCCTGAAAGAACTATGTGACGCTTTGGCTCATCGTATGATGTATTCGCTTCCTTATCTTTTCTTTTTCTCGGTTTGGTAGACATGTCCTTAACATAGAAAATCTGTGGCACATCATTGGCTAGGACGAATTGTTTGTCTGTGTACCCAAGATTCTTGAGATCCACTGTTGTCATTCCATAATGCGGGTCTACCTATACCCCGCCTCTTGTAAAATTGACCCATTTGCATCGAAACAAAGGGACCTTCAAATCATGTCCATAGTCAAGTTCCCATATCTCCTCTATGTAACCATTATATGTGTCGACCTTCCCATTGGTCGTTGCTGCATCAAAGCGGACACCGCTGTTTTGGTTGGTGCTCCTTTGATCTTGGGCGATCATGTAAAATGTATTCTCATTTATCTGGTACCTTTTGTAAGTCAATACAGTCAAAGATGGTCTCCTGGCCAATGGGTACAGCTCATCAGAAACAGTGTTTTCACACCTGAGACGTGTTTGCAACCAACTGCCGAAAGTCTTGATGTCTTCACATGTAATCCAGTAGTCACACTGCTCTGGGTGTTTGGAGCGCAGAATGTTCTTCTATTCAGCGACATATGGGGTCACCGAGGTAGAATTCTGTAGAACTCTGTAGTGTGCTTGAGACCAAGAATGCCCGTCCCCACATATTATTGACTTTGCTCCTAGCATGCCTTTTCGAGTCAGTCTCCCCTCATACCGCGATTGAGGGAGACCAATCTTCTTAAGGTTAGGAATGAAGTCAACACAAAACCCAATGACATCCTCTGTTTGATGGCCCATGGAGATGCTTCCTTCTGGCCTAGTGCGGTTATGAACATATTTTTTAAGACTCCCATGAACCTCTCAAAGGGGAACATATTGTGTAGAAAGAGAGGGCCAGAACAACAATCTCGTCGACTCGATGAACTAGGACGTGCGTAATGATATTGAAGAAGGATGGTGGGAACACCAACTCGAAACTAACAAGACATTGCGCCACATCACTCCTTAACCTTGGTAGGGTTTCTGGATCGATCACCTTCTGAGACATTGCATTGAGGAATGCACATAGCTTCACAATGGCTAATCGAAAGTTTTTCGGTAGAAGCCCCCTCAATGCAACCAGAAGCAGTTGCGTCATAATCACGTGGCACTCATGAGACTTTAGGTTTTGGAACTTTTTCTCTGCCATATTTACTATTCCCTTTATATTTGACGAGAAGCCAGACGGGACCTTCATACTGAGCAGGCATTCAAAGAAGATTTCCTTCTCTTCTTTGGTAAGAGCGTAGCAGCTGGCAGGACCTTCATACTACTTTGGAGGCATGTCGTCTTTTTCGTCAACACGTTGCCGGTCCTCCCGTGCCTCCGGTGTATCTTTGGTCTTCCCATACACACCCAAGAAGCCTAGCAGGTTCATGCAAAGATTCTTCGTCATGTGCATCACGTCGATTGCAGAGCGGACCTCTAGGTCTTTCCAGTAGGGTAGGTCCCAAAATATAGATTTCTTCTTCCACATGGGTGTGCGTCCCACAGCATCATTCGAAACAGATAGTCCGCTGGGACCCTTTCCAAAGATTACTTGTAAATCATTGACCATAGCAAGTATGTGATCACCGGTACGGATGGTAGGCTTCTTCCGGTGATCTGCCCCGCCTTTGAAATGCTTGCCTTTCCTTCAAAATTGATGGTTGGTCGGAAGAAATCGACAATGCCCCAGGTACACATTCTTCCTGCAATTGTCTAGGTATATACTTTCGGTGTCATCTAAACAGTGTGTGCATGCGTGGTATCCCTTGTTTGTCTGTCCTGAAAGGTTACTGGGAGCAGGCCAATCATTGATGGTTACAAACAGCAACGCATGCAGGTCAAAATCCTCCTGTGTGTTCTCATCCCACACGCATACACTGTTTCCATTCCACAACTGTAAAAGTTCTTCAACTAATGGCCTTAGGTACACATCAATGTCGTGGTTGGGTTGCTTAGGACCTTGGATGAGAACTGGCATCATAATGAACTTCCGTTTCACGCACAGCCAAGGAGGAAGGTTATAGATACATAGAGTCACGGGCCAGGTGTTGTGATTGCTGCTCTGCTCCCCAAAAGCATTAATGTCATCCGCGCTTAAACCAAACCATACGTTCCTTGCATCACCTGCAAACTCCTTCCAGTACTTTCTCTCGATTTTTCTCCACTGCGACCCGTCAGCGGGTGCTCTCAACTTCCCTTCTTTCTTACGGTCCTCTCTATGCCATTGCATATTCTTGGCATGCTCTTTGTTTCTGAACAGACGTTTCAACCGTAGTATTATAGGATCATACCACATCACCTTGGCAGCAACCCTCTTCCTAGGGCGCTCGCCCTCAACATCACTAGGGTCATCGCGTTCCATTCCTCGTACTCACCGTGGTACCGAATGCAGTCATTAGGGCATGCATGTATCTTCTGCACCTCCAATCCTAGAGGGCATACAACCTTCTTTGATGCGTACGTACTGTCGGGCAATTCGTTATCCTTTGGAAGCTTCTTCTTCAATATTTTCTGTAGCTTCTCAAATCCTTTGTCAGGTACACCATTCTTTGCCTTCCACTGCAGCAATTCTAGTGTGGTACCGAGCTTTGTGTTGCCATCTTCGCAATTGGGGTACAAACCTTTTTTGTGGTCCTCTAACGTGCGATTGAACTTCAGCTTCTCCTTTTCACTTTCGCATTGTCTCTTTGCATCAACAATGATCCGGCGAAGATCATCATCGGGCACATCGTCTGGTTCCTCTTGATCTTCAGCTTCCCCAGTTGCAGCATCACCATATTCACGGGGCACATAATTGTCATCATACTCTTTTTCTTTGCCGTCTTCCATCATAACCCCTATTTCTCCGTGCTTGGTCCAAACATTATAGTGTGACATGAAACCCTTCACAAACAGGTGGCTGTGAAGGATTTTCTGGTTAGAGTAAGACTTCAAATTCCCACATGTAGGGCATGGACAACACGTAAAACCATTCTGCTTGTTTGCCTCGGCCACTTCGAGAAAATGATGCACCCCCTTAATGTACTCGTCGGTGCATTTTCTACTGTACATCCATTGTCGGTTCATCTGCGTGCATTATATATAATTAAATGTGTCAAAAACCATTACAGAACATCATGAATACAGAAGTGACCAAATTAATAGAAGTTCATCATCACATTGAAACCAAAGTAGATACATAGTTCTCGTTGACCAACATATAGCTCTCCAGATCATCTAATTAAACCGTACATTGAAACTATTGAAAACATTTCAATGCAACAACAAATGTGATCATAATCACAACTAAGGTAACAATTGATCCAACGGCATAATGATACCAAGCCTCTTTATCAATGGCATATATTCTAATCTTTCTAAGCTTCAAGCGCATTGCAGCCATCTTGGTCCTGTGATCATCGACGATATTGGCAACATGCAACTCCAATCTCATCTTCTCATCTTCAGTTCTTTTCAATTTTTCTTTCAAATGATCGATTTCTTTTTCAGCTTTAGTTAACTTGTCGAGCAGAATTGCATAGTCGCTATCCATTTCTGGTTCAACTACTTCCTATAGATAAAAACATCTACGTCAAGTTGGTGGCATAATTAATTTTCATAGACATTATATGCGTGAAATAGTTATAAAAGATAATATACCACATCTGAATCATAGACTGGACGAGGGTCGACGTGGGCGGATACCATAACCATGGCACTATATAATAACAAACAATAATAAAAGTAAGAAAATCATATGAGTATGTATATTTTCTTTTAGAAAGAAGATAAGATCAAGAGGCTCACCACGCGCGGGCGATCGACGACGGTTTCAGGACGAGGACGGGACAGGACGGACCGCCAAACCTAGACAAATCTTGACGAAAATGGAGTTTGGACAAGGAGCTTCGAGAGGAGAAAGCTTAAGTGTGGCTCGGGCATTTCATCGAACACCTCATGTGCATAGGACGTGAGCTAGAGCACCACAAAGCTCTAACACTGTTGTCCTAGAAAAACAGAGCACTCCACGGCTCTGCTAGCGGCGGGCAAGGGTTTATCTAGGCAGTTCATTGGTTCTGGTTCGTGGCTGGAACCGGGACAATAGGTCTCCCTTTGGTCCCGGTTTCAGCCACGAACCGGGACCAATGGTCATGGGCCAGGAGCGAGGCGCATTGGTTCCGGTTCATGCCTGGAACCGGGACCAAAGGGACCAGACGAACCGGGACCAATGGCTCACGTGGCCCGGTCGGCCCCCTGAGCTCACGAACCGGAACGGTCGCGAACCGGGATTAATGGGCTTAGGAGGCCCGAACCAATGCCCTATTTTCTACTAGTGCATGCGCGACATGCAGCAAAAGGGCATGGGTCGTTCGGGCGAGCGATTGTTCAACCGCACGGCTCTCGTTGCTGACGTGGTGCTCGAGCCGGGATGAAACCTCTGTAAGATTCGTGCAACACATGCCCAATTATCATTTGGTGCAACACATGTGGCAATTATCATTTTGATTAATAAAAAGTGTGAAAAAAGGTGCAACTTTTGTGGGGCTTTTGAAAAACTAATTTTTTTAACTTGGGTGAAAACATACAAGTTAAACTTTTGACTGAAACGACGTTGCGCTTTTCACAATCCGCCGAAACAGATGGTCAATTCGAACTGCGAAAACGTCTTACTCATGGAGTATATTAGTTTACGGAGGGAGTATATACTAATTCACATTTTGTTTGTTCAGAGAGATATTCAGGTACCAACTCCAAGGCCATATTATTAGAACTTAAGAGGCTTACATTTCCGTACTCGCCTTTTGAATCATTTTATGCACAGATAACCAAATTGCAGTGTTTTGCACACAACTGGTGGACTCGTCCATGGATAAATTAAGCCTGATGCATACATGTTAGATCAGTTATGTCTAAGATCCATTCCCTGTTGTAGAATTCTTACCTCAACAACTAAATTATACTGGGAGATTGGATGGATGAACATTTATAGGCTATGTCTAGGAAGAGGGGAATGTCTAGTCACTTTCCACTATTCATGTGCATTGAGGACAGGTCCACCTTCATGTCCCTCCCCCCACTAAATCGAACCGCCCAACTGTATCACGTGTAAGTACAAGATTGACATAGAAATTCGACGGTATGCACACCAAGAAAAACATAGGTAAATCCAACGAATGACACGGGCCAAACAAAAAAAAGTATGAAACTCCATGCATGCTCTCACTGTTTTAATTTACTCTGGATATTAGCTTTGTCCTAATTCAAACTTTATGAAACTCCATGCATGCTCTCACTGTCAATAATATTTTTTTTGCGAGTATCAATACATTTTTATATAAATTTGATCATAGGTTCTAATGTTTGACTTCAGTCAAAACATAAATAAAAACGGAGTGAGTAAAGGAACCTTAAGTAAACGACTGCGTTGGAGCAGTCCCCCTGCTGGTCGATCAAGGTGGTTGGTAAAATAAGCATTGGGGCCCTTCAACATAAATGGATCATCCTGCGAAAATTGATATCTGAGCAGGGGCACTTTGTGGCTGTTATTTTGAAGTTAGAAAAAACAGATTTTTACGGCTTGATATATTTGTGTGTGTATGTGTGTGTGTTCACGTATAATAATGCAGTATTACGGGACAAAATTAGTGTGCACTGTGCAGACACAGAGCAAAGCTAAGCCGGTCGGGTAGTCCGACGAATGTGAAACGGGACTGGGAAACGAACCTTGATGCATGCATGCATCCAGCCGGACATTCAGGCTTTCGCCATTGCGGTCACGTCGACGCTCCTGTTGTACAGTTGTGGGCGAGTGCGTGTAATCATGCCATGGCCCAGGGTGTAACATGCTCGCCGTGTGTGTGTGTGTGTGTGTGTGTGTGAAGGCGGTACCATCGTTGGTAGCTAGTGCGTGTCGTTGTTCTTGGGTCTAACATACCAGGTGTAAAACTTCAACTTTATTTGTATCATTGAGTTTGTTCAAGCCAGCTGAAGTTTGTTGCTTATCCAACGTCGTCCAGTGGACCGACCGGAACGTACATTAGGTTGTCCATCGACGGTAGACATGCATGCATGCATGATTGATTGATATTTCGATGAAGCTAGCAGCGTATGCCCAATACGCGAGGTTGTCTAAGATGCCACGTAGGTCATAATCATGCCGTAATTTCGGCCGTCTGCATGTCGACAATCAGTCAGCATCATGATCCACCTACCATAGTATCTGTCCTGCTAGCCAGAGGGACATGTAACCATCCGTTGATCCGTATCTTTTTTTTTCCTACATACTGCATCTGCCCCTCAGTATTAATGTCAAAAAACCATCTTACCACTAGTAGAGAACACATTGGTTCGTGTCTCCTAATCCCATTAATCCCGGTTCGCTCACGAACCGGGAACCAAAGGTGACAACCGTCCCGGTTCGTGAGCCCAAAGGGCCGGCCGGGCCACGTGGGCCATTGGCTCCGGTTCATCTAGCCCCTTTGGTCCCGGTTCCACGCGCGAACCGGGACCAATGCGCCTCGCCCTGGCCCACGACCATTGGTCCTGGTTCGTGGGTGAAACCGAGACCAAAGAGAGACCTATTGTTCCGGTTGCACCCACGAATCGGGACCAATGGTCTGCCCATATAAACCGTCGTCCGCCGCTAGCAGAGCCATGGAGTGCTCTATTTTTTTAGGACAGCAGTGTTAGAGCTTTGTGGTGCTCTAGCTCACTTCCTATGCACATGAGGTGTTCGATGAAATGCCCGAGCCACACTTAAGCTTTCTCCTCTCGAAGCTCCTTGTCAAAACTCCATTTTCGTCAAGATTTGTCTAGGTTTGGCGGTCCGTCCTGTCCCGTCCCCGTCCTGAAACCGTCGTCGATCGCCCGCACATGGTGAGCCTCTTGATCTTATCTTCTTTCTAAAAGAAATTATACTTACTCGTATGATTTTCTTACTTTTATTATTGTTTGTTATTATATAGTGCCATGGTTATGGTATCATCCCACATCGGCCCTCGTCCAGTCTATGATTCAGATGTGGTACATTATCTTTTATAACTATTTCACACATCTAATGTCTAGGAAGTAGTTGAACCAGAAATGGATACCGACTATGCAATTCTGCTCGACAAGTTAACTAAAGATGAAAAAGAAATCGATCATTTGCAAGAAAAATTGAAAAGAACTGAAGATGAGAATATGGATTGGAGTTGCATGTTGCCGATATCGTCGATGATCACAGGACCAAGATAGCTGCAATGCGCTTGAAGCTTAGAAAGATTAGAAAATATGTCATTGATAAAGAGGCTTGGTATCATTATGCCGTTGGATCAATTGTTATCTTAGTTCTGATTATGATCGCATTTGTTGTTGCATTGAATGTTTTAAATAGTTTCAATATATAGTTTAATTAGATGCCCTGGAGAGCTATATGTTGGTCAACGAGAACTATGTATCTACTTTGGTTTTAGTGTGATGATGAACTTCTATTAATTTGGTCACTTCTGTATTCCTGATGTTTTGTAATGGTTTTTGGCACACTTAATTATATATAATGCGCGCAGATGAACCGGCAATGGATGTACGGTAACAGACGCACCGACGAGTACATTAAGGGGGTGCATCATTTTCTCGAAGTGGCCGAGGCAAACAAGCAGAATGGTTTTATGTGTTGTCCATGCCCTACATGTGGGAATTTAAAGTCTTACTCTGACTAGAAAATCCTTCACAGCCACCTGTTTATGAAGGGTTTCATGCCACACTCTAATGTTTGGACCAAGCACGGAGAAATAGGGGTTATGATGGAAGACGGCGAAGAAAAAGAGGATGATGACAACTATGTGCCCCCTGAAGACGGTGATGCTGCAACCGGGGAAGCTGAAGATCAAGAGGAACCAGACGATGTGCCCGATGATGATCTTCGCCGGGTCATTATTGATGCAAAGAGACAGTGCGAAAGTGAAAAGGAGAAGCTGAAGTTCGATCGCATGTTAGAGGATCAAAAAAAGGGTTGTACCCCAATTGCAAAGATGGCAACACAAAGCTCGGTACCACATTGGAATTGCTGCAATGGAAGGCAGAGAATGGTGTACCTGACAAAGGATTTGAGAAGCTACTGAAAATATTGAAGAAGAAGCTTCCAAAGGATAACGAATTGCCCGACAGTACGTACGCATTAAAGAAGGTTGTATGCCCTCTAGGATTGGAGGTGTAGAAGATACATGCATGCCCTAATGACTGCATCTGGTACCACGGTGAGTACGAGGAATGGAACGCATGCTCGGTATGCGGTGCATTGCGCTATAAGATTAGACGCGATGACCCTGGTGATGTTGAGGGCGAGCGCCCCAAGAAGAGGGTTGCTGCCAAGGTGATGTGGTATGCTCCTATAATACCACGGTTGAAACGTCTGTTCAGAAACAAAGAGCATGCCAAGAATATGCGATGGCATAGAGAGGACTATAAGAAAGACGGGAAGTTGAGAGCACCCGCTGACGGGTCAAAGTGGAGAAAAATCGAGAGAAAGTACTGGAAGGAGTTTGCAGGTGACACAAGGAACGTATGGTTTGGTTTAAGCGCGGATGACGTTAATCCTTTTGGGGAGCAAAGAAGCAATCACAACACCTGGGCCGTGACTCTATGTATATATAACCTTCCTCCTTGGATGTGCATGAAGCGGAAGTTCATTACGATGGCAGTTCTCATCCAAGTCCCTAAGCAACCCGACAAAGACATTGATGTGTACCTAAGGCCATTAGTTGAAGAACTTTTACAACTATGGAATGGAAATAGTGTACGAGTGTGGGATGAGCACAAACAGGAGGATTTTGACCTGCATGCGTTGCTGTTTGTAACCATCAATGATTGGCCTGCTCTCAGTAACCTTTCAGGACAGCAAACAAGGAATACCACGCATGCACGCACTGTTTAGATGAAACCAAAAGTATATACCTGGACAATTGCAGGAAGAATGTGTACCTGGGGCATCGTCGATTTCTTCTGACCAACCATCAATGTCGAAAGAAAGGCAAGCATTTCAAAGGCGAGGCAGATTACCGGAAGAAGCCCGCCATCTGCACCGGTGATCACATACTTGGTATGGTCAATGATTTACAAGTAATCTTTGGAAAGGGTCCCGACGGACCATCTATTCCGAATGACGCTGAGGGACCCGCACCCATGTGGAAGAAGAAGTCTATATTTTGGGACCTACCCTACTGGAAAGATCTAGAGTTCCGCTCTGCAATCGACGTGATGCACGTGACGAAGAATCTTTGCATGAACCTGCTAGGCTTCTTGGGCGTGTATGGGAAGACAAAAGATACACCGGAAGCACGGGAGGACCAGCAACATGTTCACGAAAAAGACGACATGCCTCCAAAGCAGTATGAAGGTCCTGCCAGCTACGCTCTTAACATAGAAGAAAAGGAAATCTTCTTTGAATGCATGCTCAGTATGAAGGTCCCGTATGGCTTCTCGTGGAATATAAAGGGAATAATAAATATGGCAGAGAAAAAGTTTCAGAACCTAAAGTCTCATGACTGCCACGTGATTATGACGCAACTGCTTCCGGTTGCATTGAGGGGGCTTCTACCGGAAGACGTTCAATTAGCCATTGTGAAGCTATTTGCATTCCTCAATGCAATCTCTCAGAAGGTGATCGATCCAGAAATCCTACCAAGGTTAAGGAGTGATGTGGCGCAATGTCTTGTTAGTTTCGAGTTGGTGTTCCCACCATCCTTCTTCAATATCATGACGCACGTCCTAGTTCATCTAGTCGACGAGATTGTCGTTCTGGGCCCTATATTTCTACACAATATGTTCCCCTTTGAGAGATTCATGGGAACCCTAAAGAAATATGTCCGTAACTGCGCTAGGCCAGAAGGAAGCATCTCCATGGGCCATCAAACAGAGGATGTCATTGGGTTTTGTGCTGACTTCATTCCTGACCTTAAGAAGATTGGTCTCCCTCAATCGCGGTATGAGGGGAGACTGACTGGAAAAGGCACGCTAGGAGCAAAGTCAATAATATGTGGGGATGGGCATTCTTGGTCTCAAGCACACTACACAATTCTACAGAATTCTACATCGGTGACCACGTATGTCGATGAACACAAGAACATTCTGCGCTCCAAACACCCAGAGCAGTGTGACGACTGGATTACATGTGAACACATCAGGACTTTCGATAGTTGGCTGCAAACACGTCTGAGGTAAGACAACACTGTTTCTGATGAGCTGTACCCGTTGGCCAGGAGACCATCTTTGACTGTATTGACTTACAAAGGGTACGAGATAAATGGGAATACATTTTAGACGATCGCCCAAGATCAAAGGAGCACCAACCCCAACAGCGGTGTCCGCTTTGATGCAGCAATAACCAATGGGAAGCTCGATACATATTATGGTTACATAGAGGAGATATGGGAACTTGACTATGGACATGATTTGAAGGTCCCCTTGTTTCGATGCAAATGGGTCAATCTTACAAGAGGCGGGGTACAGGTAGACCCGCATTACGGAATGACAACAGTGGATCTCAACAATCTTGGGTACATAGACGAACCATTCGTCCTAGGCAATGATGTGGCACAGGTTTTCTATGTTAAGGACATGTCTACCAAATCGAGTAAAATAAAAGATAAGAAAGCGAATACATCATACGATGAGCCAAAGCGTCACATAGTTCTTTAGGAAAAAGAGACATCGTGGGATTGGAGGGCAAGACAGACATGTCTGAATATTATGAAAAGTTTCAGGAAATTCCTCCCTTCAAAGTCAAGGCTGACCCAAGCACCCTGTTAAACAATGAAGATTATCCATGGTTCCGGCGCAATAAGCAAAGGACACAAGCGAAGAAAAAGTAAAGACTTTCTCTCCACAACTATTATGATGATGCATTTGATCTAGAATATCACTGCAGTTACATGTGAAGAAATGAAATGCCTTTTGTAACAGATGAGTTTCCGTCCGAAACCTGATACTTCAAAAGAGATTGTCCGTTTTGTACACGAAGTGCATCCAGTTTTGTCCGTAACCCCCTCAACTTATTATAACAAGCTATGTGGGTAAAACGATGATACCATGCCAACTTTCAACCTTTTTAGAGTTCATTTGAAGTGTTTTTCAATTTCGGGGTTATTTAGCTCAAAAAAATCAGTAACCGCATGAAAAATACCAAATGAAGTCAGAAAGGGTTAAAAATTGATGGTGTGGCTTTGAATGGTGCATTATGAACACACAAAAACTATGGAGTTCAAATAAGTTTAAAAAAATAAAATCCTTTTGTAACAGATGAGTTTTCGTCCGAAACCGTGATACTTCGAAAGAGATTGTTCATTTCCTACACGAAATGCATCGAGTTTTTGCCGTAACCCTCTCAACTTTTTTAATACATGCTATGTGGGTGAAATGATGATACCATGCCAACTTTCAACCTTTTCAAAGTTCATTTGAAGTGCTTTTCAATTTAGGGTCATTTTAGCTCAAAATAAATGATGAAATGCATGAAAAATAGCAAATGAAGTCAGAAAAGGGTTGAAAAGGAACGATGTGGCTTTGAATGCTGCATATTGAATGCAGAAAAAGTCTTGAGTGCAAATATATTTCAAAAATTGAAATCCTTTCGTAATAGACATGTTTTCGTGCGAAACCCTGATACTTCGAAAAAGATTCCCCATTTTGTAGACGAAGTGCATCCAGTTTTTGTCGTAACCCTCTCAACTTTTTAAAAAATGCTATGTGGGTGAAATGATGGTACCATGCCAAGTTTCAACCATTTCAGAGTTTATTTACAGCGTTTTTAAATGTTGAAATGCATGAAAAAAAGCAAATGATGTCAGAAAAGGGTTGAAAAGGGATGATGTGGCTTTGAATGGTGCATATTGAATGCAGAAAAATTCTTGAGTTCAAATATTTATAAAAAAATTGAAATCATTTTGTAACCCACATGTTTTCGTTCGATAAAAGTTATATAACTAAACTGGATATTATATACAATTCATGCAACTAAAATTATCAAAATTATTTTTGTTAAAAAAATTAATAGCAAAAGGAATATTCGTAAAGTATTTTTTGTTAACAACTTTTAATATGCAAAGAAATAACATAAAAAGTGAAAAAGTGAAAATAGATGCGCTTATAGGGAAATTCAACCTAAATTCAAAGTGCTAGTTAGGTGCCTAACTAGCATTTTGAATTTAGGTCGAATTTCCTGTAAAAGGGCATCTATTTTCACTATGAGAGGAGCTCAACGTAGCAGCCGTGGCGAGGCTTATAAACAGGTTCGGACAACCTTCGCTTGGCGAGGTGGGACTAAACTGCCACCACACCGTTGTGCAAGGACATTGGTCCCGGTTGTGGCACCAACCGAGAATAAAAAGCTTTAATAACAAACAAAAATAGCATAAAAAATGCCGCCTACTAGACAACTACGGCCTGCATACGACTAGAAACCCATCTGAAAATAGGCCAGGACGTAGGCCCGTGGGCCCAGCAGGCCCAACATGGCAGAAGCAGAGTTTAAGCATATATATAGCCTGCTTTGGAGAGGAGCTCGACAGGTCATGCGAATCGGGGCTTATAAACAGGTGCGGTCTCCCCTCGACTAGCGAGGTAGGACTAAACATTTGACACCGCTGCGCTAGGCCTTTGGTCCTTGTTGGTGGCAGCTACCGGGACTAAAGGCCCCCCTTTAGTCCCGGTTGCTGCCACCAACCGGGACCAAAGGGCCGTGTTTCCCGCCCTTTGGGCTGACGAAAAGGGACCATTGGTCCCGGTTCGGGACCAATGCTACCCTTTGGTCCCGGTTCATGGCACCAACCGGGACCAAACGCCTATGCTTCCCGCCCTGTGGGCTGTTGAAAACAAGGCTTTGGTCCCGGTTGGTGGCACAAACCGGGACCAAAGGGGGGCATTGGTCCCGGTTGGTGCCATGAACCGCGACCAATGCTCCCTGTATAAAAGCCCACACTTAGCAATTTTCGACCCATATCGTTCCCCCGAAGGCCAAATTCCCACCCACGCCGTTAGGCCGCCCGAATCTCACGTGCTCTCCGTCACCGTCGCCGCCGCCGACCGCCGTCCCCGACCTCCTCGACCTCGCTCCGGCCGCCCCGCCCCACGCCACCCCGCTCCGGCCGCCCTGCTCGTGTCGTCCGCCCTGCGCCGGCCGCCCCGGCCCGCGCCGCCCGCCCACTCCGGCCACATCCCCCCTCCCCTATACGTGAGGATGATTTTTTCTTTTTTGTTCATATATATGTGTGAATGTTGTTTTTTGTTCATATATATGGGTATGATGTTTTTTGTATGTGTTCATATATGTGTATGTATGTGTTCATATATGTGTATGTGTATGTACGTTTTATTATATTAGCTCTCATTAAATGTTATTTAATTATTATTTATATATGCTTGTCATATTGCTGTATTGCTGTTTATAGAAATTGTCGTAACCCGTATCGCCGCATCGATGTTGCCGTATCAGTGCTTCGTAGGTTACCGCCGCCGCGTGATGATATGTCTGGCCGGCATTTTTTTTGTTCATATAGGAAACTCCGGTAATTTCGACATGAGGGGGGACGTCGATCAACCCCCTCTCGCCCGACCAACTCTCGAGTCCGCCTAAACCAGGACTAAAAAAGCGTTGTCGATCTCCTACCCCCTCTTGCCCCTACCCGACAAACTCTCGAGGCCACCCAAACCACTAGAAGAAAACTCCGGTAACTTTGATCAACCCCCTCTCGCCCTCTCGAGTCTGCCTAAACCGGGACTGAAAAAGCGTTGTCGATCTCCTACCCCCTTTCGCCACTAATATGATCCCTTGTCTATGTTTGCCACTAATTAATATATCCATCTCTCATGTTTGTATATTAATTTCCATGTTGTAATATTTGCAGAAACCATGGATCCAACCATGAACAGAGACTTTGAAGGAGAAGAGTTGTTGGGGGACATGATCCACGGCGGCAGTGATATCTTCTCGTTAATCAATTTTGACACACAAGAGCTAGGACATGATAATGACGGCTCCGGTCACCGAATGTTGGAGGAAGAAGGAGACCATGATGACGGCTCCGGTTACCGAAAGACGTAGGAAGAAGGAGACCATGATGACGGCTCTGGTGACCGAATGGAGGGAGCTGTTGCAAAGTCGTCCGACGAGGTATATATATTAATTAAGCCTGTGCTGACTAATTGAGGCATTAATTGTTTTGGTATGTACATATATTAACTCTTATTTCTTCATTTAGATAGTCCTCTGGATCGAGTCGAACTTCGGTAACGAGACAAGGCCCGAAGAAAAGGTTGGGCAAGGAAGAAAGGTTCACGATCATCTTAATCGCGAACGATGCCCAACCGATTGAACCAAAGAAGACCAAGGATGCATTTTCTGCTCAGTGTGGAGCTACTGTCAGGGACAACATCCCGATCAGCATCCAGCAATGGAATGAGCCGGCTAAGAACGCTAAGAACTACGACCCTCAAGTTTCTTATGTCACCGATAGACAGAAAGAAGATCTTTGGAAGGCCCTGGAGGCAAATTTCACCCTACCTCCAGAGGAGGATGAGAGTAATTCAGTAATAGAGCCACTGGTCAGGTCGTGTGCTCTTAAGAAGATGGTGGATCTTTTCATGAGGTGGAAGAATGAGTTGAAAGCTAAGTTTTTCGACAAAGAGAAGACTCCAGTATTCGTCGACCGATATGCGGGGATAAGAGATCAATGGGACGCGTTCGTGGCCTACAAGACTTCTAAAAAGAGTAAGAAAATGGCAGCGATAAACAAGAAAAATGCTGAGAAGAAGCAGTATCACCATCGCACGGGGTCAGGTGGCTACCTCAGACCCCGGTCGTTGTGGGCCAAATGGGAGGATGACCTGGGAGCTAAAGGTGTCGAACCAGAGATAGGGAACCGGCCAGACCATTCAAGGACTTGGTTCTTTGGGGTTGGGGGAACTTTGGACCCTAAAACAGGGGAATGCGTTTGGACAGACGAGCAACTTGCAATACCCGTCAGGAAGCTTAAGCAAGTTATCAAGGAAGCGCTAGAAGGGAGGTTTATTCCCAACAGAGAGAAGGATGAGTTGACTGAGGCCCTTGGGAATCTTGAGCAACCTGGACGAACACGAGGCATGCCAGGCTCCGTTTCGTGGAAGCTTGGGTTTCCCGGCACAGGAGGTTACAAAAGCCGGGACAGGAAGAGGAAACAGGAGCTGAGCGTTGTGCAGGAGCTCAATGCAAGAGTACGAAGGCTAGAGGAAGAAGTTATGAGCCAGTGAGCTCCCGACCAGTAGCTTGTTTAGGGGCACGAAGCTACCCCGCCATCTCAGCGAAGAAGCAACGTGGCTTCCATGGAGCTCCTTTAGTAACCTGACTTCACGGCTCCTAGCTACCCCGTGGATGCTATCACAGATGGCAACATTGCGAGCTTATGATGAAATGCATTAACCTCACCTTGAAGGTGGCTGACGGCTTTGTTGCACCTCCTTGAACCGACGGAACTTTTCACCACGGTCAGATTCCACATGGCTATGATGTTGTGCAAGTGGATGAAATAATAGGGGGATTTGAGGAGCTCGAGCTTGACCACCCTACAGGTTAAGGGGAGACTCAACTGAGATTTGCTCCGAGGACTACATGTCTATGGCGGAAGGAGCACATCAAGCTTCCGAACTGGACGCCTCCGCCTCCTCCTCCTCCTCCGGAGAGTGATGAAGGCACTCATCCTCCTCCTCCTCCTCCTCCTCCGGCGAGGGATCAAGGCACTCCGCCTCCTCCTCCTCCTCCTCCGATGAGTGATGAAGGCACTCATCCTCCTCCTCCTCCTTCGGCGAGGGATCAAGGCACTACGCCTCCTCCTTAGCCTCGTCCGGCGCGTGACTTTGATGATCAAGGCACTTTGCCTCCTCCTTCACCTACTCTGATGCGTTTGAGCAGTCCGCCTCCTCCTTCGCCTCCTCAACAACGGCGGAAGACAGCCGCCGCCACTCCTCCTCCTCCGGCGCGTCGGAGCACTCCGCCTCCTCTTCCTCCGACGCGTCGGAGCACTCCGCCTCCTCCTCCGCCTCGTAAGCAACGACGGAAGAGAGACGTCGTCGTTCCGGCTACTAGCAGTACAGCCAGTGGTGGGAGGCCATACGAATATGGTCCTAAGTCTCTCAAGCCATTGGAAAAGTTGCCATACGAGAGGACCGTGGAGGAAACCGCGAAGATCTCTCAAGACCAAGTGAGGGCCCATTTTGTAAAGAAATCTCCACCTTCGAAGGAGACGATAGATCCGATGGCAGCGAAGCGCACTATCGAGGCCCTGAAGTGACCACCACCGCCTCCGCTGGATACCAGCTATGTCCGTGCTAGTAAAAAGGCATATCAAAATGCGGTGCAGACGGGAACTACTTCCAGTGATTAGAGGTTAGCAAAACAAAGAAGTGGGAAAAAATTCCCTAGATCGGCGAATAGGCTAACCAATCATGCCCCCCGCTGAAGGTGTCTACCGATATCGCCGCTGATCATCCGGGGATGGTGCCCGATACCAATCCTGTTGATTACATGAGTGATGATGTACTGTTTGAGCCGTTGGAGGTGGACGATATCAAATACCGGTACGGGAAGCCTCTCGTCAAATATGGAAGTCCTCCTCTAGGAACGATGATGAGACAATTGCATGATTGATACATGAAAACCTGCAGCGAGTCTGGGCTTGATTGTTTGATGATGAGTATTAAAGAGAAGCATGACTTCTTTGGCCAGGAGGTGATTAATGTTGAATTTGACAAGCTTTTCCAGTTCTACAATCAAAAGGACATCGACATACAAATCATGACTTGCTAATGTCTGTAAATACTTCTGTAATTAAATCTCTATATATAGCTCACCTGTGTCATTGCATGTAGATATATAATTATCCTCATCACTATATTATGCAGATTGAAAATCATCGAATGCAGAAAAGCAGAAATGTATGACATTGGGTTCATTAACCCAAATATCATACATGAAGTGACGGTTCAAATGTATCCCAAACAAACCGAGGAGAACTTGCTAGAATCGATGCTTAAAAATCAAAACAAAGATAAAATACTCCTTGCTTACAACTTCAAGTGAGTGTTACTGTCTTGTGCATATTCGGTTTCTCCCTTATTACTCGAGGGTATAGTAATGTAATTGATGAGCTATGCATGCGTGCGCAGCCACCACTTTATTCTACTAGAGATTAAGCTTGACCAGGGAGTAGTAACCCACTTAGACTCGAGACGAAATAAACTCGAGTTGTATGCGAACCTGACTGAAATGCTCCAGAGGTAAGTTCAATCGATCATTATCGCACCATATCGGCAACTTTGTTCATTTCCTTATATATATCAAGTAATTATTTTCTTTGTCTGGCAGGATTTGAAAAGATTTCACAAAAATTGTGCTGGGACTGTCTACCGAGCTGCAATTTAGACAACCGAAAGTAAGTAATATATACTTCCTAGTTCCGCCCATCTCCCATTGATTCTAGCTAGTTTCATCAATATATACCATTTAGCATGCTTGCTTATCAGTTTGATTGACCTCTATTTCTCGTATAGTGCTTGTTTCAGGAACAAGGGACTAGTTTTTGTGGATACTACATTTGCGAGTTCATCTATAACGCGACGAATCCTAATAAGTGGGGCTACACTGAAAAAGAATATGAAGTGCGTAAGCAAAAATATTCACAATTTTATTTTATTACCATCATTTGTGTTGAGTTTCATTCATATACAAGTATTGACCCTCTTCTTCAATTTAGATGTGGCGGATGCAGGATGAACTCCTACCACAAGATCGCATACGAGCAATTCAAGAGGAATTGGCGGCATTCTTTATTGACCACGTCATCAATAAAGCCGTAAAATACCATATGAAACTTGAAATTAGATGTTAGGGATTGTAACATGGGATAGATATACGAAAACTTATTGTTTGACCATTCTCTCGGAGGAGGAGGTCGATCACTTCTTTCTGTATATGTTCATGACGATCTTGTATACTTAATGGTTTCCTTCATTTGCTTGCTAACTAGCGTGTCGCGAGTTCTCTCTATACGTATAGTACGTAGCGTCGCGGCCAAGCACGGAGATAAGAGAGGTCACTTCTCTCTATTAGCTAGCTAACAAAATATATGGAACCCTAAAATTAACCCTCAAAACCCTCACCCCCCCCCCTCCCCTTTTTAAAAAAACAGCTCCTCAGCTGCTGACGCGTGGACGGTCTTTGGTCCCGGTTGGTGTTACCAACCGGGACCAAAGGCCCTCCTGCTTGGGCTCAGCGGAGCGGCCACGTGTAGCCCCATCTGTCCCGGTTCGTAAGCGAACCGGGACTAAAGGTCATGGGCTTTAGTCCCGACCCTTTAGTCCCGGGTTCAGAACAGGGACAGATGGGCCTTTGAAATCAGGACAAATGGGCTTTTTTCCACTAGTGTACATTTAGATACCGAGGGAGTATGAGATATAACCACGTACAGACACGCAAATTACATATGGGTTATACATATAGAAAGTTGCAAAAATACATATAGAACAAAAAAAACACTAAGTCATTGAGATTGCACGTATGAATGATAGTTACACGGTACCAGCTAACCTAGCTTACATACGTTGGCATGTCAAGCTCGATCATCTCCTTTAATCGGTTAGCCAGGCCCGGCCTTTCGATCGATCATGGCCGGTGGTGCTGATCCTGACCTATATTGTCGTGGCTGCTTGCTTGCTTGTCGTGGCTGCTTGCTTGGCAGTTGCATGTGATGTATACAACTTTATTGCGACGACCGCGTGGCCGTGCGGGCCCACATGGCCGGGATCTCACGTGGGACCATGCATGATGCGACAGTGACAGTGGGTGATGTTGGCACTAGTAAGCATCTGGCAGCTAAAATGTTTAGTTTACTGGATTCCCTGTACTTTGTGAGTGCTCTCAATGGATTTGGTGAGCTCGGAACATGCATCTAGCTAGGTAGGCAGGTGGTTATATTCATCTGGCCTGCCGTGGCATTGGGATGTTTGCTTCAATTGTTAATTGTGTAGCAGTCTGATCCATCAGTGACCCTGTCACAATCGGTAAAGATTCTTTGTTAGGATGACTGATTAGGGCCTAAAGTCCACCTTCTTTTTACAGTGAAATAGCATGAGTGCTAGAAATTGTGTTTTCCTGTACAAATTTTCAGTTATGAGTAAGATATACTGAGGGTGAAGAATAGGAATGTTCAATCGTTATGCACTAACAGATAGCTTATGTTCCAAATATTTACATTATATCTTGGTGAAATCGTCGAGTATACATTTATGAATGGGAATTTTTGTGAGTTGGTTTAGCAAGGCAAGAGTGGTGTTCGTGTCAACTCAAAAAAAAAATTAGAATAGTGTTTGTGTAAGGGCATCTTCGAGGCGAATTCGCAAACCCGCCGCAACCATTTGGACCGCGCGGTCTGGAGTGCGCCGTTTGGACCGCTGAAGCCATCCAACGCGGTCTTGTATCGGTCCGGATATGATTTCTTTGGCAAATTGAGACAAATGTGGGGAAGGTTTGCGGGAGTCCAGACACGAGAAACACCAATATTCGACACCCCCGACCCACCTAATTCCCCCCTCCCGGTCCCATTTCCTCGCACTATGCCCCTTCTACCTCTTGCTTTCCACCGTCCACCTGCGTCGCCGTTGCTCCTTGTATGTCTCCGGCCGCTAGAGAGGCATTGCAGGACATCCACATCCAGCACCAACATGCCCGCTTGCTATCTACGACGAAGCTTTCCACCCTGGAGCCGTTTGTATCTGTTAGAAGGGAGAGAGGGATTTAGTGGAATAGTTATTGTATTGCTTGAGCGTCGTGAGCACATATATAGGAGTACATGATCATCTAGGACTACAAGTCAAGGAAGGAACAATCCTAGTCTATCTATGTTTCCTAAACAATCACGATACTCAACATCCCCCCGCAATCACAACGGTAGCGACACAGATGGTGAGACTGGAGAAGAATACGAAGGTAAGCCGACGGACATCCCCCCATTGTCGTAACGGTCGATGCATCGGGGAAGTTGTGGCTGGAGTGGAAAATGAGGAGGTTGCTCAAGCAAGGAGGTAGCCCTTTGTGTCGATGTCGAAGTAGCCGAGAAAGTAGGATGGTGTAGCCGTGGTTGAGGTAGCCGTGCGAAGAATGCCGTGGTCGATGTCGAGTCGGGTAGCCGGTGTCGAGGTAGTTGCCGAGGAGCCTCGAGCGCAAGGAGGCGCCGAGTTAGTCATGGGCACAGTGGTGTCAAAGGAGTGGTGCGCCGGGAAGAAGACGTAGTTGAGATGCGTCGCGTCGGGATTGCCAAGTCCGGGGACACATCATGGACGAAGGCACGCATCGGTGTTGCCAGCACCGGGCATGCGTAGACGGACAAAGTCGATGTTGACGATGCGCCGCTCTAGGCTTGCTAGGGCTGGGAACACATCGGGGATGAAGGCACGCGTCGGTGTTGTCAACATCGGGCATGCGTAGACGAGAACCTGCACACAACGGGTACGCCAAGTCTAGGAGGCAAGCAGAGAAGGACTCGACGACGGTTACAGCGCAAATCGACGGGAAGCCGATGTCGTCTGGAGTGGTCGGAGTAGATGAAGTGGTCGGGGTAGACGACGGCGACGCTGGAGATGAGCTGGTGCTGGACGAAGACGAAGGGGGTGGACCTGCGACGGCGGTGACTACGGGGGTAGCAGCGGCGGCGGCCAAAGAAAAGCGGCGGCGACTACGAGGGTAGCAGCGGTGGTGGCCGAAGAAGAGCGGCGGCGGCGGCCTGACGGCGGCGGCGGCGGCTTGGTTAGGAGCGCGGCGGCGATGCTCGAAGTAGGCAAGGAAGAACCTCTAGGCGGCGCGGCACATACCACGTAGAATCGACGCGCGGAGACATCGGGGTGAACCTCGAGGCGTGACGATGCGGCCCGAAGGGGTGACGCAACGGTAGCAGGCAATCGGGCGACGGCAGGAAGACCTCGGGGCGGCTGCACAGACCGCGTGTCGTGGCACTACGGCCCTAAGGGGCAACGTAGCGGCGGTGCGCAGATCGGTGCAGTCATGGGAACGGCCTCGGGCGATGGCGAGGACCGTGTGTCGCGGCACTACGACCGGAAGGGGCGACGTTGATCAAACCGACGTTGATCAGCCCGGTGCTCGATCGGTGGAGGGGCGTGCTTTACTCGGGAAAGTCTTCACGGGACTTGCGGAGGCACGTGCAACCGATGGGCCAGATCGGTCGCACGGCGTAGATGAGGCAGATCGCGACGGCGGGCGGGTGATCAAACCGATCGCGCGCGAGGACGGGGACGCCGCTCGGTGGAGGCGGGATGGCGGCGGAGTCCGTGATGAAGCCGATGATGACAGTCGCCGTGAGACGGCGTGCATATGAGCCCGACGCGGTCAAAGTCTGCAGCCGACGCGAGGCAGCCCGCGTGAGGCAGCCTACGAGGCCGACACAGCCAGCGCGAGGCAGCCGGCTTGGCCGACACAGCTGCCATCCAGTAGCCGGCCCGAGGCAGGCGGTGAGCCCGACACGGCCGAAGCCGCCAGCCAGCCCGAGGCAGCCGATGCGGACGAAGCCGGGAGCAGGCCCGACGCAGCCGGTACGCGACCGACGAAGCGACGGTGAAGATCGACGGGCTGGCCGGCGCATGAATGATGGCTGTGATAGGCCGCCGCAAGGCGCGAGACCGTCGGGTCAGGGCGATGCGGGAGTCCTGATCGGAGCAGGGCGATAACTGCCGGCGTAGATCGACGGGCATGCCGGCGCGTGAACGGCGGCGTTGAGGGGCCGCCGGGTTGCGCGAGGCCGTCGGGTCGATGGAGAAGCCGGGTCGCACCGAGGTCGAAGTAGAGGCACGATGGCCGACAACGGTGGCGGGCGACGCAAACCGATCTAAGATCGGAAAACCAAAAAGAAAGACACCGATCAAAGTGACTGGCGGAAGAGAGAAAACCCTGGATCAAGAGATCGGGGAAAGACTCTTCAAGGCAGCCGGTCAACACGACTGGCAGACGAACCCTAGGTACGGGCGGCGCGGCCCCCTGCAGCGGTCATGGAGACCGACCACCCCGGGGGCGGCGCACGGTGCGGAAGTGACGGGCCATGGCTAGGTCTAGAAACTTACGACAGATACCATGTTAGAAGGGAGAGAGGGATTTAGTGGAATAGGTGTTGTATTGCTTGAGCCTCGTGGACACATATATATAGGAGTACATGATCATCTTGGAGTACAAGTCAAGACAGGAACAATCCTAGTCTATCTATGTTTCCTAAACAATCACGATACTCAATAGTACCCAGGTACACTCCGGCCCCTGTCAAGGACCTTCATGGCGGTCACGACGCCCGGCAGGTGTTTGGTCAAATGTCATTGAGCTTATTTTGAAATGCTATGTCATTTCTTAGAGTTCGGAGGATGATGAGATACTTGACCATGAAGGATGAGTTGTTTTGCGATGCGTGGCTAGCCGCATCCGCATATTTCGTAGGGAAGACTAGAGGGGAGCCCTTCTGACGGCAAATGCACAAAACGTTTCACGCACGAAAGGACAATGTGCCCTTTTACATGCCTATCATTCATCCACAAAAGGTGAAGTCAATGTCGTATCGCTGGCACATGATCCAGATCAGCGTCACCAAGTTTTGCAACGTGGTTCGTGAGCTCGAGGAAAGGTGGCCATTGCACGCAACAGATGAGGGGCTTGTACGTTTTTTGCTTCCTCTTGCTCAACTTAGTGATTGATTTATTCACTCAATGTTGGTCTATACATTATATGTAGCCTGCACGCGCTGCCATGGCATACCACAGAAAGAAGGACGGACATTTACATGCACACACCGTGGGATAAAGCTGAAAGGGCAGTTTGTATGAGACGACGTGACCGCCATGTATGCGTGGCTGTTTGATCAAAAACTTCTTGGACATCTGCTTAATTTGAGACCTTCTTATACTACTTGACTTAATTTGCATGATAAGTATGTATGATCTGTGCGATTTCCAATCCGAATTTTGATGAAGATCGTCCGGTTTGTACGAATTTCGTCCGGTCAGTTTGAATTGTTGAACGGATGTATGCGGCTACAATTAAATGTTGTCCTTCCGCATCCGTGCCCACGGACTAATCCTCTATTCGCGGATGAATGCGTGAGGAAATTTACGGGTTACGGTCCCAAGGCTTTGACTTGTTTAATACTACAATATGGGTTCACACACAAATAATACCAAAATGCCCTTACTATTACGTATACAGTGTGTAGTTAATTACTACCTCCGTCTGGCTTTATTGGTCCCTTCCATATTTCGGGTCAAATTTTGACAATCTATAAACTACTAAAATGTAAAGCATATTATACAAAACATTAAACCATTCAATTTTAATTTGAAAGAGCTTTCCGACAATATAATTTTTGTGACGTGTAATTAACATTTTATCAGTTAAATTTATAAATGAAACTTTAACCCAAATTAAAAAAGGACCTAATAAACCTGGATTGAGGGAATAACACACCCACCGTCATTCATATTCAGTCAGAGATCTAAGCAAAACACGATTTAAATTTTTTTTAAACACCCAGATGTCCTCGATGGGCTGCACTGCAGAGACATGCATACGTACGCACTACATGCCACGGTGGAAGAAGACAAGCAGTAGATCTAACCAAGCGTATGACGGAGGATTACGTGGGCGGTTAATCTTCACATGCATGCGTGAGCTGCTCGACCGATCTGCTACCCCGTACACACGCAAAAGCCTAAGCTGGCTGGCCATGTTAATTTTACCTTTGGCTCCATGCGTACATGGTCGATCGACTCACGTGACATACATTTTTCTCTTCTCCATAGCACTTACCGTGTAATCAGGCAAGGGAATCAACAAAAAAAGTAAAGACTCACCATGCATGCACATGCAATATTACTTGTAGCTCGTTGCATTTCCTGCCACGCACTCGCTCACTGGCATTATCGGCCGACACATCTCACGCCAGGACGGTGCGTACGCACGTACGGGCATCAGTTGTCACCAGTAAATGAATTGGTTGTTTCTACACATATTCATCTGATGGTTGATCATGTGAAGAAACCCAGCCGGCCGGTCATGTGAAACTCTTATGGATCTAGCTGAGCCTTTTACTTCTGGTCACCAAGCAAGCCCTCCGCTCCGCCGCATCTCCTGGATTTCACCGTGAACTTGCAGGAAAAAACCCCTTGGCGCAGGCTACGGACCATGGTCCTCGTGCCCTCCCGGCTTCTTTTTTCTTTTCACAATCGATCTCCTCGCTTGGCCATGTATCTTCTTGGTCGTCATCACCGTGTTATCTTCTTCTCGGCCCTCATGGTCATGGGGATCTCCTGGTTTGGCAAAGAGGATTTCTGCCATGCCATACCATGCATGGTAGTGAATTCGTATAGGGCGTATGGAGTAGTAGGTGGAGTCAAGTAGTGGCTCCCCTGCAGCGCAACGGGTGTCAGTCCTTCTGGACACCATCTGGTACGACTCCGGTCTGAACTCTGAATACATTTAGTTTCGTGTACCATGGCAGACGAATTAAATGTACCCATGCAGTACGTTCTGTGTCGTAGACATCCGTGGACCCAAACTAAATGCATGCCAAATTTCATAAGTTTGTTTTTTACTGTGACTGAGGTGGCCCTCTCACGGCAGCGGCTGTTGTAACACCCGTTACGTCTCTAGGAATTAGCGGAATCTATACTAGCCTCATAGAACAACACTGTCTTTTTACACACTTTGTTTCTAGAATTACGTATACGGAATCAATTTTTTAATCGGTCACCCATTTTAAAATCACTCCAAGCCAAGAACGCTTAGGTTTAGAGTTCTTTTCAAATGGACTTTCGGGAAAGAAGGAATTTCTTATTGATATGAGTAGTATGTCATTCTTATTAAGCCAGGCTCTGACATACACCCCACTCAAAGAAATCGACGTCCTCGTCGCCCCATCCTGAATGTTCCCTCTTAGTACACGTATGCGTGTCTAGTACAGCACATGTGTGATGACATGTGTCACAACGGCCCACACGCGCTATGCATCACATGCCCGCGACCTGACTCATGCATGCCCGTGTAACCACAAGGGTCGGCTATGATACCAATTGTAACCCCCCGTTATGCCTGGTGGGATCTAGACTAGCCCTATAGACCAATACTAGTCTTTCCTGTGCACTTTTTTTCACTTGTGTGTATCCGGCCCCAACTTTTTGGTCGGTCACCCATCTCAGAATTACTCCAAGCCAAAACACACTTAACTTTGGAGTTCTTTTCGAATGGGCTCCCGGGAAAGAAAGAATTCCTTGTTGATATGAGTAGTCTAAATTCCAATTAAGCCAGGCTCTGACGGCGGCGGTGATGGCTAAATGCGTAGATTTCACCAACGGTGACGCCGCCCGACAAACAATTTTGAAGTGGGGTGGGAGAGAGGCGGGTGCCGGCAGGCGTGTGTGGTGGTCGTCGGGGGCAAGGGGAAGGCGCTGTCATGGAGTTGGCCGCGCAAAGGGGAAGGAAGATTTTACTGAAAATCGTTTCGTCTGCTCAAATGAGAGAGAGAGAGAGAGAGAGAGAGAGAGACGACGCTTCCCCTAAGAAGTTTGGGTGACTAAACCTTTTAAAAATTTGACTAGATGCACTTTAACACCTTCAAAGGAAATCTTTTAAGAAGTTAAACTCTTTTGGAGCCCCGTCCTCCTCCCATCGCATTGCACCTCTATATTGCCACCGTCCAAGGCCATCCTTCTAACCCTCCCTCCTCGTCCTTATGTTCTCGCATCGCACCTCTATATTGCCACCGTCCAAGGCCATCCTTCTAACCCTCCCTCCCCGTCCTTATGTTCTCCTTTACCAGCACCCCTCCTCCATGCATTGAAACTGTCAAACCCCCTTCATCGCTTTCGTCTGGGACACCATAACTTTCTGCCGCTTACGACACCTTCCCCACCTCCGATGAGGTCATGTCTCAGTCTTGCCGGGGTCGACGCTCCTCGTTGCTGCTGGTCGATCACGTCTCCCCATCTACGGCCTCGGTGGAATTGACTTGTCACGTGCGGAATTTTCAAGCACATGATATTTAGCAAACACATAGAAAAAGATATTGTATAACAAAATGACTATACTTGGAGGTCATGTCTCAGTCTCGGCCGGGTCGACGCTCCTCGTTGCTGTTGGTCGATCACGTCTCCCCGTCACGGCCTCGGTGAAATTGACTTGTCAGGTGCGGAATTTTCAAGTACATGATATTTAGCAAACACATAGAAAAAGATACTGTATAACAAAATGACTGTACTTGGACAGTCTACCGGAAGTAAATATGGATAAATAGATTATCATCCATCAATGATAGAGCTCGAGTCGGCAAGCGCAGAGGCCCCGGCCAGCCCCTCGCCGTTCAGAAGAGGAGGGACACGTTGGTCACATTACTGTGCAAACACGCAGCAGAGCTAGTAGGGTATATGTGAAATAGGATTAGAGAAAGTACTTGCTGACTAGAGAACGAATCCCGATGCATGCATGCGTCCATTGATCCATCCAACTTTGTCATTGTTGTCCATTTCGATGAGCAGTGAAGTGAAGTGAGCACCGGCCCAAGTGGTAACACGGTGTATACGCTTGTTATTAGGCGGGCACGTCGGTGTATGCATTGTTATTTTCAGCTAGCTAGTAAGGATACAGTGCATATGATTAAGTGTGTTTAAGCCACCTCAAGATTGTTGCTTATTCAACGTCAAGGTGGTGTGGAGAGTGGACCGACAACGGACGTTAGGTCGTCCGTCCATGGTCCATCCATAACCAGCATGCATGATTGATCCATGAAGTGCCTACGTACGTCCACCACGTATGCAAGGAGTATAAGATGCTAACTATATGTCACAATCATGTCGTACTAATTTGGATGTCTGCGTGTCAACAATTTGTCAAGATCGTTATCAAGCATAGTATCCTACTGGTGTGTAGGTGAGACATGTCGCCATTTGTTTTCAGAATAGCTAAACAACTAATTAGATACGTGTGTACTTGCACTAATAGAAGACTGGCCTTTAGTCCCGGTTCTGGAAACCGGGACTAAAGGGTCAGAACTAAAGCCTTCACCCTTTAGTCCCAATTATGTTATGAACCGAGACTAAAGGCCCTCCACGTGGCAGCTTTCTGGAGCGGAACATTTAGTTTCGGTTGGTGTTACAAACCGGGACTAAAGATATTTTTTATTTTTTTATTTTTGTTTTTTTGTTTTTTTTTTAGTTTTAAATCTGTGAATTATGTGACAATTTAATCTCTAATCACCCCTCTTCATTGCTTTTGAATTATTTGACAATTTAATCTCTAATCGTCCCTCATTCCAAATCATCTAACTTCCCATCATCTCACTGCTCTAACCCAAGCAAGCTTAACTTTCGAGTTCTATCACCCTTTGTTTCCAATTCTGCACTTGTTGTTTTCTTGACAATAGTAAGCTATTAATCGTATTAACCCTTAGGTCTTGATGTCACATGATTTAATTTTTTAAATTCCAAATAATTATTAAAATAAAAAAATAAGTATAATAATATTCAATTTCTATGAAAATAAAATAAGTAATATTATTATTTTATTCATTTTTTGCCATATATTCAATTCATATGGCATAATTAATATCTTTAAATCTATAAATCGAAATTCAACAAATAATATATCCATTATTATTAGAAAAATGTGAGGAATCCAAATATGACATCATTTATTTATTTTTAAATAAAAAAATTATTTTTTTTGATTTTGTAGAAAAAAATCTTCTTTTTGAAATATTTTTTTTACTTTTGGGATTTCGAGAATCTGAGAAAACTTCACCGGGTAAACCCCGGTGAAATCAAGTCCCAATTTTTCTCTAGTTTTTCTGATATATTAAACTTTTTTTCCGACGTCGTATGCAAAAGTTATGGCCGTTTTTTCGCAAAAACGGTCAAAATTCATATTTCAAAATTTCCATACCAACTAGAAACTAAAGCCTAACTACATCTCAAAGAATTTTATTTTTTGAAGATTTTAACATTTTGGTTTATTTTCTAGAAAACTCGAAAAATGCGGTCTAGGGGGAGAGAGTTTGAAAATTTCAGAACCCCTTTAGTCCGGGTTGGTGTCCATCCAATCATACCGTCGACTACATCTGCTAGGACCGTCCCAGCCAGAGTCACAACAAAGGTTAAACAAACGAGAGTTAAACCTTTTCTAACTTCATTTGCTATTTTTCATGCATTAAATGATTTTTTTGAGCTAAATGACCCTGAAATTGAAAAGCACTACAAATAAACTCTGAAACGGTTGAAACTTGGCATGGTATCATCATTTCACCCACATAGCTTGTGCTAAAAAGTTGAGAGGGTTACGGCAAAAACTGGATGCACTTTGTGTACAAACTAGACCATCTCCTTCGAAGTATCAAGATTTCGCACGAAAACACATCGGTTACAAAGGCATTTCATTTTTTTAATTTATTTCAACTCCAGACTTTTTGTGCATTCAATATGCACCATTCAAAGCCACATCCTCAAATTTCAACCCTTTCTAACTTAATTTGCTATTTTTCATGCATTTAATAAAAAAATCGAACTAAATGACCCTAAAATTGAAAAGCTCTACAAATGAACTCTGAAAAGGTTGAAACTTGGCATGGTATCATCATTTCACCCACATAGCATGTGCTACAAAGTTGCGAGGGTTATGGCAAAAACTGGATGCATTTCGTGTACAAACTAGACCATCTCCTTCGAAGTATCAAGGTTTCGCACGAAAACCCATTTGTTACGAAGGCATTTCATTTTTTGAATTTATTTCAACTCTAGACTTTTTGTGCATTCAATATGCACCATTCAAAGCCACATCCTCAAATTCCAACCCTTTCTAACTTCATTTGCTATTTTTCATGCATTTAATGATTTTTTTAGCTAAATGGCCCTGAAATTCAAAAGCCCTACAAATGAACTCTGAAAAGGTTGAAACTTGGCATGACATCATCATTTCACCCACATAGTATGTGCTACAAAGTTGAGACGGTTATGGCAAAAACTGGATGCACTTCGTGTACAAACTAGACCATCTTCTTCGAAGTATCAAGGTTTCGAACGAAAACCATCTGTTACAAAGACATTTCACTTTTTTTTTAATTTATTTCAACTTCAGACTTTTTGTGCATTCAATATGCACCATTCAAAGCCACATACTCAAATTCCAACCCTTTCTAACTTCATTTGCTATTTTTCATGCATTTAATGATTTGTTTCGAGCGAAATGACCCTGAAATTGAAAATCACTACAAATGAACTCTGAAAAGGTTGAAACTTGGCATGATATCATCATTTCACCCACATAGCATGTGCTACAAAGTTGAGAGGGTTGTGGCAAAAATTGGATGCACTTCGTGTACAAACTGGGCCATCTCCTTCAAAGTATCAAGGTTTCGGACGAAAACCCATCTGTTACAAAGCCATTTCATTTTTTTAACTTATTTCAACACCAGACTTTTTGTACATTCAATATGCACCATACAAAAACATGTTAAAATCTATAGAAAGAACTAACTAAAAAAACAATTAAATGACTAAAACAACTATATAAGCAAAACAGTAATGTTTTAATTAAAGTACTAATTTTTATTATTCTAAAAATAACCAAATAAATCTTACTGTGACAACAATCTAACACGTGACTAGGAGCAAAAAGAATTAAATTAAAAAAAATGTAAACTCAAGTTATTCACAATCTAGGGTTTAAAGCAAATTTGAACAAATTCAAATTAAACCATTCAAATTTGAAAAACTAATGGAACAAACATAAATTAGACAAAATTTTGGATGTAATGCGAAAATAATCACTCAAAAAATCAAATATCCTAAAAGATATAAGCAATTTAAAACAGAAAACAAATGTAAAAATAGAAAAAAAAACTTTCAAGGACCCCTTTAGTCCCGGTTCGTGTCTCCAACCGGGACTAAAGGTCTAACCTCAACCCCCTTTAGTCCCGGTTGGTGTCTCAAACCGGGACTAAAGGTTCCATTTGAACCGGGACTGATGCCCTAGCCGCTTGAACCGGGACTAATGCTCACATTAGTTTCGGTTCGTAATGCAACCGGGACTAATGAGCTTTGCAGAAAGGACCAAAGCTTTGTTTTCTACTAGTGTTGGTGTCTATTAGTATATATACATGTGGCCATTTTGCCAAGTCGTTTCTTTTCTTCTAAGAGTTGTCATGCAAGCTGGAGTGGAACACATATATGTCAGGTTCCCAGCCAAAAAGGTACTTTATATAGTATCAATTGCAGCGAATATTGTCTTTGGAGGCCGAGCTTCATGGAGCTCAGTTTTGAAAAATTCGAATTTTGTTAAATTTCATATTTTATACGTTAAAAAAATTCTTTAAAAAAACACAGATATACATGAAGCTATAACACACGTGTGTGTAAATTTTCAAGGCAAAATACGTTGAAATACGGGTTGTGCAAAAAAGACAAATCTGGAGCTTTTTAAGTTTTAACATATGATACTATTCATCCTCCCATGCCATGAATTTGTCCTTTTGTACAGGTCGCGTTTCAACGTTTTTCATCCTGAAATTTTACACACATATGCATAACATCCTTGTTTACTTGAACAATTTTTTTCAGTCTTTTCTGAAACCGAAAAGTTTGAACTTTTATTTTTTCTCTCGAAAAAACGCATCCATGGTGACCGAGTGCCAAACGTCCATTCTCTTGAAGCGAATATTTCTTTGGAGGCCGAGCTCCAAGGAGCTCTCTTGCAGCCCTTCTCTTCTCAAAATAAACTGATGAAGGGTTCTATTTAATGCGAAGAATGGTTGAAATAAAATACATCCAGAAAGTTGCTACAAAATAAAATTAAAGCATACCATATAACTAACGAAAAGCATCTACAACCGGACAAGGCTAATTCAGCACCTCAAACGCCCACGGACGCGTCCATTAACTGGTCACGCCTTATATTTCGTTCTCACATCCAGACATCTCAGATAGCATGCCTTAAATCCATACAAACTAATGCAACTACGTAAAAAACATACACATCGTCGAGCTACTACATACAACAATCTATCGGACTACCAAAATTTGGCACGTTTGACTATGACGTAGAAGATCATCCCCGACTTCCCTTGTCTTTTCCCACGCCATTGTCATCCTTCTCTACCGATCAAAGACGTAATACAGATCGAGCCGGATCATCTCTATGCCGTCATTGTCCTCACTGTCATTGTCCTCCTTCTCCTCCTTTGTTGGAAGTTCGGCCATTTCACGGACAACCCAATTCTCCTCTCGGGCTAGGGCGCGAGTCTCTGTCGGCTGCTGCTTCTTCAGAATGCGGGAGCAGATGACTTCTTCCTCTTCGGACATCCATGTCGTTGCATCAGCCGCCTCCGACGCCACCATTTCGGCAGCGAGTATGAGCCTCGCTGGCCCTTATCCTCTCCTTCCCACGGTGGGCACAATGGTCCCGGTGGAACTCATACTCCGCCTGACAGGTGATGAGGAAGAAGGGGTTTTTAGGGTGCCCGGGCCGCTATGATCCAGCGTCGAAGGAACCGAGTGCCCTTTGAGTCGACGTTATGGCATCACGTCAGACAGATCCTGCCATCGGCTGGATGGTGTCCTCCCGGGAGGGGCGGAGTGCAATGCAGATGTCCATTGCCTCCTCCAACCCACACGGGATGACACCCAGGTTGACGGACCCGGACTGGTCGAAGTCAGATCCGATGTCCGCCTTGCGGAGAAGGCTAAAGGTGAGCTCGGCTGGCGGAGGGGGGGTGGAGTGAAGTAGCCAAGGTTTGGTCCGGCGAGTGGGTGAGAAGGAATATATGTGTGGTCGGGTGTGCCAGCATGGGCCGGGTCCGACGTGGCGGGCGCGCCCGGGCGCCCCCATATCCGCCCTATTTCCGGGCTGGATATGAGGGATGCCGGCTAGCCCGGGTGTTTAAGGCCCATTCGAGGAGCCCGGTTGGATCACTTTTTTGTGACCGAACAGTGACCGGGCAGCCTACTATGACGTTTGAGACGGGTTTGATGAGCCCGGTCTTAGTCAACCTAGACTTAACCAAGTCTAGTCGATACTACATTCATGAGATCTTACACGGAGATCCATACATTTTCTTTTAAATTTTGTTTTTTTATATGTTCTGTCACTTGAATGAGATTTGATTAAGTCTAAGTCAACTGAGATCGGGTCACACTTGCTACAACGTACGCATAATTAAGCCAGGGCACAATTTGGCATTGGCAAGGCGGAGGCGTATGTTTGGCATGTCAAGCTCGATCGATCTACGATCCACCCATGCCTTCAATTGGTTGGCCCTCCATCGACGATTTATCGATCATGCATGGCCGGTATCTGTTGAGTTGCTGACCCAGCCTATGTGATCTGCTTGCTTTGTTTCTAAATATAAGTCTTTATGAAAATTTCGTTACGGATTACGTACGAAATAAAATAAATGAATTTATATTTTAAAATATGTTTATTCACATCCGTAATAAAATATTTAAAAAACGTATACGTATTTAAGAACGAAAGGAGTGTGCAACTTTATTGCGACGACCGCAAGGCCCACATGCATGGAGATCACGTGACGCAGGATGCGCCGGTGACATGGGGTGATCTTAGCACTGCTAAGCATATGTCAGTTCGAGATTAGTGACAAGTTAAAAGAAGCTGATTCTCGTATAGTATCAAGTATAGCACTGTCCTTTGTGATGTATTTAACGGATTAGGTAGATTTGGAACATCTAGCTAGGTGTAGGTGGGGGTGTAGGCATCTCCTAGGCGGGCATCCATTCCAGGCCCAAGTGTCCGACATTTTAGAACAACTTCAACAAGGACACAAAACCGTCCGGAAATATTTGGATCGGATCGGCCAGCCATTTTTATTATTCAATGTCGATCATAATTTGTATACGGCAATCCGGATGTTCAAAAACCTATGAACCGACACCAAATTGAAAGAGTTTTGGGAGAGTCCGGACGTCCGTCACCTCGGATTCCGATCATGTGGACCCACCCAAAACCCTCCTTCCAGCCAAGCCTACTCCGGCTGGACCGCATTCATTATGACTGACTAGCCTTTCGCCAACCCACATTCATGACGATGCGGTGTCTAATAGCTAGGCTCCTCCACAAAGCCCTACCCGCACAACCCTCCTCCTTCCCCCACACCTTCATCGGTGACCACACACCACCACACCTCCCACCATCGTGATGGAAAAGAAATTCAACAGCAGGACGCCGGGAAGTGGTCACCCGTACGCGACTCTGGAACCAGTTGATACTTTTTGAACCGATGAACTGGACCGCCGCAAGCGACGAGACCGAGGCTTTGTGGCACGTCGGCCGGGGTTCTTCCCCGCGTCCATTAGATCCCAGCGCCATCAACTTCATCCAACATGGTTGAAGAAGTGGAGCGTCGTCATCTGCCACCATTCACGTTCCCCACTGCAAGACACCAAACACAACTGCAACAACTGATCCCAACGCCACCCAGAAGAGTCTCGAGCATCGACCACTAGACACAAATCTCACCGGATCCGAAGACCGTCAAGAACACCAAGCCATCTGCTCCTCGGCACCACTGATTAGAGCACCACCAAGATGAAGAAAAAACGAAGGCCAATTATTATGACGCGGCGCCATCACCTCCATTGATGCAACACCTCTAAAATCACTATCCTATCCTATCTTCTTGCCGGAAAGAATCGTCGGGGTCCCCGTCCACACCCACTACCAAAGCGGCAGATGGGAGGGACGGGGACCCTTAGCCAAGCTGGCGTTGAGAGGAGGTAGAAATCGCCTCCGGAATCGGCTCTCGAGCTGTTCCTGGAAGTGCTTGTGGAACCGCCTCTGCCTTGGTGGAAAATGGGAGGGTAGTTCTCCCACTCAAAATCTACTCGTCGCCCACCGCTTAGAGCTTCTACCTCCACGGACATCAAATCCGGGCCATCAACGCCTACGGACGCGTCCAGATGTGTCAGCGGGTAGTTATCGGACAAGCCTCGTTTCTTTTTCTCTGCATCCAAATGGTTCATATTTAAAATCTTAAATCCATACAAAGCATGCACAAAAAAACCTATGTACTAAACTAAAATTTACACTACCATACTCGTTGTCGTCTGATATGCCCACGATCTTCGTGTCGGGCTCTGGATTCGTGGGCGATAGCCGCAACTCTGGCTCTTCCACGTCGGTGTCTGACTCCTCCGCCGCCCCCGCCGCACCCCCCCCCCCCCTCCGGATCCGCCCGCTCCATGGGCTTTGATTGCTGCTCCGCCTCCGACTACTGCTCCCCCTCCTCCAGCTCCGACAAGTCCAAAGGTAGGTGGGCTGCGATCCGAGCATGCGCCTAGCCCAGATCTCCTCAAGCAGCTGGAAATGATGCTATGGCGTTAGCATAGCGTACATGGTCTTCTTCTGCTGGGCCATGGAGTAGGTGGACACGGAAAGGGAAAAGGGAGGCGGAGAGGGAGAGATGTGGATGGGATCGGGCTGACGGTCCGAAAAGGAAGAAAACGGATGTGGCTAGGGCTTAGGGATGCCATCCGCTTAAATAGCCGGACTTCAGCCCTTGGGCGGCAAGTCAGGGTGATGCCGCACGAAGTTCACACCCCCACCGGAGGAGGCACAGGTTGAACCGTTGGGTTTCTAGCCCATTACGTATGAGAACCCGTCTTTACTTCAACATGGCAGACACGCTTTGTCTCGCCCATGTCATCCCTTACCCATCCCGAATTTGGATTGAATATAAAGGGCGTTTGTCGGCCTGGACGAAGCCAATTTGAGATGCTTGAATGGGTCGGGTTTTTATTTACCGACTAGTGATTGAGTCACCCGTATGCATTTTTGAGACGTACGTTGTAGATGCTCTTACCACCCTATGACCGAGACGCTGCCCCGTCGGGATGGGCAAGAATGGCTACCAGTCCGACGTGTCGACCCCCACCGTGAAGACAGATCCTGCTGGATTTCAAACTCCCATACGAGCTGCCATGGAGACACCTCGCCGCGACGGGATAGCCCGTCTGCGTCGACTTTCCTCTATCGCGTCGACGCCTGTCAAGTAGGAGCCAGTCTACGACGACAACATCTCTCATCTTGTCAAAGACACCCAGATCGATGAGAATACGCCCTATGGAAGAAGGCAAGCAGTAGACCTAACTTGTTTTTTCTTTTTCTTTTTCCTTTTTACGGGTGAAGTAGACCTAACTTGTAACCGTACATGTGACGCAAGATTACGACGGGTTAAGTTCACATGAGCTTACGCTCGTACACGCACACCAATGTTGGTTTTAGCTTTGTCTCCACGCGTACATGGTAGGTCGACTCACGGACGCTTTGGCATTCGCTCGTTCACACATGTAGATGTAGTGCCACTTGCCACGCACATAAAGGCAGTCCAAACGGCTCGACGGAAATCAAAGTCACCGTGCATCCAGCAGATAAAACACAAGGTAACACGGAGGCATGCACGTACGTGCACGATTTCAAGTACCGCCTGACCAGCCGGCCGACACATTCTACAGCAGACACGTACGGTGCTGTACGAATATTAATTGGGCACGTAACTACCCTACAACGGTACCGTAAGAATTTTTGTTGTTTCCTCCCGGAGCAGTGTAGGCACGTACCGCCGTGGATCGCAGTTGGGATTCAATCATGCATGCATGCATGCATGTGAAGGAGCAACGCAACATGTGAACCCCTGCGGATCTAGCTGCGCCATCACTGCTGGACATACGTGCGTGCGTTCACGATGGAAGGAGCTAGCCATGGCCAACATGCATCACTGTAGGAACCGTTCACCTCTACTGCTTGGTGCGTGCATGTAGTGCCTACGAAAGATGGATGGATCTCCAGGGGAGTTCACGGCCAGTATCGCTGTAGAAGAAACCCCATCCACCGGGCCACCAGGGTGACCTGAACATGCCTCCTCGCGTGCGTGCATGGAGCATGGACCATCCATATGCGCGTGGCCGTTTTGATCTGGCAAGGAGGATTTGTCGGTGCGTGGACTCCCGTACCGTATACATTCTTTCTGATTTATATAGGACTTAATTTAAAAATCTCATCAATAAAGGTAGATGGTAAGTGATGAATTTTTTTTTAGGTTTGCAAAAATTCTTTATAATGTGTTCGTTTTATTCAAACGATTGTGTTTATCACTGCATTAATTGTAATGCATGTATGCATAAACAAAATTTTTAACATACATTGATCAATGTTCTCTAAATTTTCGTATCCAACAATTTAATGCATCTTGAAATCTGAACATGTGATGGAAAACAATCAAATTAAGACTTATATAAAATGAAAAAACTAAAATTTTAAGATAAGCTCTACAAACTTATAGAAAGGAGCAGTGGTTCAAGTGGCATGGATCCAGAAGTAGTAGGTGTAGTGGACTCCAGCTCGCTCGCACCGGCGTGTAACTGCGCGTATAGGGCAGTTTATGGCACGTACGTGTGCCCCTGCCCTGCCATGCCCGTCCTTTTGGGTGCCAGCCGGTACTCCGGTCTGAACATCTGGTGGAGTAGCATGGGAAATCGCCATGAATGGGCCCATGCACGCACAGTACATCTACCCTGTGAACCCAAACTAAATGCCTTATGAAACCTGATCTCGAGGGGTGGTCACAACTCACAGGTAGTGAATCAGTAGCGGTAATGTACGTTTTACCATTCCTGACCAGCTTAGTATGTATGCGTGTTCCTCTCTTGAACGTACCAGCTGGCCGGCATCTTTGCATGCACCTGGCCGACCTGAAAAGCTACCCCATAAGAACCCAGTTAGCACTAACTGTCTTCGGATAATGCAGAACAACATGTGCTACGTATACGTACGTATTAGTTTTTTCACGGGGCATCTCATCTACTACTCGCATATATAGCTCAGCCATGCAAACGGCACCTTTTCTAGCTGGACGAGAATCCAAATGCAACTGAACAAAAACTCAGCAAAGCAGTCACTGCCTTTTGCTCCCTACTTTACGCATGGTCTCATGTCATGTGTGTGTGCCGGGAACATGCAAAGCTGCATGCTTAAGGTCAACTGACAGTACTGTCAATTAGTATCAAATTATTATGTCTTCTACCAAGTGGGTAGGTACCTCCAGCTTACACAAATCTGGGCCACTAACCACAGTGTCAAGGGAGACAGTCTGGTTTACCTTACTTTACACAGCACATGACATGATAATGTAGTGATGGTGGTGTCCTTCCTTCCTTCCTAGGACTACTTGGCTGCCGATCTACATTAATTACAGCACATGCGTTTAATCTTGTTTAGTGCCACCCAGTTCTTGTTTTCGAGCAATATATTCCCGGTCCTGCACAGATCTTGGTCCGGGCATAGAAAATGTTTTGTTGTGCATAATACATTGCAAAACATGTACATATCTGTCTGATGCTTAGGAATGTTTGTTGCATTCCACTAAATTCAAAACAGTTAGGAAATGAATCACTTAGGGTGGCTGTTGTTCCCTCCTGAAGGGCGTCGGGTATCCCACTCAACCACGTCCCTCCGCGTACAAGGAAAACCCTATGAGCAATCCGGACAGCAGCGTCGTCATCGTCGATTTCCTTTTAGAAGGTGTTGCTTGTTATGCGATGGTTCGAAGTGCTAGGAGCGTGGTGGATGTCTTGGAGGGCGCATCTGTTCGGGATTATCATAGTTTTCGTCGATCCGACTCAGTTGTCATTCTTTTATTTTTAATTTCTCTTTTATTTTTATTTTGGGCATACTTGTGTTGTTTGCCCCAGCAGTGACATCTTTGTTGCATCGGGTGGTTGGTATATCTATATAGCAGGGCGAAAGTCTATTTCGAGCGAGAGAGGGTGGCTGTTGTAGATCCGAGTTGTGTGGTTTCTTGCTTGGCGAATATGGCGGCATCAAGCGGAGTTGGATGGCGGCTGGGTTTTAGTAGTCAGTTTTAACCGGCGTGTTCGATGGGCGTTGTACCTCACCATAAACTCAGAGTTGTCAAGGAGGGTCCTTAATTAGCGACGACGAGAACACTAGATGGGTGCTCGCCTCTCGGTTTTGATTGTTTGTCATAGGCCGGCATGGGTCTTGACGCATGTTTCGACAAGGTCTTCGTTCGTGGTTGTCGACGGTGGACTCGAAGTGCCTGTCTCACGGAGGAGTGAGGATGATGAAACCAAATGACAACCTCAACCACGCTTTTAGCATTCGCGGTCGTGTGTGTACCAAGGTCGGCTGTGGTGCTCTATCTTTGTTTATGGACGACATGGCGCCTTATCTTGTGACCGTGTTCTAATGATGTTCGCCCGATTCACAAATTAATAGGGCGACTTTCTTCTTCCTGTTATAATTAATCTAGGTCTTCTAGAACCAACTTTTGAAAAAGTAATTAGCAGAATGCTTTTCATCTGAAAAACAGGCGCATTGCTTGCTAGAAAGCCTAGAAGGTAAATTGTGCGCCAAAACAACAAAAATCTTCTTCTACTCCAGAGCTCAAATGCTCCTGTCATGAATATTAAAATAAATAATATAGTAAAACATATCAAATATTTTGATTTCGTTGGCAGCAAACATTTTGAAATGTTCTACCGACATGCAAAATTTCATGAATAGAACACAACCCTAATACTATGGGCGACAAAAATAAAACTAGCGCTCCAAAATGGTTTTTTAAATAAATATTCTTTTCAGAGAATCAATTTTCATTTTCATTTGCTAGAAAGCCTAGAAGGTAAACGAACCTAGTGCATGGCCGACCTGGCCAGATTCAGACATCTAGATTGGACAGATTTTGCCATAATTTCGTAGACACACTACCGGAATCGTCCCCTACGTCGACGACCAGGCCCGTTGGCGTAGGCCAGAATAACGTCGGTGTAGGGCTACGCCGACGGCCCCGTCGGGATCGCGAGCGTCGGCATACCCGAGCATTTTCGTCGGCATATGAAAACCGTCAGCATAGGTCCCTATGCCGACCACCGGCCGTACGACCATCGGCGTAGATAGGTCGTCGGCGTCCTTTTTCACGTGACGGCGGCTGGCGACGACGTCGGAGTTCGTCCAGCAACCGGAAGCTGCCACGTGACAGGGGCTACGCCGACGGTGTATCAACTCCGGGTGCATCCGAAGGCAGGGCTACGTCGACGGTAACCGTCGGCATAGGCCACGAGATACGCCGACAATGTAACCGTCGGCGTAGACCTGCCACGTGGCAGATCCTGGTGCGTAGCCCTGCCATGTGGCAGCTTCTGGTGCATCCGAAGGCAAGGCTACGCCGACGGTCCGTCAGCATAGGTACTGTTTTTTTTTCATTTTATTTCTCGATAATATACAGCACAAATTGATCACAAATATTAAACAACATATATATATATATATATATATATATATCATAGATCCACATCATTATCACCACAATATACGTATTATCACTACAATATAAGTATTACCATCACAACATAAGTGAAATCAACACAACATACGTCGAAACAACACAACAATTCGACACAACATAAGTCTGAACAACATAATATAAATGCATGAAAGATAAGTCATGACCACCACCACCCAGAGGCTTAAGCGTCAGGAGGTCCACCACCAAGTTCGGTACCGCCAAGACCGCCAAAGTCAAGGTGGTCACTACTACCAGCACCGCTACCGCCAAGACCGTGACCGCCACCTCCTCGGTGGATCGGAGTGACCGGACTCCGTGACTCGGGAGTGATGCCATAATTGGCACCACCACCAACGGAGAATCGATCGGTTCCCTGCATGTTTGAAAAGAGATGTTAAAGAGATATATGATAGTGTTGAATGCACGATAAGTAGTTGGATATTTTGGGGATGTACTAACCTGAGTCGGATAGTGTTGTCCCACAAAGTCATCAAATGTAAGCAGAATTGGTTGTTCTCCAGCAGGTGGTGGTGGTGGTTCCATTACAGGAACCGTTCTGGCCGCCATGGACTAAAAAACGAGTTGCATGTTAGTTGACCAAGCACACGCGAAGGTTAGAAGAAATGAGAATGCAAATGTGAAAGTCAAATGAAAGGGGCTAAACTAACCTTCATCATGCGACTGGCGTGGTCCGAGACTGCTGCTAGTCTCGCGTTCCACGCCATGGTCTCCTAACGTTGGTACTCCATGTAGGCCTTCAATATAACATGATGAAACTCATAAGAACATCTTGGTGTGGAAAATAAAATGAGAAAATGGAAGATAAGAGGGAAAATTCTTACAGAGTGTTGCTGGGCTAGCAGGGATAGTGAGTGTGCACTTGTCGTCCTCGGCTGCGAGCTCAGGCTTGGGTTGGTAACTCGAAGATTTGTGTAGGAGATAGAAGGAGTGACCACGGCATCCAGAACTCGCTGTCGACCATGACTCTTCGGCCCTATGCTGACCACCGCCCTGTCGTTCGTAGCCTCTTTTATGGGGTCAGGTGTGTTAGGATTGTATAGATTATACACCTTCTTGTAGGTCTCAAGGTGCTCGCCGGAGTTGCCGTAGTACTTGCCCTTGCCTTCCTTGGGCTTAGTCCGCACATGGGCTAGCTCCCACGCCTCCATGTCTGAGAGCGGCCGCTTCATTTTCTCCTCCTGCAGCACCAAGCAGCACCAAACAGAGGTTAGTCATAAATAGAAGAAGAACAATCTTTCATGTACATAGATATACCTGAACTTTTTTGTGGCTCCAATGGTTCCGGTTTCCTTGACTAAGTGTTCTGTCATTTCCTCGATTAGCCTGGTTTTGGATGCTTTTAGTAGCCCACTTTTCATCATCACCGAGCCACGTATCAACCAATGCCTCCCATGATTCCTTTTTTCGAAAACATCAACCAGGACGCACCTACATAATGAAAGTATAGTGGCATGTTGAAATGAAACAATGAAATTTAACACAAACATCGGAATGAAAAGTCTGTTATACTTACCAACATGTATTGCTCCTTAGTCAAGGTAAGCTGCTCCTCCCGCGTGAAATCCTTGGGCATCTTCATGTCACGATAGTTGTAATAATATTGCGAGATGGCCACCCAGCACACCTCGTACTGGATCTGGCGTGCCTGCTTCTTTGCAGCTCTCTGAAATAGCTTGTCGGCAATGTGCTTGTTCTCCTCAAGAACTCGATAGTATTTCTATAGTTATTCATCAAAACAGAATGGAAGAAGCCATGAGTCAAACCATTTGGTGAAAAACTATGTACGAAACTCAAGACTCATGCTTTTGAAGAGAACTTACCCAAAAAATTGTTTCCACGGCCTTAGCATGTGTTGGATAGTCCGCATGGGTAACCAATTTGTAGTGGTCCCAGGTCATAGCCAAAACCCGGTGCTCCGGGTGCTTGACTGGGTCCAGAACGAACAACCTCGGCCAATATTCCTTCAGCAAGATAGTGATGACACCGTTCGGAACACGGGCTTTTGGAGGAACCTCCCGGCCCCTACAAAATATAGAAAATATGAGCATGTTTACAAGCAAAAGAATTAAAATATGTTTAAGAGGCACTTACTCTTTCCCCTTTGGCGTAATGATCCACTTCTGCTCCTCCGTATTAGGTTCGGGGGGGGGGGGGAGTCTTGCTCGACCACGCAGCCATCCCTTGTTGTTGCCAACCCCCTCCCCCTCCCTACCACCACCAACCTCCTCCTCCTCCCTACCACCACCAACCTCCTCCTCCCCCTCCCCAAACTCCTCCTCCTCCTCCTCAACCTCCTCGCGAAACTCCTCCTCCTCAGTAGAGGGTACCTCACTAGAGGAGGGTACCTCACTACAGGAGGTTCTGTCACTAGAGGAGGGTACCTCACTACATGAGGGCCTTGTAAAAGGCACCCCTAAGTCGGTGAGGGAGCGTTGTTTCTGGCCCCGACCACCCCCTCCACCTCTAGGGGATCTCCTCTCCTCTAGAGGCTCTTCCCTCACCCCCTCCTCTCCCTTGACCTCCCGTTGAGGAGTCATCCTCAAGTAGTCAAGACGGAACAGTATGGGGTCGACCACTCCGACTAGTAATCGATTTGAGTTTGCTTAGTAAGCCCGTGACATCGGCCTTGCCCTTGCCCATGCTTAGCAAACTTGCATTGAGAAGAGAATAAACAATTAGTATAATAATAAGGAAGAAAAAACATATAAAAAAGACATTGATAAACCATAGTAAAAAGACATGAAACGTACATCTGCTACGACCCATATGAATCATCACTGTCACTATCACTATCACACATATCATCTTCATTGTCGGACGGAGGTGTAGGCTCTTGCTCGTCGTCATCGTCTTCATTTAACAACTTTTCTAGCATAAGTATGTCTTTTTCATTAACAATGGTCTCACCATCATTCCGTGCATCGTCATCGTTTGGATCCACATCATCATCACCCAAGGACTCATCATAATCGCTTGTGACCACATCATCATCATCATCATCATCATCATCGGGTTGCTCTTGAAATAACACTCCCTCGTACGTCACGGGGTTAATGTTGTGATAATCGTCATCGTTCGGGTCCGGTAACTTACTATGAGGCGAATCCTTGAACACAACTTCCCAACCCTTTAGGTACTCTTTCTGGTATGGGTAAGGCAGATAATAAACTTGTGTGGCTTGGGTGGCCGCAATAAAGAGATCGGCTCCAGCATAGATGGTTGATTGTTTAACTTCGACCAAACCATACGAAGGTGTATGTCTCAGCCCTTTTACTGGGTCGAACCATCGACATTTGAACACAGGGAGACTTAGGGTTTCGCGGCCACTACTAAATGAAAGCTCGTATATTTTTCCTACCCTTCTGTAATACTGAACTCCATTTTGATCTGGGGTGTACACTCCAGTATTTATAGTTTTGGGATCAGGACGGTTGTTCTAGTGCTCCTCTGTATGGAAGCGATACCCATTCACATCATACTTTTCGCATGTCATGACCGAAGGGTTAAAACCCATGGAAACCCATCTCAATTCGTCATCCATAGATATGTTCCGATCTTTTCCCTACAAGTTTAATTAAAATTCTTTGGTTAACTAATAAAAATGTTTAACTAGGTATTTAATAGGGGAATGTGAAAAATTACTTTAGCCATGAACCAAGCAACAAAAGTTTGCCTTCCAAGGTTTCCATGTCGAAGAAGAGTAAGTGCCTCCGCCTGAGTAGGATGAATCATTCCCTTTCACTCCTCATAAATGAATTGAGTGAAAGAAGAAAAGCGGTGTTTAGGCCGAGACTAAGAGAACATAGAACATGATGTTGTGCAAGACATAAAGGAATGGTGTGGTGGTATTACCTCATCCACTCCTCCTCAACTTTCTTGATGTTGTGCAAGACATAGAACATGATGTCCTCCCACTCTTGTTCTGGCATGTTATAAGATTTCGAGCACCCAGCCCTGCCACCTTGCCCGCTGAATAGATCGAGCTTGGGTTTATACTTGGGCTCTTCTGTATTGTATCGAGGCACCTTATTATGTAGGCTGGGAACGTGGTCTCGATAATACGATGTCCTGAGGTTTGACACCTCCTCAAGGATAACTGCCTCAGCTATGGAAACTTCAATCTTAGCTTTGTTTCCACATTTCTGTATCTCAGGGTCATAATGCCAATGATTCTGCACAGGGCCCCCCAACAATACCTCTTTCGCGAGGTGTAAAATGAGATGTGTCATCGGAGTAAAGAAGCCTGGCGGAAAGGTCTTCTCTAGCTTGCATATCAACTTTGGTGCCTTCTTATGCAATTGTCCAATCACCCCCCAGGTCCCGTCTAACCCTGGCACTGTTGACCGAACGGATATACCCCTTTGACTTTCACTGGACGGGGGTTGACCGAGGGACATTTTCACCTGGCTGTGATAGGCCAACCCATAGCAACTTCTTAGCACAAGGTCCGAGCCCAACCCACCACAAGATTCCCTCAATATTGACCCAATGCGATAGTTTTCGAATGTAAGAGGGCCCAGGGCGAGACCTGGCGGCATTGCCACCCCCAGGTCCCACATCCCGTCTAACCCTGACATTGTTGACCGAACGGATCTACCCCTTTGACTTTCACTGGACGGGGTTTGATCGAGGGACATTTTCACCTGGCTGTGATAGGCCAGCCATAGCAACATCTTAGCACAAGTTCCGGGCCCAACCCACCACAAGATTCCCTCGGTGTCGACCTGATGCCACATTTTCCCAATGTAAGAGGGCCTAGGGCAAAACCTGGCATCATTGCCACCCCCCAGATCGCCTGTCCCGTCTAACCCTGATATTGTTAACCGAACGTACCTACCCCTTTGACTTTCACCGGACGAGGTTTGACCGAGGGACATTTTCACCTGGCTGTGATAGGCCAGCCCATAGCAACATCTTAGCACAAGGTCCGGGCCCAACCCACCGCAAGATTCCCTCGGTATCGACTCGATGCGACAGTTTCCCAACGTAAGAGAGCCCAGGGCAAGACCTAGCAGCATTACCACCCCCTAGGTCCCCCGTCCCGTCTAACCCTAGTACTGTTGACCGAACGGATCTACCCCTTTGACTTTCACCGGACGGAATTTGTGTTGGAAATATGCCCTAGAGGCAATAATAAAATAGTTATTATTATATTTCCTTGTTCATGATAATCGTTTATTATCCATGCTATAATTGTATTGATTGGAAACACGTTGCATGTGTGGATACATAGACACAACTATGTCCCCAGTATGCCTCTAGTAGACTAGCTCGTTGATCAAAGATGGTCAAGGTTTCCTAACCATTCACATGAGATGTCATTTGATAATGGGATCACATCATTAGGAGAATGATGGGAAGGACAAGACCCAAACTATAAACGTAGCATATGATCGTGTCAGTTTATTGCTACAGTTTTCTGCATGTCAAGTATATGTTCCTATGACCATGAGATCATGCAACTCATGGACACCGGAGGAGTGCCTTGTGTGTATCAAACGTCGCAACGTTATTGGGTGACTATAAAGGTACTCTACAGGTATCTCCGAGGGTGTCTGCTGGGTTGGCATGGATCAATACTAGGATTTGTTACTCTGTGTCACGGAGAGGTATCTCAGGGCCCACTTGGTAATACAACATCACAATAAGCCTTGCAAGCAATGTGACTAAGTGTTAGCCACGGGATCTTGTATTACGGAACGAGTAAAGAGACTTGCTGGCAACAAGATTGAACTAGGTATGGAGATACTAACGATCGAATCTCGGGCAAGTAATATACCGATGAACAAAGGGAACATCATACGGGATTAACTGAATCCTTGACATAGAGGTTCGACCGATAAAGATATTCGTATAATATGTAGGAATCAATATGGGCATCCAGGTCCTGCTATTGGTTATTGACCGTAGAGGTGTCTCGGTCATGTCTACATAGTTCTCGAACTCGCAGGGTCTGCACACTTAAGGTTCAGTGACATTTCGGTAGTGTAGAGTTATGTATGGTGGTGACCGAAGATTGTTTGGAGTCCCGGATGAGATCCCGTACGTCACGAGGAGCTATGGAATGGTCCGGAGGTAAAGATTGATATATAGGAAGTCCTGTTTTGTTCACCGAAAAAGTTTCGGTCTCATCGGTAGTGTACCGGGAGTGTCGGAAGTGTATCGGGGGACCATCGGGAGGGGTATTTCGACTCAAGAGGCTACATGGGCTGTGATAGGATGAATACCATCCCTTAGAGGGCTGGTGTAAGTCCCACATAGGGCCCATGCGGCTGGGAAGGAAGCCCAAGGTGGAAAAAGGCAAAAGTGGGAAATAAGGAAGGAGTCCTAATCCTACTTGGAGTTGAGGAGGAGGGCTCCTCCCTCCCACTTTGGCCGAACCAGGGTTGGCTCCCTTGGGAGCAAAGCCTCCTCCCTCCCCTCCTCCTATATATACTAGAGGTTATGAGGGTTTTTGACATAGAATTTCAGCCACGTGCTACCCTCTCCTCTAGATCATAGTTTCTCCTCTAGATCGGTTTCAACGGTGCTTAGGCGAAGCCCTGCTGGAATAGCTCCACCACCATCGCCGCAACGCCGTCGCGCTAACGGAGAACTCTACTACCTCTCCGCTCCCTGTTGCTGGATCAAGAAGGCGGAGATCGTCATCGAGTTGTACGTGTGCTGAACACGGAGGTGCCGTCCGTTCGGTGCTAGATCGGGACGGATCGTGATTTGATCGCGGGACGCTCGGCGATTTGAATCGCGAAGACGTTCGACTACATCAACTGCGTTACTTAACGCTTCCCACTTAGCGATGTACAAGGATATGTAGATCCACTGTCCCTCTCGTAGATGATCATCACCATGGATAGATCTTGCGTGCGCATAGGTTTTTTTTTATTTCCCATGCAACGTCCCCAACAGTTTGACCGAGGGACATTTTCATCTGGCTGTGATTGGCCAGCCCATAGCAACATAGTAGCACAAGGTCTGGGCCCAACCCACCATAAGATTCCCTCGGTATTGACCTGATGCGACAGTTTTCGAACGTAAGAGGGCACAGGGCAAGACCTGGCGGCATTGCCATCCCCCAAGTCCCCCGTCCCATCTAACCCCTGACACTGTTGACCGAACGGATCTACCCCTTTGACTTTCACCGGACGGGGTTTGAACGAGGGACATTTTCCCCTGGCTGTGATAGGCCACCCCATAGCAACATCTTAGCACAAAGTCCGGGCCCAACCCACCGCAAGATTCCCTCGATGTCGACCCGATGCCACATTTTCCCAATGAAAGAGGGCCTAGGGCAAAACCTGGCGGCATTGCCACCCCCAGGTCCCCCGACCCGTCTAACTCTGACACTGTTGACCGAACGGATCTACCCCTTTCACTTTCACCGGACGGGGTTTGACCGAGGTACATTTTCACCTGGCTGTGATAGGCCAACCCATAGCAACATCTTAGCACAAGTTCTGGGTCCAACCCACCACAAGATTCCCTTGGTATCGACCCGATGCCATAGTTTCCCAACGTAAGAGGGCCCAGGGCAAGGTTCGAGCCTAGCCCGCCCCAAGATTCCCTTTGTGTCTCACTAGCGTGGCCATTTCCACATTCCGTGTGACGGCGGCAGCGACATCCCTGAGGTGGGACACACTCTGGAGAGGCATGCGGGGTGCTTGCACTTGCCACCATACTTCCTATGCCGATGGTTACACCGTCGGCTTAGATAAAATAAAATAAAATGTACCTACGTCGAACCGACGGTTACACCGTCGGCGGAGCTAAAATTTAAAAAAATTGTACCTATGTCGACGGTCACACCATCGGCGTAGCCCAAAAGGTATGCCAACGGCATAACCGTCGGCGTAGTTACGCCCCCGGATTCGCACCTCCCTCGGATCGATGACGTGACACCTGTCGCGGATCGATGACGTAGACCATCGAAGCTATGCCGACGGTGTCCGTCAGGGCTGTCAGCATATCTTTGACGGCGTCAAACGGGCGTCACTCATCGAGTGGCCGGATCCGCTGATACGCCGACGGGGTGTCTATGCCGACGGCCACCATAGGCATAGATGAATCTACGCCGACGGCCTTTGTACGCCGACGGTGGCCGTCAGCATAGGGTAATCTACACCGACGGTGAGACACTGATGGTCGACGTAGGGTGACATATGCCTACGATGGCTGTCGGAATAGCTTAGGCCGTCGGCAACGAGCCTGATTCTGAAAGTGACAGATTCAGACATGCAGACTAGACAGATTTTGTCATATGCAATAACTCACCGGAACCAAAAATCTAGCCATGTTTGATTGGTTAGCACCTACAAGCTAGAGAGCAGCTCTGCTACCATGAACAAGGGGAAAAGTAATGCATACATATATGTGAAGTTGTGAAGTAGGCAGGCATAGCATCAACCTCATCACTAATCAATCTTCGCTGCAATAGTTAAACACACGACCCCAATGATGACACTAAGGTTCCTAACTAACCTGTCCCAAGGTTAGGTTAGGCCTACTGTCTTCTGCACCAGTTCATCTACAAACAGGACAATGTTGTGAAGAAGTGCCAATGTCAAAGCTGGGTTGACAGTTTGGCCACCACGCATGGCATTGCTCTCTTGTTCTATGCAACTGCGCAATGCGCATGCAGAGTATTATCAATTTCCTCCTGTAGTCACGTGTGAGCAGACCACGCGTGCAGCTGCAATTACATTTCATCAGATTCAGAAAGCAACAGTTGTAGAAAAAGGAGTGAGCAGACCACCGCCGAGAAAAAGCCAGCCTTTGTGATACTTGACAGGCCAGTTAGTATTAATTCACACTTATACTTCAAGATCTGAACTGTTTGGCACTGTAGGTTTGTGCACAAGTGGCCTCTGAGATATGCTACTTTGTGTCTCCCACTATGGATAGCAGAGAGGTACCGAGGTTCCATGACTGCAACCAAGTGAGTATAAGTTTCAGAACGTCACTGAGTGATTAAGTGGACCAAGTAATATCAAACACAGACAAGAACTGGTGTAGAAATGCAGTCTACTCCAGGGGGAGGTAATGGGGTGATGCAATGGCAAATAATGGGCAAGAAAGGGAAACATGTTGCGCTTATGAGTCATAGAGCAACATGCGTTCAGAGCATGTTACTTTGCTGCCTGTAAACTTCCGAGCAAATAAACCACTAGGAGACACATGGAGTAATAATATCCAAATCCAGTCTCATTATGGTTTGGATCACCGACACATGCAGACAAGTGAAGTGTTTTCTCTTTTCCGGCAGGAGCACTAGAGGACATGAAAGTTGGCATCACAAAAAGTGAATAGCAAAGTGCATTAATGTGCAATTATCATGATCAAGCTTGGAAGTTTCTCCCTTAATATAACGATTAATGAAAGCAGCGCTGCTGCTCTTCGCGACTTCATCAGAATTACCTTTTTAGTGCAAAGCTAAGGCTCCTCCCACAAACTAAGGGCATCTAGTGCGAGGCGTCCTTAAACCACTTCATATCCCTGGGCAGGCCTTCCGATGACTCACCAGTCACAAAATTTCGATCTAGTTGGACATCTCAGACATGCATCAAATGTCCAAGCTTATCCAGTCTAAATATGAAATGAATGGGGCGTCCGGACACGCCGCCACGTCGGCCTGTCATGCGTTGGCCCGTAACGATCCCATATATATCCGTCATTATTCCCTAGCCGGACCAAACCCTAGTCACAGGGGCGGAGGCAAGGGGGGGGGGGGGGGGGGGGCGAGCAGGGGCCAGACACCCCCCCCCCCCCCCGCTGTGGTCGCCGGTCCTCGTGCGCCTAGTCGGCCCTTGATGATGGTGACAGCGCAGTAACCACGCACCCTTCATCCATGAGGGCGACGACGCCTCCATCTCTGAATCTCCAACCTTGCGCCTTGCGACACAGCGTCCCTCGTACAAGCCACGCCAAGATTTAAGGTATCGTATAGATGATGTATATTACTCTTAGATCTATAATAACCACAAATTAGCAATTTAGTTAGATTGAGTACCCATTATATAGCAGTTCTTGTTTATTAGGTGGATACAGATTGGCCGTAGTTAGCAACTTCCACACAAATAATTCACTTCTATAGATTAGGCCGAGGGTCATCCTCCTTTTCGAAAAAAGGAAAAAATAATAATTCACTTATACAAATGAAAAATTGCGCAATGCAAAAAACAAAAGATCATATGATTGTTAAATTTAATTAAGTTTTGATTTTATTTTATGATTCAAGAATGAATAGAAATAAGTGTTGCACTACCGTATAAAATGCAAACCTTACAATGAAGATGGAGCAACTATTGGACACGATACTGACATTAAATCAGTTAATATGCATACTACAATCAAATATACTATGGTTGTGGTCATAGTCTAACATCTTCTATGTCGTTGCGGTCATAGTCGTCTTCGCCCCCCTTATGCTCAAATCCTGGCTCCGCCCTGTCTAGTCACTTCACACTGCACTACCCTTCGTTCCTTCCGCCATCGTAGCTCACCTCCGGCGATTTTCGGCCATCTCCGGCATGGCGGGCAGCGGATCTGACTCCGACCAGTCCCGGTCCGTCTACTGGGGTATCATCTCGTGCGGGTTGAAGGAGGCAATGTTAGTCCGCATTGCACTCCGCCGCTCCCGGAAGGACAGCGCCCGGCCGACGGAAGGGTCTTTCCAGCACGACTCCATAGCGTCGGTTCAACAGCGCTTGGGTCCTCTAGGGCTGGATTATCGCGGTCCAGCGGCCGGAAAATCTCTCCTTCCCCATCCGGTCGGGCAGACTATGGGTCCCTCTGGGAACGGGCAGCCGCCGTGGGAAGGAGAGAATAAGGGCCATTGAGGCCCATATCACGGCAGAAATGGTGACGGCTGCAGAGGAGGAAGCCATTCGCGCCCTCATTTTAAAGAAACGGAAACAGAGGAACACTTGCCCAAGAACAGAATCAGACGGTTCGTAAAATGACCGGACTGTCACTGAAGGAGGATAAGGAGGTCAGCGACGACGAGGACAACTCCGATGACGAGCAGATCCAGCTCGATCCCTACCATGTCTTCGACCAGCACTTCCGCGAGAAGGACGACAAGGGCTCCGGGAAGGGCAAGGCTAGCTGTGGATGATGTCCACCAAAACCAAACATGTTAAATTTTGGTAGTCCGATGACACGCTAGTAGTGATGGAGTAGCCGGACAATGTGTGTAATGCATAGATGTAGTTGCATGGGTTTGTATGAATTTGAGATATAATATTTGAGGTGTCCGGTTGTGAGAATGCAAATTTGAGGCTTGACCGGTCAGTGTCCGTAGACATTTGACGGGCCGAATTGACAAAATCCGGCTGTAGATGCTCCGACGAACATATTTCTGTAGTTGAACTGAATGAAAGATGGCGATGATTAACTATCTTCTGATCCAAAAAAAAGAGGAAAGATTTTCCTTGCCCGTGTAAGAGCTGGAAGATGATGAAAGCCCAGCAAAACACTGCATATCATTAACCATCTGACGTTTCGCGCGTGCTAACTTCACACTTAATTCAAATCAGATGAAGCACTAGCACAGCAGTAGAACATCATCCAAACACGCGAATCAACCTATGATTGGATGGTTAGAGGGATTATGATATTTCCAACCCATCAAAGTTCAAATCCTGGTGCTTATATTTATTTCTGAATTTATTTCAGGATTTCGCACGATGCACATCAATGAAAAAAGACATTCTCCTCCATGACGAGGTGTCTAGCACCGGCAAAATGTAAGTTTGTTGCATAGTCATTGCCATCGAGTGGAGGGTGGACCGACGACGTACCTTAGGTCGTCTGTCCATAACCAGCGTGCATGATCGTTCCATGAAGTACGTACGTACGTACGTATGCAAAGAGTAAGACGCTACATAGGTGATAATCATGCCGTAATTTGGCTGTCTAGGAGTCGCCAACAGTTGATCAACATCATGATCAAGCATAGTGAGACATGTAACCATCGGGTTTTCAGAACAAGCAAACAACTAATAACTAATTCAGCAATTACTTAACATCATCATGTGAAGAAGCAACAAGGCGGTCGATGGACGGATCACATACGTGAACCCCCTGCGTATCTACCATGCATATTTGTGTATGATGTATGGACGTATGTGCGTGCGCTGCACTTGCAACGGAGCTAGCTGGTCACGGCCGGCCGGAAATCGTCGAATTAATCGCTGTAGAAAAAGCACAGGTTGGTGCGTGCGTGCATGCATGAAGAGATGGATCCATGTACAAACCATGGACGCATGTCCCCAACCCAAGCAGACGTGCACTGGTCCTCAGCAGAAGCTGCATGGACCATGCATGCGCGTGCGTGCCCTTGTCCTTGTGGTTTGCCAAGGAGGATTTGTCGGTGCCTATGCTCATTCCAATGCCATGGCGGAAGTGAACCATTTTCTTCTAGAGTAGCATCGATCCATCCAGGAGTAGTAGTAGTAGTAGTATATAGGGGTAGTGGACTCCAGCTCGGTCGCTCGCAAGGGTGTGTAACTGCACGTACGTACACGCGAGTTTATGGAGTCATTGACCTGCATCTTCCTTTTGGGCACCATCCCACCGGTACTCTGCTGTGGTCTCAAGTCTCAACATTGGTGTGGTACCATACTATACACAACATGCGAGCATGCACTGCACGGACAGTACAACATGCCCGTGCCCCCAAGCTAAATGCACGTATTGTCCGTGTTGTGTTTTGTTCGTTCAGATCGAGCCAGCAGACACCCATGTCCGCTTTTTGAAATGAGTTAACGGCGCTGTCACAACCCATTTTCTCAGTGGATTAAAAAACATTTTGAAAATAGAAACGTTAATTAAACATTAATGCCGGCCACAAAGGCCGGCGATAGTCCAACAGTCCGGCACTTATTAACAAAAACATTAAAAACTAAAATGAAAACAAGGAGGCACGCTGTCATAGGCGTCCTTGTCTTCATTGTCAGGGCCGGTGAGGTCGACAAGCGTCAGTGTCAGGCCAACCAAAGGTGTTGGGGATATAACACCATGGTGAGACCCGCCCAGGAGGTTTCGAGTCACACCTGGCGGCTCATAGACCATCTCAACGATGGGCCTTGAAGACTCAAGTCCAAGACGTTTGGCGGCTTGTCAGGATGGGCTAAGATGAGGCCCGGACGGAGAAGGTATGAAGACCCGGGCGGATAAGCCGCCCGGAGACAACTTGCTCAGGAAGGCAAGACAATGTAGAGATAGACTCGAGCACGTTGTGAGAGTCGGTTACGACTTGTATGACCCGTGGTCTTGACCTCCCATATAAAGGTGAGACCCGGGGCGACTTAGACAGAAACTAACTAATCGAGAACTAGGTCAAGCAATCCGCTCCCTTGTAATCGATACCCAAACAATACAAGCACAAGCAGGACATAGGCTTTTACCTCTACTTGAGGAGCCGAACCTGGGTAAACCCGTGTCCTTCGTCCCAATCAACCCCTTTGAGTCCATCACCTTAGCGATGGCCTCGAATCTAAGTCCTCGGACATCTGCCGTGACAAAACCATGACAGTTGGCGCCCACCGTGGGGCTAGCGCTCGGTGGTGTTGAGTTCTCAAAGGGCTCTCTCCCAGGGTTCGAGGGATACGTGGTCGGAAGGATGAGCAAGAGTCGTTGCGGCCGGCTCTACATCGACGACGTCGGCCGGGGCCCTGAAGCCGACTCTGTCGAATATGGATTCCGGGTTCCCTTCGACGGAATCCACGTCTTTATCGGCAAGGTTAACGGACACCCGGGACGGACGTCTAAACCAACATCGTCGAGCCGGCTCGGCGCGCGCAACCCGCCCAACACGCACGACCCGCTTGTGCTAACCCGGGCCGGAAGCATGTCTTCGTGGGCTTCACTCAAGGTATGGATCTTGAGGCTTCTATGTCGCAAGAGACTCTCGTCTATTCGGAGGACGGGTCTTCGAGCGGAGAGGTGGAATCAATCTACCAGCTCCACAACGGCGGGCTCGGGGGCTACGACGAACTTTACCCTGAGTCAGAGCGTTCTGAGCCGGACAATCACGGGCTGTCGATTCATGTGGCCGCATTCATGATGTCAGCGCCGGGCACGAGCAGCACAGCCGCCGGAGCAGCAAACACGAGGGCTGACCCGTCACCGCCGGCTCAAGTTCTTCTGGATCTGATGAACAAGCTCGCAAGCCTGATGGCCACTGAAGACACACCAGATAATCAAGCCGCCCGGAACTTGGAGATCACAAGACTTAAGGACCGGATGGCGGAAGTCCAACAGGGCATTGACGAGTTAAAGGCTCGGATGGATGCGGAGGCAGAGCGCCTTAAGACAGATGCTTTCCGCCTTGAGCTAGAGCAGCAGTCAGCAGCTGCGCTGTAGCGGATGAGACATCAGTCTCACTTACCAGAACAGTATGAGGCCAGGAATCTCTTTAACATGCCAGGAACGGGACGGACAGCGGACGCGCCTGGAAGTCGGTCGGCGGCTCGACAATAGCTTAACCCGCCCCAACGAAACCAGGCCTCACCAGTGGCTTTTCCAACGCGGCAGGTCATTATTCCAACCCGGCAGAGAACATGGTGGCGACAGCAACCCGGCTTGAAACGATCCCTATTCCTGATGAGGCGCCCTTTGCAAAAGAGGTGCGGAACGCCATCGGATACCTTCAAACGGTGATGGCCCAGCAAGGGAAATATGCCTACAGCCGGAGCCGCGTCCATTCAACCCCTCTCCCCAGCCACAGCTTTAGCCGGCGGTATGAGTCATCGGTGGTTTCTAGCAGCGATCGACACCGGGGCCCTCCAAGGGATGATCAGGTGGCTCTAGATGCACAGGCACTCATAGACCGGGTGAGAGGGCAGCGAGAGGCGGCGGCTCTGGCAGCGGCGGCTCACCAAGAGCCTGTGCCTTCCGTCTTAGTTGGAGCGGGAGTGACTACCAGGGCCGTGGGCGTGCCGTGTTTGGTGTCGGCTCTGCGAAACGAGCGGCTGCCGAAGGATTTTAAAGGCCCCTGCAAGGTCCCAAATTACAACGCCGACTTACCTCTAGAGGCCTGGATCGAAAGCTATAAGCTGGCTATGGAGATGTTGGATGTCAATGACGCGGTATGTGTCAAATATTTTATCATGATGCTGAAAGGACCGGCTCGCACGTGGTTGAAGGGGTTGCCACCTAACACCATCAACTCCTGGGTCGAGTTAAAGGCGAAGTTCATCAAAAAAAATTCAAGGAACGTGCAAGCATCCCATGACGATTGTGGATTTAGATCACTGTGTGCAACAGGAAAATGAGTCGGCTCATCATTGGGTCCGGCGGGTTTCAACTATCATCCACTCGTCTGAGCAGATCACGGCGGCTCAAGCGGTTCTGATCCTGGAAAAGAATTGCCACTTTATACCTTTGAAGCAGAAGTTTGGCCGGCTCAAGTGCACGTGTCAAGACATGGGGGAGCTCATGGCGGCTCTCACCAAATACGCCGACTTGGACAATATGAAGGATCCAGGCTCTAATGAGGAGAAAACTGGCCAGGGTAAAAAAGAATAACCATGGCAAGGGTGCGGCAGCCAATGGTAACCAAAGCAATAGGAAGAATTCGGATGGCGGGTCAGAATCGGTGGCCAACGCCATCACAGGCAACAATCGTCCTAAGGGTAATGGGAAATTTAGACCACCTTTTAATAAGGGTAAGACTCCTTTCAACTTGGAGGAAATGCTCAACATGCCTTGTCCGGAGCACAGCCGGCCCGACAGACCGGCGGGTCACACATGGGGTAACTTCCACATCATGCAGATGTTCAAGGACTATAGCATACAACAGCATAACAACGATGGTGGTGGCCCGCCTGGCGGTTCAGGACCAGGCGGGTCAGGAGCCGGGTTTGGATCCGGCGGCTCAAGATCCGGTCATCATGGCCAGGGCAACCAAGGAGGACATCATCAGCACTCTGGTGGCAATAATCAGCAGCATCATAATAAGTCTGGGTATCAGAGTAACCCAAAGCAGCTCAGTTCGGGCTAGTATCATGTTTTAATTGTTGGGGAACGTCGCATGGGAAACAAAAAATTTCCTACGCACACGCAAACCTATCCATGGTGATGAGCATCTACGAGAGGGAGAGTGGATCTACGTACCCTTGTAGATCGCTAAGCGGGAAGCGTTAAGAAACGCGGTTGGTGTAGTCGAACTTCTTCGCGATCCAAATCGCCGAGCGTCCCGCGATCCAATCACGAACCGTCCCGCGAACACATCATGATCCGTCCCGCGAACTCATCATGATCCGTCTCACGATCTTGATCACGATCTGTCCCGCGAACTCATCACGATCCGTTCCGTGATCACATCACGAACCGTCTCGCGATCTCGATCACGGTCCTTCCGATCTAGCGCCGAACGGACGGCACCTCCGCGTTCAGCACACGTGCAGCTTGATGATGATCTCCACCGTCTCGATCCAGCGAGAGGAGGTGGAGAGGAGAGAGAGTTCACCGGCAGCGTGGCGGCGCTCCGGTTATGGTGGTGGAGCAATTCCGGCAGGGCTTCGCCTAAGCGCTATAGAAAACCGATCTAGAGGAGAAACTATGCACCGGTGTAACGGGTAGCACGTGGCCGGAAATTCTGTCCAAAAACCACCCAATCCACTAGTATATATAGGAGGAGAGGAGAGGAGAGGCAGCCAAGGCCTTTGGGTCGGCCGAAATAGGAGGTGGGAAGCAATCCTACTTCACATCCAATCCTAGTTGGAGTAGGATTGCCTCCTATTGGCTGATTTTCCACTTTTTGCTTTAGGACTTTCTCTCCTGCGCCATGGGCCTTTGTGGCTGTTTTCCCAGCCCATTAAGGGCTGGTTATTATTCTCCCACAGCCCATGGACCTCTTGGGGTCGAAATACCCCTCCCGGAGGCCTCCCGGTACACTACCGGCACTCCCTGTACACTACCGATGAGCCCGAAACTTTTCCGGAAACCAAACTGGGACTTCCTATATATGAATCTTTACCTCCGGACCATTCCAGAGATCCTCGTGACGTCCGGGATCTCATCCGGGACTCCGAACAAACTTCGGTCACCACCATACATAACTCTACACTACCGAAACGTCACCGAACCTTAAGTGTGCAGACCTTGCGGGTTCGAGAACTATGTAGACATGACCGAGACACCTCTACGGCCAATAACCAATGGCGGGACCTGGACGTCCACATTGGTTCCTACATATTCTACGAAGATCTTTATCGGTCGAACCTCTATGTCAAGGATTCAGTTAATCCCGTATAACGTTCCCTTTGTTCTTCGGTATGTTACTTGCCCAAGATTCGATCGTCGGTATCTCCATACCTAGTTCAACCTCGTTACCGGCAAGTCTCTTTACTCATTTCATAATACAAGACCCCACAACTAACAATTAGTCACATTGCTTGCAAGGCTTATTGTGATGTTGCATTACCGAGTGGGCCCCGAGATACCTCTCTGTCACACGGAGTAACAAATCCCAGTCTCGATCCATGCCAACTCAACAGACACCATCGGAGATACCTGTAGAGCACCTTTATAGTCACCCATTTACGTTGCGAAGTTTGATACACACAAGGCACTCCTCCGATATCTGTGAGTTGCATGATCTCATGGTCATAGGAACACATACTTGACATGCGGAAAACAGTAGCAATAAACTGACACGATCATATGCTACGTTTGCAGTTTGGGTCTTGTCCATCACATCATTCTCCTAATGATGTGACCCCGTTATCAAATGACATCTCATGTCCATGGTTAGGAAACCTTAACCATCTTTTGATCAACGAGCTAGTCTATTAGAGGCATACTAGGGACATGGTTTTGTCTATGTATCCACACATGCATCTAAGTCTCCGATCAATACAATTATAGCATGGATAATAAACGATTATCATGAACAAGGAAATATGATAATAACTAATTTATTATTGCCTCTAGGGCATATTTCCAACAGTCTCCCACTTGCACTAGAGTCAATAATGTAGTTCACATCACCATGTGATTCGCATTGTTATGAATCTAACACCCAATGAGTTCTGGGGCTCGATCGTGCTTTGCATGTGAGAGAGGTCTTATAGTCAACGGGTCTGCGATATTCAGATCCGTGTGTACTTTGCAAATCTCTATGTCAAACCGTAAACACTGCTACCACACTCCGCTCGGTACTATTCCAAATGGCTGCTCCACTACACGTATCCAGATTGCTACTACGAGTCATCCGGATTAGTGTTAAAGCTTGTATCGACGTAACTCCTTACGACGAACTCTTTATCACCTCCATAATCGAGAGACATCTCCTCAGTCTCTAAGTTACTGAGGATACTCTTGACCGCTGTCCAGTGATCCACTCCTGGTTCACTCTTGTACCCCCTGACAGACTCATGGCAAGGCACACACAGGTGCGGTACACAGCATGGCATAATATAGAGCCTATGGCTAAGGCATAGGGGACGACGTTCGTCCTTTCTCTTTCTTCTGCCGTTGTCGAGCTTTGAGTCTCACTCAACTTTCACACCTTACAAATCAGGCGAGAACTCTTTCTCTAACTGATCCATTTTGAACTCTTTCAAAATCTTGTCAAGGTATGCACTCATTGAAAGTCTCATCGAGCATCTTGATCTATCTCCATAGATTTTGATGCTCAACAATTATGTAGCTTCATCCAGGTCTTCCTTTGAAAATCACTTTCCAAATGACTGTTTTATGCTTTCCAGAAACTCTACATTATTTCTGATCAACAATATGTCATCCACATATACTTATCAGAAATTCTATAGTGCTCCCACTCACTTTATTGCAAATACAAGTTTCTTGTAAACTTTGTATAAACATCAAAACTTTGATCACCTCATCAAAGCGTATATTCCAACTCCGAGATGCTTACTTCAGTCCATGGAAGGATCACCGAAGCTTGCACACCTTTTAGCATCCTTAGGCCTGACAAAACCTTCTGGTTGTATCACATACAACCTTTCCTCAAGTAAACCGTTAAGGAAACGATGTTTTGACATCCACCTGCCAGATTTCATAATTGAAAACATAGCAACTGCTAACATAATTCCAACAGACTTTAGCACCACTACGAGTGAGAAAGTCTCATCGTAGTCAACTCCTTGAACTTGTCACAAACATCTTTGCAACAAGTCGAGCTTTACAAATAGTGACATTCACCATCAGTGTCTGTCTTCATTTTAAAGATCCATTTGTACTCAACGACCTGCCGTCCAACGAGCAAGTCTACCAAAGTCTACACTTGGTTTTCATACATGGATCCTATCTTGGATTTCATGGCCTCCAACCATTTGTCGGAATCCGGGCCCATCATCGCTTCTCCATAGCTCGTAGGTTCATCGTTTGTCCATCAACATGACCTCCAAGACAGGGTTGTCGTACCGCTTAGGAGAAGTACACATCCTTGTCGACCTACGAAGTTTGATAGTAACTTGATCCTGAAGCTTCATGATCATCATCATTAACTTCCTCTTCAACTAACGTAGGCTTCACAGAAACAACATCCTGCGCTGCGCTACTCTTTGGTTGAACAAAGTTTAAACAACCTCATCAAGTTCTATCTTCCTCCCACTTAATTCTTTCGAGAGAAACTTTTCCTCGAGAAAGGATCCGTTTTAGTAACAAAGACTTTGCACTTGGATCTGAGATAGAAGGTTCACCCAACTGATCTTAGGGTATTCTATGAAGATGCATTTGTCCGCCTTGGGTTCGACCTCATTAGGTGAAAACATTTTCCACACAAGTGTCGCAGCCCCAAGTATTAAGAAATGATAGCTTAGGTTTCTATCAAACCATAATTCACATGGTGTCATCTCAACGGATTTAGATGGTGCCCTACTTAAACTGAATGTAGTTGTCTCTAATGCATAACCCCAAAATTATAGTAGTAAAACGACAAGAGACATCATAGCACGCACCATGTCCAATAGAGCTTAACTATGATGTTCGGACACACCATCACACTATGGTGTTCTAGGTGGCGTTTAGTTGTGAAACAACTTTCACATTGTCTTAAGTTGTATGCCAAACTCGTGACTCAGATATTCACCTTCACGATCATATCGCAGTCATTTTTATCTTCTTGTCACGATGATCTTTAAACTTCACTCTGAATTTGCTTGAACCTTTCAAACGATTCAGACTTGTGTTTCATTAAGTAAATATACACTATATCTACTCAAATCATCAAATCATTAGTGAAGGTAAGAAAATAATGATATCCACTGCACGCTACAAGACTCACTAGATTGCATACATCAACATGTATCATTTCCAATGAATCACCTGCCAGCTCCATCCAACGGGGTCCTTTAGTCATCTTGCCCAAGAGGCATGGTTCGCATGTCTCAACCGATTCGAAATCGAATGAGTCCAAATATCCATCACCATGGAGTTTCTTCATGCGCTTTATACCAATATGACATTTTGCGGCAGTGCCACAAGTATGTGGTACTATCATTATTTAACTTTGTATCTTTTGACATCAATGCTATGAACATGTATATTACTACGATCAAGATTTCAACAAACCATTCTCACTGGGTGCATGACCATTGAAGGTATTATTCATGTAAACAGAATAACTATTATTCTCTGACTTAAATGAATAACCGTATTGCAACAAACATGATCTAATCATGTTCATGCTCAACGCAAAACACCAAATAACATTTATTTAGGTTCGTCACTAATCCTGAAGGTAGAGAGAGCGTGCGATGTTGATCACATCAACCTTGGAAACATTTCCAACACACATCGTCACCTCACCCTTAGCTAGTTCTCCGTTTATTCCGTAGCTTTTATTTCGAGTTACTAACATTTAGCAACCGAACCGGTATCCAATACCCAGGTGCTACTAGGAGTACTAGCAAGGTACACATCAATAACTCGTATATCAAATATACTTTTGTCGATGTTGCCAGCCTTCTTATCTACCAAGTATCTAGGGTTGTTCCGCTTCAGCGATCTCTCACCTCATAATAGAAGCACTTAGTCTCGGGTTTGAGTTCAACTTTGGGTTGCTTCACTGGAGCAGCAACTGACTTGCTATCCATGAAGTTTCCCTCCTTGCTCTTGCCCTTTTCGAAACTAGTGGTTTGATTAACCATCAACACTTGATGCTCCTTCTTGATTTCTACCTTCGCGGTGTCAAACATCGCGAACAGCACAGGGATCAATACTTCTATCCCTGGTGTATTATAGTTCATCACTAAGTTCTAGTAGCTTTAGTGACAGTGACTCGGAGAACTATATCAATCACTATCTTATCTGGAAGATCAACTCCCACTTGATTCAAGCGATTGTAGTACCCAGACAATCTGAGTACATGCTCAACGATTGAGCTATTCTCCTTCATCTTACAGGCAAAGAATCTTGTTGGAGATCTCATATCTCGCAACACAGGCATGAGCCTGAGATCACAATCTCTGCTCCTAGAACATCTCATATGTTCTGTGACGTTCAAAACGTTTCGGAGCCTCAATTCTAAGCCGTAATGCAGGACGCACTAAACTATAAAGTAGTCATCGAAACGTACCTGTTAGATGTTTCCAACATCTATAGACGACACTAGAGGGGGTGGCGCACCGAGCGGTGCATTAAGGACATAAGCCTTCTGTGCAGCAATGAGGACAATCCTCAGATCACGGACCCAGTCCGCAATATTGCTACCAACATCTTTCAACTCTATTTCTCTAGGAACATATAAAAATTTAAGGGAGCTACAGCGCGAGCTAGTAATCTACAACATAATTTGCAAAGACACTTTGACTATGTTCATGATAATGAGTTCAATTAATCATATTACTTAAGAACTCCCACTCAAATTGACATCCCTCCGATCATTCGAGTGATACATGATCCAAATTCACCAACTCAAGTCCGATCATCACGTGAGTTGAGGTGGCTGCAATGGTGAACATCATTATGTTGATCATATCTACTATATGACTCATGTTCGACCTTTCGGTCTCTCGTGTTCCGAGGCCATGTCTGTACATGCTAGGCTCGTCAAGTTTAACCCGAGTGTTCTGCATGTGCAAATCTGGCTTGCACCCGTTGTATGTGAACGTAGAGTCTATCACACCCGATCATCACGTGGTGTCTCAACACGACAAACTTTCGCAACGGTGCACACTCGGGGAGAACACAGTTCATCTTGATATTCAAGTGAGGGATCACCTTATAATGCTACCGCCGTACTAAGCAAAACAAGGTGCATAAAAGGATTAACATCTCATGCAATTCATAAGTGACATGATATGGCCATGAACTTGTGTTTAAGATCTCCATCTTCGAAACACCGGCATGATCTCCATCGTCACCGGCACAACACCATGATCTCCATCATCTTGATCTCCATCAATGTGTTGCCATTGGGGTTGTGGCGTCAGCCCTGCTTCTACTTCTATTGCTACCGCTTAGCGATAAAGTAAAGCATTACATAGCGCTTAATGATTGACACGCAGGTCATACAATAATTAAAGACAACCCTATGGCTCCTGCTAGTTGCCGTACTCAACGACATGCAAGTCATGAAATTCTATACATCACATGATCATCTCATACATCACATATATCTCATCATGTAATTGGCCATATCACATCACAACATATCCTGCAAAAACAAGTTAGACGTCCTCTAATTGTTGTTGCATGTTTTACGTGGCTGCTACGGGTATCTAGCAAGAACGATTCTCACCTACGCATAAACCACAACGGTGATACATAGATTGCTTTTCAACCTTCTCAAGGACCGCCTTTGTCGGATCCGATCCAACTAAAGTGAGAGAAACTGTCACCCGCAAGCCATCTAAGCAACAAGTTGCGTCGAGGGAACCGGTCTCTCGTAAGCGTACGAGTAATGTTGGTCCGGGCCGCTTCATCTCACAATCCCGCTGAACCAAAATCCGACCAAGGGAGGAATCAATCTTAGCATCAACGCCCACAAACCTTTTGTGTTCTACTCGAGATCTCATCGAACCATCAACCTAGCTCATGATGCCACTGTTGGGGAACGTCGCATGGGAAACAAAAATTTTCCTACGCACACGCAAACCTATCCATGGTGATGAGCATCTACGAGAGGGAGAGTGGATCTACGTACCCTTGTAGATCGCTAAGCGGGAAGCGTTAAGAAACGCGGTTGGTGTAGTTGAACTTCTTCGCGATCCAAATCGCCGAGCGTCCCGCGATCCAATCACGAACCGTCCCGCGAACACATCATGATCCGTCCCGCGAACTCATCATGATCCGTCTCACGATCTGTCCCGCGAACTCATCACGATCCGTTCCATGATCACATCACGAACCGTCTCGCGATCTCGATCACGGTCCTTCCGATCTAGCGCCGAACGGACGGCACCTCCGCATTCAGCACACGTGCAGCTTGATGATGATCTCCACCGTCTCAATCCAGCGAGAGGAGGTGGAGAGGAGAGAGAGTTCACCGGCAGCGTGACGGCGCTCCGGTGATGGTGGTGGAGCAATTCCGGCAGGGCTTCGCCTAAGCGCGACAGAAAACCGATCTAGAGGAGAAACTATGCACCGGTGTAACGGGTAGCACGTGGCCGGAAATTCTGTCCAAAAACCACCCAATCCACTAGTATATATAGGAGGAGAGGAGAGGAGAGGCAGCCAAGGCCTTTGGGTCGGCCGAAATAGGAGGTGGGAAGCAATCCTACTTCACCTCCAATCCTAGTTGGAGTAGGATTGCCTCCTATTGGCTGATTTTCCACTTTTTGCTTTAGGACTTTCTCTCCTGCGCCATGGGCCTTTGTGGCTGTTTTCCCAGTCCACTAAGGGATGGTTATTATTCTCCCACATCCCATGGACCTCTTGGGGTCGAAATACCCCTCCCGGAGGCCTCCCGGTACACTACCGGCACTCTCGGTACACTACCGATGAGCCCGAAACTTTTCCGGAAACCAAACTGGGACTTCCTATATATGAATCTTTACCTCCGTACCATTCCAGAGCTCCTCGTGACGTCCGGGATCTCATCCGGGACTCCAAACAAACTTCGGTCACCACCATACATAACTCTACACTACCGAAACGTCATCGAACCTTAAGTGTGCAGACCCTGCGGGTTCGAGAACTATGTAGACATGACCGAGACACCTCTACGGCCAACAACCAATGGCGGGACCTGGACATCCACATTGGTTCCTACATATTCTACGAAGATCTTTATCGGTCGAACCTCTATGTCAAGGATTCAGTTAATCCCGTATAACGTTCCCTTTGTTCTTCGGTATGTTACTTGCCCGAGATTCGATCGTCGGTATCTCCATACCTAGTTCAACCTCGTTACCGGCAAGTCTCTTTACTCGTTCCGTAATACAAGATCCCGCAACTAACAATTAGTCACATTGCTTGCAAGGCTTATTGTGATGTTGCATTACCGAGTGGGCCCCGAGATACCTCTCCATCACACGGAGTAACAAATCCCAGTCTCGATCCATGCCAACTCAACAGACACCATCGGAGATACCTGTAGAGCACCTTTATAGTCACCCAGTTACGTTGCAACGTTTGATACACACAAGGCACTCCTCCGATATCTGTGAGTTGCATGATCTCATGGTCATAGGAACACATACTTGACATGCGGAAAACAGTAGCAATAAACTGACACGATCATATGCTACGTTTGCAGTTTGGGTCTTGTCCATCACATCATTCTCCTAATGATGTGACCCCGTTATCAAATGACATATCATGTCCATGGCTAAGAAACCTTAACCATCTTTTGATCAACGAGCTAGTCTATTAGAGGCATACTAGGGACATGGTTTTGTCTATGTATCCACACATGCATCTAAGTCTCCGATCAATACAATTATAGCATGGCTAATAAACGATTATCATGAACAAGGAAATATGATAATAACTAATTTATTATTGCCTCTAGGGCATATTTCCAACATTTATGACTAGCCTTAACAAGCGGGATCAGAAGTTGCGCAAGCGGACGGTTAATGCAATCGCGACGGCTCTACCGCAATACTTGAAGTGGTCTGAGTATGACATAACATGGAGCCGGGAGGATCACTCGCCGCGTGTTGATGACCCGGCGTGGCTGGCCCTGGTAGTTGCCCCCCAAGCGGGAGGATATATGTTAAATAAGGTACTTATGGATGGTGGCAGTAGCATCAATATCCTGTACTATGACATCTTTCGGCGGATGAAGCTGGTTGATACAGACCTTAGGCCTTCCTCGACAATATTTCTTGGTGTGGTGCCTGGCAAGTCAGCTTACCCCGTGGGTAGGATCTCTTTGAAAGTTGCCTTTGGTGACGAGCACAACTACAGGGTGGAATCCTTGTGGTTTAAAGTAGTCAAAATCAAGAGCCCCTCTCATGCTTTGTTTGGGCGGCCGACTTACGCCAAGTTCATGGCTAGGCCCTCCTATGTTTATTTGCAACTCAAGATGCCCTGGTTAAAAGGAACGATTACTTTCCATGGTGATCGGAATACGGCTATTGAGCGCGAGGAAGGGGACGCAGCTTACGCGGAATCAATTTGTGCTGAGGCAGAGCTCAAGTTCTATAAGGAAAATGTTGACCCGGAGGACATGACTCCGCTGAAAAAGCCTACCACAGAGGTTGAGCCGCCCCTCAATTTTTTGGCGGATGATACCAAGTTGGTGGATTTCACTCCGGGTGACTCATCTCAGCAGTTCACTATTGGTGCCAATATGGATCCCAAATAGGAAAGCACGCTCATCGAATTCATCCGTGAGAATCGGGACATCTTCGCATGGAAACCTTCTGACATGCCGGGTGTACCGAGAGAGTTTGCTGAGCACCACCTTAATATGGATCCTAAGTTTAAACCTGTCAAGCAATTTCCGTGGCGGTTCAGCGAGGAGAGATGCAAGGCCATCGGGGAAGAGGTCGCCCGGCTCTTAGCGGCAGGTTTCATCGTCGAGGTGTTTCACCCGGAGTGGCTTGCTAACCCAGTGCTCGTGCTCAAGAAGAACGACACGTGGCGTATGTGCGTGGATTAAACGGATCTTAACAAGGCATGTCCGGCTGATCCCTTTGCTCTCCCTCGTATTGATCAGATCATCGATGCTACGGCGGGTTGTGAGAGTTTATGCTTCCTGGATGCTTATTCAGGATATCATCAGATCAAGATGGCAGTCAAGGACCAAGAGCAGACGACTTTCATCACGCCTTCGGTGCCTTCTACTACATGTCTATGCCTTTCGGGCTCAAGAGTGCCCAGGCGACTTATCAGCGTTGTGTGCAGAATTGTCTTCACAGCCAAATTGGGCGCAACGTTCACGCCTATGTAGATGACATTGTGATCAAGTCAAGGAAGAAGGAGACTCTGCTTGATGACCTGAAGGAGACCTTCGACAATCTGCGGGTCTATAAGATGATGCTTAACCCGGCGAAGTGTGTCTTTGGTGTTCCGGCAGGCAAGCTCTTGGGATTTCTGGTCTCTGGGCATGGCATTGAAGCTAACCCGGATAAGATCAAGGCTATCACCTCCCTGGCTGAGCCGGCATGCATGTTCAACGCCCGGCAGGACGGATTGCCGCGTTGAGCCGGTTTATAAGCCGCCTTGGTGAGAAGGTCGTCCCTTTTGTATCAAATGATGAAAAGACAGACAACTTTGTCTGCAGTGCGGCGGCGGGTGAAGCGTTTGAGGCGCTCAAGAAGCAGCTTACTGAGCCGCCGGTCTTAGCCGCTCCAGTTGAGAAAGAACCCTTGCTCTTGTACGTGGCGGCTAGCAACAGGGCTGTCAGCGCTGCAATCGTGGTCGAGCGCAAGGAGGCACGGAAGGAATATCCGGTTCAGAGGCCAGTTTGTTATATCAGTGAGGTTTTGACAGAGTCCAAGCAGAGATATCCACATTGGCAGAAGCTAGTATATGGGGTGTTCATGGCCAACCGCAAGCTGAAGTGCTATTTCTTAGGACACCAGATCACCGTGGTCAGCTCTTCCCCGTTGGGAGACATAATTCAAAACAGAGAAGCCACTGGCAGGATTGCTAAGTGGGTATTGGAGCTTGGACCTCTCAATCTGAAAAACGTACCTTGTACGGCTGTCAAGTCCCAAGCACTAGTGGATTTCATAAACGACTGGACAGAGTGTCAGGCGCCCAAAGATAAGCCGGATAACACATACTGGACAATACACTTTTATGGATCCAGGCAGCCGAAAGGATCAGGGGCAGGAGTTGTCTTAACCTCCCCCAAGGGTGACAAGTTCTGTTATGTGTTGCGGATGATGTTCCCTTATACTTGTTGGAAATATGCCCTAGAGGCAATAATAAATTAGTTGTTATCATATTTCCTTGTTCATGATAATCTTTTATTATCCATGCTATAATTGTATTGATCGGAAACTTAAATGCATGTGTGGATACATAGACAAAACCATGTCCCTAGTATGCCTCTAATAGACTAGCTCGTTGATCAAAAGATGGTTAAGGTTTCCTATCCATGGACATGAGATTGATTTGATAACGGGATCACATCATTAGGAGAATGATGTGATGGACAAGACCCAAACTACAAATGTAGCATATGATCGTCTCAGTTTACTGCTACTATTTTCTGCATGTCAAGTATATGTTCCTATGACCATGAGATCATGCAACTCACGGATATCGAAGGAGTGCCTTGTGTGTATCAAACGTCACAACGTAACTGGGTGACTATAAAGGTGCTCTACAGGTATCTCCGATGGTGTCTGTTGAGTTGGCATGGATCGAGACTGGGATTTGTTACTCCGTGTGACGGAGATGTATCTCAGGGCCCACTCGGTAATACAACATCACAACAAGCCTTGCAAGCAATGTGGCTAAGTGTTAGTCACGGGATCTTGTATTACGGAACGAGTAAAGAGACTTGCCAGTAACGAGGTTGAACTAGGTATGGAGATACCGAGGATCGAATCTCGGGCAAGTAACATACCGAAGAATAAAGGGAACGTTATACGGGATTAACAGAATCCTTGACATAGAGGTTCGACCGATAAAGATCTTCGTAGAATATGTAGGAACCAATGTGGACGTCCAGGTCCCGCCATTGGTTATTGACCGTAGAGGTGTCTCGGTCATGTCTACATAGTTCTCGAACCCGCAGGGTCTGCACACTTAAGGTTTGGTGACGTTTCGGTAGTGTAGAGTTATGTATGGTGGTGACCGAAGGTTGTTCGGAGTCCCAGATGAGATCCTGGACGTCACGAGGAGCTCCGGAATTGTCCGGAGGTAAAGATTCATATATAGGAAGTCCCAGTTTGGTCGCCGGAAAAGTTTCGGGCTCATCGGTAGTGTACCGGGAGTGCCGGGAGTGTACCGGGGGACCTCCGGGAGGGGTATTTCGACCCCAAGAGGTCCATGGGCTGTGGGAGAATAATAACCATCCCTTATTGGGCTGGAAAAACAGCCACACCAAGGCCCATGGCACAGGAGGCAAAAGTCCTAAAGGAAAAGGTGGAAAAAAGGCTAAAAAGGAAGAGTCTTACTCCTAGTAGGAGTGGAGGAGGAGTAGGACTCCTCCCCCTCTAGTTTGGCCGACTCCTATTGGAGTTTTTCTTTACGCCGTCCCTCCTCTCTCTTCCTCCTTTATATACTGGTGGATTGGGTGCTGTTTGGACACAGTTTACGGCCACGTGCTACCCGTTTCATCGGTGCTCCTCTAGATCGGTTTTCTGCAGCACTTAGGCGAAGCCCTGCCGGAATTGCTCCACCACCATCACCGGAGAGCCATCACGCTGCCGGTAAACTCTCTCTCCTCTCCACCTCCTCTTGCTGGATCAAGATGGTGGAGATCGTTATCAAGCTGCACGTGTGCTGAACACGGAGGTGCCGTCCGTTCGGCGCTAGATCGGAAGGACCGTGATCGAGATCGCGAGACGGTTCGTGATGTGATCACGGAACGGATCATGATGAGTTCACGGGACAGATCGTGATCAAGATCGTGAGATGGATCGTGATGAGTTCGCAGGACGGATCATGATGTGTTCGCAGGACGGATCGTGATTGGATCACGTGACGGATCGTGATGAGATCGCGGGACGCTCGGCGATTTGGATCGCGAAGATGTTTGACTACACCAACCGCGTTTCTTAACGCTTCCCGCTTAGCGATCTACAAGGGTACGTAGATCCACTCTCCCTATCGTAGATGCTCATCACCATGGATAGGTTTGCGTGTGCGTAGGAAAATTTTTGTTTCCCATGCGACGTTCCCCAATAGTGGCATCATGAGCTAGGTTGATGGTTCGATGAGATCTCGAGTAGAACACAAAAGGTTTGTGGGCGTTGATGCTTAGATTGCTTCCTCCCTTGGTCGTATTTTGGTTCAGCGGGATTGTGAGATGAAGCGGCCCGGACCAACATTACTCGTACGCTTACGAGAGACCGGTTCCCTCGACGCAACTTGTTGCCTAGATGGCTTGCGGGTGACAGTTTCTCTCACTTTAGTTGGATCGGATCTGACAAAGGCGGTCCTTGAGAAGGTTGAAAAGCAACTAGTGTATCACCGTTGTGGTTTTTGCGTAGGTGAGAATTGTTCTTGCTAGATACCCGTAGCAGCCACGTAAAACATGCAACAACAATTAGAGGACGTCTAAGTTGTTTTTGCAGGGTATGTTGTGATATGATATGGCCAATTACATGATGTGATATATGTGATGTATGAGATGATCATGTGATATATAGATTATCACGACTCGCGTGTCGATGAGTACGACAACCGGTAGGAGCCATAGGGTTGTCTTTAATTATTGTATGACCTGCATGTCAATCATTAAGCGCTATGTAATGCTTTACTTTATCGCTACGGTAGAAATAGTAGTAGAAGCATGCAGGGCGTGACAACCCCGATGGCGACACGTTGATGGAGATCAAGATGATGGAGATCATGGTGTCATGCCGGTGACGATGAAGATCATGCCGGTGCTTTCAAGATGGAGATCTAAAGCACGAGTTCATGGCCATATCATGTCACTTATGATTTGCATGTGATGTTAATCCTTTTATGCACCTTGTTTTGCTTAGGACGACGGTAGCATTATAAGGTGATCCCTCACTTAATTTCAAGATAAATTGTGTTCTCCCCGAGTGTGCACCATTGCGAAAGTTTGTCGTGTTGAGACACCACGTGATGATCGGGTGTGATAGACTCTACGTTCACATACAATGGGTGCAAGCCAGATTTGCACGTGTAGAACACTCGGGTTAAACTTGACGAGCCTAGCATGTACAGACATGGCCTCGGAACACAAGAGACCGAAAGGTCGAACATGAGTCATATAGTAGATATGATCAACATGATGATGTTCACCATTGTAGCCACCTCAACTCACGTGATGATCGGACTTGAGTTGGTGAATTTGGATCATGTATCACTCGAATGATCGGAGAGATGTCAATTTGAGTGGGAGTTCTTAAGTAATATGATTAATTGAACTCATTATCATGAACATAGTCAATAGTGTCTTTGCAAATTATGTCGTAGATTACTAGCTCACGCTGTAGCTCACTTGTTTTTATATGTTCCTAGAGAAATAGAGTTGAAAGATGATGGCAGCAATATTGCAGACTGGGTCCGTGATCTGAGGATTGTCCTCGTTGCTGCACAGAAGGCTTATGTCCTTAATGCACCGCACGGTGCGCCACCCCCTCTAGCATCGTCTGTAGATGTTGTGAACATCTGACGGGCACGTTCTGATGACTACTTGATAGTTTAGTGCGTCATGCATTATGGCTTAGAATTGAGGCTTCGAAACGTTTTGAACATCACGGAACATATGAGATGTTCTAAGAGCTGAGATTGTGATCCCAGGCTCGTGCCCGTGTTGCGAGATATGAGATCTCTAACAAGATTCTTTGCCTGCAAGATGAAAGAGAATAGCTCAATCGTTGAGCATGTGCTCAGATTGTCTGGGTGCTACAATCGCTTGAATCGAGTGGGAGTTGATCTTCCAGATAAGATAGTGATTGATATAGTTCTCCATGTCACTGTCACTAAGCTACTAGAACTTGGTGATGAACTATAAAACGCCAGGGATAGAAATATTGATCCCTGAGTTGTTCGCAATGTTTTGACACCGCGAAGGTAGAAATCAAGAAGGAGCATCAAGTGTTGATGGTTAGTAAAACCACTAGTTTTGAGAAGGGCAAGAGCAAGGAGGGAAACTTCATGGATAGCAAGTCAGTTGCTGCTCCAATGAAGCAACCCAAAGTTGAACTCAAACCCGAGACTAAGTGCTTCTGTTATGAGGTGAGCGGTTGCTGAAGCGGAACAACCCTAGATGCTTGGTAGATAAGAAGGCTGGCAACGTCGACGGAAGTATATTTGATATACGAGTTATTGATGTGTACCTTGCTAGTACTCCTAGTAGCACCTGGGTATTGGATACCGGTTCAGTTGCTAAATGTTAGTAACTCGAAATAAAAGCTACGAAATAAACGGAGAACTAGCTAAGGGTGAGGTGACGATATGTATTGGAAATGTTTCCAAGGTTGATGTGATCAACATCGCACGCTCTCTCTACTTTCAGGATTAGTGACGAACCTAAATAAATGTTATTTGGTGTTTTTGCGTTGAGCATGAACATGATTAGATCATGTTTATTGCACTACGGTTATTCATTTAAGTTAGAGAATAATGGTTATTCTGTTTACGTGAATAATACCTTCAATGGTCATGCACCCAGTGAAAATGGTTTGTTGAAATCTTGATTGTAGTAATACACATGTTCATAACATTGATGTCAAAAGATACACAGTTAATAATGATAGTACCACATACTTGTGGCACTGCCGCAAAATGTCATATTGGTATAAAGCGCATGAAGAAACTCCATGCTGATGGATCTTTGGACTCATTCAATTTCGAATCGGTTGAGACATGTGAACCATGCCTCTTGGGCAAGATGACTAAAAACCCCGTTGGATGGGGCGGGCAAGTGATTCATTGGAAATGATACATGTTGATGTATGCAATCCAGTGAGTCTTGTAGCGTGCAGTGGATATCGTTATTTTCTTACCTTCACTGATGATTTGATGATTTGAGTAGATATAGTGTATATTTACTTAATGAAACACAAGTCTGAATCGTTTGAAAGGTTCAAGCAAATTCAGAATGAAGTTTAAGATCATCGTGACAAGAAGATAAAAATAACTGCGATATGATCGTGGAGGTGAATATCTGAGTTACGAGTTTGACATACAACTTAAGACAATGTGAAATTTGTTTCACAACTAACGCCACCTGGAACACCATAGTGTGATGGTGTGTCCGAACGTCATAGTCATGCTCTATTGGATATAGTGTGTGCTATGATGTCTCTTATCGTTTTCTACTATAAGTTTGGGGTTATGCATTAGAGACAACTACATTCACTTTAAATAGGGCACCATCTAAATCTGTTGAGATGACACCGTGTGAATTATGGTTTGATAGAAACCTAAGCTATCATTTCTTAATGTTTGGGGCTGCGACACTTGTGTGGAAAATGTTTTCACCTAATGAGGTCGAACCCATGGCGGACAAATGCATCTTCATAGAATACCTAAGAACAGTTGGGTGAACCTTCTATCTCAGATCCGAGTGCAAAGTGCTTGTTGCTAAAACTGGGTCCTTTCTCGAGAAAAAGTTTCTCTCGAAAGAATTGAGTGGGAGGAGGATAGAACTTGATGAGGTTATTGAACCTCTACTTCAACCAGAAAGTAGCGCATCACAGAAAGATGTTTCTGTGAAGCCTACGTCAGTTGAAGAGGAAGTTAATGATGATGATCATGAAAGCTTCGGATCAATTTACTATTGACCTACGAGGAAATTAGGGCTTGATAAGGTTATTGAACCTTTACTTCAACCAGAGAGTAGCACAGCGCAGGAAGTTGTTTCTGTGAAGCCTACGTTAGTTGAAGAGGAAGTTAATGATGATGATCATGAAGCTTCGGATCAAGTTACTATCAAACCTGTATACTGCTCCTGAGCGGTACGACAACCCTGTCTTGGAGGTCATGTTGTTGGACAACGATGAACCTACGAGCTATGGAGAAGCGATGATGGGCCCGGATTCCGACAAATGGTTGGAGGCCATGAAATCTGAGATAGGATCCATGTATGAAAACCAAGTGTAGACTTTGGTAGACTTGCTCCTTGGACGGCAGGTCGTTGAGTACAAATGGATCTTTAAAATGAAGACAGACACTGATGGTGAATGTCACTATTTGTAAAGCTCGACTTGTTGCAAAGTTGTTTGTGACAAGTTCAAGGAGTTGACTGCGATGAGGCTTTCTCACTCATAGTGGTGCTAAAGTCTGTTGGAATTATGTTAGTAGTTGCTGTGTTTTCAATTATGAAATCTGGCAGATGGAGGTGCCGTCCGTTTGGCGCTAGATCGGAAGGACCGTGATCGAGATCGCGAGACGGTTCGTGATGTGATCACGGAACGGATCGTGATGAGTTCGCGGGACAGATCGTGAGACGGATCGTGATGAGTTCGTGGGACGGATCATGATGTGTTCGCAGGACGGATCGTGATTGGATCACGTGACGGATCGTGATGAGATCGCGGGACGCTCGGCGATTTGGATCGCAAAGATGTTCGACTACACCAACCGCGTTTCTTAACGCTTCCCGCTTAGCGATCTACAAGGGTACGTAGATCCACTCTCCCTATCATAGATGCTCATCACCGTGGATAGGTTTGCGTGTGCGTAGGAAATTTTTTGTTTCCCATGCGACGTTCCCCAACAATACTAACAATGCAGCTGAGTATGAAGCTCTGCTCCATGGCCTCAGGGTGGCTAAGGAGATGAACTTAAGACGGGTTAGGTGCTTCGGCGACTCAAATCTTGTGGCTCAGCAAGTTTCATGCACTTGGGACTCCAAGGATCCGCGGATGGAAGCTTATCGTTAGGCGGTGGATGTCATTGCTGGTCACTTTAAAGTCTATTAGGTGGATCATATTGATCGTCACAGGAACGAGGCGGCTGATGCCCTGTCAAGGTTACGCTCTCAGCGGAAGCCGGTGCCGCCTAACGTCTTTTTGGATGTCTTGCATCACCCGTCAGTTATGTTACCTTCAGAGGAAGACTTAGTTATTCCTGACCCGGAGGGACAGCTGGTGGCGGCTCTACATGCTATTCCGGATTGGACTGTGCCTTACTTGGCGTACTTGACTCGTGGCGAGTTACCTGATGATGAAAATCTTGCCAGACAGATCACCAGACGGTCTAAGTCTATGACAATAATCAATGGTGAGCTGCATAAGTGCAATGTCACTGGCGTGTTTCAACGTTGTGTCTCACCTAAGGAGGGCAAGGAAATCTTGAATGAAATTCATGCTGATGACTGTGAACATCATGACATCTCAAAATCTCTGGTGGCCAAGGCTTTTAGGCATGGTTTCTTCTTGCTGACGGCTCACAAGGATGCAGAGGATCTTGTTTGCAAGTGTGATGGTTGTCAAAAGTTTGGCCGGCGTGCTCATGTTCCATCTCAAGAGTTGTGCATGATTCCAATTATTTGGCCGTTTGCAGTCTGGGGGCTTGATATGGTCGGGCCTTTCAAGCGGTCCAAGGACAGGAAGACCCACCTCCTGGTGGCGGTTGACAAGTTTACCAAGTGGGTAGAAGCTGAGCCGGTGAGCAAGTGTGACGCGGCTACGACAGTTTAGTTCATCAAGAAGTTGATCTACCGTTTTGGTTACCCTCACAGTATCATCACAGATAATGGTATGAATTTATCTAAGGGGGCTATGCGAGCATTCTCTGACAGTGAACACATCCGGCTTGATGTTTCTGCGGTTGCTCACCCACAGTCAAACGGTCAGGAGGAGCGTGCTAATCAAGAAATCTTGAGAGGTATCAAACGCCGGCTTATGGTTTCTTTGCAGCGAACGCCGGGTTGTTGGGTGGAGGATTTACCGTCCGTTTTATGGAGCATCAGAACCACTCCCAACAGATCAACGGGTTATACACCTTTCTTCATGGTTTACGATGCAGAAGCCGTATTACGAAGTGACATCCGTCATGACTCGCCACGAGTGATGGCTTACGTTAAGGCAGACAATGAGACGGCACGTCAAGACGCGTTGGATGCCCTGGAAGAGGAACACGATCTGGTGGCGGCTCATTCGGCGATTTACCAGCAAGACCTGCGCCGCTACCATAGCCGCAGAGTCAAGACCCGGACGTTTCAAGAAGGCAACTTAGTACTGCGATTGATTCAAGATCAGACAGATGCACACAAGTTATCCCCTCCATGGGAAGGACCTTTTGTGGTTAGCAAAAATCTCAACAACGGGTCATATTACCTCATTGACATCCGAGACGACTCAAATACCTTGGGGCAGGAGACCCGCCGGCCGTGGAACATAGCGCATCTACGGCCTTATTATACCTAAGTTGTTGAGACTCGACATTGTACACTATCATTGTACATATCATATTTATATATGAATAAAGTTGGCATCCCTGCAAGCCGGGGCCTCTGCCATTTCGCATATCTCAATCTGTGCAAAAAAGATTCAACATGATCGTCCACGGGGCTTCCCACCGACCGGGTGTAGCTTATCAAACCCTATCGGTCGGCTTTCAAGCCAAATAGTTGACTCCATCAACATGATCGTCCAGGGGGCTTCCCACCCACATGGGTGTAGCTTATCAAACCCTATCGGTCGGCTTTCAAGCCAAATAGTTGACTCCGTCAACATGATCGTCCAGGGGGCTTCCCACCCACATGGGTGTAGCTTATCAAACCCTATTGGTCGGCTCTTAAGCCAAATAGTTGATTCCATCAACAAAGGTCACTATTTTCCCACCCACCAGGTGTAGCTTACACACCCTCTTGATTGGCTCTTAAGCCAAACATGGTTAAACCTGCCTGTAAGCTGATGCTACTCCGCTAGGTGACCCGCCGAACTCTTACCAGTTAATCTCGCCTAGAGACCTTGAGCTGGCTCAAAGAACTTGACGGCCAATCTCCATAGAGACCCTGTACTGGTTAAGGTTAAATCGGCGGTTCTTGTCACGAGAGGGCCAGCTTACGGAAAGCAAGGATAACCTCTCCCATCCGCTGTCGACTCTCCGCTATGTGGCATGTTCGTACTCTTAGACAGTTAATCCTTAAGGACCCTGTATTGTTTAAGGTTAAAACGACATATTTATGTCACGTGAGAGGCAGTTTGTGGGCTATAAGGGTGCTCATGCCCTGTCGTGTCTCTCCTGGGACATCACACTTCCTTTCAGTTAATCTCGCTTAGAGACCCTGAGCCGGCTCAAAGAAATTGACGGCCAATCTACACAGAGACCCTGTACTGCTAAGGAGTTTTAAGTGGCGAGCCAACCCAGCAGAACCGGCACATGAGCTATTATGAAAAGCAAGTTAGGAAAGATACAACATCTTTGGGCTATGCTATTCTAAGCCGCCCTCCTAACAATGTGAAAGATACATCTATTCTTGCAGGTTGATTAAACCACCAAGAGTCGGCAAAACATCCAATGTGAAAGTGCAAGCAAGATGTCATATATTAAGCCGGACAATTTAATATGTGCACGATGGCACAGTTCAGGCAAAGGGAAAGTTTACTACAAGCCTATTACAGATGCTCTTTGCAGAGCTCAAAAAGTGATTCAAAGTTTTTACACCGCTCATGGTGGGTCACACAGCCGGCTTATCCATGGGGTTACCAAATCCATCAGTTGGCTGGCGGGTTAGCTTGCTCCGGGTCTTTGACCTCCATGATCTGAAGATTGTCCATGTCCCAGTTGCAGTGGGTTAAAGCTTCAAAGTTTCCCTCTTCAAAGAGGGGGGACGGATCAAGATCAGAAGTAAAGAGGTGCTTACTACGGGCAGGCGTCAAGTCCTTGGCTTCAAAGAGGGGGCCGCGGATTCTCTTCTGATCGGCATCATAAGCCGCCTGATATGTGCCAAATTCACCTCATCTGCTAACATGGAGGCGAGAACTCTAGAAGCTTTCATGCACCTTGCATAGTCAACATCTATGAAGTCTGAGACGTCATCCTTCTTGGATGGTAACCCGTCCATCATATCTTCAGGAGTCGACTCTTGAGCGAACGTCAATGCCCGGCTTATGGCTACGATGGCTCCCTGTCGGGCAGCTGATTTCTTAAGCTCTTGGATATGTTTCGGCAGGGTGGACAACAGTTCTATGACCCCCTTCATAGTTGAGGGTAGGTTATCCTTATAGAGCACATCCTTGATCGTGCAAAGAGCTCCACAATACAGCTGTTCTGTCAATGTGTAAATAGCTTTCAGAGGCAACAAGCTGTCAGAAGCAAGTTGACGACTCCTTGGACCTGCATAAGACGGATTCTTGGTCATAAGTCGCCAGTATAAAGTATTCATGCAAAAGTTTGGGCCAACTATTTTTATACTTACCAAATATGGCGGCTGACATCTTCCTGATATGGCGCTTCAAGGATTGCCGCTCATCTGATACGATCACGAGCCGCTGGTCAGCATCGTCTGCTCGTTGAGCCAGGGCGGCTTGTTCCATCTCAGCCGATTCTTTGAAGGCATCAAATTCAGCTTTAATCTTTGTCAGTTCTTCGGTAAGGAGCCGGCACTTCTCATCGGCTTCACTTCGGGCGGCTTGTTGAGTGGATAGATTGCTTCTTAAACCGGATAGATCAGAGCCGGCCTCAGTTAAAGCTTCCTGTGATATATTGCAAGCAAAATGAGGATTAAGTCGTTGTAATGATATATTATAAGTTGATGAAGATTAAGGCAATGCCATGCAAGTCTCAAGCAGATTGCAAGCAATATGTCTGACACTTGGGGGCTAATGTCTATTTGCTCTCCAAGACTACAATGCAGCTCCGGTTCATCTTCGTCAAAGTTAATCCGGAACTTGGGGGCTACATGTGGATCTTCAAGCTATCTACATTGAAGTTCTGACTCAACTTTATCAAAGATTGAGCCGGCCCTTGGGGTCTACATATGGTTTTTCAGAGTATCTATATTGAAGATCTGACTAAAATTCATCAAAATTGAGCCGACCCTTGGGGTCTACATTTGGCTCTTAAGGTTATCTACATTGGAAGCTCCGAATCAATTTCATCAACATTGAGCCGGCCCTTGGGGCTAAGGATGACTCTTTGAGCTACCTATTCTAAGTTAATGGTTTAGGCCTACAGGCTAGCTATTTTTTACTTTTAAAACAAGAATTGAAGACCCGACTTACCATTACCTAAATACTAAGCCGGACCTTGGGGGCTAAGTAAGGGTAGAAGGTAACAGAGTATGAGTACCTCATATTTCTTCTTCATTAAGGTAACGAATTTGAGTTTCATGTCCCGGCTCATGGAGAGGCGGTTTAAATAGCCGGCGTGCAGCTCTTCAGCTGTTAATTTCTCCAGCGCGAAGGATTCAAAGTCCATCTTCTCTGAAGCCTCGGTCTTCTCAGTATGTTTTGTCAAAACACGAGCCGAGGGAGTTTGCAAGCCGGTGCTGGTAAGAAAGATGTCCGGAGTAGTCGACTCATCAGCAGCCTTTGAAGGGCTTAGTGGTTTGGAATTGGTCTTCTAAGGACTCTCAGGAACGGTTTCATGAGTCGTCGGCTCAGCAGAAGGACGTGATTCTTCAGGCGCCTCCTTAGAAGCCGCAGAGGGGTCAGTATGCGGCACAGGCGAATCCGGCTTGGCAAGCTCCGGTTCTGGAGCCTTACGACTAGGAGAGGACTTGTTGGTTTTCCTTCGTTTGGCTTGAGCCCTGAAAAACACAGAAGGTTAGAATCCAAAGTTTACAGCCGATGAAAACTCGGATGTAAAGCCTGAAAAGCACGTACAGTGGGTTAATCTTCGGAGGCGGCACAACAGTCGCAGTAGAGTCGCCAGACGAAGGGGGTGATTCTTGGAAAGCAGTTCAAGCAATATAAGGCAGTTTCGAATTACAAAGGCAAGATGGATAAAATAAAGTCAAGATTGAGTAGACACCTCAGTCGGACGCTTCTTCTGAGCCAGAGAGTGAGATAACCCGGCCATGAGATCAGTAGAACCGGCGCTCCGGGTCTGGCGTCGGGAGATTTGCTGTTGCTTTTTTAAAAGAAAGTTGGGGTCTAAGTAAGCAAGATGATGAGAAAGTGGGACTTTTCGGACGACCCGCCGTATCTTCTGAGGTACAAGATATTCTGAGTCGGACGAAACATAAGTTACCTCAGGAACGTTGGCGTGGCTTGTCTCTGTATCGTCATGTGAATAATTATTGTCAATAAGGTGCATAAAAAGACAACCAAGAGAATCAAGTTCTACCTCTGAGTCGTCAGATTCTGGCTGTTCTTCAGGCTATTCTTGGGGAGTAGTTTTTTTCTTCCGGCTGGCGGTTTTATTTTTTGACTTCTTCTTCGGAGGAACATACTTCTTTTTTCAGAAGCTAGAATTGGCCTGAAAGTATAAGACGACAAAAGGTGAAAAGCTTGCTAAATATAGCTAATACAGGGATAAGGATACCAAGAGACGCCCTTACGTCTGGGGCCTGGTTCGTGGCACAGAAAGGTGCTAGCCCAATGACACCGCAAGCTTCTGAAGACTCATGGACAAGGCTCTTGATGGCAGCCATGATGTTATCCTCTGATAACGTTGCCGAGTTAAAGCAGAGGGGTTCGTTAGATTGGCCCGTATATTCATACATGAGGCGGCTTCGCTAGCTCAGGGGCATGACCCTCCAAGAAATCCAGCAGCGGGTTAAATCCAGGCCCGTCAGTCCATTCGCCATAAGAGCTTTAATCTTCGCGTGAGCCAGAGCGTACTTCGCCCGCTCAGACGCTAACAGCTGGCCAGGGAGCTCAGATGTTGTCTTGAGTCGGGATGGACGATAACCCGGCAAGGGATGCTCTCCTTCAGGGGAGGTGTATTTGCAGTAAAACCAAGTCTTATTCCAATCTTTAGGATGGCTTGGCAATTGAAGAGCTGGGAAGGTTATGTCCCGTCGCCTTTGAATGGAAATCCCGCCAAGCTCTAAATTTGGACCAGCTTTTACCTCCATCCGGCGGTTCGAATAAAAGAACTCACGGAAAAAACCAACGGATGACTCTTCTTGCAAGTAGACTTCACTGAGTATTTGGAAGTTGCACATGTTGGAGACGGAATTGGGAGCGAGGTCTTGAGGGTGCAGTTTAAAGAGGTGAAGGACGTCCCGGAAGAATTTTGAGCCGGGTGGGCTAAACCCGCGCGCGAGATGATCCGTAAATACAACTATTTCACCCTCCTGAGGAAGGGGCTTAAGCTCATTGCCTGGAACCCGCCAATGGATGCCATTTTTGGCTGGAAGGGTCCCCGCGTCTACAAAATCTGTCAGGTACTCTTCTGTAACAGCAGAGCCGACCCAATTGCACGAATTGGATGCACGAGACATGGTGGCGATTCAAAACTGCGCAAAGTAACAATGTGCGGCGAGTCAGGAGATGTCAGACGACTAGGGGCGGCTAAAAAGTTTAACGGTTCTATAAAGTTAAGCCGCCAAGAGCTGTTTGGCGCGAGCCGAAATTCTGCTGGCGGGTAAAGTTTACGAGAAGACGAGGAAAATTTGGTTAAGTGTGGAAAACAGGCTTCACAGTTTATCTATGCGGTTGCGGATCTACAAAGTAGAGAAAAATGGTTTTATTTTAAACCTAGCGACGAACCGTCGAACCAGTGAAAGTTTGAGGACGGCAAACAGAGCATATAGATCTGTGCAGTGCTGCTATCAAGTTCCTACGGTCTATCGCAATGGGGAAAAGGATATCATCGTGTTTTATGAACTAGGCATTAGCTGACATTGGGAAGAAGCTCGTGTTCTAGGCGACGGAGGAACTCCGTGAAAGCCCTACCGAAAACTAAGGATCTAGGGGAGGAGAAAAACTCACGGGAGATGGCGCAACAGACACGGGCAGAGCTCTGGTACGAACAGGTTGATGCAGCGGCCTGAGCGACGACGGCGTGGAGGTGTCACCGGAGCGAGGTGCGTTGGAGCGACGGTGTCGGAAGGAGGAAGAAGAAGAGCGAGTGGGGAAGGAAACAAATGACACCCTTCGCGGTCATATTTAACAGGTCAAAAGTGGAAACTGGCACGAGAATCCAGGCGATGGAGATTAATTGGCCGAGACGGACGCCTCAATTTTTGGGTTATCAGTTTAATAAGAAAGATCTGTTGCGGTTGTCAAGGAATCTTTTTGACATATCCGATATGACATCACAGCGGGTCATTTTTATTTTTCAGGTGGTGATAAGTGAGACTCGCCGCCAAGTGAGAAGGAGGCTGAAATGAGCAAGCTCAAATCAACGTGGGGTCTAATGTTGGGGATATAATCCCATGGTGAGACCCGCCCAGGAGGTTCCGGGTCACACCTGGCGGCTCATAGACCAGCCCAAGGATGGGCCTTGAAGACTCAAGCCCAAGACGTTTGGCGGCTTGCTAGGATGGGCCTTGAAGACTCAAGCCCAAGACGTTTGGCGGCTTGCCAGGATGGGCTAAGATGAGGCCCGGACGGAGAAGGTATGAAGACCCGGACGGATAAGCCGCCCGGAGACAGCTTGCTCAGGAAGGCAAGACAATGTAGAGATAGACTCGGACACGTTGTGAGAGTCGGTTACGACTTGTATGACCCGTGGTCTTGACCTCCTATATAAAGGCGAGACCCGAGGCGACTTAGACAAAAACTAACTAATCGAGAACTAGGTCAAGCAATCCGCTCCTTTGTAATCGATGCCCAAGCAATACAAGCACAAGCAGGACATAGGCTTTTACCTCTACTTGAGGGGCCGAACCTGGGTAAACTCGTGTCCTTCGTCCCGATCAACACCTTTGAGTCCATCACCTTAGCGATGGCCTCGAATCTAAGTCTTCGGACATCCTGCGTGACAAAACCATGATAAAAAGAAAACGCTGTGACAGATTTCGTCATATGTACAAACTCAGCACCGCCAAAGATCTAGCCAGATATGATTGGCTAGCACCCTACAAGCTAGCTAGCATAGCAGCTCTGTTATCATGAACAAAGGCAAATAACGATGCATAAATATATGTGATCTAGGCAGGCATAGCATCAACCACATCATTAATTAATCAATATACATTGCACAATAATTAATTAAGCACACGGCCCCAATGATGGCACTAAGCTCACTAACTAACCTGTGCCCACAGTTAGGTTAGGTCTAATGCTGTTTTCTGCACCAGTTCCTCTAAAGATAAGACAATATATGATGTGAAGTGCTAATGTCAAACTTAGCTTGACATTTTGGCCACCCTACATGGCATTGCTCTCTTGCTCTTATGCAGATCGGCTTGCAGAGTTTTCAGATCCTCATTTCTGCGAGACGGTGTGAGCAGAGCACGCGCGCAACCACATAAAGCAGCTGTGGGAAAAGGAGTGAGAGCGCCACTGAGAAAAAAGCTGGCTTGTGTGATGATTGACATGCAAGTTAAAGATCTGAACTGTTTGGAGTCTCTGAGATGTGCTACTTTGTGTCTCCCACTATGGATAGCAGAGAGATACCGAGGTTCCATGACTGTGCAACCAAGTTAGTGTAAGTTTCAAAAGGTCACTGAGTAGAGCAAGTACTGTCAAATACAGACAAGAACTGGTGCAGAGGAAATGCAGTCTAGTTTTTCAGTTTTCTCATTTTTAGAGTGGGAGAATTTTAGTCGAGTGGGAGGTAATCAGATGATGCAATGGCCATATCATGGGCAAAGAAAGGAAGCATATTGTGCTTATGAATCATACAGCAACATACTATTTACAGAGCATGTTACATGCAGTCCAGTCTCATGGGCTTTGGATCACCGACACATGCAGACAACCGTAGAGGTTTTTGAGAGGAGCTCTAGAGGACATGAAAGTTAGCACCACAAAAAGTGAACAACAAAGCGCATTCATGTGAAATCATTATAATTATCATCAAGCCTGGAAGTTTAACACCGCCATCAGCATAACCTTTCCGGTGCAAAGCTCAAAGTCCTCCCAGGCACGAACGGACATATTTCTCTTCATATACTGAACTAAATGAAGATGGCAAAAGGGATTTCAGAGCAGCTGTATGTGTGTTCGTTCATGTACTGTACTGGTGCTCCCATCTTCATTTTGATCAGCGGGTGGTCACAAACCTGATCTCAACGGGTGGTCACAAGTGAGCTAGTAGTAGCAGTAATTTCCTTTACCATTTCAGAGCAGCTCTATGTGTGTTCCTCTGAAGTCTGAAAGTCACTGCTGACTATGTCGAAAAAAAAAAGTCTGTGCTGACCGGGGGCCGAACTGAACTGAACCACCCACCAAAAGCTAAAACATGCCAGGGAACGCGGCGAAAATGGACGTTTTTGACCCTTTCTTTAAACTTAAGCATAAAATGAACTGGATTTGGAAGTATTTCAAAAAACAGCCCTTTTTCAATACAGTTAGGACCAATTGTCTGCGGATAATAGCAGAATAACATGTACTTACATGCCTTTTCTTCCCGCGGCATCTCATCTAAGCCATGCAAACAACACCTTTTATCCCTTGACGAGGATCCAAATGCAACTGAACAAAACCCCAGCAAAGCAAAGCAGAGCCACTGCCTTTTGCTCCAATCCTCCCTCCTTCCGCCTTTACGCATGGCCATGTGTGTGCCCAGAACCTGCAAAGCCTAAGCTGCATGCTTGCTTAAGGTCAACTGGCAGCACTGTCAATTAGTAGCAAATCATATAGGATATCTTCCTCCTGTCAAAATGGATGGCGATACTTTGATTGATAGGGTAGATTAGCCATTGGTGGCACCTCCCAACTTGCACACATATGTTCGCCAATTTTTACTTTTGTTAGTCTGCACAAATTGTGTCCAATGGTTGCAGTGTCAAGGCAGTCATGCAAGTTCTTTTCCATAAGCACGTGTGACTATATACGGAATACATGGCTACATTACATTGATAAACTGGAGCTAGTTCTATATCGCCCTAGGTTATGGTTGTCACATGATGAATATCATCCAACGAATACTCCGTTCCCGTGCCTACGAGTTTTCCACTTATTGTTCTTGCTAAGTTATTACTATTGCTGCTATTGTTACATTTGTTACAAAACTATCACTGCCATTGTTACCGCTATTGTTACTGTTACTACTGCTATCAACCTATCATATTACTGTGCTACTGATCACTTTGCTTCAGATATTTATCTCCAGGTGTGGTTGAATTGACAACTCAATTGCTAATTCTCTCAAGTATTCTTTGGCTCCCCTTGTGTCGATTTTCTAAATTTGGGTTGAATACTCTACCACCGAAAATTGTTGTGATCCCCTATACTTGTGGGTTATCAGTGACACGCAGTCCGCGCCGCGGCCTACGGTCCACTCCACCGTCCCCGCGCGTCGATCTCCCGTGTTATGCGTCGTGCTGCCTTACTCGGTGCGGAATGCCATCGTCCATGCCGGTCTTCGTCACGCTATCGGGTTCTTCCTCGCCTACTTCGAGCATCGCCGTTGCACTTCTAATCCAGCCGCCGTCATTAGGCCGCGTCCGCCGCTCTCACCATTGTTGCTCGCTCACCTGAGCCGCGTCGCCCGTCCACCCTCTTCGTCCTCGTCCAGCACCAGCTCATCGCCAGCGTCGCTATCATCTTCCCCGGCCACTTTGTCTACTTCGAGCACCGGTGGCGACATCAGCCCCACTCCTCTTGGCATGACAACCGTCATCGCGTCCTACTCTACTGGCTCCTCCGACTCCTTTAACATGGCGTCAAACTTCTGCAGGTCCCTGTCTACGCATGCCCGGTGCTGGCAACACCGACGCGTGGCTTCATCCCCGATGTGTTCCCAGGCCTAGCAAGCCTGGAGCGGCGTATCGTCAATATCGACTGCGTCCGTCTATGCATGTCTCTTGCTAGCAACACCGATGTGTGCATTCGTCCATGATGTGTCCTCGGGCTTGGCAAACCCGGTGTGAAGCCTCGTCAACAACGTCTTCTTTATGGTGCACCACTCCCTTGACACGAATGAACCCATGACTAACTCGGCGCCTCCTTGCGTTTGTGGCTCAACGACGATTTCCTCGACACCAGTCACCTGAGTCGACAATGACCACGACGTTCTTCGCATGGCTACCTCGACCATGGCTACACCACCATTTGCTCTCGGCTACCTTGAGAACGGCACAAAAGGATACCGCCTTGCTTAAGCAAGCTCGTCGGTTTCTATGCCAACCACAACTTCCGCGATGCATCGACTGTACTGACTCGGGGGTGGGGGGGGGGGTCCATCGGTTTCTTCTCCAGTCACCGTCAGCGCCACTACTGTTGTGCCTGCATGGGGGTGTTGAGTATTGTGATTGTTTAGGATGATAGGACATACTAGGATTTGTTCTAACTCGTCTTGTATTTCAAGATGATCATATACTCATATATGCCCACGATGCTCAAGCAATAAATATGGATTTTTCACGAATCCCTCTCTATCCGTTGTAACAGCCGACAACCCTCCTCCATGCATCAAAACTGTCAAACCCCCTTCGTCGTCTCCGTCTAGGACACCGCAACTTTCTGCTGCTTACAACGCCTTCCCCATCTCCAATGAGGTCATGTCTCAGTCTCGCCGGGTGGCGGGGTCGACGCTCCTCGTTGCCGCTCGTCACTTCTCCCCGTCTTCGGCCTTGGTGAAATATAGTGTCACGTTCGGAATTTTCAAGCACAAGATATTTAACAAACACATAGAAAAAGATATAACGAAATGGGTGTACTTGGACAGTCTACCGGAAGTAAAAAAAGATATAACGAAATGGGTGTACTTGGACAGTCTACCGGAAGTAAATATGAATAGGCCCAAGAAATAAATGTTCATCATCCAGTACATGCAATTAATGACAGTTCTTTCTTCTCACGTCAATGATAGAGCTCGAGTCGGCAGAGGAGGCCCCGGCCGGCCCTCACCGTTCAGAAGAGGAGGGACACGTTGGTCACATTACTGTGCAAACACACAGCAGAGCTACTAGTAGTAGGGTATATATGTGAGAGAGGATTAGAGAAAGTACCTGCTGACTAGAGAACAAATCCTGATGCATGCATATCCATCCAACTTTGTTATTGCCGTCCATTCCAATGAGCAGTGAAGTGACACACGTCCTGTTGTACAGATGTATGTGTGTGTAACTAGGCACCGGCCCGGGGGGTAACAACTAACATGGTGTGCACTCTTGTTATTGGGCGGGTACGTCTGTGTATGCATTGTGCCAGTAGTGTGGCAACTGGAATACGGTGCATATTTGATTATTTGATTTAAGCTAACCCGAGTTTGTTACTTATTCAACGTCATGGTGTGGAGAGTGGACCGACAATGGACCTTAGGTCGCCCGTCCGTTCATAACCACTTTAACCAGCATGCATGATTGATCCATGAAGTGCCTACGTACGTCGACCACGTATCCAAGGACTAAGATGCTACATACAGGTCATCATCATGTCGTACTATTTTGGATGTCTGCGTGTCAACAATTAGTCAAGATCGTTATCAAGCATAGTATCCTACTGGTGTGCAGTGTTGTTTGGAGAACGGTTTTGGAGCTATGCTCGGGACTAATTGCTGCCCAAACTCTCTATGACAATATTATGTGTGGATGTATGTGTTTCTTCCTGGTTTTGATGAGTTATACACCGTTGGCCTAGCCGTGATTTGCTAGGCCATTTGGCTCGCTTGAAACCGTGCAACTTTTAAATGAAAATGGATCAACATTCCTTTTGAGATTATGTTTACATCTTCTGCTTTTCTTAAATATTAGGCGGGTTTACAGAAACCTGCTATGATGGAGGTGGTGAAGAAAGGTGCACAGATGCTGAAAGAGAATGCATTACACATGATGCGGTTGTGTGGTCCGCGGATTCATAACATGGATGAACGCAGTGACGGCTGAGGAATAGGGAAGGTGGAGCTGAGGATATTTTGCTGCTCCCAGGAAGCGTGGTGATGCAGGTTAAGGGTCATGATAGTCTGCAAGGTCTTTGCACGAGCCTTTTGGTGATGTGCGGTGAAAGTTGTTCTCTTTGGTGATGTGCGGTGAAAGCGGTTTTGGGTGATGTTCATGTTTTCGTCCCATGATCTGTGTTCCTGATGACAGGTGCAGATTGTGGGTTTCCTTGCATTGCTCCGAACTCGCCTCTTTCCTTTCCTAGCCTTGTTGTCTGTGTTTCAAGAACTATGCATTTTCGTTATGAAAGTAATGAAAAGGGAAGAAGCCTGGTTTGGAAAAAAAACCGTATGTACTTGGTTTCTTATTTTTCTTTTCTTCTATATAATAGTTGTCATGCAAGCTGGAGTAGAATGAGAGCAACGATTTGGCTCCCAGACTCAGATAAGTCCGGGCATGAACACCACGATGGAGATGGGCTTCGATGACACCGCCGCGACGCCCGTGCTTGTGCATGCCGGCTTCACCATGAAGCAGGCGCAGGTGCACTACAAATACTGCCATGGCAAAGAAAAACCTACGCCAGCTCCCACGTGGGCGTTAGAGCGGGTGTAAGAGCAGCACCAGTTGGCGTCAGGCCAGATCAAAGGTTAGCGCGCGGGCGAGGAGGACCTGATGGCCATGGCAGCGTGCGCTATACGACCCCCTCCGCGCTCAAGCCACCGTTCGCCAGGAAGCAGCCTCCGCAGAGGCCCGGTTGCAAGAAGTCGCAAAGGAGAACATCGCCAGTTGCACCTTCTAGGCGCCGCTGCCAAACCATCAAGTGGCCCGATGAGATGACGACAACGCCGCACCACCATTTCCATCATGGACCTCATTTCCATCGGCGACGGACATGGCGCAAACTCCTTCGGGGATGAGTAGGCCACGGAAGGCGGCATGGTCTTGTGTCCCATGTGGGTCGGTCCATCTCCTGTGTTTTATCGCACCTTCACTTCATCGGTTTTATCGACGGTGCCCTTGGAGACGACGGATGGAGGACGACAAGGGCTTGGACGCTGTCATATGATAGGTTTAGGGCCGGATCGGATCAGAACTGGTTTTACATTCTAAATGTTTGAAACCAAATGTAAATTCGCCGTGTTTGCATGAATGTCGTCTAGTTTGTATGAAATTTGTTTGCACAAATTTCATCCGGTTGGTTCATCAAGTGTTCGAAATGTATACAGACAATGTTGAATGACGGCCTCCCACATCCATATCCATGGGTTCACCAAGTGTTTGAAATGTATACAGAGTAAACATATACTGTATAGATATGACGCAAATTTACGACGGGTTAAGTTCACATGGGGTACATTCGTACACGCACAAGTCTAACATGTGGTGACCATGTTGGTTTTACCTAGTGTGTCGACTCACGCACGCTCTTGCTCACACGAGTGGTGTGCCACTTCCCACGCTATTAAGCCAAGCCAAGAGGGTCGACAAAAATCAAAGTCACCGTGCATATATCCAAGTAAAACACAAGGTAACACGCACGCATGCACGTACGTACGTACACGAGTTCAGGTACCGGCTGGCCGACACATTCAACAGCAGACGCGTACGACCCTGTACGGATATTGATTGGGCACGTACAACCCTACAAGGGTACCGTAAGAATTTTTGTTGTTTCTTCCCGGGGCAGTGTTGGTACGTACCACCGTGGATCGCAGCTGGGACTCAATCATGCATGCATGTGATTATGTGAAGGGGCAACGCAACCGGGCATGTGAACCCCCGCGGATCTAGCTGCGCCGTCACTGCTGGACTTACGTGCGTGCGTTCGCGATGGAGGAAGCTAGTCACGGCCAACATGCGTCCCTGTAGAAACCATGCACCTCTACAGCTTGGTGCGTGCATGTATGAAAAGATGGAGCAAGATCGATCTCGAAGGGAGTTCACGGCCAGTATCGCTGTAGAAGAAACCCCACCGGGGCCTGGCCGGCTGACCTGAACATGCCTCCTCGCGTGCGTGCATGGACCATCCATATGCGCCTGGCCGTTTTGATTTGGCAAGGAGGATTTGTCGGTGCGTGGACTCCCGTCCCGTATACTATTACTTGTAGAAAGGTAGAAAGGAGAATATCTTCGCGATATTAATATATTTTTTTTATCGAAAAAAATAGAGAGGAGTAGTAGTACAAGTGGCATGGATCCAGTAGTAGTAGGTGTAGTGGACTCCAGCTCGCTCACAACGGCGTGTAACGTACGTGCCCCTGCCATGCATGCCCGTCCTCTTGGGAGCCATCTGGTGGAGTAGCATGGCAAATCGCCATGAATGCCGCGCATGCACGCACAGTACATCTGCCCCGTGAACCCAAACTGAATGCCTTACAAAACCTGATCTCGAGGGGTGGTCACAACTCACAGGTTGTAAATCAGTAACGGTAATATACATTTTACCATTCCTGACCAGCTGTAGCATGCGTGTTCCCCTCTTGAACGTCCCAGCTGGCCGGCATCTTTGCATGCACCTGGCCGACCTGAAAAGCTACCCCCAAAGAAACCAATTAACACTAAACTGTCTTGGGGGTGATGCAGAATAACAGCTGCAAAACTTTCTTTTTCACGGGGCACCTCATCTACCATATAGCTCAGCCATGCAAACGGCACCTTTTCTTGCTGGACGAGGATCCAAATGCAACTGAACAAAAACTCAGCAAAGCAGCCACTGCCTTTTGCTCCCGACTTTATGCATGAACTCATGTCAACTGACAGTACTGTCAAAGTTTATAAATATAGGTCTTTTAAAAAATTTCACTAGAAAACTACATACGGATGTATATAAACATATTTTACAATGTAGATTCACACATTTTATTTCGTATGTAGTCATCTTGTAAAATTTCTTTAAAAACTTATATTTAGAAACGAAAAAAATAATATCAAATTATTATGCCGTCTGGCAAGTGGATAGATACTCCGGCTTATGCAAATCTGGACCACTAACCACAGTGTCAAAGGAGGCAGTTTGGTTTACCTTACGTTACACAACACATGACCTGATAATGTAGTGATGGTGGCGATGACCTTCCTTCCTTCCTTCCTTCCTACCTAGGACTACTTGGCTGCCGATCTACATTAATTCCACCACATGCGTTTAATCTTGTTTAGTGCCACCTAGTTGTTGTTTTCGAGTAATATATTCCCGGTCCTGCACAGATCTTGGTCCGGGCACAGAAAATGCTTTGCTGTGCATAATAAATTGCAAAACATACAGTACATATTTGTCCGTCGCTTAGGAATGTTTGTTGCATTACACTAAATTCAGAACAGTTGGGAAATGAATCACTTAGGGTGGTTGTTCTAGATCCGAGTGGTGTGGTTTCTTGCTTGGCGAATACGGCAGCATCGAGCGGAGTTGGGTGGCAGCTAGGTTTTAGTAGTCGGTTTTATCCAGCGTGTACGATGGGCGTTGTACCTCACCGTGAGGTCAGAGCTGCCGAGGAGGGTCCTTAGCGGCGACGATAACACGAGATGGGTGCTCGGTTTTGGTGCTTGCTTGGCGTATGCTAAGAGCAACTCCAACGCTCACCCATTTCGTCCGTCCGCGTTCATTTGGATCGTCGCGTACAGAAAAGATTGCCTAACGCGTCGACCCAAACGAATGTGTGTTCGTTTTTTGTCCGTCCGCGACCCATTTGCGGTTCAAATTTGAGCTGCATTTGCGTCGACGCGGATACAAGATGGACGCGCGCGTCGTCCGCCCTTGTCCTCTATCTGGTCCGCATGTCGACAACACAACGTCATTTTCTCTGTCCTCTTTTCGGGCCCCGCCGCTAGGCCGCCTCCACCTCCCGCCGCTGCCACCCATTTTTCGCCGACGCCGTCGGCCATCCGTCATCCTCACTCCGCCGCCGCCCCTCCTCCCCACGCCGCCGCCCCGTTCCGCTGACCATGGACTCTGACGACGAGTTCTTTTTCTACAATGTTCTTATGGACTAGGATGATTCTTCATCCGATGACGAGGAGATCGTGGCAGCTGCCTTGATCATCCATGACCACCTCGGTAGGTAGCGGCCTATGTTCAGGGGCTCTATACCGAGGCATACGCCGACGTTGAATCGCAACCGGGAGCTAGAGTGGTCATGTCCTACTTTGAAATGACTACTTCGATACCCGGAGTCCCCTCTACAAACATCACCTGTTCCGGCGTCGTTTCCGTATGGCTAGGCATGTGTTCAATCGTATTCGGAAGGGGGTGGTGGAGTATGACAAGTATTTCGAGTGCAAGACAGGTGCACTTGGAAATCTTGGTTTCTCCTCTTACCAGAAATGCACTGCCGCTATTCGGATGCTTGCATACGGAGTTCCCGATAATCTCATTGATGAGTATGTCCGGATGAGTGAGTCCACCTGCCTTGAGTCCTATTAATGATGTTCGCCCGATTCACAAATTAATAGGGACACTTGCTTCTTCCTTTTGTAATGAATGTAGGTCCTCCAGATCTAACTTTTTAAAAGGTAATTAGCGGAATGGTTTTTATCTGAAAAATGGGTGCATTGTTCGCGAGGAAGCTTTAGGGACGCAAGTAAACTATGCGCCAATATATCAAAAGTGTTCTTCTGTTTCCGATCTCAAATGCACCTGTCATGAATAGTAAAATAAATAATATAGGAAAACATATAAAATATTTTGATTTCTTTGGCAACAAACATTTTGAAATGTTCCACCTTCATGCGAAATTTCATGAATATAACACATCCCTAATACTCCGAGCGACAAAAATAAATTAGTGCTTCAAAATGCTTTTTTAATAAATACTCCCCCATTCCATAATTTAGTGTGTCCGCGGTTTCCGAGATCTAAGTTTGATCATATATTCCCGTATACGAATTAAGTTATATAATTTTTGCTCCCGTCATAATCGATTTTGGTTATTAAATGTATGGTCAAACTTATATCTTGAAAAACGCGGACGCACTACATTGTGAAATGAAGAGAGTACTTTTTTTTCAGAGAATTAATCTTCCTTTTCGTTTGCTAGAAGGTAAACGAACCAAGTGCATGGCCGACCTGGCCACCTTCAGACATCCATTAGATAGATTTTGCCATTATTTCGTAGACAGATTCAGACATGCAGACTAGACAGATTTTGTCATATGCAATAACTCACCAGCATCAAAAATCTAGCCATGTTTGATTTGTTAGCACCTACAAGCTAGATAGCCGCTCTGCTATCATGAACAAGTGAGAAAACAATGCATAAATATATGTGAACTAGGCAGGCATAGTGTCAACCTCATCATCAATCAATCTTCGCTGCAGTAATTAAGCACACGGCCCCAATGATGGCACTAGGGTTCCTAACTAACCTGTCCCAAGGTTAGGTTCGGCCTACTGTCTTCTTCATCGGTTCATCTACAGATAGGACAATGTTGTGAAGTGCGAATGTCAAAGCCAGCATGACACTTTGGCCACCATGCATGGCATTGCTTTCTTGTTCTATGCAGCTGCACATGCAGATTATACTCAGTATCCCTGTGTAGTCATGTGTGAACAGAGCACGCGTGCAGCTGCAAGCACAGACCATCAGATTTAGAAATTAGCAGCTGTAGGAAAAGAAGTGAGCAGAGCACCTCTGAGAGAAAGCCGGCCTTTCTGATGATTGACATAATCAGTAGGATTCACACACACGCTAAAGATCTGAACTGTTTGAAAGCTCCTTTTTCCTTTCCCCTGTAGGTTTGTGCACAACTGGCCTTTGAGGTATGCTACTTTGTCTCCAACTATGGATAGCAGAGAGGTACCGAGGTTCCATGACTGCAACCAAGTGAGTGCAAGTTTCAGATGGTCACTGAGTAAGTGGAGCTAGTACTATCAAACAAAGACAAGACCTGGTGTAGAAATGCAGTCTACTCTAGTGGGAGGTAATCAAGGTGATGCAACCGGGCCCTTAAATCTGTCACAAAAGTCCGGACGAACGGCCCGATCACTGACCAGTCAAACAAACCCGATATAAAGGGTCATCTCAAACCGGCCTCAAACACCCGGGCTTATCGGCATCCGTCATATCCAGCCCACATATGGGGCGAATATGGAAAGGCCCGGACGCTTGCCGTCTTAAATATCCATACTTTAGCCTCGGACGGCAAGCCGAAGCAGCGCCACACAACGTTCACACTCCCACCGGAGAAGAAACCCGTTAGACTATTAGGTTTCCGAGCTATTCTGTGTGGGACCTGCCGTTAGTCTAACGTGACAGACGCGCCCGGGCCTTTCCATATTCGCCCCATATGTGGCCCGGGCGCTTGCCGTCCCAAACCCTGGCCACGGCCTCTTCTGACCTCTCTCTGTTGCCAAGCCGAGCACATTTCTCTCCGTCTTCACCTCCCTCTTCCCTTGCCGTCCACCATGGACCGATAAAAGAAAATGACTTACGCTATGCTCATGTCAGAGTACCGCTTCTAGATCGAGGAACAGATCCGGGTGAGGCGAGCCGCCCGCATCACAGTGGGCGTGCCTCTGAACTCGCTGGAGCCGGAGGAGGAGGAGCAACCGGAGGAGGCAGAGCAGCATCCCGTTTCAATGGAGGAGGAGGAGGCGGCAGAACTGGCTCCCTCTCCGGGCTTCAACATGGAGGACACTGAGCAGGATTTTGCGGTCGCTCAAGCGGCCGAGATGGCAGAGCAGTATCCCATCCTGAAGTTCATATAGGATGAGGCCTATGTGAAGGCTAACAGGCAGTTCATCCGACAGGAGCGGATGGCGATCGACACGCTTTTCATCGAACTTGACATGAAGGCGGAGGCAGCGCCAGCTCCGGAAAAGCCGAAGGAGCTAGAGTCGCGTTTGCCCCAATGTTTCCATAGCCGAAACGGAGTTAGTGAATATCTCCAACGACAACGAGTAGACGGACACAGATTTAGTTTATCTAGCAGTACATAGATGTTTCATTTGCATGGTTTGTATGATTTTAAGATTTCATATGTGAGATATAAGGATGCAGAGAGATACTTAAAGAGTGATCAGTCAATATCCACGGACACATCCAATCACGTGCACGGGTGTTTAAGTGTCCGGATTTGACAAGTCCAAGTATAGACACTCTTATGAGTCTGTGGACACGTCCAATCGCATGCATGGGTGTTTAAGTGACCAGATTTGATTAGTTTAAGTATAGATGTTCTTATGAGTCATAGAGTAACATGCGTTTCATGGACGTTTAAGGGGCCGGATTTGATAAGTCTGGATGTAGATAATCTTATGAGTCGTGGAGCAACTTACATTCTGAAATTGTTACTTTGCTGATGTTAGTGCATACAGTGCCCCTTAGTGATTTTGGTGTATTGAAGACTTATAGGTTAAGGCACTAATGAGTTTGTGAGTGTACACATGCTCTATAAGTCGATGAGGAGTTTGATATATTCGGAGATTATCGACCCCTAAAAATGTATGTCTTCAAGTGAAGACTTTGCTGAAGACTTTCTGAAGACTTTGGTGAAGACTTTGTGAAGACTTTGAAAATGAAGAAGTTGGTGTGACCTTAAAGATATGAATGAGGAATATGAAGCGTGAAGACTTTTGTTTTCGTAGTTTCATTTCCTTTATTTGAGTCATAGGAAACACCGTACTGTTAAAGGGGGTCGAGGAAATACTAAGGAAAATTTCCAACTGATGCTCAACTCCAAAATCCTCAACCCATATGACTCTTCGAGTGAAGCCTTTGGAAATCTCTTCCGGTTCAGACAAGTTTTTCAGTGACACAGACGAAGGTCTTCTGGTCTCTGAGGAAATTGATTTGACTGAGGAGTTAGGATTTCGCCAGTGCGAATTGCCTACAAGTGAGGATCATGATAAGCTGAGGACTTTCATAGTTCGAAATTCCGACCGTCGCTGTGCTTAGCGCAAGGCTGTCCCCAATCGTTCTTATCCACATAACGGTCATATCATTGGGGGCATTTATGACTTATCATGTCAGGTTGCATCCTCGCTATAAATAGCCAACCCCCACAACCACTAGCTGGTTGGCTGCTCTGAGAGAGAGCTGGCACTTGTCATTTGAGAGCAACCCATCCTCTGAGGACTTTGAAAGAAAATCATCAGTGAGGAAAAACCCACAACCAAACCATAAAATCCATAGTGATTGAGCATCACTGAAGAAATTCCTGTGTGGAACCGACGCTTGTTACCTTTGAGGATTGTGTATCCTCCAGACGGTTAGGTGTCATGGTCTAGTGCTCCTGCAGTCAATTGGGGACCACGAAGTGACCTTGGTCTAGAGCATCCAGCAGTAAATTATGGATCGCCGGGTGACCAGTTTGTGAGGGTTTTTGGAAGTCTACCCTGAAGACTTACCACGAGTGTTGGGCGAGGACTGTGTGACCTTAGCTCAAGGAGAATACGGTAAGGACTGTGTGTCCTGGGACTGTGTGTCCTCTGGTTTAAATACCAGGCCGCTCCAAACCAGATGTACGACTATCACAACAGTTAGAATTGGGTCATCAAACCATTGTCTTCATCAAGCTATCTGGTTCTATTTTCTCAACCCCTCCATTCCTCATATATCTGTTGATGAAATTTATTGTTACAGTTTGAAGAATTTGACTGAAGACTTTCATAAATTCCTCACCTCAAATTCTTCAAGTTATCTTGTTCATCACTGCTTATCCTGTATCACGCTACTCTCTATTTGTGCATGTTTCATTTCATCATGAAGACTATGCTATCACTATGTTCCTCATGCACTTGAGTACTTATTCCGCTGCTAGTTATTCATCACATTTCAAATTCCTCAAAGTTGAAATTCCTCAAATGATGAATTTGTAAAAATCGCCTATTCACCCCCCTCTAGCCGATATAACGCACTTTCAATTGGTATCAGAGCAGGTACTCCCTTGCTCTGTGTGATTTTGGTTTAACCACCTGGAGTTTTAGTTATGTCGATTGCAGGTATGATCAAGGTTTCCGCGGGCTGTCCTACCTTCGATGGGACAGACTACCCCTACTAGAAGAACAAGATGTGTATGCACCTTGAAGCTATTGACAACGATCTCTGGTACGTTGTGGACAATGGTGTGCCCTCCATCGCTCCCACGGTTACAGCTGCTGATGTGAAGAGATTCAAGCAACTCGTTTCTCAAGCGAAGAATATCATCTGTGGTCATCTGAGCAAAGGACAGTATGGCAGAGTGAGTGCTTTGGAATCTGCTAAGCTTACCTCGGATAGGCTGTCCAAAGTCAACGAAGGTGTTTCCACTCAACGTGACTCTCGTGTTGATGTTCTTCGCAATCTCTTCAACCGCTTCAAGAGGCTTGGCAATGAAAATGTTTAGCAAACATTTAATTGCCTCACTGATATATCAAATGAACTTCAAGCACTGGGTGCCACTGATATCACTGACCATGAAATGGTGAAGAAACTGCTACGATCTCTCGATTCCTCATTTGATACTCTAGTTTTGATGATTCAAGAACGTGGAGACTACAAAGCTCTTGATCCTGCTGATATTCTTGAGAGACTCAATACTCATGAATTCCAACAAGCTGAGAAAAGAGACCTCTACGGGCCAAGCTATGGAAGATCTCGTGCTCTGAAGGCAAAAGCAATTTCCTCATCTGAAGAAGAAGATTCTGACAGCAGCCTTGGTGATCCTGAAGAACTAAGTCAGGAACTAGCTATGCTTGTGAGGAATTTCCAGAAGTTCTCAAGACGAGGTGGATTTGGAAAGTCATCTAAAAGTGGCTTGAGGAAATCAGATTCCTCAAAAGATTACAAAAGGAGAACATGTCATCGTTGCAAGAAGCCTAGCCACTTTATCTCTGATTGTCCTCTCTGGGAAAAAGACTCAAAGAAGAAGAAGAAATACAAAGATGATAGTTCTGATGACTTAGAGAAAAAGAAGAAATCTTCAAAGTCCTCATCTGCAAAATCCTCATCTTCAAAGTCCTCAAAGCACAAGAAGAATGGTTCCAGAAAGGCTCGAGCATTCATCGGCAAGGAAATGGATTCTGAGGAAGAATCTGAAGAATATGAAGAAGAGGAAGAATCTGAGGAGGAATCAGAATCTGGTGTCGCTAGCCTTGCTCTCTCTACTACGTTCGTCAGCAAGTCCATCCTCAATGAAGAATATGACCACTCCAACGACTCTGACATCAGCAATGATGATTATGCTCCCACTTATTGCTTTATGGCAAAAGGCTCAAAGGTACACAAACATCATTCCTCATCTGAATCAAGTGAAGGTGAATCTGATGAATATGTGAAACCTAGCTATGCTAAAGTTGTTAAAATTGCCACTAAGCAACAAAGTGCACTTGAAAAGCTTCAGAAAATGCTAGACAAAAGCGATGATCTGTTAAACCGTGAAGTGGATCGGACTCAAACTCTGTCTGTTGATCTTAAAAGTCTTCAGACAAAGTATGATAACCTTCAGAGTCATCATAACGACCTCTTGGCCGATCATGAGAAGCTTTCATATGAATTTATTCAAAGAAAGCAAGATCTTGAAAAGCTGAGGGTGTCAAATGAGGATCTCCAAAGGGAAAACGATTCCTTGCTGGCTCAACAGATTAGTACTGCTCAGGAAGAATTTGTTCCACCTTGTTTGAAATGCATCGAACGTGAAACTGCTAATTCTTCACCTGAATGCTCAAATGCTTCTATTGCTGTAATTTCTTCAACTATTCCCGTGGTCTTAAATTCCTCATCCGAGGATACCACTAGTATCACTGATGACAATGCAGGGTTGAAGGAATTGTATGTGACAGGCATATACAAAAGTCTCAAAGGGCATCAAACCCTTTGTGATGTCCTCAAGAAGCAGATTCTGAACAGGAACCCTAGGAAAGAGGGTATTGCCTTTGTGAGGAAACTCAATGCTGATGGATCCTACTGGACACCTGAGCAGTACCCCAAAACCTCATGGGTTGCTACAAAAGGATCTCCTGTGGATTCATCCACTTTATCTGGCTTTACTTGTGAAACTTCATATTCCTCTGTTGAGGCACTTGACTCCAATTACAGATTCTTCAAAAATAAGTCAAGTGAAGTATTTGCTAGATATGTTGGAACTAACTGCAGGAACTGTTCTCCTATGAAGAAAATCTGGGTTCCCAAGAGCTACCTACAAAATCTTCAAGTGAATGTCCTCACGACACCACTCATGAAGAATCGGAACCCCAGATCAAATTCCTCATATGGACCAAAGTCCTCACTTGGACCAAATTCCTCAAACGGTCAAAATCATCATTCTCGTGCTAATGCCTCTGTCTCGCAGGGAAAACCTAAGAGTTATGAATATGTGCATTATTCTTCAAACCATTATGTTCATAAGTCCTCGAAGAATTTCTCTGCTTATTCATTTGAATACTCTAACCCTCGCCCTGTGAAACGAAGCGCACTTGCTTCAATGCCTCCCTTCTCACATGGTGCTCGCAGAATGATGAATTCCTTGCCACCCCTCCAGATGTGGGTGGTGAAGAAAACAAACTGACATCTTATGCAGGGTCAGGTCTCCAGATGAATTTGAACATCTGATGAATTTGCTGGAGACCTGAGGAAATGCTTGAAAGGACGCAAGCTAACCATAATGAAATGAATTCTTCATTTCTCACGTCCTCTCTCTACTTGCTTACTATCTTATATGATGAAATTATGTCTGATGAAATTGATATCATATTCTTCACTCTAAAGTATATGAGTTCGTAAGTGTACTAATTCATCTGCAGGATGATACTCTAAAAGCAACTGAGTGGGTTCTCGATAGTGGATGCACAAACCACATGACGGGTGACAAGAATCTACTGGTGAATTTGCCACTCACTCCATCTCCTCTGAAGCATATCACCTACGCAGACAAAGGAAAAAAGCAAGGTATTGGGACTTGGTAAGGTTGCTATCTCAAAGGACCGAACCATGGACAAGGTGATGCTTGTTGAATCCCTCGGGTTCAACCTCATGTCTGTCTCAATGCTTTGTGATCTTGATATGGTTGTCATATTTTGAAAATATCGTTGTGTTGTCATCATGGAATCTGACAATTCCAAAGTCTTCGAAGGCTTTAGGAGAGGAGACTTGTATATTGTTGATTTCTCTACAGGTCCTCAACCTGCCACTTGCTTACTTGCAAAGTCTTCAGAAGGCTGGCTGTGGCATCGACGACTTGGACATGCTGGTATGAGGAATCTACACACACTTGTGAAGAAAAAACATATCATTAGCATCGAGGGTGTCAAATTCCTCAAGGACCACCTTTATGGTGCATGTGAATCTGGGAAGATGACTAGATCCAGCATCCCTCGAAGACAATCATGACCACTACGCGACCTTTTGAATTGCTTCATATGAATCTTTTTGGTCCCACTCATTACTCCGTACTAACAAATTCTTCAAGTTTGTATGGATTTGTCATTGTTGATGATTCCTCTCGTTACACATGGGTGCATATCATTCTGTACAAAAATGAAGTGCAGGATGTCTTCAGATGGTTTGCTTCAAGGGCCTCCACCAACTTTGGCGTCAAGATCAAGCATATCAAGAGTGATAATGGGACTGAATTCAAGAACACTAACCTTGATGAATATCTTGATGAACTTGGTATTAGTCATGATTTATCTGCTCCTTACACTCCTCAGCAGAATGGCATCGTGGAGCGCAAGAACAGGACTCTTGTTGAGATGGCTCGAACCATGCTTAACGAATACAAAACTCCTCGTCGCTTCTGGCCTGAAGCAATTGATACTACATGCCACATCATCAACAGGGTATATCTTCACAAATTCCTCAAGAATACTTCATATGAACTCATGAAAGGCAAGAAACCCAATGGGAGTTATCTCAAAGTCTTCGGTGCAAAATGCTGGATCAGAGATCCTCACCATAGTTCTAAGTTTGCACCAAAAGCACATGAAGATTTTATGCTTGGTTATGGAAAGGACTCGCACATCTACAAAGTCTTCAACACCTACCATCACAAGGTGGTTGAAACTGTAGATGTGTCGTTCGATGAAACTAATGGCTCGCAAAGAGAGCACCTGCCTTCTGTGTTAGATGAACAATCTCCTGAGAAATCCATCAAGCTGAAGGCAACTGAAGATGCATACCCACTGAGGAAATCATTCCAACAAATGAAGACTCTCATGCTGATATACCTGAAGAAAATGGTGCTGATGAAACTCCTTAGCCTCATCAACCTGCTCATCCAAGAGTAGCAAATGAAGTGCAGATTGAGAAAATCATCGATGACATCAATGCACCAGGTCCTCTCACACGCTCAAAAGCTTCACATCTAACTAACTTTTGTGGGCACTTTGCCTTTGTCTCTATCAGCCCACCAAAGTTGATGAAGCATTAAAGGAGCCCGAATGGATTCAAGCTATGCAAGAGGAATTGCATCGGTTCAAGCTCAACAACATGTGGGAACTTGTCAAGCGGCCAGATCCTCGCAAGCATAACATCATAGGTACCAAGTGGATCTACCGCAACAAGCAAGATGAAAATGGTCTTGTGGTGAGGAATAAGGCTGGACTTGTAGCTCAAGGCTATACACAGGTTGAGGGAATTGACTTTGATGAAACTTTTGCACCTGTTGCTAGACTTGAAGCTATTCGCATATTACTGGCTTACGCTAACCACCATAATATCATCTTATATCAAATGGATGTGAAAAGTGCATTCCTCAATGGTAAGCATGAGGAAGAAGTATATGTTGCTCAACCCCCAGGTTTTGAAGATCCTAAGCATCCTGACAAAGTCTTCAGACTAAACAAGGCCCTCTATGGCCTCAAGCAGGCCCCTCGGGCGTGGTACGACACTCCAAAGGAATTCCTCATGAAGAAAGGCTTCAAACCCGGTTCACTCGACCCTACTCTTTTCACGAAATCCTATGACAATGAACTATTCATATGCCAAATATATGTTGATGATATTATCTTTGGATGTACTGACAAACGTTACAGTGATGAATTTGCCTATATGATGAGCGAAGAATATCAAATGTCTATGATGGGAGAGTTGAAATTCTTCTTAGGTCTTCAAATTCGTCAGCAAGACAATGGCATCTTCATCTCACAAGAGAAATACCTCAAAGATGTTTTGAGGAAATTCGACATGCAAGATTGCAAAGGTGTCAAAACTCCAATGCCTTCAAAAGGCCATCTCTGCACTGATGAAAATGGTAAAGATTTCGATCAGAAGGTATACCTCTCCATGATTGGCTCCTTATTGTACCTATGTGCATCTAGGCTTGATATAATGCTAAGTGTCTGCATGTGTGCTCGATTCCAAGAAACACCCAAGGAATCACACCATAAGGGTGTGAAACACATTCTTCGATACTTAGCTCACACACCAACACTTGGATTGTGGTATCCCCAGGGCTCAAATCTTCACCCCGTCGGATACTATGATGCCGACTATGCTGGAGATCGCGTGGATTGCAAGTCAACCTCAGGCACATGTCATTTCCTCGGACGATCCTTAGTCTGTTGGTCCTCGAAGAAGCAGAACTGCGTTTCACTCTCTACTGCAGAAGCTGAGTACATTGCTGCTGGCTCGTGTTGTGCTCAGTCACTATGGATGAAGCAACCCTCAAGGACTACGACATCAAGCTGAAGAATGTGCCTCTATACCGCGACAACGAGAGTTCCATCAAGATTGCGTACAACCCTGTTCAGCACTCCAAGACCAAGCACATCCAGATTCGTCATCACTTTGTTCGAGATCATGTACTCAAGGGCGGCATCTCCATCAATCACATTCCTACTGAAGAACAACTGGCCGATATCTTCACAAAGCCCTTGGATGAAAAGAGATTTTGCAAGTTGCGGTGTGAGCTAAATATCTTAGAATCTTTGAATGTTCTTTGATGAAGAACACACATCCTAACACGTATGCAAAATTGATGACTGAGATGTGCAACACACGAAGTAACGTTTTTCTTCAATCAATGAAGAATAACTCTCTAAGTGTGAAGAAATTAATGAAGAATTTGATTCTCAGAACTCTACGACAAATGTAAGCAGTGTCTGAAATCATCATTCTTATACGGTGGGTTACGCCACCAACCAAAAGTTGAAGTTCTTCAAAATTGAGCGTTGTTGCAAATTCTTCAAATTTGCAAATTCCTCAAATTTGCAAAATTCCTCAAGTTTTCAAATTCATCAACTTTTCAAATTCTTCAAAACCTTTGAGACTCATATTCTTCATTGACTATATATATAATTGAGTTTTTCAATGTCCTCAACAACATTCACTTATTGCTAATTCTTCAAGTTGTTTTTCATCTAAGTGAATGTGATTGGACCCTTTCCCCGTCTATGCTAAACTCAACCCAGTCTGTTCACAAATTCCTCATATGCGCTCTACTTTGAAACTTGTTCAAAGTCTTCACTATGTCCTTGACAGCTGAAGAATTTGCGAACGAAAACTTTGAAATCTTCAACTACCAAAATTTTCGGCGGTTCCCGCTCAAACTGTTCTGATTCCCGCGCCTGGATAACCAACGATCCTCCACAATCTTCACTACCCAGATCGTGGGTGACACCTATCGCGTGGAGAGCAAGGGTCAGGGGAAATCTTGTCCAAAATCTTCGGGAGGATCAGTTTTCACTTCCTCTATAAATGTCCCCTTCCCATCTACTGTGCTCGGTTACTCCGCATCTCATCTCTTTCCCGAGCTCCAACCAAGCGCCGCCGCTAAATTCATTGTCACCGGTGAGGAAGAGCTTCGCTGCCTCAACCTCGTCGTCGCCGTACTCACATAGGCCGCGGAAATCTTCATCCCGCCGCCACTGTAGCTATCTCCTTCTGCCAAGCTAGGGCGTGGGAGATCTGAACGAACGAACTTCCTCATTTCATCTATGTGTTCGTCGTATTCTTCACCAGGGTAATTAAATTTTTTTTACTGCCCCTGTTTGATCCTCAACTACAACTACTATTCCTCAGTAGGTGTTTACACGTTATAAATCAAATACACAAGCACCTTACATCTCCTCATACTTGATACTTGATGATTTTCCCTAAGTAATGACTTTCTTCAAGATTTCACAATTGTGCGAATTCAAATTCGCAACAACTCTGGAACCTAAGGCTAAGAACACTTAGTAAAATTCCTCAAGACATCCATGGTCAAATTCCTCACACCTATCTCTCTTAAAATTTCTGAGAACGCATATGACCTCTTCAAATTCTTCGCACCTATACTCTATTCACAGGTACAACATGTCCGCTGATGAATCACTAGGTTCTCATCAACTTAACTCATTTGTAGCGCTACTTGAAGAAAAATTGTGTACCTCTTCAGAATCTTCAAGAGTTCATATTCCTCAAGTGAAGAAAATGTCTGATGGAAAGAAAACCTCAGAAAGGAGGGGAAAAGCCAGATGTGCACGCTGCATTTGAGATCCCTGAGGATCTGTATGATGAATATTGCACACTTGACGAAGAAACTCATGGAAAGGAGAGACAACCAAGCAGAGGAAGATCCATCTGCAAAAGATTGAGAGGAGATGGGCTAAAGAATGGAGATAATATCGTTATGTAACTCCAAAATACATGATGAAATTCGCTGCAAAACCACCTTGCGGCAGGCCTCCTCTTGCTCCTAACCAAATTGCTGATCCTTCTAGCCTCAAAACTGGTGAGGACTTTCCTGCCATGTGGGAAAAGCAACAAGTCAAGTTGGCGAGGAAAGCCAAAGTGGCGGTGAAGAAATTCAACGAGGATTCTGCTGCTGCTGCCTCTGCCGGAGCTTCTGCTAGTGCTCCGAAAAAGATGGTAAAGAAATCTGCTCTGAAAATTGGCCCTTCAAAATCTTCAGTGCAAATTCCTCAAGGTCAAAGGCCTCAGCCCAGAAAACCTTCAACTCCTAGAACTATTGCTGCTCAGTCATCTGCAACAGCCAAAAAGTCCTCAACTCCAGTGCATCTGACAACATGCAAAAGGACTGAGGGTTTCACGATAGTTCCGAAGCTCACTGCAAGCCCCTCCACTACTGCAAAGTCTTCAACCAGTCCCTCTGCACCTAAATTGAAGAAGACAGCTGAACGTGGTCAAAGACCAAGCTCTCACACCAGCAAGGCTCTGGTTACAGTCCCCTCAGATTCTTCAGATGATGATGATGATGATGATGATGAGGAATTGGTAGAAATCATCAGACAGAGTCAGCACAGGGCTGCTAAAGCAAAGGGTAGCTCTATTCCTCTCATGTTGGATTCCAAGTTGATCCTCAACTTCATTGATATATGGCATGAGGACCCAAGCACTCCACTTTCCTCACTAAATCTGGCTCCTGAAGTGGATCATGTCCTCACCCACTTCATCTCTGAAGAACAATGGAAAAGAGAGCAAGCTCAGAGAGCTAAGAGGAACAAGACTCGCAAAGAAAAGTTTTTGCGCGAAAATGTGATGAACTTGACCCCAAATCAACTGGTCACAGTTCAGTCTAAGATTCGCACTCTCTCTTTGGATCAACAGAGATATGATGCTGAATGGAAGGGCACCAAGGTCAGACTCGTCAAGGCTGCTCATGCAGCTATAAAGGATCACAACACCAGGGTTGCAGCTCGATCGCAACCACAAAAGACTCATTCTGAAGAAAATGCTCAGACTGAATATGAAATTCCTCAGGCTGCTGATGAAAATGCTCAGCCTGAAGAAACTACTGAAGAAAATGCTTTTGCACCAAAAGCAACTGCCAGTGCTACTGAGGAAACTCAGACCACTGATGAACTTGTCAGGACAACCCCCAATGTTGTGCCTAAAAAATCTGATAGGCCAGCTGAAGAATCCAGTGTGCCTCAAGAAACTGAACCACCCAGGGCGACTGCATCAGTCGTTCCTGAAGAAACAACTCATGCTGAGGAAAATCCCCTCAAAAGAAAAGCATCAACTTCTGAAGCCCCTGTGTTGAAGAAGTTGAAAACTTTGACAAGTTCCTCAGCTACACCACTTGATGCAACTCCAATTTCCTCGGCACCAGCCTATGCTATTGTGCCAATTGGGGAAGCATATGACATTCCTCACGAAGAAGAGAATCATTCTGCTGCTTCCTCAGAACCTCTTGATGAGGAAATTGTCATTCATGACAATGCATCAACTCCCAAGGTATCATCGCCCCAGCTTCTGCTAATTGCTGGCGCTGAAGAAATTGATGAAGAAGTTGACATTGGTGACACTGCTCCAGTCATCAATGATAAATATTGGGAATCTGCACATCCCAACTCACCTATGACAACTCCTCTGATGCTGATTCGTCAGTCACCTGCACAAACTGAGGAAATACCTGAAGATTCTGAACACCTGTACCTTCCAGACCCTGAAGAAATTCCATCTGCAACAGCTGAGGAAATTGATGCTCCGGCCACTACTGAGGAACCTGTTCTACAAATCACTCAGTCTGCTGTTCCTCCCATGCCAACTGAGATCAAGGGGCGCAATCGACCAAATCTTCAACCTAAGCAAAGAATGCCATTCAAAGGTTCGGTCCGCCCCAAATTCCTCAGGACAAATTTCTTCAATGAACACATGTTCTTCACAGGGCCAAATTCATATGATTCTGCTCGGACTGGTCGCACAAGGTTCTGGACTCTTACTCAAATGAACTACTATGCCACTGTTCTATGTGACAAGAAGAAAATCTTCGAGCACCACAATATTCCTCATGTGGACATGGAGTCAATTCCATCATTCATGTCGGTGCTCCAAGTTCTTCATGATGCTGGGCTTCTTCCCTTCTGTGTAGATGTCTGTGACTGGAACAAGCAGTTGATTCTTCAATTCTATGCCACTCTATACATTAGTGGAAATTCCTCAGACATCAACTCCTGGGTCTTGGACTGGATGACCGGAACAACTCATTTCACTGCAAGCTCTTCTGAATTGCTTCAGTCTGTCTCAGTTCCAATTCCTTCAGATGAAGCCCGCTGCCTGTTCAATGATCCACCACTACCAAATCAGATGATGAATGTGATGATGAAGAAATTAGCGCCCGGAAAGCCTCAAAGGACAACCTTTCTTGTGAAGGATTTACTGTATGTACCAAGAACAGTCCATCGCATACTCACTCATACCCTATGTCCTCAGAAGGGCCACAACTCTGAAAAAGAAGAAGTGGAAGGACTCATGAAGAATATGCTTTTCAACATCATTCATGGGATTCCCATCAATTTTCACGATTTCTTTATGAGGACTCTGGACGATGCTGCTATGTCACCATTTGAGTTGAAGCCCTTTGCACCCTGGATTATGCATTTCCTCGGAACAAAGTCTTCAATTCGCTTTAAGGCTGACTTCCAGAATCATTTCAGTTTTCTGCCCCCGATTGAAGTCCTCAAAAGCACAATTGATGAAGGAAAAGGCAAGGATGTCATTGATCAAGGCACTCGTCCATTGGATGGTCGGTTTTGTCAAGCAGCATCCTACTCCACCAATGATGACTCTGCCACACAGGACTCCTCGGCCAAAACCTCTGCACAAAAGCCTCATGCAACTGCTCCTCGTGTGATGACTGATCGTGAGCTTCTCTTAAGTCTTCATCAGAAGGGCGATCGAAATCACAAGTGGGTCAAGCCTCAACTTGGGTATATTGTGCAGAATATGACTGTGACACAGAACAGTGTCAAGAGGAACCACTACTATGCTCATGAAAACCTCAAGCGCTCTTGGGCTGTGCTAAATCACATCATGTCTTCTGAAGAACTGGATGAGGTAAACTTGGAAGAATATCCTGACTTCGCTCGCTGTCCTCAGAAAAAGTTCAAGAAAGTCCAAGTTCCTCTAATGGTCACCAGTTCATATTCTTCCTCTTGCGAGCGCGATGAAGATGAAGACATTGACGATACTGCTGCTGGCCCTGCATCAACAATCGACCCCGACAACGCTGGCGCTCCTTCTTCACCAACAAGATGAAATTTCTCATGGGGCATTAGACATCACTTTTTCTTCCCTTTTGGTCCTCGATGACAAAGGGGGAGAAATTTTGAATTAGTCTTCAAGCGGGTCTACATATATATGGGCTATTTTTGTTTAAGTTACAACTCTTGCTCTTCTGAAGTTTTTGGTTATTGAGTTGTAAACTTAAGTCTGATGGTGGTCTGACACTTTTGGACTATTTCCTCAAATACCTTAATGCATGCATGCTGAATTTTGTCAGACACCATTTTCCTCACGCATTTCAAATTCTTCATTTCATATATTCAAATGCGTGTATGAATTACAAGATATAGGGGGAGTTCTCCATGTTCTGAACCTGCCATGTGCATTTGCAGCCCAAAGCAAATTCCTCAAATATGCACATCTTCACGGGGAGTTCTTCTATATCTTGCAATCAAATTCCTCAAAATCTGTACTTTCACTTCATATGTTTATCCCCGTTGAAAACTTAACCTATTTGTCATCAATCGCCAAAAAGGGGGAGATTGTTAGTGCATCTAGTGCCCCTTAGTGATTTTGGTGTTTTGAAGACTTATAGGTTAAGGCACTAATGAGTTTGTGAGTGTACACACGCTCTATAAGTCGATGAGGAGTTTGATATATTCGGAGATTATCGACCCCTAAAAATGTATGTCTTCAAGTGAAGACTTTCCTGAAGACTTTTTGAAGACTTTGGTGAAGACTTTGTGAAGACTTTGAAAATGAAGAAGTTGGTGTGGCCTTGAAGATATGAATGAGGAATATGAAGCGTGAAGACTTTTGTTTTCGTAGTTTCATTTCCTTTATTTGAGTCATAGGAAACACCGTACTGTTAAAGGGGGTCGAGGTAACACTAAGGAAAATTTCCAACTGATGCTCAACTCCAAAATCCTCAACCCATACGACTCTTCGAGTGAAGCCTTTGGAAATCTCTTCCGGTTCAGACAAGTTTTTCAGTGACAGAGACGAAGGTCTTCTGGTCTCTGAGGAAATTGATCTGGCTGAGGTGTTAGGATTTCGCCAGTGCGAATTGCCTACAAGTGAGGATCATGATAAGCTGAGGACTTTCATAGTTCGAAATTCCGACCGTCGCTGTGCTTAGCGCCAGCTGTCCCCAATCGTTCTTATCCACCTAACGGTCATATCATTGGGGGCATTTATGACTTATCATGTCAGGTTGCATCCTGGCTATAAATAGCCAACCCCCACAACCACTAGCTGGTTGGCTGCTCTGAGAGAGAACTGACACTTGTCATTTGAGAGCAACCCATCCTCTGAGGACTATGAAAGAAAATCATCAGTGAGGAAAAACCCACAACCAAACCATAAAACCCATAGTGATTAAGCATCACTGAAGAAATTCCTGTGTGGAATCGACGCTTGTTACCTTTGAGGACTGTGTATCCTCCAGACGGTTAGGTGTCATGGTCTAGTGCTCCTGCAGTCAATTGGGGACCACGAAGTGACCTTGGTCTAGAGCATCCAGCCGTAAATTGTGGATCACCGGGTGACCAGTTTGTGAGGGTTTTGGAAGTCTACCCTGAAGACTTACCACGAGTGTTAGGCGAGGACTGTGTGACCTTAGCTCAAGGAGAATACGGTAAGGACCGTGTGTCCTGGGACTGTGTGTCCTCTGGTTTAAATACCAAGCCGCTCCAAACCAGATGTACGACTGTCACAACAGTTGGAACTGGGTCATCAAACCATTGTCTTCATCAAGCTATCTGGTTCTATTTCCTCAACCCCTCTATTCCTCATATATCTGTTGATGAAATTGATTGTTACAGTTTGAAGAATTTGACTGAAGACTTTCATAAATTCCTCACCTCAAATTCTTCAAGTTACCTTGTTTATCACTTCTTATCCTGTATCACGCTACTTTCTATTTGTGCATGTTTCATTTCATCATGAAGACTATGTTGTCACTATGTTCCTCATGCACTTGAGTACTTATTCCGCTGCTAGTTATTCATCACATTTCAAATTCCTCAAAGTTGAAATTCCTCAAATGATGAATTTGTAAAAATCGCCTATTCACCCCCCCTCTAGCCGATATAATGCACTTTCAGCTGACTGTAAACTTCTGAGCAAATCAACCACCAGGAGACACATGGAGTAATAATATCCAAATCCAGCTTCACTCTGGTTTGGATCATCGACACATGCCGACAAGTGAATTGCTTTCTCTTTTCTTGAAGGAGCACTAGAGGACATGAAAGTTGGCATCACAAAAAGTGAAGAACAAAGTGCATTAATGTGTAATTATCATGATCAAGCTTGGAAGTTTCTCCCTTAATATAATGATTAATGAAAGCAGCGCTGCTGCTCTTCGTGACTCCGTCACCATTACCTTTTTAGTGCAAAGCTTAGGCTCCTCCCAGGCACTACCAAACATATTTCTGTAATAGAACCGAATGAAGATGGTGATGATTAACTACTGATTTTCTCATCCAAAAAAAATAAAAAAAATGGAAACACTTTTGCTGCCCTCGTAAGAACTGCAAATTGATGAAAACCCAGCGAAAACAATTCTAATGTCATCAACCATCTGACGTTTCACGCGTGCCAACTTCACACTTCATTCAAATCAAAAGGATGCACTAGCACAGTAGTAGAACATCACACAAGCATCGGCAAAATGTCATGTTTGTTGGATATTCATTTTAACTTCATTAGAACATCACCCAAGCACCGATGACGTACATTAGGACCCTGTTCGGTACTCCCCCAACTCCCAGAATCCACGGAGTTGGAAAACTACAGCTCCATCTTTTTGAACTGCGGCTTCTCCAACTTCGCGAGCAGAGTTGGGGAGTGGCGGGATACCAAACAGGGCCTAGGTCATCCGTCCATAGCCAGCTTGCATGATTGTTCCGATGAAGTACCTACGCACGTAGACGACATACATACACCAGTAGAAAACATGGCTTTGGTCGAGGCCTGAAATCCCATTAATCTCGGTTTACTCACGAACCGGGACCCATGGGGCATCGCATGGGTCCCGGTTTGTGAGGCTAGAGCGCCGGCCGGGCCTCCTGGGCCATTGGTCTCGGTTCGTCTGACCCATTTGGTCCCGGTTTCAGACACGAACCGGGACCAATGGGCCTCGCTCCTGGCGCACAACAATTGGTCCCGGTTTGTGGCTGGAACCGGGACCAAATGGTGTGGTCCCGGTTCCAGCCATAAACCGGGACCAATGGTTGGCTTATATATACCACCTCCTCGCGAGCAAAGCAGTGCACTGCTCTGCTTTTTTTGGCCGGCCGTGGGAGAGCTTTGTGGTGCTCTAGCTCACTTTCTATGCACATGAGATGTTCGATGAAATGCCTGAGCCACACTTAAGCTTTCTCCTCTCGAAGATCCTTGTCCGAGATCCATTTTCCTCAAGATTTGTCTAGGTTTGGCGGTCCATCCTATCCCATCCCCGTCCTCACCGTCGTCGATTGCCCGCGCCCATCTCGGCGCTGGCACCACCATGGTTAGCCTCTTCTTTTTATCTTCTTTCTAAAAAAAAGTTTTTACTTGTATGATTTAGATAGATACTTGTGTAATTTTCTTACTTTTATTATTATTTGTTATCATATAGTGCGATGGTTTTGGTATCCGCCTCCGTCGCCCCTCGTCATGTCTATGATTTGGATGTTGTATATATTATCTTTTATAACTATTTGTTTTATTTAGTGTTTATGACAATTATGCCGACCAACGTGACATAGATTTTTTTAATCTATAAGGTATATGAACCAGAAATTCCAACCGACATAGAAATTCTTGTCGAGAAGTTAAATTTGGTTGAAAAGAAAACAATTACTTGAAAGAAAAATTACAAAGAGTTGAAGAGGAGAAGATGAAGCTGGAGTTGCATGTTGCCGATGTCATCGACGATCACAAGATCAAGATGGATGCAATGCGCTTGAAGATTAGAAAAATTAGAAAATATGCCATTCATACTGAGGCTTGGTATCATTATACCGTTGGATCAAAATTGGTACCTTAGTTGCGGTTATGATCGCATTTGTTGTTGCATTTAATGTTTTTACATAGTTTCAATATATGTTTTAATTAGATGCTCGAAAGAGCATTATGTTGTGCAATAACGAGAACTATGTATGAACTTGTGTATTTATTTTGGTCACTACTATACTTTGGCTTTAATGTGATGATGAATTTCTATTAATTTGGTCACTTCTCTATTCATGATATATTGTACTGGTTTTTAATATATTTTATTATATAACGCACGAGGATGAACCGGCAATGGATGTACGATGATCGACGCACCTCCGAGTATATTAAGGGTCTGCATAATTTTCTCGAAGCGGCAAAGGCAAACAAGCAGAATGGTTTTATGCATTGTCCATGTACTGTCTGTGAGAATACGAAGGCTTTCTCCAACTCTAAAACCCTACACTTCCACCTGCTTGAGAAGAGTTTTATGCCACACTATAATGTTTGGACCAAACATGGAGAAAGACGGGTTATGATGGAAGACAACAAAGAAGAAGAGGATGATGACAACTATGTGCCTCCTGAATACGGTGATGTTACAACGGGGGAAGCTGAAGATCAAGAGGAACCAGACGATGTTCCCGATGATGATCTTCGCTGGGTCATTGTTGATGGAAAGACACAATGCGAAAGTGAAAAGGAGAAGTTAAAGTTCAATCGCATGTTAAAGGATCACAAAAAAGGGTTGATCGTCATTGTCGTCTACCCCCTCCCCGATAACTTCGACATGAGGGGGGACGTCGGACATGTCATGTGGAATTTTGTTTGTTCATATAGAAAACTCTGGTAACATAGATTTATCAAGAATGGCCCCATTATGGATGTGCACAAGTTGATCCAATTCTTTTCTGATCTCATATATATATATATATATATATATATATATATTCTTCTCTATGTCATGTTGTTTGTCAAAGTATTGAAGAAATCCATGGCTTCATCATTAGCCGGAAGTAAATGGCGTATGATGCTACGAAACTCTTCAATGTTGTTTTGGAACGGAGTTGCGGATAGAATAATTCGCATTTTGGTATGAATTTCAGCAAAGGTCTTCCAGATAGTGATATTCGAGGGGCTCTTGCTGAACTTCGTACCAAAAAGCTAATTATCCTATCCGGGACTCCGTTCCAAAACAATTTTGGAGAGCTTCATACCATTATGCGCCTGTTACTTCCGGCTAATGACGAAGCCATGGTTTTCTTGAATCCTTTGACACTAGACAATGTGACATATAACAGGATAGATGAGACAGGAAAAATATGGACCATTATTTGCACATCCAGAATGGTGTCATTTTGTTAAATCCCTTAAAGGTTAAGAGAATCCTTTGTTTGACATTCATGAAAGAGGCGGTCCGGACGTCGGACATTCATGTTTGTATATTAATTGTCATGTTGTAATATTTGCAGAAACTATGGATCAAAGAGACTTGGAACAAGAACAGTTGTTGGGGGAGATAATCCTCGCCAGACGTGATGTCTTGTCATTTCTCAAAGACACCGATGGTCTGAAAGGAGAGGATGACGGCTCTGGTGATCGAACAATGGAGGAGGAAGGACATGATCATGATGGCTCCAGTGACCGAATGCCGGAGGAAGGAGACCATGGTGACGGCTCCGGTGACCGAACGGAGGAGGGAGCTGTTGCAAAGTCCAGCGAGGTATATATATTAATTAAGCATGTGCTGACTAGCTAATTGATGCATTAATTGTTTTGGTATGTACATATATTAACTTTTCTTTCTTCTTTTATAGCCCTCTGGGTCGAGCCAAACTTCGATAATGAGATGAGGCCCGAAGAGAAGGTTGCACAAGGATGAAAGGTTCACGATCACAGCACTCGCAGACGATGGCCTACCGATTGAACCAAAGCGGACCAAGGACGCATTTGTTGCTCAATGCAGAGCTATTGTTAGGGACAGCATCCCAATCAGCATCAAGCAATGGAATAAGCCTAAGGACGACGACCCTAAAGTTTCTTATGTCATCGATAGATAGAAAGATGATTTTTGGACCTCGCTAAAGGCAAATTTCACCCTACCGCCAGAGGAGGATCCGAATAAGCCAGTTATAGAGCCACTGGTCAAGGCGTGTGCACTTAAGAAGATGGTAGATCTATTCAAGAGGTGGAAGAATGAGTTGAAATCAAAGTTTGTCGACAAAGGGAAGACTACAGAATTCATTAGACAATTTGAGAAGATAAGAGATCACTGACCCGCATTTGTGGCCTACAAGACATTGGATAAGAATAAGAAAATGTCAGAGACAAACAAGAACAATGCTGCAAAGAAGCAGTATCACCATCACACAGGGTCAGGTGGCTACCTCAAAGCCCGGCTGTTGTGGAATAAAGCTAAGAATGACCTGATTGCTAAATGGGTCGAACCAGAGACATTGAACTGGCCAGACCGTTCAAGGACTTGGTTCTTCGGGGTTGGGGGAACTATGGACCCTGAAACAGGGAAGTGCCATTGGACGGACGAGCAACTTGCAATACCCGTCAAGAAGCTTCAGAAGGATATCACCGTAGTGCAAGAAGGGACGTTCATTCCCGACAGAGAGAAGGACGAGCTTACTGAGGCCCTCGGGAATCCTTAGCACCCTGGACGAACACGAGGCACACCAGGCTCTGTTCCATGGAAGGTTGGGTTTTCCGACGCAGGCGCTTACAGAATCCAGAAGAGAAAGAGGAAAGCGGAGCTGAGCGACATGAAGAAGCTTAATGCAAGACTAGAAAAGCTAGAGGAACTTGAGAGCCAGCTAGCTAGAGGCAAACCATCTCAACGGCACGAAGCTACCCCGGAAGCTACCCCGCCATCTCAGCAAAGAAGCAGCGTGGCTTCCATGGAGCTCGTTCAGCCTGACTTCACGGCTCCTAGCTACCTCGTGGATACTATCACGGAGGCTCAACATTGCAAGCTTATGACGAAATTCTGGAACCTCACTTTCAAGGCGGCTGTCGGCTCTTTTGCACGTCCTCAACCCAATGAAACTTTTCATTGCCTTCTGATTCCACATGGCTATGCTGCTGTGACGGTGGATGAAGTAATGGAGGGATTTGAGGAGCTCGAGCTTGACCATCCTACGGGTGAAGGGGAGAATCAGCTGGTTCATGCTTTGAGGAGTACATGTCTATGGCGGAAGGAGTACATCAAGCTTCCAAACTAGACGCCTCCGCCTTCTCCTCCTCCTCCGACGAGTCAGGGCACTCCGCCTCCTCCTCCTCCTCCTCCGGCGAGTGATCAGGGCACTCCACCTCCTTCTACGGCTCCTCCGGCGCATGAGGGCACTCCGCCTACTCCAGCGCGTCAGAGCAGTCCGCCTCCTCCGGCGCGTTAGGCCACTCAGCCTCCTCATCCTCCTCCTCTGGCGCGTAAGACCACTCCGCCTCCTCCGACGCGTGTACCACGAGTGAAGAGAGACGCCGCCGCCGCTCCGACGTCTAGCAGTACAATAGGTGGGAAGAAATTCAAATTTGGTCCAACCCTCAAGCCTCTTCGAAAGTTACCATATGAGAGGACTGACGAAGAAAACGATGACATCAGTAAAGCCAAAGTGAAGGTCCATTTTGCACGGAAACATGCACCTCCGAAGGAAACGGTAGATCCGGTGAAAGCGAAGCGCACTCTGGATGCCCTAAAGCGACCATCACTGCCTCCGCTGCCATCAAACTATGACCTTTGTATTATAAAGACATATAATGAAGCGCAGCAGTCGGGAAGTACTTCTAGTGCTGTAAGAGTCAAAGAACGAAGAAGTGAGAAAACAATTCCCCAGCTCGACGAACAGGAGAAGCAATCATGCCCCCCGCTCAAGGTGTCTAACGATATTACTAATCATCCGGTGCTACTGCGCGGTACCAAACTTGGTGATTACTTGGGGGATGATGTAATTTTTGAAACGGCTGAGGTAACAAAAGAAAAATATAAATACGTGCATGGGAAGCCTCTCATCAAACCTGATCATCATCCTCTAACAACTATGATGTACAAATTGCATGAGTGGTACATGAAAACCTGCAGGGAGTCTGGGAGAGACACTACGTATGTTAGAGTGAAACCAGAGCACGAATTCATTGGACTCAGCGTTTAGCCTATTGAATTTGTGGAGTTATTTCAGTTGTACAGTCAAATGGCCCTTGACAAACAACTCATGACTTCCTACTATCTGTAAGTATTACTTCTATTGTTATCTAGCTCAGCTCATTCATTGAATGTATATATAATTACGCTCACTATATTATGCAGATTGAAGATCGTCGAATGTAAAAAAGTAGGAATCTTCGACGTTGGGTTTATTAGCCCAGATGCCGTAAATGAATGGACGGTACGAAATGAAATCAAAGAGACGGAGAAAAACTTACTAAAGTCGTTCCTTATACATCAAAACAAAAGGGAAATACTCAAGACCGAGGAAAACTTGCTAAAGTCGTTCTTTACAACTTTAAGTGAGTGTTGTTGTCTTCTTTGTATACTCGGTTTCGCTTACTCGAGGTTAAGTAATGTAATTAATGAGTTATATATGCGTGCGCAATTACCACTTTATTCTGCTATCCATTAAGCTTGAGACGTAAAGATCCCAAGAATTATGCGCACATGACTGCAATGCTCAAGAAGTAAGTTCAGTCAATACCGGAAACATATCGGCATCCAACTTTCGTTAATTTTCTAATATCAAGTAATCGTTTTCTTTGCCTGGCAGGATTTCCAAGAAGTTTACCCGAAAGTTTCCCGGTCTAAACAAAGAGTTGCGATTTACGCACTCCAAAGTAAGTAGTACTAGCTAGTTCCGCGCATCTCTAATTGATTCAAATTTTCATCAATATATCATTACCATGCTTGCTTATCAGTTTGATTGAACTCTATTCTCGTAAAGTGCTAGTACCAGAAAGAAAAGGGACCGTTTTATGTGGATACTATGTATGCGAGTTCATTCGCCACTCGATCTCTGAGCGGGGCTTCTCTGACAAACAATTTAAAGTACGTAAATCATATTTACAATTTTATTTTATATATTACCATCAATTGTGTTGAGTTTTATTCATATATATGCATGTATTGACCCCTTCTTGAAATGAGATCTGGCAGATGCGGGATGAACTCCTACCACATGATCGCATACGAGCAATTCAAGAGGAATTGACGAGATTCTTTCTTGACCACGTCATACCTAAAGTCGGAGAATACTATGTGGATTTACGATTAGATGTTAGGGATTGTAAGAGATCCTATATTGTATATATGTAGCTAGTAGCCTCGGATAGATATATGAAAACTTATTGTTCGACCAACCTCTCAGAGAAAGAGAGGTCGATCACTTTTCTCTGTATATATGTTCATGACGATCTTCTGTACTTAATGGTTCCTTCATTTCCTTACTAGTTAGCGTGTCGAGTTCTCTCTAGTAGCTAGCGTCGACCAAACACGAAGAAAGAGAGGACACTTCTCTCTATTAGCTAGCTAACAAAATATGAAACCCCTAAATTAACCTCCAAAACGCCCTACCCCTTAAAAAAACAAAAACCCCAGCTCCTGTCAGATGCTGACGTGTGGATGCTTTTTGGTCTCGGTTAGTGTTACCAACCAGGACTAAAGGTCCTTCTGCCTGGGCTACCCGCAGCGGCCACGTGAAACCCCTTCTGTCCCGGTTCATAAGCGAACCGAGACCAAAGTTTTTAGGCTTTAGTCCCGACCCTTTATTTTCGGTTCCAGAACCGGAGCTAATGGGCCTCTGAAACCGGAACAAATGGACCGTTTTTTACCGGTGGTGGTATGCAAGAAGTAAGATGCTACATAGGTCATAATCATGTCGTAATTTGGCTGTCTAGGAGTCGTCAATAGTTGATCAACGTCATGATCAAGCATAGTATCCTACGGAACTAGTGAGACATCTAACCATTGTGTTTTCAGAACAAGCAAACAACTAATTCAACACTTAGTTAAAATCATCAAGATCAAACTCGGGGATTAATCCAGGACGAAGTTTGGCGTTGGGAAAGTGTCAATTCTAATCGTCCAGGCCGGTGGTAGGCATACGTACGTTGGCATGTGAGGGCATCTCCAACGGTGACTGTAAATTATCTCCAGCATCTATTCGTGGAACAGAATCCATGGACATTGATGCAGACGATGACCATTTAATATTATCCGCATACATTTCAAACATGATTCAACTAGATATGATGATCATACAAACACGATGGGATTAAAAATCCATCGGAATTCTTTACATTCTGGACAGCTTTTACTAAACATTACTCTAAATCTAATCTAAATGATCGTCGTCGTTCATTCCCCATGTCCGTCGGTGAGGCCTCACAACTGAAACTCCGACTCTTGCCTTCGCCTTCTCCAGTTTCACCTCGATGCTCTGTAGCTCTGCCTCCGTAGCCTCCACCACCGCAGCATCAGCGGCTCATCGGGTTGATGATAATGAGTCTGCCAAGCTTAGGTTCATTGGAAAGGGAGAAGCGATGGCCGTCTTGTGACCCAAGCGACGACAACCTACCATGCACTATTTTTTCTCGCTGTTCGTGGTCGTCTCTACGGGACGCGGCCGGGGCGGAGCGGGCGATATCCTCCTCATCGTCGCTCTTGCCGAACACCTTATCCGCCGACTCGTCCATGTCCCTGTACGCGGATTCTAACTCCGCCTGACGTTGGCGGTACCGCCAGCAGCTGCGACAGATCTCGAGGGCGGAGTGGTAGGACTCGAGCAACACCGTCTTCATGGGCACATCCACGTCCGACATGATCGATGTGTTAGCGGTGAGCAGCTCGTCCATGCGCGGGTGCTCATTGAGGAGATGAGGTTATAGGCCCAGTTGGCATGCGCTTGTCGAAACTTGGCCTCTCGATCCTCTCGCAACATGTTGGTGTAGTGAGCACAGGCCTCGCCGATGGTGATGCCAGCATGCACCGGTGAGGAGGGTGGCACAGGCTCGTCCTTGGTCAGATTCTTCATTGAGACGTCGTCGGCCTTCGTCTGTCTGTTGGCCTAGCAGCAGGTAGCTATGGCCGCCATCTCCCTCATCTACTCGGACGAGAGGTTGTTCCAAAGGGCTTTGAAGTGTGAGTAGGCCATGGCAAGCGTGATGCAGTGAGGAGAAAGGAACCAGAGGAGGATGACTGTGGCTATGGTCGGGGCTGGAGTTTATATAGAGGGCGGGTGGCAATGTGATGTGGTTGATGATGGGGGCAAACGGACGGACGGGTGGCGTCGGAGTAGATTCCTTGACCATCGCATATCATTAATATAGGACGACGGATTGACGGGGTGTTATTTTTTGAACCGAACCAGCAGGAATTCTGCATTGCATTAAGTGAGAGGAAACAACTGTACATCAGCTGGAAATCAGCTTACAGAGAAAGAGCAACAAAAAAAGTGGGGCAAGAGGGCCGAAAACAGCCCTGTCGCCCAACACCTAAGCCTAACCGCCACATGCCTCATCTAAGAGGCTAAAATCATCGCTGGCAAGCCTGGCAACATCAGCTGCCGAAGCACACTTTCCATCGAAGATTCGTCTGTTCCTTTCCATCCAGATGTTCCAAAGAACGAAAGATGCCATAGAGAGCAAGTCGTTCCTTGTTTTGTTGGGCTTGGATTGAAGCAAAGCACCCCACCAGGAGTTCACCGAGGAGGCAACCAAAGCTCTAGCTGTGAGATCAGCATGTGTAGCGCTCAAGGAATGCCACACCTGCCTCACATAAGGACACTCAAAAGAGAGATCCGCCGCCGTTTCAATGACCAAGTCACATAGTTTACACTTTGGATCATGTGGCCATCCGCGCATAAGCAATCTATCCGCAGTCCAGTTTCTGTTCTGTAGCAGTAGCCAAAGGAAGAACCTCATTTTCCTATCCGTTTTCACCTTCCAAACACTGGCCAGCTCTGGTTGGTGCAGGCGCCCAAAGAACTGTGCGTGGTACGCAGATTTGGCCGAGTAGGAACCATCAGCCGACAAATGCCAAGCAATGCTATCTCTGGAGGTTGACAAATGCACGTTCTGGACCTTCTCCCAAAGTCCCAGGAATTGATGGATTTCCTCGTGGGAATTCATACGCATTAATCCTCTCATCCAGCAACCATTATGCACGGCGTCTTTGACCAAGCTGTTTTTCTTTAAGGCCAATCTGAACATCAAAGGAGCTAGCATAGCCGGGGACTCACCGTACAGCCATCTATCCTTCCAAAACTTTGCCAAGCTCCCATCCCCGATGGTGATCTTAGTGCAAGCCTGGAATAGTGCCCTATCTGAGTCGTCGCAAGGCACCGGAGTCCCCTTCCATGGTCTCTGAACATAGTCCCACTCCATCCACAGCCAGCGCAAGCGAAGCGCTCTACCAAAGCAGTTTAAATCCTTGATACCAAGACCCCCAGTCAACTTCGGAGCACACACTTTTTTCCAGGACACCATGCACTTCCCTCCATGGGCAACCTCCTCACCAGCCCACAAAAAAACACGCCTCAGCTTGTCAATCTTCTTGATGAACCAAGCACTCAGAGCAAAGGAGGTAAGGATGTACGTGAGAGTTGCTGTGAGGACAGAATTAACAAGCAAGCACCGTCCCAGCTTGGTCATGAGCTTCCCTTTCCATGGCTGCAATCGCCCAACAATTTTGTCGAGGGTAGGCTGCAACTCAGCCCTTGTTGGCTTCCTAGTGCTCAGAGGCAAGCCTAGGTAGGTGCAAGGGAGGTTTCCCGAGATACCCCAAAATTCAGCCAACAAGCTAGGCAGATCAATTTGCTCGCATCTAATGGGGTAAGCAACGGTCTTGAGCAGGTTCGTTTGCAGACCAGAGATGTCTCCAAACCTCGAGAGAATGGCATGCACCGCCACAATGTCCTCATGCTTTGGGTTAATGAACAAAGCCGCATCGTCAGCATAGAAGCTGACACGCAGACGAGCAGCTCTGTTATTATAATGTGGAGTCGCCGCTTGCATCGTGAAAGCGGTGCATGCGACCCACTCTCGATTGATGACGTGCCGCTTCAATGCTAACAGCAGTGAGAGGTCTTCATTCCTTTAAAAATCAACTAACCTAAATTTGATTTTCAAGCGACTTACAAGTAGCGCTATTGTGAAACTAGTTACGAAATGCGACGCGTCATCGACCCAGAAGTTAATCCAGCAGATACAAATCAAGATAACACGTATGCGCGCACGTACGTTCACGAGTTCAACTACTGGCCGGGCTTGGCCGACACATTCCACAGCAGGATAGTACGGGGCTATATACGAATATTAATTTGGCAGCCTGCAACGGTACCGCGCGCGACAATTTTGTTGTTTCCGGAGAAGGTACCTGTTGGAATCCGATCATGTGAAGAAGCAAAAAAAGCAAGGCGGTCGATGGACGGATGATCCATGCATGTGAGCCCCTGCGTATTTAGCTGCGCCGTTACTGGTGGACCTTCTTTTTTCTTGCATGGTCATGTCTTGGAGAGCATGCATATGTGTGTGTATACGGCGTATGGACGTATGTGGTGCGCTGCATTTGCAAAGGAGCTGGAAAACGTCCATCGCCGTCAAAAGAACAGAGCTTGGCCCGTGCGTGCATGCCCGAAAGATGGATCCATCTGTCACGAGTTAGCTAGTATCTCGCTGTAGGAGCCATATATGCACACCCACCCCGCCCAAGCAGCCGAGGCGGGCGAGCGGCTTCTGGATTCCACCGGCGGCGCAGACAGTGGTCCTCAGCTCAGCAGCAGCTGGAGATGGTGCCTGGTGTGGTATACTAGCTAGTATACGGGATGCTGGTAACTCTATGATAGATATATACGTACACGCTTTCAGTATTTGGATGCATGCTGATACTATTTGTTTAAGGCAGCCGGTAACATACTAGTGACATGGAATATGCGTCCATGTCCATGCATGCATGGACCATGCGCGTGGTTTGGCAAGGAGGATTTGTCGGTGCCCAATGATCGATCCATCCAGGAGGAGTAGGTAGGCGTGGTGAACTCCAGCTCGCGAGGGCGTGTAACTGCACGTACGTACTGGCGAGTTTATGGGGTCATTGGCCTGCATCTTCCTTTTCGGCACCATCCCGCCGGTACTCTGCTGTGGTCTCAACATTGACGTGGTACCATGCGAGCGTACTGCTACGTGCGCACGTACCTTTTGTGCACGCGGCATCTCATGCAAGCACCACCGTTTATCGATCCCTTGACGAGGATCCAAACGAATCACAACAAAACCCCAGCAAAACAAAGCCACTGACTTTTGCTCCAACCCTCACCCCTTCCGACTTTACACATGGTCGGTCTCATGTGTGTATGTGTGTGCCGAAACCTGCAAAGCCAATTCTTAAGGTCCACTACAATTAGTATCAAATTATTGTGTCCTCCTGCCATGTGGATGGTTACACATGATGGTGGTGAGCTTCCTTCTTTCTTAGAGCATCTACAACAAGACATAGTAACTCTAGGCCCTCAAACACACGCAGACTCGTCCGGACGCGTCCGCTGGCACTACTCTGGCACATCTCATTTCTTGCCTTCCACACTTGCGTTCCTCATATCTAAACCTTCAAAACCAAACAACCCATGCAACGCTACGTAAATTTAGATCAAACACGCAGTTCATCGGATCACATTGCATCGCCGGATAAAAGGAGCATAGTTCAGAGTTCATTGGCAAATCCATACTACAAACTACTTAAAACATAATTAAAATATAAACAAAACGGAGAAGGGCAGAGGAAATGCCATTTCCTTGCCGGCCCCTTCCCCTTGCAGTCGTTGACGAGGTTATGCCCCTTCTCCGTGTAGGCGTCGGCGTGCGGAGGTGCGTCGTCGTCATAGCTGGAGGTGGAGCCATCCATTAGGTCGAAGATGTCGGAGCTGCACCTCATGATCGACAGCCTGCGGAGCAGACGGTCTACCTCCTTGGCATGGCGGGCCGCCTACATCGCCACCTCCTTGTTTGCCTCGCGTTCCGAAAACTTGATGGCGAGCCGAAGCACCTTGACATTCTTGCGGCGGAGGTGGCACGCATCTGTCTCCGCCATCGTCCGAGGGAGACGGAGGGCCGAGGCGAGGAGCGCGTCCTCAGAGTCGACCAGCGCGCGGCTTGTTGGGGAACGTTGCATGGGAAACAAAAAAATTCCTACGCACACGCAAAATCTATCCATGGTGATGAGCATCTACGAGAGGGAGAGTGGATCTACGTATCCTTGTAGATCGCTAAGCGGAAAGCGTTAAGAAACGTGGTTGATGTAGTCGAACGTCTTCGTGATCCAAATCGCCGAGCGTCCCGCGATCTCATCACAATCCGTCCCGCGATCTTGATCACGGTCCTTCCGATCTAGCGCCGAACAGACGGCACCTCCGCGTTCAGCACACGTATAGCTCGATGACGATCTCCACCTTCTTGATCCAGACGAGTTCTACGGTAGCGTGACCGCGCTCCGGCGATGGTGGTGGAGTAATCTCAGCAGGGCTTCGCCTAAGCATAGCTGAAACCGATCTAGAGGAGAAACTACGGACTAGAGGGTAGGGTTGCACGTGACTGAAAATCTATGTGCTAAAACCCTAAAACCTCTAGTACATATAGGAGGAGAGGAGGAGGAGGCTTGGCGCAAGGGCCAGCCCCTCTTTGGTTCGGCCGAAGTGGAGAGGAGGAGTCCTCCTCCTCCACACCTAGTAGGATTAGGACTCCTTCCTTATTTCCACCTTTTTGCCTTTTTTTCACCTTTTCTCACTTTGGAATTTCTTTCCAGCCACATGAGCCTTGTGTGGGACTTCCACCAGCCCACTAAGGGCTGGTATTCATCCTCCCACAGCCCATGTAGCCTCTTGGGTCGAAATACCCCTCCGATGGTCCCCCGGTACACTACCGGCACTCCCGGTACACTACCAATGAGCCCGAAACTTTTCAGGTGACCAAAACAGGACTTCCTATATATCAATCTTTACCTCCGGACCATTCCGGAGCACCTCGTGACGTCCAGGATCTCATCTGGGACTCCAAACAACCTTCGGTCACCACCATACTTAACTCTATACTACCGAAACGTCACCGAACCTTAAGTGTGCAGACCCTGTGGGTTTGAGAACTATGTAGACATGACCGAGACACCTCTACGATCAATAACCAATAGCAGGACCTGGATGTCCATATTGGTTCCTACATGTTCTACCAAGATCTTTATCGGTTGAACCTCTATGTCAAGGATTCAGTTAATCCCGTATGCTATTCCCTTTGTTCTTCGGTATGTTACTTGCCCGAGATTCGATCGCCGGCATCTCCATACCTAGTTCAATCTCATTATCGGAAAGTCTCTTTACTCGTTCCGTAATACAACATCCCGTGGCTAATACTTAGTCACATTGCTTGCAAGGCTTATTGTGATGTTGTATTACTGAGTGGGCCCTGAGATACCTCTCAGTCACACGGAGTAACAAATCCCAGTCTTGATCCATGCCAACCCAACAGACACCCTCGGAGATACCTGTAGAATACCTTTATAGTCACCCAGTTATGTTGTGACGTTTGATACATACAAGGCATTCCTCCGGTGTCAGTGAGTTGCATGATCTCATGGTCATAGGAACAGATACTTGACATGCAGAAAACAGTAGCAATAAACTGACATGATCATATGCTACGTTTATAGTTTGGGTCTTGTCCATCACATCATTCTCCTAATGATGTGATCCCGTAATCAAATGACATCTCATGTCCATGGCTAGGAAACCTTGATCATGTTTGATCAACGAGCTAGTCTATTAGAGGCATACTAGGGACATGGTGTTGTCTATGTATCCACACATGTATCTAAGTGTCTAATCAATACAATTATAGCATGGATAATAAACGATTATCATGAACAAGGAAATATGATAACAACCAATTTACTATTGTTTCTAGGGCATATTTCCAACAGCCTCCCACTTGCACTAGAGTCAATAATCTAGTTCACATCACTATGTGATTCGCATTGTTATGAATCTAACACCCAATGAGTTCTGGGGCTCGATCATGCTCTGCATGTGAGAGAGTTCTTTTAGTCAACGGGTCTGCGACATTCAGATCCGTGTGTACTTTGCAAATCTCTATGTCTTACTGTAGACACTGCTACCACACTCCACTTGGAGCTATTCCAAATGGCTACTCCACTATATGTATCCGGATTGCTACCAAGAGTCATCCGGATTGGTGTTAAAGATTGCATTGACGTATCTCTTTATGACTAACTCTTTATCACCTCCATAATCGAGAAACATTTCCTTAGTCTTTTAGTTACTAAGGATAATCCTGACCGTTGTCCAGTGATCCACTCCTAGATCACTCTTGTACCCCATGAAATTCTCATGTCAAGGCACACACAGGTGTGATACACATCATGGCATACTATATAGATCATATGGCTAAAGCATAGGGGACGACCTTCGTTCTTTCTCTTTCTTCTGTCGTGGTCGAGCTTTGAGTCTTACTCAACTTCACACCTTACAAATTAGGCAAGAACTCTTTCTCTGACTGATCCATTTTGAACTCTTTCAAAATCTTGTCGAGGTATGTACTCATTGAAAGTCTCATTAAGCATCTTGATCTATCTTTATAGATCTTGATGTTCAACAATTAGGTAGCTTTATCCAGGTCTTCCTTTGAAAAACTCTTTTCAAACAACCGTTTATGCTTTCCAGAAATTCTACATCATTTTCGATCAATAATATGTCAACCATATATGATTATCAAAAATTCTATAGTGCTCCCACTCACTTTATTGTAAATACAATTTCTCATAAACTTTGTATAGACTCAAAAACTTTGATCACCTCATCAAAGCATATATTCCAACTCCAAGATGCTTACTCCAGTCCATAGAAGGATCACTGGAGCTTGCACACCTTTTAGCATCCTTAGGCTGACAAAACCTTCTGGTTGTATCACATACAATATTTCCTCAAGTAAACCGTTAAGGAAACGATGTTTTGACACCCATCTGTTAGATTTCATAATTGAAAAATGCAGCAACTACTAACATAATTCCAACAGACTTTAGCATCGCTACGAGTGAGAAAGTCTCATCACAGTCAACTCCTTGAACTTGTTGGAAACTTCTTTGCGACAAGTCGAGCTTTTTAAATAGTGACATTCACCATCAGCTTCTGTCTTCATCTTAAAGGTCCATTTGTACTCAACGACCTGTCGTTCAACGGGCAAGTGTACTAAAGTATATACTTGGTTTTCATACATGGATCCTTTCTCGGATTTCATGGCCTCTAACCATTTGTCGGAATCCGGGCCCATCATCGCTTCTCCATAGCTCGTAGGTTCATAGTTGTCCAACAACATGACCTCCAAGACAGGGTTGTCGTACTACTCAGGAGCAGTGCGCATCCTTGTCAACCTACGAGGTTTGATAGTAACTTGATCCGAAGCTTCATGATCATCATCATTAACTTCCTCTTCAACTAACGTAGGCTCCACAGAAACAACTTTCTGCGCTGCGCTACTCTCTGGTTGAACAAAGGTTCAACAACCTCATCAAGTTCTATCTTCCTCTCACTCAATTCTTTCGAGAGAAACTTTTCTCGAGAAAGGATCCAGTTTTAGCAACAAACACTTTATGCTTGGATATGAGATAGAAGGTATACCCAACTGTTCTTAGGGTATTCTATGAAGATGCATTTGTCCGCTTTGGGTTCGAGCTCATTAGGTGAGAACTTTTTTCACATGAGCGTCACAGCCCCAAACATTAAGAAATGACAGCTTAGGTTTCCGCCAAACCAAAATTCATACGGTGTCATCTCAAAGGACTTAGATGGTTCCTCTTTTAAAGTGAATGTAGTTGTCTCTAATGCATAACCCCAAAATGATAGTGGCCAATCAATAAGAGACATCATAGTTCGTACCATATCCAATAGAGCACGACTACGACATTCGGACACACCATCACACTATGATGTTCCAGGTGGCGTGAGTTGTGAAACAACTTTCACATTGTCTAAAGTTATATGCCAAACTCGTAACTCAGATATTCACCTCCACGATCATATCGTAGACATTTTATCTTCTCATCACGATGATCTCAAACTTCACTCTGAATTTGTTTAAACTTTTCAAATATTTTAGACTTGTGTTTCATTAAGTAAATATACTCATAAATATACTCAAATCATCAGTGAAGGTAAGAAAATAATGATATCCACCGCACGCTACAAGACTCATTGGATTGCATACATCAACATGTATCATTTCCAATAAATCATTTGCCCACTCCAAACTAGAAAACGGGGTCCTTAGTCATCTTGCCCAAGAGGCATGGTTCGCATGTCTCAACTGATTCGAAATCGAATGAGTCCAAAGATCCATCAGCATGGCGTTTCTTCATGCGATTTATACCAATATGACATTTAGCGGCAGTGCCACAAGTATGTGGTACTATCATTACTAACTTTGTATCTTTTGACATCAACGTTATGAACATGTATATTACTACGATCAAGATTCAACAAACCATTCTCACTGGGTGCATGACCATTGAAGGTATTATTCATGTAAACAGAATAACCATTATTCTCTAACTTAAATGAATAACCGTGTTGCAATAATCACGATGTAATCATGTTCATGCTCAACGCAAACACCAAATAAAATTTATTTAGGTTTGCCACTAATCCCGAAGGTAGAGAGAGCATGCGATGTTGATCATATCAACCTTGGAAACATTTCCAACACACATCGTCACCTCACCCTTAGCTAGTTCTCCGTTTATTCCGTAGCTTTTATTTCGAGTTACTAACATTTAGCAACTGAACCGGTATCCAATACCCAGGTGCTACTAGGAATACTAGTAAGGTACACATTAATAACACGTATATCAAATATACTTCTGTCGACGTTGCCAGCCTTCTTATCTACCAAGTATCTAGGGTTCTTCCGCTTCAGCGACCACTCTCCTCATAATAGAAGCACTTAGTCTCGGATTTGGGTTCAACTTTGGGTTGCTTCACTGGAGCAGGAATTGACTTGCCATCCATGAAGTTTCCCTCCTTGCCCTTGCCCTTCTCGAAACTAGTGGTTTTACTAACCATCAACACTTGATGCTCCTTCTTGATTTCTACCTTCGCGGTATCAAACATCGCGAACAGCTCAGGGATCACTATTTCTATCCCTGGCAATTTATAGTTAATCACCAAGTTTTAGTAGCTTAGTGACAGTGATTTGGAGAACTATATCAATAACTATCTTATCTAGAAGATCAACTCCCACTCGATTCAAGCGATTGGAGCACCCAGACAATCTGAGCACATGCTCAACAGTTGAGCTATTCTCTTTCATCTTGCAGGCAAAGAATCTTGTTGGAGATCTCACATCTCACAACACGGGCACGAGCCTGAGATCCCAATTTCAGCTCTTACAACATCTCATATATTCCGTGACGTTCAAAACGTTTTGGAGCCTCAATTTTAAGCCATAATGCATGACGCACTGAACTATCAAGTAGTCATCGGAACGTACTTGTCAGATGTTCACAACATCTCCAGACGACGCTAGAGGGGGCAACGCACCGAGCGGTGCATTAAGGACATAAGCCTTCTGTGCAGCAATAAGGACAATCCTCAGATCACGAACTTAGTCCGCAATATTGCTACCATCATCTTTCAACTCTATTTCTCTAGGAACATATGAAAATACAAGGGTGCTACAACATGAGCTAGTAATCTACAACATAATTTGTAAAGACACTTTGACTATGTTCATGATAATGAGTTTAATTAATCATATTACCTAAGAACTCCCACTCAAATTGACATCCCTCCGGTCATTCGAGTGATACATGATCCAAATTCACCAACTCAAGTCCGATCATCACGTGAGTTGAGGTGGTTTCAATGGTGAACATCATCATGTTGATCATATCTACTATATGACTTATGTTCGACCTTTCGGTCTCTTGTGTTCCGAGGCCATGTCTATACATGCTAGGCTCGTCAAGTTTAACCCGAGTGTTCTGCATGTGCAACGCTGACTTGCACCCGTTGTATGTGAACGTAGAGTCTATCACACCCGATCATCATGTGGTGTCTCAACACGACGATCTTTCACAATGATGCACATTCGGGGAGAACACAATTTATCTTGAAATTAAGTGAGGGATCACCTTATAATTCTACCGTCGTCCTAAGCAAAACAAGGTGCATAAAAGGATTAACATCACCTGCAAATCATAAGTGACATGATATGGCCATGAACTTGTGCTTTTGATCTCCATCTTGAAAGCACTGGCATGATCTCCATCGTCACCAGCATGACACCATGATATTCATCATCTTGATCTCCATCAATGTGTCATCATCGGGGTTGTCACGCCCACCATGCTTCTACTACTATTGCTACCGTTTAGTGATAAAGTAAAGCATTACATAGCGCTTAATGATTGACACGCAAGTCTTACAATAATTAAAGACAACCCTATGGCTCCTACCGGTTGCCGTACTCATCGACATGCAAGCCGTGATATTCTATACAAAATATGATCATCTCATACATCACATATATCTCAACATGTAATTGGCCATATCACATCACAACATACCCTGCAAAAACAAGTTAGACGTCCTCTAATTGTTGTTGCAAGTTTTACGTAGCTGCTACGGGTATCTAGCAAGAACGATTCTCACCTACGCAAAACCACAACAGTGATACATAAGTTGCTTTTCAACCTTTTCAAGGACCGCCTTTGTCGAATCTGATACAACTAAAGTAGGAGAAACAGACACCCGCCAGCCATCTTTATGCAACGAGGTTACACGTTAGTCGATGGAACCGGTCTCTCGTAAGCGTACGAATAAAGTTGGTCCGGGCGCTTCATCCCACAATACCGCTGAACCAAAACACGACCAAGGCAGGAAGCAATCTAAGCATCAATGCCCACAAACTCTTTGTGTTCTACTCGAGATCTCATCTACACATAGACCTAGCTCTGATACCACTGTTGGGAAACGTTGCATGGGAAACAAAAAAATTCCTATGCACACGCAAGATCTATCCATGGTGATGAGCATCTACGAGAGGGAGAGTGGATCTACGTATCCTTGTAGATCGCTAAGCAGGAAGCGTTAAGAAACGCGGTTGATGTAGTCAAACGTCTTCGCGATCCAAATCGCCGAGCATCCCGCGATCTCATCACGATCCGTCCCGCGATCTCATCACGTCCGTCCCGCGATCCGATCACGAATCGTCTCGCAATCTTGATCATGGTCCTTCTGATCTAGCACCGAACGGACGACACCTCCACGTTCAGCACACATACAACTCGATGACGATCTCCGCCTTCTTGATCCAGCAAAGAGAGAGCGGAGAGGTAGACGATTTCTCCGGCAGCGTGAAGGCGCTGCTGCGATGGTGGTGGAGTAATCTTAGTAGGGCTTCGCCTAAGCATAGCTGAAACCGATCTAGTATATATAGGGGGAGAGGAGGAGGAGGCTTGGCGCAAGGGCCAGCCCCTCTTTGGTTCGGCCAAAGTGGAGAGGAGGAGGCCTCCTCCTCCACTCCTACTAAGATTAGGACTCCTTCCTTATTTCCACCTTTTTGCCTTTTTTCACCTTTTCTCACTTTGGAATTTCTTCCCAGCCGCATGGGCTTTGTGTGGGACTTCCACCAGCCCACTAAGGGCTGGTATTCATCCTCCCACAGACCATGTAGCCTCTTGGGTCGAAATATCCCTCCCGATGGTCCCCCGGTACACTCCCGACACTCCCGGTACACTACCGATGAGTCCGAAACTTTTCCGGTGACCAAAACAGGACTTTCTATATATCAATCTTTACCTCCGGACCATACCGGAGCACCTCGTGACGTCCAGGATCTCATTCGGGACTCCGAACAACCTTCAGTCACCACCATACATATCTCTATACTATCGAAACGTCACCGAACCTTAAGTGTGGAGACCCTGCGCGTTCGAGAACTATGTAGACATGACCGAGACACCTCTACGGTCAATAACCAATAGCGGGACCCAGATGCCTATATTGGTTCCTACATGTTCTACGAAGATCTTTATCGGTTGAACCTCTATGTCAAGGATTCAGTTAATCCCGTATGCTATTCCCTTTGTTCTTCGGTATGTTACTTGTCCAAGATTCGATCGCTGGCATCTCCATACCTAGTTCAATCTCATTACCGACAAGTCTTTTTACTCGTTCCGTAATACAAGATCCCGTGGCTAACACTTAGTCACATTGCTTGCAAGGCTTATTGTGATGTTGTATTACCGAGTGGGCCCTGAGATACCTCTCCGTCACACGGAGTAACAAATCTCAGTCTTGATCCATGCGAACCCAACAGACACCCTCGGAGATACCTGTAGAGTACCTTTATAGTCACCCAGTTACGTTGCGACGTTTGATACACACAAGGCATTCCTCCGGTGTTAGTGAGTTGTATGATCTCATGGTCATAGGAACAGATACTTGACATGCAGAAAACAGTAGCAATAAACTGACACAATCATATGCTACGTTTATAGTTTGGGTCTTGTCCATCACATCATTCTCCTAATGATGTGATCCCATTATCAAATGACATCTCATGTCCATGGCTAGGAAACCTTGACCATCTTTGATCAACGAGCTAGTCTATTAGAGGCATACTAGGGACATGGTGTTGTCTATGTATCCACACATGTATCTAAGTTTCCGATCAATACAATTATAGCATGGATAATAAACGATTATCATGAACAAGAAAATATGATAACAACCAATTTACTATTGCCTCTAGGGCATATTTCCAACACGGCCATCACGTTCCCCTCCTCCCCGCCCGCTGCCGCTCGCACTGGGCTGCATGCACCACAGACTCGGGCATCCTCATGCGCCCCGGCCCCGGCGCGGGCACGAGGACCCAACGATGGACGGGTACCACTTCTGGAGCAGTGGGTGGTGGAGGTGGGTGGCGTACCTCAAGGAGCGAAGTGGAACGAGTGGTCCGCCGCTGCTGGGTCCGCCTTGCTCGAGCGACGACCTCCTCAAGGCGATGCAGAGGGTCACATCCTCCACATCGACGGTGGAGCCGTCGGATTCTGCACCGGAGCTACTTCCGTCGCCGGTCATCGAATCAGAGAGGAGGGATCGGAAGTGGACTGGACGAAGAGAGTGAAGTGACAGATGTCTATGGTTTTCCGGATGGGGTATTTGTGGGGTCGATGGTGGGCCGGACTGACGTGGCGGGTGCGCCCTGCCGCCTCATATTCGCCAAATATTTGGACTTGATATGAGGGATGCCGGTCAGCTCGGGCTTTGAGGCCCGTCTAGGGCGACCTTTGGGTCGATTATTGTGATGGGCGATGACCGGACGGTCTACCCAGACGTTTGGACGGATTTGAAAGGTCCGACTGTAGATGATTTTAGGCCTACTTGGCTGTTGATCTACATTCATTCCAGCACATGCCGTTTAACCGTTCTTGTTTTTTTAGCAATATATTCTCAGAGCTGCACAGATCTGGTTCGGAAAATGTTTTTGTGTCATTGTCTGCATGAATAAATTGCAAAACATGTCCAGATCTGAGCCGTGGTCGGGAAATGTTTTGGTGCGCTCAGGGAATGTTTGTGTATTAGTCCATCCTTTTTAAATAAAGGAAAAAGATAATGCCCTGCGATTTTGCATCTTGCCCACACATCGTCCACACGCATGGTTCAACGGTCCGATTGTGTTGTAAAAATCTTGGCATATTCTGTCAGATTTTTTATGCCACGTAGATGTAGGACTGGGCTGCTGTGTGGGCATTCATCCGGTCGCCCATACGTCCGTTTCATCACGTTGAGGAGCTGGTGTGTGGGCGTTTAGCAGTTCGCCCACCGCTAGTTTTCATGCACGCAGAAGGGTTGGTGTGTGGGCGTTTATCAGTTTGCCCACATGTCCGTCTCCTCTCCCATACCCAAAATTGTCAGTTGTCATGTGTTTTGCAGGGTACATGACAACTGTCCTAGTATGTTTGTAAGTAGATGACAACTCTCTGTTTACCCGAACATGTTATTTTGCCATGTCTTTTTGTATTGTTACATGACAACTGCCTAGTTTTAGTAGGTGGCAACTCCTAAAGTTTTCAAATCATGACAACTGTAGTAGACCAGATCATACATGGCAACAGCTGCAGTTGTCCATAAATGGCATCTGGCACTTGACCTGAGATGGCAACTGCAGTTGAGCTACATGGCAATTGCAGTTAAACGAACATGGAAGAGGGTCCGGATCATGACAACTACGGGGACGCGTGGTGACTGTCACGCGGGGCGTGCGGGGCCGTGAGATAGGAGGCCGGACGTACGGACGTGTGGACGCTATCTATTTTGGCCACACGTAGGCGTGTGGGAGGGACCACGAGCCAAAAGACTGGACGTGTGGGCTGGCTGGTTCTCTTTGATACCACACGAAACGTGTGGCCAGACCCCTTAACACCCACACGTGTGGGCGTTATCGGGACCCTAAATAAAAGATTTTTTCAAGATTTCACTACAAACTAGATACGAAACAAAATGAATGAATCTATATTTGAAAGTATTTATGTCTATGTAGTCCGTACTGTAATCCATAAAAAAAACTTATATTTAGAAACGGAGGGAGTACATAGCACTGCAGAGCAATAAGAAACGAATCGTCTGATCATTAGAGTGTTGTTCAACTGAAAAAACCGTGGAGTGTTTTCCAGGAGATTCATGGGTGCAATTAAGCTTGTGTAGCAAGACAACCTGTACTGCAATTTTGCTTTCTATTTGCAATTGTACTGCTCCAGTTTGCCATGGCATCTGCAGTCCCCAAGAAAGATGGAACAAGCAGGGGTACCAGTGACTACTAGTTCAAGTGTAACTCCAAAGCCCAAACCAAGAAAAAGCTGTTGGGTAATAATATCATTAGCATACTGTTTCATTTTAGGCAGGAGGTAAAGGAATCAAGTACGTGGCCGACAGATTAGACATGTTTTGCCATAATTTTCTAGACAGATTCAGACATCCAGACTAGACAGATTTGGTCATATGTACTAACTCAGCACCACCAAAGATCTAGCCAGATATGATTCGCTAGCACCCTACAAGCTAGCTAGCAGCTCTGTTATCATGAGCAAGACAAATAACGATGCATAAATATATGTGATCTAGGCAGGCATAGCATCAACCACATCATTAATTAATCTTCTCTGCATTACATAATGACACGGCCCCCATGATGGCACCAAGGTCACTAACTAACCTGTACACACAGTTAGGTTAGGCCTAATGCTGTTTTCTGCACTACTTCATCTACAGATATAGGACCACTTATGCTGTGTGGTGCCAGTGTCAAACTCGGCTTCACATTTTGGCCACCGTGCATGGCATTGCTCTCTTGTTCTATACAGCTCTGCTTGCAGAGTCTTCAGATCCTCGTTTCTGTGAGACAGCGTGAGCAGAGCACGCGTGCAATCACAGAAAGTGGCTGTAGGAAAAGGAGTGAGAGCTCCACTGAGAAAAAAGCTGGCCCGTGTGATGATTCACAGGCAAGTTAGTAGTACCTAGTAACTACTTTGTGTCTCCCACTATGGATGGCAGAGAGCCATGTCTCTGCAACCAAGTTAGTGTAAGGTTCAGCAGGTCACTGAGTGAGTGAATGAGTTGAGTGAGAGAGTGGAGCAAGTACTATCAAATACAGACAAGAACTGGTGAAGAGGAAATGCAGTCTAGTTTTCTTTTTCCTCATTTTCTGAGTGAAGAAATGTACTGTATTCTAGTGGGAGGTAATCAGGTAACTAAGTACATCTACAACCCGACCTCTCAAACCCGTCTCATATGCCCGGGCAGACGGCCCGAACACTGTCCGGTCACTTTTTTCGATCTAGACGGACCCCTCAAACGGCCCTCAAACGTCCGGACTAACCGGCACCCCCATATCCAGTCCAAATATGGGGCAGATATGGGACGCCCGAGCACGCCCGCCACGTCGGAGTTGGTCCATGCTGGCCCACCCCTACTCCACATATATTCGTCCCCATTCGCTCGCCGGACCAAACCCTAGCCACTTCACTCCCTCCACTCCACTCGCCTCCGCCACCCAAGCTCTCCTTCGACGGATTTCGGTCGTCTCCGGCATGGCGGGCAGTGGATCAGAGTCCTTCAACTCCAGATCCATCGACCCCGAGCTCATCCCGCGCGGTCCCGAGGAGGAGATGGCCGTCCGGCTTGCGCTCCGCCACGCCCGGGAGGATGCCCGTGGACGGCTCGGCTCGGACTCCCTCCGTCAGGAATCCATTGCGTCCGCCCAAATGGCGCATGGATCCGGTGTTAGGCAGGTCGCCGCAGCCTCATCGGAGGCCGTGCGGTCCGCCTAGCGTCCGAACGCGTTGGTGTACGCGCAACCCCTCCGGTGGCGCGACGATTTTTGAGACGCTTCCGAAGAAGGCATGGCTCGGCGTGGACGTCGTGCAAGGCAGCGGGCGCGGGAGGCGGCGGAAGCCCTCGTGACGGCGGACGTCGGCGAGGTGAAATCGCATTCTCCGACGCGCCCGTATGGCGCATCAGTCCGGGCGCCGCAACCACATAGTGGTGGATGTCGGGGGCTCTTCCCCGAACGGATCGATCATCGATCTGACGTCCACCGGCATCGTTCGGGTTCCGATTTTCGACGAGGAAGGGTAGGGCATGGGAGACGGCGGGGCCATGAGTCCCGTGAGCCAGTTCGTGTCCCATGCCCTACCCTACCTTGCCGGCGACCGGACCAACACTCTGGGGAGTGCAGCCGGCCACCAGACATGCCACGGCGGAGAGGCGAGCCGGGAGCGGAACCGGACGAGTTCTGCTCAAAGATCGGATCACGTTGCATGTAATAATATGGATTTGAGGTTTCTAATTTGAGATGTCCAGATGTGGAAGGCGTTTTATGAGGGGTGACCGTTCACTGTCCGCGGATGCGCCCGGACGCGTCTGCGGGCGTTCGAGGGGTTGGATTTGCCAAGTATGCTCTAACCAAGCAAGAAAAGGAAGCATATTGTGCTTATGAGCCATGGAGCAACATATGTACAGAGCATGTTTGCTGGCTGTAAACTTCCTGGAAATCATCCAGCAGTAGTAAGTGGAATAACATCCAGTCTCACGAAGAGAGTAATGGTTTTGTGAGGAGCACTAGAGGACATGAAAGTTAGCATCACAGAAAGTGAACAGCAAAGTACTAACATTCATGTTGAATCACTATCATTATCATCAAGCTTGGAAGTTTAACACCGCCATCAGCAACCTTTCCGGTGTAAAGCTGAGGGTCCTCCCAGGCACTAACGAACATATTTCTGTTCTCATAGTGAACTGAATGAAGATGGAACTGGCTCCATTTTTATTAAATGGAACCAAACAATTCAGCATTCAGGCTAAATCAGTGGTTAGTTATTCAGTATTAAAATAACTGATTTGCTTGACCTGGTAAGACCTGCAGAATCAATCAAAGGCAAACCCTGCATAACCCACCTGATGAAGATCGGATGGTCCAGAACAGAAGTGACTGATGTAACTTTCTTTTCAGGTATCAAATGCATAGGCAGTCCCTAATAAATCCACGGACGCATAGCACATTAGCACTAGAGGTCCGCCTGTGAACCCAAACTAAATGCCTGTAAAACCGGATCTCGACTGGTTGTCACAAGTGAACTAGTAGCAGCAGTAATTTCTTTTACCATTTCAGAGCAGCTGAAGTCTGAAAGTCTCTGGTGACCGGTGGCATCTTTGCACGCACCTGCCCGAACTGAACTGAACCACCCATCATAATCTAAAACATCCCAGGGAACGCAGCGAAAATGGACATGTTTGACCCTTTACTGAAACTTCAGCATAAAATGAACTGGATCTGAAAATATTTCAAAAATGCCCCTTGACGAGGATCCAAATGCAACTGAACAAAACCCCAGCAAAGCAGAGCCACTGCCTTTTGCTCCAATCCTTCCTCCTTCCGCCTTTACGCATGGTCATGTGTGTGCCCAGAACCTGCAAAGCCAAAGCTGCATGCTTGCTTAAGGTCAACTGCAGCACTGTCAATTAGTATCAGATCATATAGAGTATGTCTTCCTCCTGTCAAAGTGGACGGTGATACTTTGATTCATAAGGTAGATTGGTCATTGGTGGCACCTCCCAACTTGAACACATCTGTTCGCCAATTCTTATTTTTGTTAGTCTGCACAAATCTTGTCCAATGGCTGCAGTGTCAAGGCAGACAGACAGCTTGGTTTACTTTACGCTACACATGACGATGGCGGTGGTGAGCTTCCTCTTTCCTCGGACTGCTTGGCTGATGTTTTCTATTTGGTTAACTACGCCACGTTTTCTATTCGGTTTTCCTTTCGGGTTTTTTTCTTTCTTTTCCTTCTTATTTTGTCCTTTTTCCAAATCTATGAATTTTGTAGCTGCGATTTTTTTTCAAATCCGTGAACATTTTTCAAGTGCATGAACTTTTAGCTCTGCATTTTTTCCAAATTCACGTACGATTTTCCGAATTTAACAAAAAAATCAATTTTCTTGAATTTTTTCCAAATTCGTGAACTTTTCTCAATTTTCATGTAATTTGAGCTCATTTTTTTTTCAAATTCGTGAAATGTTTTCCAAATTTCATGAACGTTTTCAAATCCGTGGAATTTTTTAAACTTCTGAAATTTTCTCAAACTACTGAACATTTTTCTATTTCATAAAAAATTCAAAATGTGTGAACTTTCTCATATCCCCTAAATTTTCAAACACACGTATTTTTAAATTTCTTAAATTAATCTCAAATTAGTGAAAACAATTCAATTTAATGCATATTTTTCTATCTCATGAACTTTTTGGACTCGTCATTTTTATTGAATATGTGAATGTTTTCTTTAATTCGAGAGGTTTCTTCGAATAGGTCAAATTTTCTTGCATGTTCATGAACTTTTCATGTTAAGTTCCAAATTTGGTTCACATTTATTAAAAATAACATTCTTCCAAATTGTTTTAAAATAATTCAAAAATCTAAGTGATACAATATCAAATAGTACATAACTCGGCCACTAGCATCCAGAAGCTTTAGTAGCTAGCCAAACACGTACAGGCATGTAATCGATTCTAGAAGCTTTCTTGTGCGCGCGTGGGGAGGGGGGGGGTCGTGCTATAATACAAAGAGCCGCGTTGCGCATTCGTGGGCCAGCCCACCAGGCGCTGCAGTGAGCACCAGTTATCTTCCACGACGCTAAATGCTCAGAAAAGGAGGTCTTGGTGTTTAGTCTATGCGACTATCGCATCGAAGGCTCTAATCTCCATGACTACAAAATTTTTTTGAAGCAACTCGATGACTACAAATGCTATAGGCTGACAGGTATAATGAACCGGAAAAAATTGCTGCTGACTCGCTGCCCCGTCATGCCCCTGCACGGCCATCAGACCACCAAGGAAGCGCACACTAACGCAATGGCATAGGGCCAACGGGAGAGACGAACCGTATGCAGTCACCTATTTGGCACGCAATACGCCCACGAGCGACCTAGCGCACCCACCCCCACCCACACACACACCCCGCACCCGCTATCTACCGAATTTGGGTTGGCCCAAACTAGCTTCATTTAGGTTTTGGGAAGCTTTTGGGAGCTTCTAGAACCTTCCTAGACTGGATTTTGTCTTTTTTAATTTCTCCTTGCGTTTTTTCTTCTTTTTTATTTTTAGTTATTTAAATTATTTTTCTATTTTTAATTCCTTTTAGTTTTAGTTTTTATTATTTTTCTTTATGGTTTTTACTATCCAAATTTTATGAACATTTTTTAAAATCCGGGGATAATTTTAAAAATAGGTGAAACTTTTTTTCAAATTGGGGTCAACATTTGTTGAATTCAAAATTTATACATCAATTTCAAAAACATTTCACAACATTATTGAAATTGTGAACATTTTAATATTGATGAGCTTTTTTGGAATTTGGGTGAGCATTTTTTGAATTCAAACTTTGTTCGTCGAATCAAAAAATGTTCATCATATTTTTGAGCGTACAACAGTTTTAATTCTAGTCCATTTGTTAAACATTTGTGAACATTTTTGAAATTCATGAAAATTTATAAAAGTTTGGTCCACAGGTGAACATTTTTTTTAAGGAAAGCTTGAAAAATCCCGAAACATTTTCATTTCTTGATGAACATTTTTTTGAATTCTAAATATATTTTTGCATAACCGAACATTTTTTAAATATCTCGAAGTTCCTGAATATAGTTTTGAATACGTTGGAAAAATATTTTTAAATTTACTTTTTTTTTGAAATAACATTAATTTTTTTTGAAGACACAGAATTGTCACGAACATTTTTTGTATTGATGAACTATTTCAAAATTTATGAACATTCTTTAGTTAAGAGAAAGTCTTTTAAAATTCACGAACTTGTTTTCAATGTTTGAACATTTTTTTGAAAACAACGAAAAAAATTTAAACCATAGAATTTTTATGATTTTTAGAATATTTTTTCAGATTTCACTTTTTTGAAATTTTGATTTTTTCTCAAATTCCAAATTACTTTAAAGAAGAAAAAATAAAAACAGAAAATAAAATGAAAAGCAAAGCAAAGAAGCGAAATAAAACAACTGGGGTCATCATCCCAGCTCATTGGCTGGCCGAATAGGGGCGTGCGGGAGGGGAGTGTGTGCGCTGGCTCGTTCGCCAAGACGTCACACACCAAATAGAAGCTCCCGCACCGTATTGCTCACAACGAGCAGTATATAGCACCGACAATTGCGTGCACATGTGTGTGGCCCTTGCTAATTCTTGAATGTTCGCCTTTACATTTCGTTAGTAATTGGATCAAAATGGATTTTAAAATGCAACGAAATCTGATTTATTTAGTTTTTGCATCCAAGATGCTCGGGTGTGTCCACAATTTCGTGCTGTTTGGACATCCGACGAGGTCGCGGTAAAAAAATTGAATCTAAACAATCAATTTTTTTCGCGAAGTTTCTTTCGGATAATTTTTTTCCTCGACATCCTGGAATGTACATCCCTACTTTTGCATGTGCATTGTGCATCTGAGCATCATAGAGGCCAAAAATTTCAGATTTGTTTTTCTATTTTAAAGATTTTACTATTCATGGGAGGGAACCCTGAATCGAGCTCCGAAGAGTTCTGTCACATTTCCCCCCTATTGTTTTTGGTACAATCAACACCAAAATATTTATTTACGCAGAAAAACCTAATTTAACAGGATTAATGATTTGTTAACCTAGTTACAAGGATTAAGCACAAATGTATGAAAGATTTGATTTCAACAAAGAATTGAAAAGAGTGTTTGACTAAGATCGCCAGAATACAAGAAGAAGATGGACTAGGATTAATAGGTTCACTAGTGGTTTCTTTCCAAAAGAAAGCATGAGTGGTGAACAAATTACAGTGGTGTATCGATTAAATTGCAGTTTTTATAACTATAACTATCAATGGCAGAATCGGCATCACGCCCCAATATTTATAAACCGATATCCAACTAGATTTGTAGTTAATACTCTACACAAGACCGCTATCCAGCATGTATATTAAAGTATTGAGTAAAAGCAGAGTATTGCGGTAAGTACGATGACATAGAGTAGATGATTAATTTTTGTTTTCAAAGAACAAATACAAAATCGTCTTTTTATTCCCAGCGATAACAACACAATACAAGCCTTTTCTACTTTCTGTCACAGTGCTAGATTACTTGGAAGATTGAACAACTATTATATACAACTCCTCTTGGATATCACCCCTCAAACTTGGTCAAAGAAAGAATAATAGATTGGAGAGCATATATAAATAAAAGTTATGCTGCAAGTAAACCAAATGGATCCCAAAAGTACTCATGGATAAATTTGATCATAAACTGACAATTCATTATCACAACAAACACACCAATATATACATGAGATGGATCACAATCATGTAAGAGAGCTCATGTGATCTTTGTATTCATGAGAGAGAAAACCTGCTAGCTACTACTATAGATCCATAGTATGAAGGAAACTACTTATAGGCGATCACGATGACCTTCAAGTTGATGAAGATCGCCACCGTGATGATTCCCCCTACCGGCAGAGTATTGGAAAAGGCCATCTGATTGAATCGTCATGGAACAGAGAGGTATGGCGACGAAAAAGTTAGGGTTAAAGTATGGCAGGTGTTTTGAGTATATATAGAGGTGGAGGCATCAAAAGGCCATGGAGAAGTGGACCAGGGGCCCCATGTTGTCCACGGCACGCCCCTTGGCAGCATAGAGGGGGATAGTGAGGATTCTGGGCCCATGGTTGCCTCTTGTCTCTTTTGGATGCTTCCCAATGAAAAATTGTTTATGTTTTTTTGGATTTTCTGGACCTCCATAAAATTCATTTTCCTGAAAGTTCGAAAACATGCAGAAAAACAACGGTTGGCGTTGGGCAATGAGTTACTAGGTTAGTCCAGAAAATGGTAACAAATAATGCCAAATTGGTATAAACATATCATGAAACAATCAAAAAGTATGCTATGCTTCAGATGTATCAGCAGGGTTCGTCCATGTAACACTTAAGCGGTTCAGAGCTGAAAGTGTGAGAAAACGGCCTTGCGCTCAACGAGGAGACATGCGTCATCGTTGTCTTCCTTCGTTTGCCGCCTTTCCTCATTGATCTCCAAACTTACCCTACTCACCATCTACACGTGTGTACATGATCTACCATCGCTTCCTCGTCATTGTCAAGCAATCCAAGGTCACAACCTTCCTAGGGTCACCCAAGGTTCTTATAGTTTTGCATCAGTGTGGCCGAGCTGACGCATGTCCGCGTGCTAGCTCTCATGGTGGTTTCTGTTGGGATACCTGTATCATCTCCATGTAGGTTGTGAGAAGATGAAACTAAATTTTTGTTGTCAGCCAAAACATGTGCAATTTATTACTCGTATTGGGTCTCCAAGCTTGAGGAGTTCCTATTTGTCATTCTTAGGCCTTGTTGAGTTAATCCTCTCACCAAAGGTATTGAAGGAGATTGGGGAGGTTTGAGAGGGGTTTTGACTTGCAAGGCATTTAATCCCTTTCACTCCCTTTCAAACCTCACAAAACCCCGTCGAACCGAACAAGAGCTTAGGACATGCATGTAGCGGCGGTAACAAGATATAATTAATTGAAAAAAATGAAGTAAGAAATATGAAAATGTCAGCAAATGCCTATATTTTTAAAAGGATTTTTAGTGAAAAAAATGGATTATGTATTCCTTCAGGTGTGTCGGTCTTGTATCTGTTACTTAACTGGGCTACGCAGGATAGCAGCCTTGGTTTAGGCAGTTGGGCCTTGTGCAATTATTCAGAACAGCGCACAAAATGAGCCCTCGACGCATCTCACACGTATAAACCAGTTGGAGAAATATATATTCTGGCTTTTTTCTGTTCGAATGTACCAAAATCAATTCCTTTGACGAGAAGTGATCGACAACCGAACCAATACATATCAGAGAAAAAAAAACCAGAAATGGTTAATTTTGTTTCAGTGCCGGTTCGGCATTCGTTTTTTCCGGTTTTTGAGTCCATACTCCACCATCCCCATGTCATGGTCTGATGGTCATGTTGACTTTTCAAAGTCGTGTACGATGAAGCTGACAACTCCTTATGGCGTACGTATTGTGGACCTTTCTCTGTCCCCTATGGGTTATGGCACATGAGGATGACCGGCTTGTGGAGGAGAGATTCTGGTTAATAAGCTCCTCAGCACACAGGGAATCCATACCGAGTCCGACCGACCGAAGATGAACGTGTTGCGTCCGGCATCGCCTATGTTTCCATCGTTGTCTACTTTTTCTAAGCTTTGGTGTGTTGCGTCTCGACAGAAAGGCGTGCGGAGCATCTAATTTCAGGTACACATTAGTTTGTTGATGTACACATCTGGGTCCATGAACCGTATGCATGACCAGACAATCAACTAGCAAGATCATGGTACGATTGGCGAAATTTCTGTGGGTCTCTCTCTCTCTCTCTCCACAACTTTAGCCAACACACGGTGTCCATTTATCGGCGCACATCGGATATGGATATCGAGGAAATGTGGTGGGAAGTTTGTGGACAGGTAGCCATGCCACCATGGAGAAATATCTCCAAACCTGTCTCATAGTTTTTTTTTCATATAGCTCACCATTCATGTCGAACGGTCTGTATAATAGTTGCCCGGCCGGAGTACCTTTGGTAGCTGCAAGAGCTCAGCTCAATGCTAGTTAACAATGAATTTAATGATCGCCCTAACGCGCCATTATTGCTTGATAGTTAGGAATATATGCCCGGTTGTTTGTAGTGATATGTATCATATAATATGTGTATGATACTACCAACATATATACCGCATTGTATCATATGTTAATATTTTAAAATAATCTTCTTTATTGTCTTGTATGATACATAGTAGAACATCATTTAATATAATGCAGTATCATCTTTTTTCATTTAATTTTATGCCACCTCAGCAAACTTACCCAACTGACATGCGTGATACTTGCTATGATATATACCTCCGCTACAGCTAACACACCATAATAATATTAATTAGATGATATCCTCAACTCGTTGGACAGTATCCTATATATACCTAAGAGAGTGATTCCATAAATTCTAATTGCCTCAACATGTGTGATTTCACATCATCAAAGTTGTTGTAGTCATCAGATTTACTAGTTTGATCCACTATTATCCATCCAATCTATGCATGAAAATTATCTACCCTGCAATAGTGCAATTTTAGCAAAGTTTTAAATAGTCGGCTATAGCCCCTCTACAATTGTTTGAAGGGTCAATAGCTCTTGTGCGACATCTTTCGTGGGGATTGGAAGGAGTGTGACGTCTTTCGTCCGAATTGTCTTGGTGCGACACTTTTGAGCGAGTAAATAGTCCAGACACGACATGGCCCTTAATCCGAACTGATGCCCTCATTAGCTGTTAGGGGCTGGACCCACAACTTATCCACGTAAGCGTGGGACCCATCACTTGTACACTAAGCGCGGGACCCATCTCTTCGCTGCTAGAAGAGACGACCGCCCGTGCCCGTCCGCCCGCCGCCGCCCATTGCTTCCCCTTTCCCCATTCCTTCTCTTCTCCGGCGACCTAGTGCAGATGTCCAGCTCCTTCGCCACGCACTCAAGATGGCGTCAGTATGGTCCGGTGCCGCTCACAAGGTGCCCTAACTGCCCATGCCCAGAGCCTCTGAAACAGTTGGTCACGAGGACTGATGATAATGGAAATCTTGGGCGGGAATTTGTGAAGTGCTTGAGCAAAACAATGGCAGGAAGTGATGGCAAGGTTAGATCTCAGTTCTTAGCCCGTTATTTCACCGCCGTTTGCTCTGATTTCTCGATATTTTGTTTTTTTCCTCGAAATTTGAATTTAGGGTTCATATTGTTGTTTTCAGATCCTGAAGAAATGCACCCATTTCGAGCGGATGGATGAATATGTTGAGAGGATTCAGTTCGAGGACCGCTACCTGGGAGCTCAATTTGGGCGGGGTGCTGCATATGGAGAATTTGGGGAGCTCGGACAGAGGGGCGGGCAGAGTCGTGCCGATGGCGAAGTTTGCGCGCAATGTTGAACTGCACTTGGAGTCTGAACTGACCGGGGAACTGAAGAAGATCAAGAAAAATCTAATGGAGATGATTGATTTGCAGAAGCAAGCAAATTTCATGGCAGGGGGGGTTCTATTGTTGTATCATTGATCTGTTATTGTTTTACTTGATGTTCATCCGTCATTAGAGGGGGCAATAAGGTCTGTCAGGGCAGAGGATGCGATCTGTGCGTCATGCCAAGTTCATGTAGTTGAATCGAAGCAGAGGATGTTCAGTGTTCATGTTCTTCAGTTAACACAGTGCACACACCTCAAATTTAGTTTGTAGTAAAAATAATCTTGCTGCCGAATAGATGTTGGGCCATGAGAAAATAACCAGGCCCAAATAGTGACCAGCCCACCCGCCTAGGGGCACCATCCCTGTTTTATAGCATTGAGGCACCCATGTTTTGAAAAAAATTGCTTCGACTAAAATAAAATGTTGCTTCGGCAAATAAACCTCTAACGAACATATACTTCTCTACTTGTTTTTACTTTGGCCAAATTTTTATGTCGAATAAATGTTGGGCCATATGTATTGTAACTTATTTTGTTTTGCTTTACATTTTTGTTGCTTGTCCACAGGGGCGATTTTACCATCCGGTCACCCCGGGCACGTGCCCAGGATCGATTCCCGCCCGTACTTGTCCTGTGACGAGCTCGCAAAGCGACCAGAGTCGTAGAAACGGTCAAGAATGAGAATTGATAGCGTAAAAACGATTCCTTTTTTAACCAGGCCAATTATAACGCATGGGCCTTATTTCGTAGCCACATGCGCACTTTGTTTGTTCTTTGGGCCACCGTAGCAGGCCATTGCCTGGCTGAAGTCACGAGGTGGTGGAGTTGTATTATTGCTAAAAAAGAACGAGGTGGTTAGTACAAGTCGATCGCTGCTGATTGTTCGTGTGCTCCAAGTCACAAGCGTGAGACGGCCAGCGCATGCACCCAGCTTGGGCGAGAGTGAAAACAAAACTTTTAATTTTTTTAAAAATAAATCCATGTCACATCTTTGGTAAATATGTAAATTTTCAAACACAAATTCAATTTCATTTGGAATCCATGTCATATCTTTGATAAGATAAGTAGTAGCATTGCATAGATAAGATAAGTAGTAGCATTGCATAGTACCACATTACAACTAACATACATAAGATAAAACACAACAATAATAGCACCCAAGCACGACATACATAGTATCATTACAACTTATATAGATAAAACGACACCCTAGATAAGATAAAACACCACCGGCTTGCTTGCTTGTTCCAAGGCCAACTCCTCCATGGCCAACTCCTCTGGGCGTCGTTCACTACTCCTCCGGGGTGTTGTCGATGGGGTACAGCAGAGTGTGCATGCGCCCCGCGGTGGGGAAGATATTGTCGTAGTCCGTGAAGATGTTATGGGTGGTGAAAGCGATGAACTCGCAACCACACCAGAACACACGGGCAAGGAGGTAGAACGCGTCGATGGAGTTGGTGAAGTGGGCAAGGATAGCGACCACAACCCCATTGTGGATAACCTCCTCGACTCGGTACATCCTTGGAGATCCCCGGGGGAGGTGGCCGAAGCCGAGCGCAAGGAAGGCGTTGGTGAACTCCCTTGCGCCCCTCCATCTTGACATGGACCACACATGGAGTGTCCTCTCGACGTACACCTCGGCGGGGTAAAGCCTCTCCGGCATGATGGGGGGAAAGCGGAAGTTTGGCGCGGTGTAGTAGTTCATGGCTGCAGCGAAAGGTTTTGGGGTTGCTTGTGATGGTGAGAAGGGGTAGAAGAGACCCGAGAAGAGGATGTAGATGGGAGAGGATGGGTGAGGAGGAGGAAGATGATAGGTGGCTTAAATAGCCCTAGTGTGACGTGTTTACACCGGGTGGAAGTAATGAGTGGGTGGTGGTGACTGTTAGTGCATCTAGTGCCCCTTAGTGATTTTGGTGTATTGAAGACTTATAGGTTAAGGTACTAATGTGTTTGTGAGTGTACACAGGCTCTATAAGTCGATGAGGAGTTTGATATATTCGAAGATTATCGACCCCTAAAAATGTATGTCTTCAACTGAAGACTTTGCTGAAGACTTTGTGAAGACTTTGGTGAAGACTTTGGTGAAGACTTTGAAAATGAAGAAGTTGGTGTGACCTTGAAGATATGAACGAGGATTATAAAGCGCGAAGACTTTTGTTTTCGTAGTTTCATTTCCTTCTTTGAGTCATAGGAAACACCGTACTGTTAAAGGGGGCCGAGGTAATACTAAGGAAAATTTCCAACTGATGCTCAACTCCAAAATCCTCAACCTACACAATCCTTTGAGTGAAGCCTTTAGAAATCTCTTACGGTTCAGTCAAGTTCTTCAGTGGGAGAGACGAAGTTCTTCTGGTCTCTGAGGAAATTGAACTGACTGAGGAGTTAGGAATTCGCCAGTGCGAATTGCCTACAAGTGACGAACATGATATGTCTGAGGACTTTCATAGTTCGAAAATCCGACCGTTGCTGTGCTTAGCGCCAACTGTCCCCAATCACAAATATCCACATAACGGTCATATCATTGGGGGCATTTATGTCATATCATGTCAGGTTGCACCCTGCCTATAAATAGCCAACCCCCACAACCACTAGTTGGTTGGCTGCTCCGAGAGAGAACTAACACTTGTCATTTGAGAGCAACCCATCCTCCAAGGACTTTGAGAGAAAATCATCAGTGAGGAAAAACCCACAACCAAACCACCAAACCCATAGTGATTGAGCATCACTGAAGAAATTCATGTGTGGATCCGACGCTTGTTACCTTTGAGGACTGTGCATCCTTCAGACGGTTAGGCGTCATGGTCTAGTGCTCCTGCAGTCAATTAGGGATCACGAAGTGACCTTGGTCTAGAGCATCCAACAGTAAATTGTGGATCGCTGAGTGACCAGTTTGTGAGGGTTTTGGAAGTCTGCCCTGAAGACTTACCACGAGTGTTGGGCGAGGACTGTGTGACCTAGCTCAAGGAGAATACGATAAGGATTGTGTGTCCTGGGACTATGTGTCCTCTGGTTTAAATACCAGGCCGTTCCAAACCAGACATACGACTGTCACAGCAGTTGGAACTAGGTCATCAAACCATTGTCTTCATCGAGCTATCTGGTTCTATTTCCTCAACCCCTCTATTCCTCATATACCTGTTGATAAAATTGATTGTTACTATTTAAATAATTTGATTGAAGACTTTCACAAATTCCTCACCTCAAATTCTTCAAGTTACCTTGTTCATCACTGCCTATCCTGTATCACGCTACTTACTATTTGTGCATGTTTCATTTCATCATGAAGACTATGTTGTTACTATGTTCCTCACGCACTTGAGTACTTATTCCGCTGCTAGTTAGTCATCACATTTCAAATTCCTCAAAGTTGAAATTCCTCAAGTGATGAATTTGTAAAAATCGCCTATACACCCCCCCTTTAGTCGATATAACGCACTTTCAGAGTGGCATCGGGGGAGGGAAGCGTGCATGTGTGTACACGCATGGGAAACCGAAAGCGGCATCAATAGCCAGGCTGCGACGTTTCAGGGCTGCAAACTCTATGCCGTCGATCGGGGTTCACGCCTGCTCGTTCTGTACGTGTGCCACCCGTGCATGCAAGTGTGGCATCGTGGTAGTACTGCCAACACCTCGCGCAACACAGTGGCCATTAAAAACGCATGGAGAGATGAGCTCGATGCCATGCATGTAGCGGCTATGCTACGAGGGCGGGCGACGCAGGGCTGCGCACGCATGCATGCTTTTCAGGCCTGCTCAAATCGGATCTGCGTGGTGTCCATCGGTCCAACGGGTGGTCTGCTTTAATTAAGCCCAACAATACATGGCCGGCCTACTCAATCTTATCCAACGTAGAAAAATGACCTGCCAATGAACTAACATCCCGCGGATCTGTGACGTGGCTCCCGATCCAGACCGTTGCTTATGTTCACATCCATCCAATGGTCCAGGGTGCTGCATTTTCGAATCAGCCAATCAGAGTGCAGCCCGCGGATCGCTGACATAGCCCTAGTGCCTGATCCAGACCGTCCATTCACAGCGATCCAATGGCCCAGAGGGGTGCGGGGTTTTGATGGGGTTTTGAGGGGTTTTGAGAGGTTTTCAACGATTAGGGTTGAGCATAACTAATTCAAAAAAATCAAAAAATATATATAAATTGTGCCGATCATCGTTCTATGTGACTAAGTATCTAGGAAAAATAAGAAACATGGACTACGGATTTTTTTCATGAAAAACCTTCACAAAAGATGGCTACCAAGAACGAGCTTGTGGAGTATTCAAGAGAAGTGAGCTAGGGTTAAGTGATATACACACACTACATGTCAAGTTTCCTTTTTTGGCTCATTTAGAGAAGGTCGAAAAAAACTTGCTTACAAATGGGTCTGTTTTTCCTAGCTTTTGAGGGGTTTGGAGCTCATGTGGAGCACATTTTCATGTCCACGGTTTCACATAATAAAACTACTCCGATTAATGAACTAACATGAATAGTAGTCCAGAAATCATTGTAACACCAATAGCACATACCAAATAACTTCAAATTTGAATTTTGGCTCAGATTTGAATTTTGTCTCAAACTTGAATAGTATTACACAAATACATATCGTATCAAAGTAATACACATGTTTTAACAAATACCCATCAAAGTAAAAATATACAAGTTTGAAATAGAGTTACACAAATACCAGGCAAGTTTTTTTATTCAGACAAGAACAATACTTCACTTCTACTTCCTCTTACCACTTGATTTCTTCTTCTTTTTCTTGGCACTTGTTGATCCTACGACGGGTACGACACCCAGTTCACTCAATCTCTTGGTTTTCTTCACTGGACCATCTAGGACACATGGACTTGGCACCACAACATCTAAATGAGGCTTACTTTGCAGAACATCAGCTGCAACAGCTTCAATTTGCAACATAACTTCCAATATAGCTTCAGTTTGCACATCAACTGCATCAACTTCAGTTATAGTTTGCACCACATTCTGCTCATTTTGCTCATCTTGTACCACAATATCATCCAAAATTTGCTCATCTTGCACCACAACATCATCCAAGTTTGGCTCAGCTTGCACCACAACATCATCCAAGTTTGGCTCATCCCGCACCACAACATCATCCAAGTTTGGCTCAGCTTGCACCACAACATCATCCAAGTTTGGCTCATCTTGCACCAGAACATCATCCAAGTTTGTCTCATAATGCACACTTTCACCAAAACTTCTCTTTTTTCTACAACCATTGATTCTGGTCTTTTTGATTGCCCAACAATCTTCAACAACAAGGGGTTGACCTCCATGCTTCCTCCTGGAAAACAAAGCTTGTAATTTGGCTAGTACCTAACATAAACAACATCCAAATAAAAAACAAACTAACATAAACATACTTTGGCCTTTCAGGAGTGTAACAACATTTTGGAGATCCTTTTTTGTGCCCAAGTTCCTGGCACAACTTGCATCTATTTTTGTTACCTTTTTGAGGCCTTTTTGGCTTTCCATCCTTCTTTCCCTTGCCCTTTTTACTACTCCCACCTTTCTCAAACCATGCCTTGAATCTACTCTCTTTAGGCCTGCCAGCCTTTCTTTTTGTTAGGGGAGGACACATGGAAAATTCAATTTCCACTTCAGGCCACTAAGACTGATCTGTAAGTGTTGGAATTGGAGTTGCATATGCAGCCTTGAATCTTGCTACTAAGTAATATTCGTGCAAATATGTGTGCATGTTTATCTTCGGTCGGGAGGCCAAGAAAAGTATGGCATGATCACATGGTTTCCCAGTGTGTTGCCACTCCAAACATGTGCAATCATGCATTTTAGTGTTAACAAGATGCCTTCTACCAGTTTTGGTATCTCTAACTTCAGCACCCCAAACAGAAGATTTTTCAACGGATAAATGCGTAAGATTTCGGCTCCTGTTGACCACCTGTTGTACCACCGCAGGAAGCTTATCCCGTTGTAGACAATCCCCAATCCTTCTTCTCAATTCCCACAAGCGCATGATCATGATCCTGATTTGGTCAACCATGTCATGCAGAGGCAATTTTTTAACTTCTTCACCTTGTTGTTAAAACTTTCTGCCAAGTTTTTGTAGATATGATCACACTTGATGGCAGTGTTAAATCCTGACCTATACCATAATAGAGAATGGTAGGTGTTCACCCATGGACCAAACTCAGGGCAAGCTGTCATTATATTACCAAGATTATATGAATGTGTCTGTTTAGTGTAAGATCTTGCTGCTGGCCACATGCGACCAAATTCTTCACCTCTGAATTTTTTGATCAAATTCATCCACATATGGCCGAAGCACTCCCTCTGCTCACAATGAGGGAAAACATTCTTCACTGCGTTTTCTAGCACTTTGCATGCATCTGTGTGGACTGCCAAAGGTGACACTGGCCCTATGCATCTTTTCAACTGCATCATGAACCATGTCCACGAGACCTCTGTCTCTGACTGAAACAAGCCAATAGCAACAGGGAACATCCAGTTGTGTCCATTAAGGCATTGCAAGCTGCCAATTGATCATTCCACTTGCCAGTCAAAAATGAAGAGTCTATGCTCAAATATGGACGACACCCTGCCTTGAAGCCATCAATGCAAGGCTTTAAAGCCATAAAAAACTTAGAGAAAAGGACTATTCCATCCTCTGTTACCTCGGTATCTATCTCCACAACACTGCCAGGTGACCTCTTCTACACCTCTGCTTTGAAATTATAAAGCATCCTAAAAGTATTTGCCCAGTCACCATATAATTGTTTCATTGCCCTCTGTTCTGCCTTCACACTATGTTATACTTCACCTTAATGGGGTATTGCTTTTCCAAGTATACTTTAAGTTTATTTGCAGTAGTGTTTGGTTTCTTGGCTAAAATAGGAGTGATCTTTTCTGCAATCCAAAGTTGTGATGTCATGGTTGATACTCTCTGTGAACTTGTAATACAAGTTTGTGGGTGTGGGATTTGATTCACCCTAATGGTACTTCCATCAGGTTGGTGTCTAGCATATATGTACCACTTGCAAGGCTTCACACTTACATCAAAACCTCTACATCTTGCATAAAACTTCTTTCTATCAGTTCACTTAGTCTTGGCATCAAACTCATGTTTGACTGCATAAGTCTTGAAACACATTCTAAACTCATCCATGTTTGGGAACAACTTTCCCACTGCAATAACAGGGTTCTCCTTGTCATGCACATTTACCAACTCATCATCATGTGCACCATCTACATCATCTGCAGCATCTTCCATCAGATGTCCATCCACATCTTCAGTTCTATCTCTGGTAGCATCAGTATCAGTAGGCATACTAGATTACCATCCTTCTCCTCCTTATCTTCAACAACTACTGGAATGCCAAAAAAATTGGCCATGTTAGTGTCATCCATTGGTGCAATGACTAAATCAGTTGGGTCAATTAATTCTATTGAATTCCAATCAATAGAAACAACCCTTGCAACACCATCAGAGCCCTCTTCTGCATCAACCCCCTCAGGTAATACTGTCACTTCACCTGTACACATGGGCATTATTTGCCTCTCCGAAGCCCAATCATCATCTACATCTGTGAAGCTAACTTTGAGGGCACATATCCAACCTTAGAATCTGATTTCAGATCAACAAGCTCTACATGAAACATAGTTTGTTTGGTTGTCCAACCATCTTGTCGATCGATTTCATCAACCATATCTTCACCATCCTCAATTCTCACATACTCTCCTTTCCAATTATCAAACCATAACAATGCTACCTCTTGCTCTGGACCCCAAAAAATGCTCTCCCCAATTTTTTCACCATGTTCTTCACGGCCTCCTCTTCCATGCTCTGTAGTTCTTGTGGATCAATCTTTGCAAAATCAATCTCCCACTTCACAATTGTATCTCTCTCTATGTCTCGCGTGCTACCATCACCTAGCTTCGCCTTAGAAGGAAGAAATTCCACACTGAATTCGAACGTCCGAGAAGCACCACCCCTGTTTGTCAATGTCGGGACAGTGTGAGGTGAGCTAGCAGAAGAAGACGAGGCACAAATCGCATAGGTTGGAAAGGATGTTGTTGTCTCTGGCGGCTCCATCGCGGTCAGACCCCCTCCCCCCACCCAAATCTGGATCAAATCGACCAAAAACAGAGGGAAACACGAGCGATGCGGTGAGATCTAACTAGACACGGAGGAGAACAGGACAGGGTTCCGAATTCACTCATCAGAGCCGCCGCCATCGCCGAGAACGAAAGCTCCGCCGCTACTGTCACCCAAAACAAAAGCTCCGTGCCAGTGCCGGCTCACTGTCGGGAACAAAGAGGAGGGAGAAACACAAGGTTCAGAAAAGGGGTACCCGTTCGGACAGGCACGGGGAAACGATTCACCGGATGAACTGACAAGTCGGGCCCGTAACTAGATGCACTGCCAAGTAGGGCCCGCATGTCTTAAACATAACCTCACTCCCATTGGCGACCATTTAAAACGCCGAGTGGGCCTTGGCTATTTGGGCTTCTGAAACGTCTCGCGAGAGCCATTTTCGTCAACTACGTATTCACCTCAAAGGTGTCGCACAGGAGCTATTGACCCATTGTTTGAATGTGGTGCCGCTAAAAGGTATTCATGTAAAATTGTCCAATAAAGTTACAAAAGTGCCATAGCACTGCTTGTCTCATAAAGTTATGAGGACCACCGCTATTTGGCATAGCTCACTATTTAAAACTATGATTTTAAGTAAGTTTTAAATCACATCATGTTTAGTTATGACATTCACAACTTCCCATGTTAAGACTATTTTTTATTATGCATAAATATATCACATATTTTAAATCTGAAGGACGGACGAACCAGTATTCCTCACAATATTTAGAAACTATATATCCAACTTCACGACAACACGCAAGGTATTTTTCATCTTAAAATATTGAGAAACATATCCTGAATTAAGCTATTTGTCTACGTAAGTGATTTAATGAAAAAACATTAGGTGGGCTGGTGCTCCTTAGTGCTTTTTGCAAAACTATTATGGCATGGGTGATGTGAACAAGCTACCTGTAGGCGCAGATGAGGAATTTCTTGCTTTATTTTCTAGGGAATGCCCTTTTGGCGAACTTTATTTATATAGAAAACACTTGCATAATCAATTAGCAAGGGAATGATAAAATTCTGAGGTTTCGCTAACCAGACTCTTGGTCGAGGACCACACTCTTGCGCTAAAGTATGATCTACAAAATTGTCGGCACTCGGACAAGAAATATTAATAACTTTAGCAAGAATAGAAGCCTGAATGCAAATATCTTCAAAAATGGGTATTGTAGACGTTGTCGAGAACCATCATCCATCAAGATGTTGATGACTTCCAAACAATTTGACCGAACAACAAATTTCCGAGTTGATTTCAAAGTCAAGACAATGTCGAACATCCAAAGCTTCAAATGATGGAGCATCCAACAAAATCCAGGACATGCTACCTGTCGTTAAAAAGCGACCTTTCTCATCACGAATAACACAACACACCGCCGATCCGTGTCTAGTTTCATGAGCCGACCCTTCATCCACATCTATATTAATGAAGTCTTGTGCCTTAGATCATTTGTATTTATTTTCAATTCATTATTGTATCGACAGACCAAAATATTCTCATTAGGTCTTGTATGGACACAACCACATCCGGTATGGTGAAAGCACAACATGCTCCCTTGGTGGTTTTGATAATTCATGACAACATACATTGTCTCTTGGACTAACACCTCTATCTAGCGTATTTCAGATAATAGTCCATGGAGAGTTGGGCTGGCAAAAGGATTGTGGAGATTGTGGAATTACCCCAAGATTCAAGGAAATAGGTTGGCCAAGCTTCAAGCAAGAGAACTCTACATTTCACATTTGTGAGAAATCACTTTGAGTCCATAGGAAAGCCAATACTATTAAAAGAGGATAAGGTTTTGTTGGTGAACAAAATGCTCATACGTGCACAAGTGATAGTCATCAAAAACATTCACAAGCTCTCCCACCAAAGTCTGTCTCTAGCCAAACCTGCAACGTGCAACCAACATTCATATCCCGGTGCCACCGATTCCAAACCCTAGACAGATTCAGCCAAACCCTAGCCACTTCGGTGCAGTCGGCACTGCTTTCGGTGCCACCGAGTTGGGTTGCCAACTTTCTGTTATGCAAGTTCACACTTTTGGTCCGTCCGAGAATGTTGAATCGACGTCACCGAGTTTGGCAATTCTGACCGTTGGTCACCTTGTCGGTGCAACCGAGATTCCTATATCGGTCTCACCGAGATTCAAAAGTTGCCACTTTTTGGTCACTTTGGTACCATTGAGATTAACACATCGGTGTCACCGAGTTGGTCATTTTGTGTGTAACTGTTGGATTTTTGGGGATGCCTATATATACCCCTTCACCACCACCCACTCGAAAATAAAGTACTCAGAACTATTCCATACCTATCCTACTCAGTTTTCTAAGAGAGAACCACCTACCCTTGTGTTGAGGTCAAGATCTTCCACTCCAACCATATGGATGTTGATTTCTAGCCTTCCCAATTTGCTTTCCACCAATCCCATCTTTTCTACCAAGCCAAATCTGTGAGAGAGCGATCGTGTGTTGAGGAGTCTATCATCTTGAAGCACAAGAGCAAGGAGTTCATCGTTATTATCGGGCCTATTACCTTTTGGAGGGTGGTGCCTCCTAGATTGGTTAGGTGTCGCTTGGGATCCTCCTACTTTGTGTTGTGGAGAACCAAGAAATTTGTAAGGGCAAGAAGATCGCCTACTTCATGAAGATCTACCCATAGTGAGGCTAGTCCTTCATGGACGGAAGCCGTATGGAATAGTTAAGGTTGCTACTTCGTGGACCCTTATGGGTGGAGCCCTCCGTGGACTCTCGCGATCGTTACCCTCCGTGGGTTGAAGACTCCATAAACATGGGCGTACGTTAGCACCACCTATCGGAACCACGGGAAAAATCCTTGCGTCTCCTATTGCGTTTGATCTTCCTATCTCATCTCTTTACTTCATGTGCTATGTCTTTTACTTTCCGTTGCCATATTTGTAGACATGCATGTGTAGGACGGTTAGACTTGCTAGACCTACTAAAATGGTTAAAATCTGCCAACCAATTAACTTGGGAAAATGTTAGGTTTTAAATTCCTGCTAATAGTCTATTCACCCACCCCCCTAGACACTCTTTTATCGATCCTACATATAGTCTGAAATTTCTCACCATTAATATTTTGCCTCTTTATCCACAAAATGTACTGTGCCGTTGTCAGAATTACTTCACGAATATTCATAGTGAACCTCTCGCGGAGGCCTCACAAACTTGCACACAAGAATACAATTAAACATTGTACTCCCCACATGACCGGTAGTTCAAGCCTCGTGAATCTCCTTTGCCTAGCTCAGTTTTCTCCAAATATCCCGGGCTCCATCACACTGAAAGAAGGTTTGAGTGATACCCTCGCAAGACACAGAACAAAGCAGGCATAACCTATTGTTTTTCAAGTGCGGACTTGAAAATTCTCCGAAAACAAAGGATGCAATGCAAGCATTTCTAAGCAACGGTTTTAATTTTGTGTGGAGGATTACACTTCCAAACCTACTTCCAACCAAGATTCAATGATGATTCCGATCCTTCCAACAGCCTCAACTTATTCCCAAACCGCAACTTGCATTGCATATGGTATGGAAACGAAGCATACAAAGATTGAGTGTGACATATGCACATCCCACCCACATGACATTCCACAATAAATAATGGCCTGCCCCCCCCCCCCCCCCCAGCCGGCCTATAAATTTTATGTCAAGTCAAACGGTGCATTGTTTGACCAAATTTGTCGAAATATTCACAAACAACTATAATACTCCCTCCATTCCCTTATACAAGGCCACAAACTCATATTACAGGTACCAAGACAAAACTTAATGACCATTTGAAAAGTCAGGTTTTCTTATCGTTAAGCGGAATCATTAATATGCCACATGCATGCAACCAATGAATGAGAAAAAAGTAGCTAAGTATCATTATGAATGCATGTATGCAAGTATTAAACAAGTTGCTAGTATGAGGGAACATCATTAATGTTTACCTCGATTACTGTTGGTGGCCTTATATAGATGCAAAATGTATTTTTCATGGTGGCCTTGTATACGGGAATGGAGGAAGTACAAAATTACTTACAAAATTACAGTTGAATATAGTTTTATGTTATGTCAATTTAGTATTGTAGTTATTGATATTTTTCCTTACAAACTTGGTCAAACTTTGCATCACTTGACTTGATACAAAATGTATAAGCTTTTTTTTTTTTTTGATACGAAGGGAGTACTAACTATTTGCCATGCATCTCCCACTCGCTAAATTGCACCTTTATTGTAGGTATGCAGGGCAGAATGCTTTGCCCTATAAAGGCCCAGCCGCACTTTATGTCTATGGTTTAGAGTTTCAGTTTTTGAAATATTTCAGCCATAGCTGAAATAACTGAATTTCACACAAAAAATAGTGATTTTGGTTTTGATTTAGAGGACTACACAAAACATTCTACTTGAAGTTGGCTGAGATCCCACAAATTTATTATTATTATTATTATTTATAAAGTACTTTGATTTTTTTTAATTTGTGTGTACTATCGTAGCTGCTGAAATATTTTGACCACAAGACAATCATTTCAGTATGTACCAAAACTATTGGAATTTCCAGAAGAAAAAAAAGATGAAATTATACAAATCGTCTTGGTGCAAAGCAAACGTGGTGATCTAATATCATGTACACAAATATTTATATGATAAAAATATATTTAGATACACATGCAATCCTCCTGTTGACATGGTGAAGCTGCAAATTCCTTATTTGAAGCCTAGCTTGTTTGATTGTTTACTTGGGCAGGAGTAGCAACCTCCTTTTGGGAAGCATGCCAAGAACCTCCGGCACCCGGTCCTCGTTGCTGAATTTCTCTCGCAGGCTTCGCGATTCCTGCTGCGACCTCCGAACCCAAAGGGACACCTCGTCGTCGCTCACATGGTTGTTCCGCTACGCCTGCCCTGCACTCGTCGTCTCAGCAGCTATCGTGCTCTTGGTGCTGCGCTTCGCCGTCGCCCCGCAGGTCAAGGCCTACGTCGAGGACGCCCGTCTCGATAGCTTCGCCTTCGCCGGCACACGGCGGGCGTCCTTCTCCACGTACAACATCTCCACCTCGGTCGCCCTCACAGTGCGTAACCTCAACGTGGCCATGGCCATCAGGTACACCAAGCCCCTCGTGGCCACCTTCCTCTTCCACGACCGGCGTCTGTACAACGTCACCGTGGCGGACGAGGGGCACAGTCACAAGCCGCTCAAGAGGGAGGCGTACCTCCTCCACACCGGCGGGGAGTTCCCGTCTGTGCTCGACGCCGCCGCAACCGTGGAGTTCGAGAAGCAGAACGCGACGGGGGTGTTCGAGGTGGAGATGCGCCTCTCCGGGGTTATCTCCCTCGGCCTTGGCAACAACCGCGGGCTGGAGCTCAGCTGCCCTCTCGCGTTGCAGCGCCCGCCGCCGGGCCCTGATGTCGTCGTGTTCCATGAGGTCGATTGCGAACCTGATAAGCCCAAGAAAATCATCTTTTGACGATTTTGTATGTTAAGATCGATTATTTCCATGTGTAAATTGTCGTATTTTGCATCGTCTTCCCAATAACATAAACCGCATGTATACGGCTTTTAGGAGCGTGTATAAGTACCCCCTCCATTCGGATCCAATTATAAGCCACATGTACTGTAAGAAAACTTTGACCATAAATTTGATCACAAAATGTGAGTTATCTGCCACGAAAAATTACACAATTAGATATCTTTTCAAATGTACCCTAAAACAAGATATTTTCCAAATGTGAATAAATTTTGTGGCATATAACTTGGTACTTTTTTCTTCAAATTAAAGTTCATCATTTCTTATACATGCGTGCGAAGCTTATAAATACGAGAGCGGTGAGTACAATTCATACTCCTTCCGTTTTCATTTAATCTGAATATTAGCTTTGATTGACGTCAGATTTTGTAAGGTTTGACGAAGTTTACAGAAAATAATATGGACATTTAAAATAAAAATATTGCATGATGTGAAAATATATCAATGATGAATGTAATGGCGTTGATTTGTATTGTACTCCCTCCGTTCCTAAATATAAGACCTTTTAGAGATTACACTATAGACTACATACGGATGTATGTAGATCTACTTTAAAGTATAGATTCACTCATTTTGCTCGGTATATGGTCTTATAATGAAATCTCTAAAAGGTCTTCTATTTAGGAACGGAGGGAGTATATGTTAATATTTTTCTCTATAAACTTGGTCCGAATGGAGGGCGAGCTTTGACGAGGTTGGCGATCCCCGATCCACCCCTCCCACGTCGCCCCCGGGATGACCGGGAGAGAAACCTAGCGCTACCGGCCTCGCTCCCCTACCTCTTCTCCTCCTCGCTGCCGCCGGGCAAAGCCTGGTCAGCGGCAGTGGCAGCAAGACCCTTCCTCCCCACTTCTAGCGAGATCGGCGCGGGCGGTCCTCTCAGCGGGTGGCGGGGCGCTAGCGACGGGGCACGGCGGCGCGGGCTTGGGCGGCGACGGCGGGCTCCCATACCTGCCTCACGACCACTGTGGCATGTCGGTACTACGTGGATGGTTGTGCAGGGCGTGCCAATGGTGACCATGGCCCTTGATCTGGCGCCACCAGACCTTTTCACTGACGATCGGGTGGTGGGGTTGCCCTCGGACAACAGTGGCTAGCTAGGGCAAGTGCTCCCCTCGGTTGCTAGTTGTTCCGCGTGTTGGCTTTGAAGTGGGCCAGAAAATGGTAGTGGCACTGGTTGTCGGCATGATCACGGCACGACGATTGGACTTGACGACGGGGTGTGGGCGTGAAGGTGGCCTCCCTTCTCCTAGGTTCATGCCCATGGTGCTTGTGCGTCGGAGGTGGCTATGGCCTAGAGTTTGCGCTCGGGCGGGCCGAATTTGGGCCCGAGGCAGATCAGAGCGAGCACTCTGGGAGGTGAGTCAAGTGCAGTCCGGGAGGTGCTTGTGGAAGCTGATGGGGCAGCCCGGTTGTTGTGGTTGGGCGGCGGTGTGTTCTGGGTTGCTGGCATCTTCGATGGGCGACGCGGATCTGGATCGTGGTGGTGGATGACGCCCGTCGGTGCTCGGGCATGGGTATTTGACTTGGTCCGCATTGGATTCCTTCTTGTTGTGTCCTTCTTGCTTGGTGCTTGTTTGTGGTGTCGGTCCAAGGGTTGCTCTTCGGGTGTTGTTCTGTCGTTCCAATAAAGATGGACATGGCGGCATTCGAGTGTACTTGTTGGCCCTTGCTTAGGTGGTGGTCGGAACTCCTCTTGGTGGTGCAGGCGAGTCTCCGAGTGAATGCTTTGCACTTCTGACGCTGATGACGGCGACGCCCGTGGGTGCCACTTGCTTCTTGAAGACGATGTCGTGGATCTTGTCCTTGTGCCATGGCTCGCGGTGAAAACATTTGTCTGTTCTCAGACTCGGCAGCGGCGACGCCTCCCGCCGTTACCATCTTGGGGGCATTGTCATTGAGCTCAGGGGTCTTTGTTCGAGCATCGGCGAAGTGTTAGGCTTATCCTAGGATCATGATGAATCTTTTGATCTAATTTGTAAGGGGGCCTCCTCCCATCATATTGTATCGTCCGACCGTGTACTTTGGTTTGTTGCTTCATATATAAAGTGGGACGAAAGTTTGTTTCGAGCTCTATAAACTTGGTCAAATTTGTAAAGACTGACTTTGGAGTACCAGGAACTTCCAATCAACCGAAGCTATCCCCAATCATAAGTTACTTCCTTAAAGCCAAAAGAATACTCCCTAAAACACAGGACTCGTGTAGTATGCATGTTTTGATGTTCGATTGAGATTTTGCAGGAAATTGTTTCTTCGAGGGAAAGAAAGAGAAGAGGAGATACAAAAGGCATGTGTTGCATTTGGCCTTCTCAAAGAAAGTGAAAACATGAGGTTTGGGCAAATGTTTATATTTTCCAAAATATAAAAGCAAAGAAAGGATTCCTATAGAAAGATTCAAAACCAATACTACAATTCAAAGGGCACCACAAATTGCTTTTGTATGTTATATATTTTTGTAAGAATCCTCTATTATTGTCGGACCTAGCTTGCAGAATAGCATGTTGATCTTCACAACGCGTATAAAGTGATGCAACTGAAATCAATCCTCAAGTTATGGTAAGCTTGTTGAGCATACAAAACACAAGACTAAATAATGAGGAAATATAAAGATGACACAACAGTTAATAGCAAAGCTCTTGATTGGAAGGAATACAATAAGATGTACAACAAGAGTAAGGATTCATCTCTCTGAAACAACAACCAGTACACACACATGAATAACAATTTAGAAAAGGTAAATTGAACACATCACTATAATTCCTGCCTAACCAATTAATTAAGCAGAACAGACTTCACCAGTTAATTAACAAAAAAAAGCACAAAACTCGATAGACACTCAATGCATGAAACCCCATAGCCACACAGGTGATCCACACAGTTGTGTACTCTCTCCGTTTTTATTTACTTCGCATATTAGTTTTGGCTGAAGTCAAACTTCATAAAGTTTGACCAAGTTTATAGAAAACAATATGAACATTTGCAGTAACAAATTTATATGATGTGAAAATAGCAAAATATATGCAATGATGAATCCAATGGTATTGATCTAGTGGTGTATATGTTAATATATTTTTCTACAAACTTCTTGAAACTATTTAAGGTTTGACTTTATACAAACCTTATATGCGAAGTAAATAAAACGGATGGAGTATTTAACAGTTATGTGTGATTTTGAGTTTTGTACGGACCGGGCCGTGCTGTAATTTGTGTGACTTCCCTTTTATTTGTATATATCTGATATTTGGTTTTCATTCTGGTCCCACCTAATTCAGCGACGGATTCTAAGCTTACATTGCTTGGTATCAGTTCGGGCCTCCTGGTTTCTAGAGCAGGTCAAGACTTGGCTGGTTGATGGTTAGCCACATGATTTCTTCTGCGGGAGAGGTGACATAACATAGGCATGATTGGCTTCATCCAGCCCTAAGGCAAGAAAGTATGATTGAGACCTCTGTGATGTGTGTGTTTTTACAACTCATGAGTGATCTAAAAGGTCTTATATATTAGTTTGCAGAGGGAGTACTAGATAAGGAGAAAATTTCCATCGGAATGGTGCATGAGCGAGCACAGTATAATCGTTTTTTATTGGTTTGTACTTTAATTTTGTATGTTTTCCATTGGACTTCTCAAAGAAAGTGCAAACATAAGGTTTGGGCAAATGTTTAGATTCCCCCGAAATATAAAGCAAAGAAAGGATTCTTATAGAAACTTTTCAAAGCAAATGCTACAATTCAAAGGGCACCACGAATTGTTTTTCTTTTCTTGTAAAAAAACCCGTTATTCCTACCGGACCCTGGCTTACAGAATAGCAGGTTGATCTTGATAACGCATAAATTTGGAAAAGTAAATTGAAGAACATGTGGATGTGATAAACCTTGTTATAATAATAATAATTATTATTATTATTATTATTATTATTATTATTATTATAGGAAAACCATCACATAAGTAGAGTCACAGCACGCAGAAGGTGTGGCTCCATTGTTGATTTGCACTGACTGCACATATACATAGTGAAAGAGTATAATTAGCTCAATGGAAGATACTTCAAGTGGAGATGAAAGAGGAGAAGAGTAGAGAACTGACCTTATTTGATGAGGTATGCATTATTGATCAGGGGCCTTCAATGGACAAAAGGACGGGTACAGGCCTATTAGTATGGCCATCTATAGCTTGTTTCCATTGAGCTACTATTCCACCCTCCACCCGAGGATGGAGCGCGACTTCCTTCAGCTGAGTCATGTGTACGATATTGATACCGGGTGTTCTTCCGGGAAGAACGAGCAGATTAGGACAGATGATATGAAGCGACACAAGACAAGGCAACGCACCAGCTTGGACTGCCATGTGTATTAGCGGTGGATTGCACACGATGGATAACCTCTCAATGCTTATGAGGTGATCATACCATATGTCGATGTGCCCGAGGTTGTCCTCAATAAGCTTGAGATATTTCAGGCCCCCCACGAAGCTCAGCCCATCTTGAATAACCTCCCAACACAGACCAGTCGACCAAAGGCACAGCTCCTCAAGAGCGCTTAGCTCCGCAACAAACGGAGGGAGTCGGCTCAGTTGGCCGCGCATCTTGAGCGTGTTGAGCTTGCCCGCGACTGCCTTTATTTCATCCATGAATTCTCTCGAGCATGCTTCGAAGTTGATCGACAGGGACCACTTAAGATGAGGCGCTCCGGCCCCTTCACCGATGAATTTCGTAATGGCGCTTGAAAGAACATCCAGGTTTTCTTGGCTTGCATCGGATTTGCACCATATCTTCACCTTCCGCAACCGCCGCATAAGACTCAGCAGTTGTTGAAATCCATTTCTCCCACCGATGACAAATCCTGACAGAGTCTCCAGCATACTCTTATTAGCTCTCAGGAACCTCTCTACATCTGATCTCCAAACAAAGAAATCCCTTCTAGAAAGCTGGAACTTGCCAAGGAGGTGCTTCAATTTGGGCAGCAGGAGAACTTCTTTGTACACCGTCACTATTCCATCAGCACCGTCACAATCTGGGCTTCCACTCAGGTCGAGCGTCTCTAGCTGATTCAGCCTCCCGATTTCCCTTGAAACCCGATCAATAATGCCCGATTTGATGCTCAGATATCTCATCAGCTCCTGGTTGTAGATAGCCTGAACATGGCCATCACTCAGGTGAGCACATTCTTTTAGCTCCAACACTCGCAGCACTCTATAATTGGCAAAATGTAAAATATCTTCATCCAGATTTGCCGCAGCAGTAGAGAACACCGCCAGGGTCCGGACATCAGATAAACTCCGAGGCAAATTCAGTTGGGCATTTGCACAAGGATGCACAGATAGCCTGCGGCTGCGGGGGTGTTCCTCCTGCACCTCGGCCGCACCGTGACATAACAGTATGAAATTCTCCGACATTGACCGTTGGGAGATGTACCGACGAATCGCGTCGCCAGTAGGCTGGCATCTCTTCACCTTCCCATTGCTGCTTTTCTGGGTGGATCTGATGATACTGAACTCCATGAACTTGTCCAAATTGTTGACTGCGGATTGTTCTCTTCCTACTAGCCCTTCAGCCGTCCATCTCCTCATGAGGGGCATAGTCTTGACATGATAATTAGGTGGAAACAAGCAGAAATATAGCAAGCAGTTGAGGTAATCACCATCACGGTTACCCCTCATCAAACACTGAAGATTCTGAACCTCTGCGGGGACAGCAACAGAAGCCTTTTGTGCTGCAGCATCTTGTACAGGAATAAAGCCAAACCTATGTATCCGGTCAGTCGTTTCCTTTGAGCTCTCCTTGAGTCGGGCAATTTCATCGGCAAAATCAGCATCGGTCGTCATCTTGGCGTTGAAGCAGTCTATACAGTCTTCGATGTCACATGCCAAGGCCCTCAGTTGTGCAAAATGTTCTGCCCGCAAGAAACTCATAGGTCGGGCATGGTCAGCATGATCTAGCATGGTAGCTCTGATCGAGTTGAGATCGGCACTGATGCTCCTAGCATCAGTGTTTGGCCTCCCCTTCACGCTGCTTAGCTTCGACACGGCGATGCCAGCTACCGTGCTAAATGCCGCCACAGCAAACTCCATCGATCTTTCTTTCCTTGCCTCCACAGATCACTCCTGTCCTCCTTAGATCTGCATATGCATGGGAAAGAGGGGTTAGTGTTGCTTGAAATGGAAGAGGGAGGGGGAGGGAAGGGCGCAGAACTTCTCTACCTTGGTGGAGGAGGGTGCTTCAAGTTCTCTCTCAGCTGTGGGAACTTGAGACTTTGAGAATCATATACAGGTCTCTCTATAAAAAAATCTCTGTCCAAATATGTGATCACAGACTAAATAAGCCATCCCCTATACCGTTGTCCAGAAAAAATAATTGACATGAGAGATGGGTTTGTTTGGACGAGCGGTGGTTCAGTGGACCAGAGGAGAACCGGTGAACCGGTTGCTTGGCCGGTTCACTCACAGGTCCTGTCTTCTAAGCACCCAATCCTTCCTCTCCTTGCCCCATGTATGTATAGGAGCCTGTTGAGTTGTGTTGTTTCATTTTGTCCACGCGCTGCTTGCTCCGCCATCTGATAGCCTCGTCAAAATCGACATATCCCTGGTATTGTTTCCCTCCCGAGCTTCCTTTGTCGTGCATCCATATTCCATAGACAACTACAAACAGATATTAATAATCTGGTTGTCTATGAGGGGTGGATAATCATCTGGTTCTTGCTTCAGGGGATGGCGATGTCGCCGGTGGAGGATTATCTAGATGCCGTGTTCCCTCTACCGGAGATGGCGGCGGGCCCTGGCCTTGAAGAAGCTATGCAAGCTCCTGTTACTGTTATGCTGGGTCCATCGGTACTCCTCCTCCGGGAACTCCATTCCCCCGGACAGAGCCTTCTCGGTGCGGAGGAGCTTCGTCTTCTTAGAGATGCTCTCGGGGAATTGTGCATCCCCCTGAAGAGTATGTCGGAAGACGACGGCGCTAGCTTCATGGCCCGGTGGTGGATGAAGATCGTTCGGGAGTTTTGTTATGACACGCAGGATTACCTCCACTTCGTCCAAAGTGCTCGAGATCGTCCTGATTTTTCAGAGCTACCTGATTGTGCCAAGGCTGTTTATTCAGGCTTACTTACTCGCACCATGGATGCGAGGGAAAGACGCAAAGGTTTCCAGTGGTCTCCCAAGACCGCCAGGCCTGACACGCAGGAAGCCGACGACCGCCGCTTATCCAAAATTTTGGCCCAGATGCCGGGTTCCTTCTCTGTCCGTACCACCCCCGTACCACCCCCGGTGCCGTGTTCACAGAGGCCCCAAACAAGCTTGTCGAGCTGCTAGCTTTAGACGACAGCGTCAACGACAAGACACTCAAGGTGATACCTATAATTGGATGTGCAGGTACAATGATCTATCTTCAACTTGAAAATCAAGTCTCTTGCTGCCCAGCCCATTGATACTAGCTAAAGTACACATATCAAGTTTCCTTCATCTTCTTTCAGGTGTTGGAAAGACAACAGCTGCCAGAACCTTGTATCACAAGCATGGAGGGAAATTTCAGTGCCGGGCCATCGTAAGTGTGTCTCCGAATCCAGATATGAGGGGGATCCTCACCAGCATGCTCTCACAACTCAAGGCACCAAGGCCCCCTGGCTTTCCGGATGTGCTGGACCTTATTGGTGCTATCAGCAAGCATCTCCAAGGCAAAGGGTGATTAATCTCAACCATACTGTCTAAATAAGCAAACTGTGTGTTCTCTTCTCATAGATAAAAGCATAGACATAATTTTATGAAGTTCCGGTTATGGCGTGTCAGGCACTGCCATAGCATTTTGAGAAATAATATTATTAATGGGTGTTTACCCGCAAAAAGCAAATCATATATAGCACTTGCTCAGGTGAACGTAGGCAAATTAATATGCATGCTGCCACTTGAGCAAGGTATATATAATTTGTTATTTTTGTCTGACCTATATAACAAACAAAATTATGCAGGTACTTCATTGTACTTGATGATTTATGGACTGCATCGGTATGGCATATTGTTAACCGCGCTTTTCCTCGTGGTGATCACCGCGGCAGAATAATAACAACTACACAAGTGCATGACGTAGCATTGGCATGCTCTGGTTATCACCCGGTCCGTATATATAAGATGGAACTTCTTGATGAATATGAATCTCGAAAGTTATTCTTCCGTAGGGTGTTTAGCTCTGCCCCTGGAGGTGGTTGCTCTCCAGGTACCAAAGAAGTCTCATACGAGATTATCAGAAAATGTGAAGGTTTACCATTAGCAATTGTAAGTATAGCTAGTCTGTTAGCAAGCGAATTAAGCATCGTCATGGAAGATTGGAGGCACATACAGAATTCTTTTTCATCAACTGCCGAAGGGATGAAAGATGTTTTAAACCTTATGTACAATAGTCTTACACCTGGTTTGAGGACATGCTTGCTATATCTGAGTATGTATCCACACAGCTACGCGATGAAGAAGGATGAGTTGGTGAAGCACTGGGTCGCCGAAGGTATTATCGGTGCTGTGGAAGGGAGAAACACAGTGGAAATTGCTGAGGGTTATTTTGATGAGCTTGTCAGGAGAGCAATGGTACAAGCCGTGGACACCAATTATAATGGCGAGGTGTTGTCATGTACCGTTCACCATTTGATACTGGATTTTATTAGGTCCAAATCCTTGGAGGAGAATTTCGTCACCACCGTGGACTATTTTCAATCAACTCTAGCACTCCCAGACAAAGTTCGCCGATTGTCCATCCAGTTTGGCGGGGTAAAAGGCGCATGCATTCCGGAAACCATCGTAACATCATCGAAAGCTCGGTCACTTATGTTTTGGGGTTTCTTCAAGTGTGCACCTCCCTCCATTATGGATTATGGATTTCTTCGCATTCTGAATCTTCATATTTGGGCTGACGAAGACAAGGAGAGCTTTGACCTCACTGGAATCAGGAAGCTTTCTCTTCTGAAGTGTCTCACGGTTGAATGTAATACCACCGTCAAACTTCCAGCCAAGATCGGAAGTCTCCGATACTTGGAGACACTGGAAGTACATGCAAGATTATTTGCTGTTCCAACAGATATTGTCAGCCTGCAGAGGTTACTGCACCTCCGTCTTCCCTGCGAGTCTATTGACTCTATTCTGCCCCCAAGGAGTTGCCCACATGAGTTCTCTTCGCACTCTGGGGTATCTTGATCTCAGCCGTTACTCGGCAGGGAATCTATCAGATCTTGTATGGCTGACCAATCTTCAGGATCTTCAGCTCGTCTGTTGTACGGCACAGCGGACATCGCAGCCAGCAAAAATTCTGAAAGAGAATATGCAGGTCCTAGGTACGATTCTTGAGAAACTCGTCGTCTTGGAGTCCATAACACTGCTACCTGCTTCAGTCTCCTCTCCTCAGGATGATGCTCGGGCTGCAAGCACAAGCATTCCCCGAGTTAGCTTTACCATGGCGTCTCCTCCTCCGGACCTGCTTCTACGGAGGATCGAGCTGTCGCGGCACTGCTGCATCTTCTTCCGCATCCCTAAGTGGTTTGGAGAGCTCAGGAAACTCTGCATCCTAAAGATTGCAATTTTGAAGCTGTCAAGTAATGATGTTGAAATCCTGGAAAGAATGCCTGCCCTCGCTGCTCTCACCCTGTATACCCAGATACCTCCAGCAAAAGAGATGGCCATAACCGAGGGGGGATTCCATGTAGTAAGCTACTTCAAGTTCTTGTGTGATGCACCATTCCTGTCCTTTGAACAAGGAGCGATGCCCAAACTCCAAAGGTTCAACCTAAGATTCAACATAAGTGAATGGAGATCGGATACCTTTCAAACCGTTGGCTTCAGTCGCTTGACGGGCCTTACGGATGTCTGTGTAAGACTTGGTGTTGGGGATGCTGATAACTTCAACATAAAAGCTGCCGAGTCTGCATTGGAGGCCGTCGTCAGGAATCATCCAAACTCTCCCGTGATCAGAATAAAAATTGCGGGTGTGGTTTTTGATGGTGAGGAGGATGAGAGTACCGTGACTCCCGAGATTCAAGAAGGCAAGGAAAGCAGGTACGGCTTTTTATTCTGTTTGCAGGAATTTTGTAGGAGGTCTTAAGGGTAGGGATTTGTAGGAATAGAATCATATTCCTGTCCAGGATATGAACCAATCCTTTATATTTCATTCAAAGGAAAAAAAAACATTAGCTTTGACCCACCAGAAAAAAGCATATCCTATATGAACCAAATGACATACATTTCTCTATAAGATTTGAGATACATGTCTTGTCACTTCCTACGATTTACCTATTCACATGCTATGCCTATTCTATGAACCAGAGGAGGCCTAAACATGGCAATCGTCCAATTTTGCACTGCTCATTTGTTCATCGTTTTTCCTTGGAATCGTGACAGGTCTGCCAGAGGCCAAGATGGCAAACGAGATGGAACAAGGGACGGGCGTCAACAATAGCTTCAAAGCCAGCAGTGCATGCCAAAGAGTTGTCAGCAAAGCCAGCAGTAGTGCTTTCCACCAGCTCCAGCCCATCAAAGCATATGCCATCAGCTTCAGAAGAAAAAAGCCTATGCCATCTTCCTCCCAGACCAGTCCATAGAAATTCTCTTTTGCTGGAAAGTAAATTACTCAAAGTGCTTATTTTCACGCCTGGCCCAGACAAGGCATTGATCCCGCTCATTAGCATCGGGCGCCCCGACAGCTGGTATGCCAAGACGATGCACGAAGCAGCGGGGCGAAGGAGCAGGCCCCAATCCTGATGCCATCAAAACTGATCAACTCTCTAAATATTAGAGTCTACACCCGCATGTATGCATGTCTGTTCTCCTTGTGCACTAAGTTGTAACCATGCATATACGTTATGTAATGTGTTATCTTATATAGGCTGGCATTATACATTTGATACTTCTGTGACCATGCCGCCAGCTGCATGATCGACACGCTTCTCGTTTGAAGTGGGGAAGGCACAAACATATATCATACTCGAATTTTGTAAATAGTTAGAGCACTTTGAGTGCTATGTTACCTATTTACTGGCCCGAGGACAAAAGGTGAGTTATGTTCTAAAAGAAAACAAATAGGGCTTGTGTGGCCTAGGATTCATTAGGACAGCACTTGAACAGCACCCAAGCAAAGCCACCAAACCCCAACAAATATTACCTAAAAAATTGAAATTTAAGAGGTGATTATTCTACCAATATCTACAGAGTGGAACTCAGGAATCCCACAAACTCATTTCTCAATTCATCACTCATCACGGGTATATACCACAAAGCAAATTTATTGAGAATCAAAAACACTTCTACAGGTTTCAGGTGCAGCGGCCTTGCAGCCGCCAGTGCATTCGCTGGCGTTCAAGCAGGCGGCACTATAAGTCTATAATTAGACTTCATGGCAGAACAGTCAATAGGGATTTCAAAATAGAAGCAAGGCATCTCGCCATCTTGGCAAACCCACAATATAGAACTGGCTTCGTCACAGCAATCTGGAAGCTACTTATGTAGTGCATACCAGAGAATAAACGTTTCTGATGGTTGCTAGGCTGTTCGCAACACTAGCGCAAAGGAGACGATTTACATGTTGTTTCAGTTATCTAACACACCTTCAGTAGGCTTGGTATGATCCATTTGAAACAACTCAACGGCCAGAACTGATCATCATTTCTTCGTTTCGATGCTGCCACGTCAGGTCACCGAAGCTGTGGGTATATCAATATGGCCGCGGTGGATAAGCTCCGGGGTACGGCGCTGCATAAGATTCAGTGAGATCATCAGATCAGTTCACCTGATTAGAGTCATGAAAACGCATAGGTTTATCTAAGCTCGTCAATATCTTACCAGGTGGATAAGGGGATTGTGCTGCTGGAGGTGGTGGGTACGGTTGCCCATATGGCTGTGGTGGGTACGGTTGCTGCCCGTACGGCTGCTGCGGCGGGTACGGTTGCCCGTACGGCTGCTGCGGCGGGTACGGTTGCCCATATGGCTGTGGTGGTTGACTTGTAGGAGGACATGCCTGGTGAGGGTATGGCTGCTGAGGAGGTGGGGTTGAGTATGCAGAAGGAGAAGGATATGGTGCGTGGGCAGGAGCTGGATAAGCTTGGTGTGGCGGTGGTGCTGCAGCATATGCTGAAGGAGCTGGGTATGAAGCTGAGGAGGCACCGTATGGGGACGGTGCATATTGGCCAGTAGGTTTGCCTGCCATCTTGTTCTTCTGGCATACATAATAAGCAAAATAATAATGAGGCAATAGGACATCAACAGAAAAATTGAAACAGAGACCAGTGACCAGCCTTCACTCACCATTGCTGAGACATCAAAGTGCATAATGAGCATCACTTCCCCGGCAGACCTGCGCACGTCGACTTTAGTGTCAGGAAATCTGCAAGTGACAGTGGCAGAAAGGTCTAATACATATGTGACAAAAGGACTTGCTTCATATGGCGTGTCTGGAGGGGCCATGAGGCGTCGTCGAAGCCACTCGTGAGTACCTTGTTCAGCGGCACCCTGCATGCAGAAACACTCAGCCATCAGTCACTTTACTAGGCAACAGTAATGGCTAAAATGAGCTGCATCATAATGCACAAACCTGCAGCTGCCAATGAAGTCATCGGTGTTAATTGTGTTGCTGTTCCAAACGTTGATACTCAGTTCACGGAGCCCCTCAATGAGTGGTATATGGAACTTCTCGTCAAAGGACGGGTTCCTTCCCCCATCTGATTATATTAGAAAAAAGTAAGCTTATGGAGGTCAAATATGTACAATAAATATTTCATTATTATTTGAAATGTACTTGCAGCCCACACGGCCACACCGAAAGAAAATGTCATAGCAATACGCATTGAAAGTCAAAGGGTGATAGTCAGCTAGATTAAATAATAAGTTATGAAATGCAGATCTAAGGACCTCTTGGAAAAAAAGTTGAGGACTTGTTCAGGTCAACTCTAGGATGGATGAGAGTGCATTTTCTATTCGGCATAGTAATTGTGAGATAACAGAAAAAGAACTTACCAACAGGGCTGTAATCTAGGCCTGGGTACTTTTGTAAGCACTGGTTTCAGTTTCATAGAGAACAGAATAAAAACAGTTGCACACCATGCCAGTTTGCTAACACATGTCAGGATAAGGAAGCCCAAGTAGCAAATTTCAATAGAGATATAAAAAATGGTAACACATTGATATTGACAAATAGCGTTTCAAATAATTGAATTGCCCAACTTCTAGAACCAGCCCAGCAGCCTGAGAGCATCACTCGAAACATATACAGTAGATGCCAAATTGTACTACGAAGGAAATAGGATTCCTGCAGGACAAGTAATGAGTACTACTATCGCATAGAACTTTATTTGTAGGCCGTGCATCAAACAATGTTAAAAGATTATATTCTCGAATCGACATGAGTATCTTATGCCAATCTAGGTGGCATCTTTTGAACCAGCAGTCGTGAAAGAAACAAAAATAACCACGTAAGGGGGCATTGCATTTTCGCATAAAGTAGGATGAGTAATGGGTACCGCTTGTGCGCAGCGCATCAAACAAAGGTAGAAGAATATATTCTCAGATCGACCTGAGTATCTAGGGAGGGCATGATTCTTTTTTGACTGTATAATCTAGTGTGGAACGATTCCACCAGGAGGTGTGCAAGAAACAAAAATAACCTCCTCGCCGCGAGACGAGCAATCTTCATAAAAATAACAGTAGGCAGAGTACCCTATCGAATATGTGGACTCCAAAGAGATGAGGCAATGATCAAGCATGCAACGGAGGAAGCTAGAAACATCAAAATCCTGTGGTGTCAGCTCAATTGCAGCGGTGTCAGCTTTCATGAATGAACAGTGCTTAGATTACTAGCGATTTTAGGAAGTGGGTTTTTTATGGGAAAGATTTTGTTTAATGTGTGCTAAGTAAGAGAGGCCAGTCCAATAATGCTATGCGTATGTTTCAGAGAAGCAGTCATAGATACAGTAACCAAACTGTCTGTGAAGAAGAACGAAGAGGCAATGCTGACCTGACCAGATCACTCACCGGCCGTTGTTTGAGCAACGACAGTTGGCTGGCGCAACTACTAGAACAAATTGAGTTGTGTTAATTGTGTATGCCCTAAATGAACAAGTCGTTGCTAGTCCACGAACCCTCCTCTAGCACAAGGAAGTGGCAATGCTGTTGCTGCACCCACCGTGTGTGTACACAAAAGCACAAATTACTGAAAGAGATTGAGCCGAGTACATGGCTCGACGAACAGACTAAACTGGCATCAGATTGTACAATACGTTAGATAACTCGAGTGAATTCGCTTGCTACTGTACTGACAGTTGAAATACCAAGTTTTGGCTGACACCTAGGCTAGGTGAGTAAGTCTTCTGGTACACAAAATTTCTCATGCGGCCATGAAGAGTTTATGTACAGAGTACTGACAACATATGTAGAGAAGCTGAGGCAAACGAAGAAATGGTGGGGGAAGAGTGGACGGGGTAGTCATCACGCATCAATAGTCTGCCGCCCACACTACCCTCCTGGAGAACAATAAAAGAGGCAATGCAGTGGTTACCCAACCACCGGATGTTGCTGGTAGGTGCAACTACTGAGCTGTTGAGCATGATCATGAAAGACTAGTAAATTGCCGCAAGACTGCTGTACAATACAGTAGATGACTGGTGAATCCAGTTCAAATGTCGAGTGAATTCAGTTTGAATTGCACTAGTTTTGTGCAGCTAGGCTACCAGGGCGGAGGTTGCTGATGGACCAAACTGAAGAGCGAGCATTGCTGTAGCAAAGTGTACCTGAAGATGAGAACAAGTCGCTGCACATCCTGGAGAAGAAAGAAGAGGCAATGCTGACCTGGTCACTCGCCCGCCGTTGTTTGTGCATTTAACGGCGGTTGGCACAGCTACGGAAGAAGAAGCTGAGTTGGGTACGACCTCCTCAATCAACAGGTCTTGAACAATGTGTGTTCTGTTCGTGGACAGAGGCACGATAACTGGAACGGATTGAGCTGGGCAATGGCTCAAAGTCAATGAAGAGATTAAAGTGTCGCCAGATAGATTAGATTAGTTGCACTTGCACATTGCGCTAGAGACTCCCCAAGTTGAAACACCGCCAGTTTTGAGTACTCCCTCTGTAAACTAATATAAGAGTGTTTAGATTACTATAAAGTAGTACTGTAAATGCTCTTATATTAGTTTACGGAGGGAGCAGTAGCCAGGTTTGATGCTGCGCACAGTTTTCACACGAAGAAGAGTGGGAGTGGTACGCGCTCACGCATAACATCATACACCTAGAGTGCACGATGGTGGAGGTGGATATGGTTCATACCGGTGCACGTTCTGGTGCGCAGCTTGGTGTTGGCGTAGTCGATGATGACGTAGGGGTCCTGGCGCGAGAAGAACTCGGTGTCCCGCAGCTTCCTGCACCCCGTCACTGCTCCATCCAAAGCAACCGAGCAAGCAAGCAAGCGCGTCAGACAAAATTCAGTTGAGCGAAAGGGGTCGAATAAATCGAGGGGAAGCATGGAAGCAGTGGGGGCGAGGCGCGCGCGCTTTTTACCTCTGACCTCGAGGAGCAGTCCCTGGATCGACATGGGCAGGAGGGCGGGCGGGCGGTCGGCGGCGGCGGGGGTTGAATCGTCGTCGGCGGAGACGAAAGCGACTTTCGCTGCTTGATTGAGGACAAAAGCTTGGGCCGTGGATCCAAGATTTATACTGCTATATATGAGACGGGTGGAGCGGGTGGCTCTTTATTGCCCGCCCGACAAGACGCGCTTTCTGACGCCTTCATTCCGATAACAATGACAATAATCACGGACGCGCTTGTGGTCTCACAAATCGGATTGCAACTTTGCGTCTGGGCTCCGACGACCCGACCCACGTGGCCCGGCGGGCCTGCGTTAGCGTTGCTTGCACGTGACGACCACCACGTTGTTGCCTTCCCTCAAAACAAAAACAAACAAACAAACAAAAAAACCACGTTGTTGCCCTTGTAAACCGGACTACTGCTATATACGGAGTACTAGCAAAAAAAACTACAACATTATAGGCGTTGACCACAAAAAATTCTGTTTAAAAAAAAATGCTACCGTAAAATTGATTCACTTCCAAAAAACCCAAATAACGGTATGATTTAGAATTAATACGATTTATGACAGGTCGGACCCGTTCCTAAACAAACTGTTTGTTTGACCGTTAACTTACATGTGTGTTTCCGGCATGGCATCCGCTCGGCTCTTGCATTCAGATTGGTCTCGGTGGTGCGCGTTTTCGGCCTCCTTATTGCTCAGCGGCGTTTGGGCGACCTTGGATGTCGAGGTGGTCTGTCGGATGGCTAGGTTCCGGATGAAAATATAGCACCGACCTTGTCGATGCCGGCGGCAACAACATCTGCGGATGTCGTTTTCCTTCATGAAGGTGTCGTCATGGACCTTGTTGTTTCTATAACATCTTTGGTCTAGTGGTCTCGGGTGAAAACCTAAGATTTGGCTTTGCCGGATCGGGTGACGGCGGTGTCTGCGACATCGCTTCCTCCTTGGAGGCGTTACTTTGGAGACCTCGTTGATGGCTTCCGAGGGTGTGTTTGTTTGTAAGGGGTGGTTGGGTTTGGGTAGTTGTTAGGGGAGTAGCTAGTAGCTGTCCTTTGGTTGGTGGTTCGCGACTTGCGGTGTCTAGACCTAGTTTTTACTAGTCTTTTGCCCGTTTGTTAGGGTTTTAGCCCGGTTTTCCTTAATTAACCGAGCGATCTCTTGTATCATTTCTCTCTGATCAATGAATATAGCAGCTCTCCTACTATCGTTCGAAAAAAAAACTTACAGGTGCATCCCACATGTAAGTGTGCTCTCTCTCTCCTTATCTTTCTTCTCTCCCTCTTCTTCCCTAACCACTCTCCTCTCCCGACCTCCGCCGCCGCCGCCACGGCCGGCCACCAGCAGGCCATGGGAGCGCCGCCGCCACGGCCGGCCACCACCAGTCCATGGGGAGCGCCGCTGCCACAGTCGGCCACCACCATGCCATGGGAGAGCAACAGCGACGACGGCGGTGGCAAGCAGAGTAAAGGAGCAACAACGGTACACAACATCTGAAAGGAGATGGCTGGGCATGGCATCGCCCGCCATGCCTGAGGCGGCCCTCCAACCGCAACTCCGGACCGGGTTGGACCCCCTCCAGTAGCAGGTGGCGAGAGCAGCCCGGGCGCCCTCTAGCGGCAGTGGGCGAGAGCAGCCCGCCGTCGCTACTGCTTCCCGTCAGCCATGGTTGTCGCAGCCACGGCCAGAGAAACGCTGGCAAGGTCCATTCTTCGACTCCGATGACGAGCTCGCCGGCAAGGGCCCAATTTTTTTTATTTCCCAAGGACCCAATTGCTTTTTTTTCAAAGACCCGATTGTATTTAAAAAATATATTTGTGCCCTCCTGTCATAACCTGTCAATGGTCAACCTGACGAGTGGACCCGAGCTGTCATAATAAGGTTTAAAGTTAATAACATAGTCATTAGTGCAACATGGTAGGTATTTTGAAAAATTAAAGAAAAATGATAGTTTCTTGTGATTAACACTTGTAATATGGTAGTTTTTGTTATATATTCCCTACATTCCATATTAATTATCGTTCAAACGGATGTATCTAGATGTATATGAGACGGAAGAAGTACTCTGTAAACTGCGGTGCTTGTCTCAAAAAAAAAATGTATACCGCGTGGCTTGCGTCAATCATGCCTGGCATCGCAAGCAAAGCTACTACCATATGTGTAGTCGTGGAATTTCCATCCAAAAGCAATGTGTACTGTGCACGAACATGGAAATGGCAGTGCAGGAAGAGGCCTACACGGTTTCCAAACGGAAAATCGTATAGTACTACCACGACCCAAAGTTTCCAAGGGAAAATCACACGGGGGCCTGTATATGGAGCTCCGAGATGGCCGTGTCCGCTGGACCTGCGCCCAGGGTCAAGAGTCAAGTCAAGACCATTGGATGGACGTGCTAGGACACACGGAAAACAATGGATACTACTAGATGCTACGGTGGACCCGCCATGCATGATGCAATGCCACTGTCATCTGAGACAGTTTCCGTCCAACTGCCCTGGTTTCACAGTCAGTCAAGTCAACCCAGTAAGAGCATGTACAACCGCATCTGCATGATCTCTCGTATATCGCTTTTCGCATGCATATATCTTATCTTAAATTTGGACTTTTAAATTCATAAAAATCATGAAACCATTCTCGCACGTAAATAACAGATTTTGATACCGAACATAAATAGTGTTTGCATATAATTTATTTTAGTTGCACAATCAAACATCAACTCTTTAGTTTTTATTGTGGTTCCATGTATGCTTCACAAGATCATTGTGTAGTTACGCGTGCATCTGCGTGCATCTGATGATGTCGAATATTCTGAAAGTTCATAAGCTAAGCAGCATCTTGATCTTTCGGGATTTCAACTTGTTCTCTAGGCGCTTCAAAACAACAGAATATGTCATAAGCTGTCACAAAGTTTCTGATTCCCACGTCGTGGCAGCCCCACGAACAATTCCCCAACGAGGTTGAAGCACACCAAATGTCCTCTCCACATTCTTCCTAGCCGCGTCCTGCATTGTTGCAAAGTGGCTCTGTTTGTTGCCATGCGGTTTGGATACGGTCTTCGCAAACGTCGCCCACTGAGGTTAGATGTCATTGGCAAGATAGTATCCCATGTTGCAGTCTCGGTCGTTGACGGTGTAGTTACACGACAATGATTCCCCATTGCAAAGCTTCCTGAACACCGAAGATCGTTGAAGCGTATTGATGTTGTTGTGAGAACCCGACATTTCAAAAAAAGCATGCCAATTCCACAAATCATGTGATGTCACCACTTCTAGTATGATGGTGGCCTCTTCGGTGTGTCCTTGATACATTTCTCACAAACCTTTGGGGTAGTCCTTTCACTGGTAATGCATCCAATCAATTGTTTCGATCATTCCTGGAAACCCTCTATGTCCTACACATTTGGTACTATCAGATACTCTGCTCCAAACACCTCCACCACAACACGGGCAAACTTGACAGTAGTCTTCAGGCATGTGCTCTCCCTCATCCTGACCATCTCACCAACAGCATCTGCAGCAGTACTGTCGTGGATTTATCACGGCAGATGTCCGGGTGAACGGACTTGGATTCGAGGCCATCGCTAATGTGATGGACCCAAAGGGGTTGATCGGGACGAAGGACACGAGTTTACCCAGGTTCGGCCCCTCAAGTCGAGGTAATAGCCTACGTCCTGCTTGTTCTTGTATTGCTTGTTGTATCGATTACAAGGGAGCTAAAGCTTGACCTAGTTCTCGATAACCTGATCTCTAAGTCGCCCCGGGTCTGCCTTTATATAGGAGGTCAGGACCACGGGTCTTTACAATTGTCTAACCGAGTCTCATTGTCTATCCGAGTCTTCCTCTATCTTCTTGTCCAAGCTGCCCCCGAGCGGCTTACACGCGCGGGTCTTCTCCGTCCGGGCCACCTTGCGGCCCACACCTTGAGCCGCCTATCTTCCTGGGTCGTAGACTTTACGGCTCACCCTTGGGCCGGCTCATGAGCCATCAATGTGACCCGGAACCTTAATGGCGGGTCATATTGCGGGGTTATATCCCCAACATTAGGCCCCAGGTTGAATTGAGCTTGCTCACTTCATCCCTTTCTTGTGCTCTCCGGCGAGTTGCCCGGTGATGACCCGACGTGACGTCACATGGTCCTTGCGAGAAAGATCCGCTGACATACCACCGAATCTTTTATTAAATGGTCAGCCCGAGAATCGAGGCGTCCGCCTCGGTCAAATGGTTTCCGTCGCCTAGATTTTCGCACCTGTCTCGTTTTCCCTTTAAATAAGACCGGTTGCGGGCGGAAACCTTTCCTTCTCCCGCTCACTCTCCATCTTCTTCCTCTCATCGCCTCTGCTCCAGCACACTCTGCTCCGGCGCCGTCTTCACATTGTCGTCAACCAGGCCACTGCATCAACCTGTGTCGTTCCAGATTTTCTTCCGCATCCGCCGCTCCATCATCGGTACGCCCAAGCTCCTCCTTAGATCCATCGCCGCCGTAGTAGTGTTTGCGAAAGCTCCACCGCCGCCGATCGGGCTCCGCCAGCACCATCATCGGTATACTCCCGACGCCGTTGACACCTTTAACGCGTGTCCTTACCGCGCCGCTGCGTATGGGGCGGTTGTGCGCAATGCACGGATCCGTCGCGGCTCTATTTCTTTCTTCTGCTTCGCTTGTTCTTCGCTAGGTCGAAAATAAGACCATGTTTTCCTGCTTTGGTAGATCCGTAATTGTAGCGTAGTTTGCAAAACCTGTTTCCAGGACTTAGCCGATTTTCGCTCCTCCTTTCCTTGTTGAACTGCTAGGCCTCTCCGGATCTCATCAGCCGGACTATGGCATAGTATTTGTAGAGCCCTTAAAATTGTAAGCCATCACAGATATCTGCTTGCTCTTAACTCACCGCGTATTTAATTTTGCACAGTCTTTAAGCCGCCAGTATGTCTCGCGCCTCCAACTCATGCAACTGGGTCGGGTCTTGCATCACGGAAGAGTATTTAACGGATTTCGTTGGCGTGGGCACTCTTCCTTCCAAGGAGGTCCTTCATTGGCGAGTTCCGGGTGATGAGACACGGCCCTCTCCCCAAAAAGGAGAGGTAGTAGTTTTCTCTGATCATATCGAGTGAGGATTCGTGCCACCCGGCTCGAAATTCTTTCGTGACGTTCTTCACTTATACAAGCTTCACCCTCAAGACTTGGCCCTAACTCCGTTTCAAACATATGCAATTTCCAAGTGCTCTGCGAAGTCTACCTGCAAATCAAGCCGTCTGTGGGTTTGTTTCGAGAGTTTTTCTACGCCAACCGCCAAACCGAAATGAAAGGCGGTCCGAGTCTGGAGCTTGGCGGTATTTCCATTCAACGACGTAGAGACATCATCTTTCCGGCTGCACAGATGCCGAGTCATCCGAAGGATTGGAACAAGACTTGGCTCTACTGCAAGGACACCTCTCCTGAGAATGAGCGGCCATTGCCGGGTTATCGTCCCTCCCGGCTCAGGACAGATTCAGAACTTCCTGGTCGGCTCTCAGCTTTGGAGCGTGCCAGGTATGAGCCGGCTCATGCCAAGATCAAGGCACTCATGGCCAATGGCTTAACTGGATTGGATTTGATCCGCTGCTGGATTTCTTAGCGGATCATGCCCTTAAGCCATAGAAGCCGGCTTATGTGTGAATATGAAGGCAAGTATGACAGCTCCTTATGCTTCAACCAATCAACCCTGACAGAGGATGACATTACCACTATCATCCGGAGCCTTGTCCATGAAGCCTCCGGCTCATGCAGCGCCATTGGCCTGACGCCTTTTAGCGTCAACAATCCGGCTCCAGATGTAAGTCAATTTCTTCCCATCTGTCTCTTGGATTTTGTTTGTACCTTGCTGATCTATTATGCTTCTTCGGGTTATTTTCGCAGGCCAACTCTGATTTCTGGAAGAAGGAGTACGTCCCTCCTCCGAAGAAGCTCAAGAAGAAGGCCCCAGCCAAGAAGCCAAAGAAAGACGCCCCGCGAGAGGAATGGTTCAACCCGGCACAATCATCCAGCTCAGAGGTAAAATTTTAGTTTTTTGTTTGATACTTTGCCTTCCTGTTTTACCAATGCCTGTTTTACTCGCAGGATGATGTGGAGACCAGCCGCGCCAATGCCCCTAAGGTAAACTATGTTTCTTTCGGCTCAGAGTATTTTGTCCCCAGAAAGCCGTAGCGGGTTACCAGAAAAGTTCCTCTTTCTCATCCTCTCGCTTACCTGGCTCCCGACTTTCTTTTGAAAAAGCAACAACAGGCTGAACGTTGCCAGACCCGGAGCGTCGACTCCACTAAGCTTATGTCCGGCTTGCCGAACTCGTCGGCTTCGAAGAAATGCCGTGCAGAGGTATGTGTTCCCGTTTGATTCATTTCTCTTTATAACCTTAGTGTTGTCTCATCTTTCTTGAATTTCATCTCAGAAGTCGCCCTCTTCCGGCGACTCTTCGGCGACCGCTCTCCCGCCTCCCAAGATCAACCCGCTATAAGTGTCTTTCCACTATAACATCCGGTTCTTTGTAGGGTAGTAATATCCTTTGGATTCTGACCTTTCTATCTTGCAGTGCTCAAGCCAAGTGGCGGAAGACCAACAAGCCCTCGCCTGGCCCTGCTGCTCAAGAGCCGGAGAAAGAACAACCGGAGGAGCCACAACCGGATGTAGATCCGCCAATTGCCTCAACTGATCCGGCTGCTGAAGATATCATCCCGGAGAGCCCTCTGAGGGGTCCTTCGAGGCCACCAAGTCCTGACAAGAACATTGCAACTCTAGAGGTCGTGATCACCGGTTTTGCTCCTCAGTCTCCTCCGGCTCACGTGCTGACCAGGCATAAAGAGTTGGCCAAGGCCTCCAAGAAGCTGGACTTCGACTCTTCTTTTGAGAAGATGTCGGCTGAAGAACTCCACGCCGGGTATACGAACCGGCTTACCACCAGCCGGGATCTGGAGCTTCAGCTAGTAACCTTGATGAAGACAAAATATGAGGTACTCCTCTTCTTGCTATAACCTTACTTAGTCCCCAAGGGCCGGTTCAATCTAGTTAAGAGTTGAACTGGGTCTTTCCTGATCCTCTGTAGAAAATCCAACTCCATTGTCCCCAAGGACCGGCTCAATTTGCTAGAGTTGAGTCGGAACTTCACTGTACATATCGTGAACAGCCAATTGTAGCCCCCAAGTTCCGGATTAACTTTGATGAAGATGAGCCGGAACTGTATTGTATTCTCGAAGATCAAATATACATTAGCCCCCAAGTGTCAAACATATTGCTTGCAATCTGCTTGAGACTTGCATAATTTTGTCTTTAACCTTCGTCATCTGAGATGATTTCCATTCTGGCGACTTATTCTGCAATTTGATATGTCACAGGAAGCTTTAAGCGAAGCCGGGTCGCAGCTGATGGACCTGAAGACCAACCTGGCGGCTCAGCAAGCGGCCTGCAGTGTCGCCGATGAGAAGTGTCGGCTCCTCTCTGAGGAGTTGGCCGCAATCAAGGCCGATTTTGCTGCTCTTAAAGAGCCAGCTGAATCTAAGAAGACTGCTTTGGCCCAACGGGCGGATGACATCGACTAGCGGCTGATAGCTGTGGCGGATGAACTCCAAGGCTTGAAGCACCACATAAGCAAGATGTCAGCCACCCTCTTTGGTAAGCTTCTGACAACTTTGTGTTTCAAATGGCTACATCTTTACTTAGACTAGCGACTCATTTGAATTGTCCGGTTTATACAGGTCCTAGGAGCCGGCAATTGGTTTCTGATAGCCTGCTGCCATTGAAGGCCATCTATACCTTAACTGAGCAGTTGTACTGTGGTGCAATCTGTACTATCAAGGCCGTGCAATATAAGGATAAAATTCCGGCGACTCTCAAGGGTGTCTTAGAGCTCTTCTCCACCATGCCGAAGCAGATTGCTGAGCTCAAGAAGTCATCCGCCCGCCAAGGGGCCATTGCAGGCATCAGCCGGGCGTTGGCCCCTTTGCTCCGGGTCTTATAGCCGCCGAGATGATGGAGGGCTTGCCTTCCAGAAAAGATGACGTCTCAGAGTTTACTGACGCTGATTATAGCCGGTGTATGAAGGAGTCCCGGGTGTTAGCTTCTGTCTTGGCGGAGGAGGTTGATCTGTCAACTTATCAAGCAGCTTATGACCCGGAGCAGAAGAGAGTCCACGGTCCTCTGTACGAGTGCAAAGATTTGACGCCTGCTCGGAGTAAGGACCTCTTTACTCCAGATCTTGACCTGACACCTTATTTTGAAGGCTCTTTTTCGGCTCTAACGAACTGCAATTGGGATTTGGACAACCTCCAGATCAGGGCCACAGAAGAGCCGGCGCAGGATGACCCATCAGCTAATTAGCTTCTGTTTAAGAACTTGTATCAGCTTAACCCGCCGTGTGACGGCTGAAAAACTTGTCTGAAATTTTGATCTCCTCTGGGAGTGTAATAGCTAGATGAAACTTGTCTGAAACTTGTCATGATGTTTTTATAATATGATCCGGCTTTCAGCTGCCATTTGTCTTTGTATGCTTTGAATCATTTAAACTTGGCATGTCATGATAGAAGACCCCTGCAGCCAAGATTAGGTAAACTACACCCGGAGGTGGTGACTCCCTTTTTGGTAATTACGGCTAATCTGGTCAGCCGGAGATGGTGTAACGCCTTGACGATAAGGCATTTAGAAGATACACCCGGAGGTAATAATATGGCGTAAACGCTGATGGATAAGCGTTAGAAGCTGTACCCGAAGGTAAGAAGCCGCCCTCGCCATGGCTAATTTTTCTTAGCCGGATTTTTATAAGAGTAGCTAATAGGCGTTAGAACCTGTACCCGAAGGTAAGAAACCGCCGTTCACCGCAGCTAATTTACCTTAGCTGTTTTTACATGGCCTTACGTCGGCTAATAGGCTTTAGAAGTTGTACTCGAAGGTAAGAAGCCGCCGTTTGCGGGTCATGAGATGTTAGCTACCCATCGGTAAAAAACCTCTCATAACCGTGGCTAAACTGGCGAAGATGGCATAAAGCCGGCTGATAGGGTGTTAGAAGCGATACCCGTCGATAAGAGGCCCCCCTCAGCAATACGGCATGACCCGCCGGCGGATAGGCGTTAGAAGCTGTACCCGAAGGTAAGAAGCCGCCCTCGCCATGGCTAATTTACCTTAGTCGGTTTTTTTGTGGCAAAATGCCGGCTTAATAGGTGTCTACCACCGTTCAGCAATACGACGCAAAGCGCCGGCGGATAGGCGTTAGAAGCTGTACCCGCTAAAGGTAGGAAGCCGCCCTCACCGCGACTCATTTTCTTGAGCCAGATTTTGTGGCATAACGCCTGGATAATAGGCATCTATTGCCGTTCGCCGACCTCAGTTGATGCATCAACCGGAATATTGTTTAATCTTCTCTCATACGAGGATGTTTGGAACAGCAGAGGCTTCTTTGTTTATTCATATAACTGTGATATGTACAATGATAGTCTACAATGGTAGGTCTTTACACCCTTAGGTGAAATAAGGCCGGAGATGCGCGATGTTCCATGGCCGACGGGTCTCCTGACCAGCCGTATCTGAGTCATCTCGGATATCAATGAGGTAATATGACCCGTTGTTGAGATTTCTCTGACCACAAAGGGTCCTTCCCATGGAGGTGACAACTTATGCATATTTGTCTAGTCTTGAATCAGCCGGAGCACCAAGTCGCCCTCCTGGAACGTTCGGGTCTTGACCCTGCGGCTGTGATAGCGGCGCAGGTCTTGCTGATAAATCGCCGATCGGGGTGCTGCTAACTCTCGCGCCTCTTCCAAAGCATCCAACGCGTCTTGGCGTGCCGTCTCGTTGTCCGTCTCAACGTAAGCCGCCACCCTTGGCGAGTCATGCCGGATGTCACTGGGTAAGACGACCTCGGCGCCGTACACCATAAAGAAGGGCGTGAAACCTGTGGACCTGTTAGGGGTGGTTCTAATGCTCCATAAGACGGAGGGTAATTCTTCGACCCAACACCCGGGCGTTCGTTTTAAAGGAACCATAAGCCGCGGCTTAATCCCTCTTAGAATTTCCTGATTGGCACGCTTCGCCTGACCGTTGGACTGTGGATGTGCCACGGCTGAAATATCAAGCCGGATATGCTCTTCGTCACAGAATTTTTTCATAGCCCCCTTGGATAGATTTGTACCATTATCAGTAATGATGTTGTGCAGGTAACCAAAGTGGTAAATTAGCTTCTTAATAAATAGAGTCGATGTGGCCGCATCACACTTGCTGACCAGCTCTGCCTCTACCCACTTGGTAAATTTGTCAACCGCCACCAGGAGGTGCGTTTTCTTGTCCTTGGATCTTTTGAAAGGTCCTACCATGTCCAGCCCCCAGACCGCAAATGGCCAAGTGATTGGTATCATCCTCAGTTCTTGAGCCGGAACATGAGCACATCGGCCAAATTTCTGATAGCCGTCGCACTTACGGACTAAGTCCTCTGCATCTTTGTGAGCCGTCAACCAGAAGAACCCGTGCCGGAAAACCTTGGCCACTAAAGATTTCGAGCCGGCATGGTGTCCACAATCGCCAGCGTGGATTTCACTCAAGATCTGCCGGCCCTCCTCTGGTGAAACACATCGTTGAAAAACCCCTGTTACACTGCATTTATGCAACTCACCATTAACTATCGTCATGGACTTAGAATGGCAGGTGATCTTTCTGGCCAAGTCTTCATCTTCTGGTAACTCGCCCCGGGTTGAATAGGCCAAATAAGGAATAGTCCAATCTGGGATAACATGTAGAGCCGCCACCAATTCTGCCTCCGGGTCAGGAACAGCCAAATCTTCCTCTGAAGGTATCTTGACAGTTGGATGGTATAAGACGTCCAGAAAGACATTAGGCGGCACCGGCTTACATTGGGAACCTAGCCATGATAACGCATCAACCGCCTCGTTCTTGCGACGATCAATGTGATCTACCTGATATCATTTGAAGTGACCCGCAATAATATCAACCGCCTGCCTATAAACCGCCATCCGTGGATCTTTGGAGTCCCAAGTACCAGAAACTTGCTGAGTCACTAGATCTGAGTCACCCAAACACCTGACCCGGCTCAAATTCATCTCCTTGGCTAATCTAAGACCATGAAGCAAAGCCTCGTACTCATCTGCATTGTTAGTGCAGGGGAACATCAGCCGAAGCACATAGCAAAACTTATCGCCCTTGGGGGAGGTTAGGACAACTCCTGCTCCGGACCCCTCTAACTGCTTGGATCCATCAAGGTGTATAGTCCAGTATGTGTTATCCGGATTTTTTTTGTGAGCTTGACACTCTGTCCAATCATATGAAATCCACCAAATCCATCAAGGTGTATAGTCCAGTATGTGCTATCCGTGCAAGGAACATACTGTGAATTAAGAGGTCCCAGCTCTAATGCCCATTTAGCAATCCTCCTTGTGGCTTCTCTGTTCTGGATAATATCCCCCCACGGAGCAGAACTGACCACAGTTATCTGGTGCCCTAGAAAGTAGTGTTTTAACTTGCGCTTAGCCATGAAAACTCCGTATACCAGCTTCTGCCAATGCGGATATCTTTGCTTAGATTCTGTCAGGACCTCACTAATATAATAAACCGGCCTTTGCACGGGATACTCCTTCCCAGCCTCCTTGCGCTCGACCACAATTGCAACGCTAACTGCCTTGTTGTTAGCCGCCACATAAAGGAGCAACGGTTCTTTCTCAGCCGGAGCGGCTAATGCTGGCGGCTCAGTGAGGTGTCTTTTAAGCGCCTCAAGTGCTTCACCCGCCGCTTTGCTCCAGACAAACTTGTCAGTCATTTTCATCATCTGATATAAAGGAATAGCCTTCTCTCCAAGACGGCTTATGAACCAGCTCAACCCAGCAATCCGCCCTGCCAAGCGCTGAACATCATTAATGGAAGCCGGCTCTTCCAGAGAAGTAATGGCCTTGATTTTATCCGGGTTAGCCTCGATGCCATGCTCAGAGACCAAGAAACCCAAAAGTTTTCCCACTGGAACACCGAAGACACACTTGGTTGGGTTAAGCATCATCTTGTAGACCCAGAGATTGTCAAAGGTTTCCCTTAGATCCTCCAAAAGAGTCTCCTTCTTTCTGGATTTGACTACGATGTCGTCCACATAAGCATGAACATTACGGCCAATTTGACTATGAAGGCAGTTCTGTACGCATCATTGATAAGTCGCTTGGGCACTCTTGATCCCGAACGGCATAGAAACATAACAGAACGCCCCAAAGGGTGTGATGAACGCCGTCTTCTCCTGGTATTTCACTGCCATCTTGATCTGATTATAACCGCAATAAGCATCCAGGAAGCATAAACTTTCACATCCTGCTGTAGCATCAATGATCTGATCAATACGAGGAAGGGCAAAGGGATCAGCCGGACAAGCCTTGTTAAGGTCCGTGTAATCCACAAACATATGCCATGTGCCGTTATTTTTGAGCACAGCACGGAGTTAGCCAACCATTCCGGGTGAAAAACTTCAACAATAAAACCTGCAGCCAAGAGCCGCGCAACTTCTTCCCCAACAGCCTTGCGTCTCTCCTCATTGAAACGCCATAGAAACTGTTTGATCGACTTAAACTTTGGATCCACATTAAGGTTGTGCTCAGCGAATTCTCTCGGTACACCCGCCATGTCAGAAGGTTTCCATGCAAAGATGTCCCGATTCTCACGAATGAATTCGATGAGCGCGCTTTCCTATTTGGGATCCATATGAGCTCCAATGATGAACTGCTTAGATGAGTCGCCTGGATTGAAATCTACTGCCTTGGTATCATCCGCTGAAAACTTGAGGGGCGGCTCAACCTCTGTGGTTGGCTTTTTCAGGGGGGTCATATCCTCCGGATCAACATTCTCCTTATAGAACTTAAGCTCCTTTTGGGCGCAACTGGACTCTGCGTAAGCCGCATCTCCTTCTTCAAACTCAATAGCCGTGTTTCGGTTACCATGAATGGTGATGGTACCGTTTAAGCCGGGCATCTTGAGCTGTAAGTTGCTACTTCTCATGTGTGCGTTGGTTTTTCCCTTGAAGTGGAAAGGGTGATGCAGCAAAGTAGAGGTAAGTATTTCCCTCAGTTTGAGAACCAAGGTATCAATCCAGTAGGAGTAACAAGATGGAGCAACAAGGCACCTGCACAAACACAAACAAACTTGCACCCAACGCGATAAAGGGGTTGTCAATCCCTTCACGATTACTTGCAAGGTGAGATCTGATAGTGATAATGAGTAAATATAAATAAGTAAATAAAATTGCAGCAAGGTATTTTTGGTGTTTTTATGTTTAGATCTGAATATATAATATGTGAAATAGACCCGTGGGCCATAGTGTTCACTAGAGGCTTCTCTCATGATAGCAAGTATTACGATGGGTGAACAAATTACTGTTGTGCAATTGATAGAATAGCGCAAAGTCATGACGATATCTAAGGCAATGATCATACATATAGGCATCATGTCTAAGACAAGTAGACTGATACTGTCAGCATCTACTACTATTACTCCACACATCGACCACTATCCAGCATGCATCTAGTGTATTAAGTTCATAACAAACGGAGTAATGCTTTAAGCAAGATGACATGATGTAGAGGGATAGATTCATGCAATATGATATAAACCCCATCTTTTTACCCTTGATGGCAAAAACACGATACGTGCCTCGCTACCCCTTCTATCACTAGGTGAGGACACCGCACGGTATGAACCCAAAACCAAGCACTTCTCCCATTGCAAGAATCATAGATCAAGTTGGCCAAACGAAACCTATAACTCGAAGAGACTTACAAGGATATTAAATCATGCATATGAGAGTTCAGATTTGACTCAAATAATATTCATAGATAATCTAATCATAAATCCACAATTCATTGGATCTCAACAAACACACCGCAAAAGAGGATTATAGATCACCATGAAGATCATGGAGAACTTTGTATTGAAGATCAAAGTGAGAGAGGAAGCCATCTAGCTACTAGCTATGGACCCGAAGGTCTGATGTGAACTACTCACGCATCATCGGAGAGGCAAGGGAGGCAATGGTGTTGATGAATATGGCCTCCGGCGATGATTTCCCCTCCGACAGGATGCCAGAACAGTCTCCCGATTGGTTTTTGATGGCTCTGGAGGTCTGCGGTAGCGGAACTTGCTCTCCTCATCTGTTTTCGAGGGTTTCCATATTTATAAGGCCATCTGGAGTCGAGAACACGTAAAGAGGTGGCTCGAGGAGGTCACGAGCCCCCTAGCCGCAGCCAGGGGGCCCCGCGCCTCCCAGGCTCGTGGCTTCCTCGGGCCGCCTCTCCGGTATATTTTTCTTTAGGTATTTTTTATATTTTCCAAAAAAATCAAGGCGAAAGTTATTTGGACTCCGTTTGATATTCCTATCTACAAAAGGTTAAAAACACAGAAAAAACAAGAATTGGCACTGGGCACTGGATTAATAAGTTAGTCCAAAAAATCGTATAAAATAGCATATTCATGCATATAAAATATCCAAAGTTGATAATATAATAGCATGGAACGATCAAAAATTATAGATATGTTGGAGACGTATCAAGCATCCCAAAGCTTAACTCCTGCTCGTCCTCGAGTAGGGAAGTGATAGAGAACGAATTTTTGATGTGGAATGCTACCCAACATATTTGTTTCATGTAATCTCTTTATTGTGGCATGAATGTTCAGATCCATAAGATTCAAAACAATAGTTTAATATTGACATGAAAACAATAATACTTCAAGCATAATAGCAAAGTGATCATAAACTTTCGAAATAACAAGGCCAAAGAAAGTTATCCCTACAAAAATCATATAGTCTGGCTATGCTCCATCATCCCCACACAAAGAATTTAAATCATGCACAACCTTGGTATTGACCAAGTAATTGTTTTCGCACTCTTATTTTTTCAAACTTTTTCAACTCTCACGCAATATAGGAGCGTGAGCCATGGATATAGCACTATAGGTGGAATAGAGTGTGGTGGAGGTTGTGAGGCAAAAAGAACGGAGATGGTCACATCGACTCGGCGTATCAATAGGCTATGAAGATGCCCATCAATAGATATTAATGTGAATGAGTAGGGAATGCCATGAAACGGATGAACTAGAGCTATAAATGTATGAAAACTCACAAATGAAAACTAGTGGGTGTGCACCCAACTTGCTTTCTCATGAAGACCTAGAGAAATTTTGAGGAAGCCCATCATTGGAATATACAAGCCAAGTTACATAATGAAAATTTCCACTAGCATATGAAAGTGACAAAACAAGAGACTCTCTGTTATGAAGAACATGGTGCTATTTGAAGCACAATTGTGGTAAAAGATAGTAGCATTGTCCCTTCTCTCTTTTTCTCTCATTTTTTTTGTTTGGGCTCTTTGACCTCTTTTTTTTGGTGGGAATCTTTGGCCTATTTTATTTCCTCACATGGGACAATGCTCTTATAATGATGATCATCACACTTTTATTTACTTACAACTCGATACTTAGAACAATATATGACTCTACATGAATGCCTCCGGCGGTGTACCGGGATGTGCAATGATCTAGCGTAGCAATGACATCAAAAAATGGACAAGCCATGAAAACATCATGCTAGCTATCTTACGATCATGCAAAGCAATGTGACAATGATGGTGCGTGTCATAGTAAACGGAACAGTGAAAGTTGCATGGCAATATATCTCGGAATGGCTATGAAAATGCCATAATAGGTAGGTATGGTGGCTGTTTTGAGGAAGGCATATGGTGGGTTTGTGCACCGGCGAAAGTTGCGCGGCACTAGAGAGGCTAGCAATGGTGGAAAGTGAAAGTGCATCTATACCATGGACTCACATTAGTCATGAAGAACTCATATACTTATTTCAAAAGTTTTATTAGTAATCAAAACAAAGTGTTAAACGCATACTCCTAGGGGAAGGGTTGGTAGGAGTTAACCATCGTGCGATCCCGACCTCTACACAAAGGATGATAATAAATAAATGCATTATGCTCCGACTTCCTAACATAGCGGTTCACAATACGTGCATGCTACAGGAATCACTAACCTCAACACAAGTATTTCTATCTTCAAAACACCCTACTAACATAACTCTCATATTACCATATCCATATCTCAAAACTAATCATGAGGAATCAAACTTCTCTTACTAATCAATGCACTTGAATATGAAAGTTTTTATTATATCCTCTTTGGATGCCTATCATATTTAGGACTAATTTCATAACACACGCCAATTACCAAGTTACTTAGATAGATCACTCTCAAAATGATATAAGTGAAGATTATTGAGTTTTGATTTCTACAAAATATGACACCGACGTGCTCTACAAAGATTTAAGTGAAGCACTAGAGCAAAATTTATCAAGCTCAAAAGGTATAAGTGAAGCTCATGGGAGCAAAATTACTACGCTCAAAGGATATAAGTGAAGCACATGGGAGCAAAAGCTCAAAAGGTATAAGTGAAGCACATGTGAACTAATATTACCAATCTCAAAAGATATAAGTGAAACACATGTGAGCTAATATTGCCTAACTCAAAAGATATAAGTGAAGCTCATTGAGTATTTTAACAAATTCACGATGAGTGCATGTCCCTCTCAAAAGGTGTGCAGCAAGGATGATTGTGATAAAACAAAAAGCAAATACTACTATAACACACGACGCTCCAAGCAAAACACATATTATGTGGTGGATAAAAATATAGCTCCAAGTAACGTTAACGATGGATTGAAGACGAAAGACGGGGGGATGCCTTCCCGGGGCATCCCCAAGCTTAGACTTTTTGGTGTCCTTGAATTTGTCTTGGGATGCCTTGGGCATCCCCAAGCTTAGGATCTTGCCACTCTTTATTCCATTGTCCATAAGAACATCACCCAAAACTTGAAAACTTCACAACACAAAACTTAAACAGAAACTCATGATAGCATTAGCATAAGAAAACAAACCACCAACTATTTGTGTACTGTTGTAAACTTGATTTCCATTTATATTGATGTTATATTACTGTATTCTCACTTCTCCATGGCTCGTACCCGCCGATATTACACATAGTTTCATCAAAATAAGCAATCAACACAACAAAAACAGAATCTGTCAAAAACAGAATAGTCTATAGCAATCTGTATATTTAGAAAACCTCTGCTAACTCAAAAATTCTGAAAAACCTATGACCATTAGGGCAATTTGCATATCAATCAGCAGAAAAACTAATCAACTCAAAATCTCTTTCTGGATGGGAACTAAAAATAATTTCGTGAGCAACAAGTTTCTGTCTTTTTCCAGCATGATTAAACAACTATCACTAAAACTAATCATAAAGGTTCTACTTGGCACAAACACTAATTAAAACATAAAAAAGCAATCAAAACAGAATCATGGTGGTGTTGACTCAACAAAATAGAAAGTAAAAAAGCAAGAATAAATCTATTCATTGGGTTGCTTCCCAACAAGCGCTATCGTTTAACACCCCTAGCTAGGCATAATGATTTCAATGATGTTCATAAAAAATAGTAATTGAGATATGCAAAAGAGCATCATGAATATCATGAAAAACATATTTAAGTCTAACCCACTTCCTATGCATAGGGATTTTGTGAGCAAACAATTTATGGAAACAAGAATCAACTAGCATAGGAAGGCAAAACAAGCGTAACTTCATAACTTTAAACACATAGAGAGGGGACTTGATATTATTGCAATTCCTACAATAATATGTTCCTCCCTCATAAAAAACTTCAGTAGCATCATGAAGGAATTCAACAATGTAACTATCACATAAATCATTCTTTACATGATCAATTATAGCATATGTGTCATCACCAAAACTTGGGGAACAAAAAATGTCATCTTCATCAAGCATAGCATCCCCAAGCTTGTGGTTTTGCATATCATTAGCATCATGGATATTCATAGAATTCATACTAACAACATGGAAATCATGCTTTTCATTCAAGGAACTATCATGAATCACCTTATAAATTTCTTCTTTCAACTCTTCATCAAAATTTTCAGATTCATGATTTTCAAACAAAACTTCATAGAGATAATCAACTACACTCAACTCACTAGCAATTGGTTTATCATAATTTGGTCTTTTGAAAAAATTAGCAAGTGGATGAGGATCCATATCAATAGATTTTTAGCAAGCGAAGATGGTAGCAAATAGAAGGCACATGGCAACACAAGCAAACATAGCAACGAAAAGGCGAACGAAAAAGGGCAAAGAAAAAGGCAAATCTTTTTGTAAATTTTGTTTTAGAGGTGAGGGAGAGGAAAACGACAGGCAAATGGCAAATAATGTAAATGCAAGAGATGAGTTTGTGATAGGTACTTGATAGATATGCTTCACTTGAATACTCCCCGGCAACGGCGCCAGAAATTCTTCCTTCTACTTCTCAAGTGTGCGTTGGTTTTTCCCTTGAAGAGGAAAGGGTGATGCAACAAAGTAGAGGTAAGTATTTCCCTTAGTTTGAGAACCAAGGTATCAATCCAGTAGGAGTAACAAGATGGAGCAACAAGGAACCTGCACAAACACAAACAAACTTGCACCCAACGCGATAAAGGGATTGTCAATCCCTTCACGATTACTTGCAAGGTGAGATCTGATAGTGATAATGAGTAAATATAACTAAGTAAATAAAATTGCAGAAAAATATTTTTGGTGTTTTTATGTTTAGATATGAATATATAATATGTGAAATAGACCCGGGGGCCACAGTGTTCACTAGAGGCTTCTCTCATGATAGCAAGTATTACGGTGGGTGAACAAATTACTGTTGAGCAATTGATAGAATAGCGCAAAGTCATGAAGATATCTAAGGCAATGATCATACATATAGGCATCACGTCCGAGACAAGTAGACCGATACTGTCAGCATCTACTACTATTACTCCACACATCGACCGCTATCCAGCATGCATCTAGTGTATTAAGTTCATAACAAAAAAAGTAATGCTTTAAGCAAGATGACATGATGTAGAGGGATAGATTCATGCAATATGATATAAACCCCATATTTTTACCCTTGATGGCAACAACACGATTTGTGCCTCGCTACCCCTTCTGTCACGAGGTGAGGACACCGCACGGTATGAACCCAAAACCAAGCACTTCTCCCATTGCAAGAATCATAGATCAAGTTGGCCAAACAAAATCTATAACTCGAAGAGACTTACAAGGATATGAAATCATGCATATAATAATTCAGATTTGACTCAAATAATATTCATAGATAATCCGATCATAAATCCACAATTCATCGGATCTCAACAAACACACCGCAAAAGAAGATTACATCGGATAGATCACCATGAAGATCATGGAGAACTTTGTATTGAAGATCAAAGAGAGAGAGAGGAAGCCATCTAGCTACTAGCTATGGACCCGAAGGTCTGATGTGAACTATTCACGCATCATCGGAGAGGCAAGGGAGGCAATGGTGTTGATGAAGATGGCCTCCGGCAGGATGCCGGAACGGTCTCCCGATTGGTTTTTGGTGGCTCTGGAGGTCTGCGGCGGTGGAACTTGTTGGGGAACGTCGCATGGGAAACAAAAAATTTCCTACGCACATGCAAACCTATCCATGGTGACGAGCATATACGAGAGGGAGAGTTGATCTATGTACCCTTGTAGATCGCTAAGCGGGAAGCGTTAAGAAACGCGGTTGGTGTAGTTGAACATCTTCGCGATCCAAATCGCCGAGCGTCCCGCGATCTCATCACGATCCATCCCGCGATCCAATCACGATTCGTCCCGTGAGCACATCACGATCCGTCCCGCAATCTCATCACGATCCGTCTCATGATCTTGATCACGATCTGTCCCGCGAACTCATCACGATCCGTCCCACGATCTTGATCACGATCTGTCCCGCGAGCACATCACGATCCGTCCCGCGATCTCATCACGATCCGTCTCACGATCTTCATCATGATCTGTCCCGCGAACTCATCATGATCCATCTCACGATCTTGATCATGATCTGTCCCGCGAACGCATCACGAACTGTTCCGCAATCTCATCACGGTTCTTCCGATCTAGCGCCGAACGGACGGCACCTCCGCGTTCAGCACACGTGTAGCTTGATGATGATCTCCACCGTCTTGATCCAGCAAGAGGAGGTGGAGACAACAGAGAGTTCACCGGCAGCGTGACGGCGCTCCGGTGATGGTGGTTGTGGAGCAATCCCGGCAGGGCTTCGCCTAAGCACTGCGGAAAACTAATCTAGAGGAGCACCGGTGGAACGGGTAGCACGTGGCCGTATTTTCTGTCAAAACCCTAGCTATTCCACCAGTATATATAGGAGGAGAAGAGAGGAGAGGCAGCCAAGGGCCTCTTTGGTTCGGCCGACCTAGAGGCAGGGGAATCCTATTCCACCTCCAATCCAACTTGGAGTAGGATTGCTCCCTATTGGCTGATTTTTGGCCTTTTTCCTTTAGCCCTTTTTTCTCCTGCGCCATGGGCCTTCTAGGATGATTTACCAGCCCACTAAGGGTTGGTTATTATTCTCCCACAGCCCATGGACTCTCTAGGGTCGAAATACCCTTCCCGGAGGTCTCCCGATACACTACCGGCACTCCCGGTACACTACCGATGAGTCCGAAACTTTTCCGGCGACCAAACTAGGACTTCCTATATATGAATCTTTACCTCCGGACCATTCTGGAGCTCCTCGTGACATCCGGGATCTCATCTGGGACTCCAAACAACCTTCGGTCACCACCATACATAACTCTACACTACCGAAACGTCACCAAACCTTAAGTGTGCAGACCCTGCGGGTTCGAGAACTATGTACACATGACCGAGACACCTCTATGGTCAATAACCAATGGCGGGACCTGGATGTCCACATTGGTTCCTAGATATTCTACGGAGATCTTCATCGGTCGAACCTCTATGTCAAGGATTCAGTTAATCCCGTATAACGTTCCCTTTGTTCTTCGGTATGTTACTTGCCCGAGATTCGATCGTCGGTATCTCCATACCTAGTTCAACCTTGTTACTGGCAAGTCTCTTTACTCGATCCATAATACAAGATCCCGCAACTAACAATTAGTCACATTGCTTGCAAGGCTTATTGTGATGTTGCATTACCGAGTGGCCCCGAGATACCTCTCCGTCACACGGAGTAACAAATCCCAGTCTTGATCTATGCCAACTCAACAGACACCCTCGGAGATACCTGTAGAGCACCTTTATAGTCACCCAGTTACGTAGCGACGTTTCATACACACAAGGCACTCCTCCGGTGTCCGTGAGTTGCATGATCTCATGGTCATAGGAACATATACTTGACATGCAGAAAACAGTAGCAATAAACTGACACGATCATATGGTACGTTTGTAGTTTGGGTCTTGTCCATCACATCATTCTCCTAATGTTGTGATCCCGTTATCAAATGACATCTCATGTCCATGGCTAGGAAACCTTAACCATCCTTTGATCAACGAGCTAGTCCATTAGAGGCATACTAGGGACATGGTTTTGTATATGTATCCACACATGCATTTAAGTCTCCGATCAATACATTTATAGCATGGATAATAAACGATTATCATGAATAAGGAAATATGATAATAACTAATTTATTATTGCCTCTAGGGCATATTTCCAACAGTCTCCCACTTGCACTAGAGTCAATAATCTAGTTCACATCACCATGTGATTCGCATTGTTATGAATCTAACACCCAATGAGTTCTGGGGCTCGATCATGCTTTGCATGTGAGAGAGGTCTTATAATCAACGGGTCTGTGACATTCAGATCCGTGTGTACTTTGCAAATCTCTATGTCAAATCGTAAACACCGCTACCACACTCCACTTGGTACTATTTCCAAATGGCTGCTCCACTATATGTATCCAGATTGCTACTATTAGTCATCCGGATAGGTGTTAAAGCTTGCATCGACGTAACTCTTTATGACGAACTCTTTATCACCTCCATAATCGAGAAACATCTCCTTAGTCCTTTGGTTACTAAGGATAATTTCGACCGCTGTCCAGTGATCCATTCCTGGCTCACTCTTGTACCCCCTGACGAACTCATGCCAAGGCACACACATGTGCGGTACATAGCATGGCATACTGTACAGAGCCTATGGCTAAGGCATAGGGGACGACGTTTGTCCTTTCTATTTCTTCTGCCATTTTCGAGCTTTGAGTCTTACTCAACTTCACACCTTACAAATCAGACGAGAACTCTTTCTCTGACTGATCCATTTTGAACTCCTTCAAAATATGGTCAAGGTATGTACTCACTGAAAGTCTCATCAAGCAATCTTGATCTATCTCTATAGATCTTGATGCTTAACAATTAGGTAGTTTTATCAAGGTCTTCCTTTGAAAATCACTTTCCAAACAACCGTTTATGCTTTCCAGAAATTCTACATTACTTTTGATCAACAATATGTCATCCACATATACTTATCAGAAATTCTATAGTGCTCCCACTCACTTTATTGTAAATACAGGTTTCTCGTAAACTTTGTATAAACTTCAAAAAACTTTTGATCACCTCATCAAAGTGTATATTCCAACTCCGAGATGCTTGCTTCAGTCCATGAAAGGATCATCGAAGCTTGCACACCTTTTAGCATTCTTAGGACTGACAAATCCTTCTGGTTGTATCACATACAACCTTTCCTCAAGTAAACCGTTAAGGAAACGATGTTTTGACATCCATCTGCCAGATTTCATAATTGAAAACGCAGCAACTGCTAACATAATTCCAACAGACTTTTAGCATCGCTACGAGTGAGAAAGTCTCATCGCAGTCAACTCCTTGAACTTGTCACAAACAACTTTGCAACAAGTCGAGCTTTACAAATGGTGACATTTACCATCAGTGTCTGTCTTCATTTTAAATATCCAGTTGTACTCAACGACCTGCCGTCCAACGAGCAAGTCTACCAAAGTCTATACTTGGTTTTCATATATGGATCCTATCTCGGATTTCATGGCCTCCAACCATTTGTCGGAATCCGGGCCCATCATCGCTTCTCCATAGCTCGTAGGTTCATCGTTGTCCAACAACATGACTTCCAAGAAAGGGTTGTCGTACCACTTAGGAGCAGTACACATCCTTGTCGACCTACGAAGTTCGATAGTAACTTGATCCTGAAGCTTCATGATCATCATCATTAACTTCCTCTTCAACTAAGGTAGGCTTCACAGAAACATCTTTCTGCGCTGCGCTACTCTCTGGAACAAAGGTTTAACAACCTCATCAAGTTCTATCTTCCTCCCACTCAATTCTTTCGAGAGAAATATTTACTCGAGAAAGGATCCATTTAAGCAACAAACACTTTGCACTAGGATCTGAGATAGAAGGTTTACCCAACTGCTATTAGGGTATTCTATGAAGATGCATTTGTCCGCCTTGGGTTCGACCGCATTAGGTGAAAACATTTTCCACACAAGTTTCGCAGCCCCAAATATTAAGAAATGACAACTTAGGTTTCTATCAAACCATAATTCACACGGTGTCATCTCAACGGATTTAGATGATGCCCTATTTAAAGTGAATGTAGTTGTCTCTAATGCATAACCCCAAATTATAGTAGTAAAATGATAAGAGACATCATAGCACGCACCATATACAATAGAGCATGACTATGATGTTCGGACACACCATCACACTATGGTGTTCCAGGTGGCGTTTAGTTGTGAAACAACTTTCACATTGTCTTAAGTTGTATGCCAAACTCGTAACTCAGATATTCACCTCCACGATCACATCGCAGACATCTTTATCTTCTTGCCACGATGATCTTTAAACTTCACTCTGAATCTGCTCGAATCTTTCAAACGATTCAGACTTGCGTTTCATTAAGTAAACATACACTATATCTACTTAAATCATCAGTGAAGGTAAGAAAATAACGATATCCACTGCATGCTACAAGACTCACTGGATTGCATACATCAACATGTATCATTTCCAACGAATCACTTGCCCACTCCATCCAACGGGGGTTTTAGTCATCTTGCCCAAGAGGCATGGTTCGCATGTCTCAACCGATTCGAAATCGAATGAGTCGAAAGATCCATCAGCATGGAGTTTCTTCATGTGCTTTATACCAATATGACATTTAGCGGCAGTGCCACAAGTATGTGGTACTATCATTATTATCTTTGTATCTTTTGACATCAATGTTATGAACATGTGTATTACTACGATCAAGATTTCAACAAACCATTCTCACTGGGTGCATGACCATTGAAGGTATTATTCATGTAAACAGAATAACCATTATTCTCTAACTTAAATGAATAACCATATTTGCAATAAACATGATCTAATCATGTCCATGCTCAACGCAAAACACAAAATAACATTTATTTAGGTTCGTCACTAATCCTGAAGGTAGAGAGAGCGTGCGATGTTGATCACATGAACCTTGGAAACATTTCCAAAACATATCGTCACCTCACCCTTAGCTAGTTCTCCGTTTATTCCGTAGCTTTTATTTCGAGTTACTAACATTTAGCAACCGAACCGGTATCCAATACCCAGGTGCTACAAAGAGTACCAGCAAGGTACACATTAATAACACGTATATCAAATATACTTCTATCGATGTTGCCAGCCTTCGTATCTACCAAGTATCTAGGGTTGTTCCGCTTCAGCGACCGCTCACCCCATAACAGAAGCACTTAGTCTCGGATTTGAGTCCAACTTTGGGTTACTTCACTGGAGCAGCAACTGACTTGCTATCCATGAAGTTTCCCTCCTTGCTCTTGCCCTTCTCGAAACTAGTGGTTTGATTAACCATCAACACTTGACGCTCCTTCTTGATTTCTACCTTCGCGGTGTCAAACATCGCGAACAGCTCAGGGATCAACATTTCTTTCCCCGGCATTTTATAGTTCATCACCAAGTTCTAGTAGCTTAGTGATAGTGACTTGGAGAACTACATCAATCACTAACTTATCTGGAAGATCAACTCCCACTCGATTCAAGCGATTGTAGCACCCAGACAGTCTGAGCACATGCTCAACGATTGAGCTATTCCCTTTCAGCTTGCAGGCAAAGAATCTTGTTGGAGATCTCATATCTCGTAACACGGGCACGAGCCTGAGATCACAATCTCAGCTCTTAGAACATCTCATATGTTCCGTGACGTTCAAAATGTTTCGGAGCCTCAATTCTAAGCCGTAATGCATGACGCACTAAACTATCAAGTAGTCATCGAAACGTGCCTGTCAGATGTTCACAACATCTACAGACGACGCTAGATGGGGTGGCGCACCGAGCGGTGCATTAAGGTCATAAGCCTTCTGTGCAGCAATGAGGACAATCCTCAGATCACGGACCCAGTCCGCAATATTTCTACCAACATCTTTCAACTCTATTTCTCTAGGAACATATAAAAATTCAAGCGAGCTACAGCGCGAGCTAGTAATCTACAACATGATTTGCAAAGGCACTACTGACTATGTTCATGATAATGAGTTCAATTAATCATATTACTTAAGAACTCCCACTCAAATTGACATCCCTCCGATCATTCGAGTGATACATGATCCAAATTCACCAACTCAAGTCCGATCATCACGTGAGTTGAGGTGGCTACAATGGTGAACATCATCATGTTGATCATATCTACTATATGACTCATGTTCGACCTTTCGGTCTCTTGTGTTCCGAGGCCATGTCTGTACATGCTAGGCTCATCAAGTTTAACCCGAGTGTTCTGCATGTGCAACACTGGCTTGCACCCATTGTATGTGAACGTAGAGTCTATCACACCCGATCATCACGTGGTGTCTCAACACGACGAACTTTCGCAACGATACACACTCGGGGAGAACATAATTTATCTTGAAATTAAGTGAGGGATCACCTTATAATGCTACCGTCGTCCTAAGGAAAACAAGGTGCATAAAAAGGATTAACATCACATGCAAATCATAAGTGACATGATATGGTCATGAACTTGTGCTTTTGATCTCCATCTAGAAAGCACCGGCATGATCTCCATCATCACCGGCATGACACCATGATCTCCATCATCTTGATCTCCATGAACGTGTCACCATCGGGGTTGTCACGCCCTGCATGCTTCTACTACTATTGCTACTGTTTAGCGATAAAGTAAAGCATTACATAGCGCTTAATGATTGACGCGCAGGTCATACAATAATTAAAGACAACCCTATGGCTCCTGTCGGTTGCCGTATTCATCGACATGCAAGTCGTGATAATCTATACATCACATGATCATCTCATACTTCACATATATCACATCGTGTAATTGGCCATATCATATCACAACATACCCTGCAAAAACAAGTTAGACGTCCTCTAATTGTTGTTGCATGTTTTACGTGGCTGCTACGGGTATCTAGCAAGAACGATTCTCACCTATGCATAAACCACAACGGTGATACATAGATTGCTTTTCAACCTTCTCAAGGACCGCCTTTGTCGGATCCGATCCAACTAAAGTGAGACAAACTGTCACCCGCAAGCCATCTAAGCAACAAGTTGCGTCGAGGGAACCGGTCTCTCATAAGCGTACGAGTAATGTTGGTCTGGGCCGTTTTATCTCACAATCCCGCTGAACCAAAATCTGACCAAGGGAGGAAGCAATCTAAGCATCAACACCCACAAACCTTTTGTGTTCTACTCGAGATCTCATCGAACCATCAACCTAGCTCATGATGCCACTGTTGGGGAACGTCGCATGGGAAACAAAAAATTTCCTACGCACACGCAAACCTATCCATGGTGATGAGCATCTACGAGAGGGAGAGTGGATCTACGTACCCTTGTAGATCGCTAAGCGGGAAGCGTTAAGAAACGCGGTTGGTGTAGTCGAACATCTTCGCGATCCAAATCGCCGAGCGTCCCGCGATCTCATCACGATCCGTCCCGCGATCCAATCACGATCCGTCCCGCGAGTACATCACGATCTGTCCCGCGATCTCATCACGATCCGTCTCACGATCTTGATCACGATCTGTCCCGCGAACTCATGACGATCCGTCTCACGATCTTGATCACGATCTGTCCCGCGAGCACATCATGATCCGTCCCGCGATCTCATCACGATCCGTCTCACGATCTTGATCATGATCTGTCCCGCGAACTCATCACGATCCGTCTCATGATCTGTCCCGCGAACTCATCACGAACTGTTCCGCGATCTCATCACGGTTCTTCCGATCTAGCGCCGAACGGACGGCACCTCCGCGTTCAGCACACGTGCAGCTTGATGACGATCTCCACCGTCTTGATCTAGAAAGAGGAGGTGGGGAGGAGAGAGAGTTCACCGGCAGCGTGACGGCGCTCCGGTGATGGTTGTTGTGGAGCAATTCCGGCAGGGCTTCGCCTAAGCACTGCGGAAAACTAATCTAGAGGAGCACCGGTGGAACGGGTAGCACGTGGCCGTATTTTCTGTCAAAACCCTAGATATTCCACCAGTATATATAGGAGGAGAGGAGAGGAGAGGCAGCCAAGGGCCTCTTTGGTTCGGCCGAACTAGAGGGAGGGGAATCCTATTCCACCTCCAATCCTACTTGGAGTAGGATTGCTCCCTATTGGCTGATTTTTGGCCTTTTTTCCTTTAGCCCTTTTTTCTCCTGCGCCATGGGCCTTCTAGGATGATTTACCAGCCCACTAAGGGCTGGTTATTATTCTCCCACAGCCCATGGACTCTCTAGGGTCGAAATACCCTTCCCGGAGGTCTCCCGATACACTACCGGCACTCCCGGTACACTACCGATGAGCCCGAAACTTTTCCGGCGACCAAACTAGGACTTCCTATATATGAATCTTTACCTCCGGACCATTCTGGAGCTCCTCGTGACGTCCGGGATCTCATCTGGGACTCCAAACAACCTTCGGTCACCACCATACATAACTCTACACTACCGAAACGTCACCAAACCTTAAGTGTGCAGACCCTGCGGGTTCGAGAACTATGTACACATGACCGAGACACCTCTACGGTCAATAACCAATGGCGGGACCTGGATGTCCACATTGGTTCCTACATATTCTATGAAGATCTTGATCGGTCGAACCTCTATGTCAAGGATTCAGTTAATCCCGTATAACGTTCCCTTTGTTCTTCGGTATGTTACTTGCCCGAGATTCGATCGTTGGTATCTCCATACCTAGTTCAACCTCGTTACCGGCAAGTCTCTTTACTCGATCCATAATACAAGATCCCGCAAATAACAATTAGTCACATTGCTTGCAAGGCTTATTGTGATGTTGCATTACCGAGTGGGCCCCGAGATACCTCTCCGTCACACGGAGTAACAAATCCCAGTCTCGATCCATGCCAACTCAACAGACACCCTCGGAGATACCTGTAGAGCACCTTTATAGTCACCCAGTTACGTTGCGACGTTTGATACACACAAGGCACTCCTCCGATATCCGTGAGTTGCATGATCTCATGGTCATATGAACATACACTTGACATGCAGAAAACAGTAGCAATAAACTGACACGATCATATGGTACGTTTGTAGTTTGGGTCTTGTCCATCACATCATTCTCCTAATGATGTGATCCCGTTATCAAATGACATCTCATGTCCATGGCTAGGAAACCTTATCCATCCTTTGATCAACGAGCTAGTCCATTAGAGGCATACTAGGGACATGGTTTTGTCTATGTATCCACACATGCATTTAAGTCTCCGATCAATACATTTATAGCATGGATAATAAACGATTATCATGAATAAGGAAATATGATAATAACTAATTTATTATTGCCTCTAGGGCATATTTCCAACAGAACTTGCTCTCCTCATCTGTTTTCGAGGGTTTCCGTATTTATAAGGCCGCCTGGAGTTGAGAACACGTAAAGAGGTGGCTCGAGGAGGTCACGAGCCCCCTAGCCGCGGCCAGGGGGGCCCGCGCCTCCCAGGCTCGTGGCTTCCTCGGGCCGCCTCTCTGGTATATTTTTCTTCATGTATTTTTTATATTTTCCGAAAAAAATCACGGCGAAAGTTTTATTCCATTTGGACTCTGTTTGATATTCCTATCTGCAAAAGGTCAAAAATACGAAAAAAACAGGAACTGACACTGGGCACTGGATTAATAAGTTAGTCCCAAAAATCATATAAAATAGCATATTCATGCATATAAAACATCCAAAGTTTATAATATAATAGCGTGGAACGATCAAAAATTATAGATATGTTGGAGACGTATCATAAGTAAACATAGCAGGGCCGAGCCATGAAGTTAGCATAAGCCGGCCGTCCAAACAAGGCATGATAAGGGCTCTTGATCTTACCCACCTCAAACCATAAGGACTCCACTCTATAGTTGTATTCATTGCCAAAAGCTACTTCCAAAGAAATCCTGCCCACCGGATGCGCCGACTTACCCGGCACCACACCATGAAAAACAGTGGACGAAGGTTTTAAGTCCTTGTCGAGCAACTTCATCCGCCGGAAGGTGTCATAATATAGGATGTTTATGCTGCTGCCGCCATCCATGAGCACCATGTTCAACATATCCACCCACTTGGGGGCCACAACCAAAGCCAGCCGCCCCGGGTCATCAACACGTGGCGGGTGATCTTCACGGCTCCATGTTATGTCATATTCAGACCACTTTAGATACTGTGGAAGAGCCGGCGTAACTGCATTGAATGCCCGTTTTCGCAACTTCTGGTCCCGTCTATTGAGACTAGTCGTGAAGACGTGGTACTGCCCGGAGCTGAGCTGCTTCGGGTTACTCTTAAAACCGGACTGATTCCGCTGTTGCTGCTGTTGTTGATTATTATTACCAGAGTGCGGCTGCTATCCCACGTGATTATCCTGACCCGGATGACCGGATGCTGAACCGCCAGAACCAAATCCGGCTCCTGACCTGCCAGAACCAAATCCAGCTCCTGACCCGCCATGTCCTGGGCCGCCTAGTGGGCCGCCACCGCGATGGTTAGGTTGTGTGACATACTGCTTGAACTTCTGCATAAAAGAACAACTCTCCCATGTATGATTTGACGGCCTATCAGGCAAACTGTGATTCGGACAAGGTCGCTTAAGCAACTCTTCCATGTTCGAGGAAAAATTATCTCTGCCCGAGGGCGGTCCAAACCTCATGTTGCCCTTGGGATGATTCTGCTGGGCATTGGTATTGGCCACCAGCTCTGGCCCTGCTTCTGGATTCTTGCATTTACTCTGGCTACCATTATTCACTGCACCCTTGCCCCGCTTGCCCTTCTTGCCTTGACCAGCCTTTTCCTCATCAGAACCCGGATCCTTCGTGCTGTCTGAGTCGGCGTACTTCGTGAGAGCCGTCATGAGCTCTCCCATGTCCTGACACGTACGCTTGAGCCGGCCAAGTTTCTGCTTCAGGGGAATAAAGTGGCAGTTCTTCTCCAAGATCAACACTGCTTGAGCCGCCGTGATCTGCTCTGATGAATGAAGAATTTTCGAGACCTGCCGTACCCAATGATGAGCCGACTCGCTTTCCTTTTGGACACAGTGATCAAGATCCACAATGGTCATAGGCTGCTTGCACGTCCCTTGAAAGTTTTTAATGAATCGAGCCCTGAGCCACGTACGAGCCGGGACTTCATGCATCATGACGAAATACTTGGCACAAACCGCCTCACTAATATCCAGCATCTCCATGTCCAGGCCTCTGGGGGTAAATCAGCGGTGTAATTTGGGACCTTGCGGGGACCTTGGAAGTCTTTCGGCAACCGCTCGCTCCGGAGAGCCGGCAATAGACACGGCATCCCTCCCGTCCTGGGGATTACTTCTGCCCCTACGGAAACGGAAGGCCCGGGCTCTTGGTAAGCCGGCGCCTCTTGCGGGCTTCCCGCATGGTTTACACATGCCTGTGTATCTCTTCGCGGTCGGTGACCCGTTGGAATCTCTCTGTGATGGTTGCTGCTGGAACATGCTGGTGACTTGTAGCGCCAGCTAAAGCTACGGCTAGGAAGAGGGGTTGAATGGACGCGGCTCCGGCTGTGGGCATACCTCTCTTGTTGGGCCATGGCCGTCTGCAAGTACTCGATGGCGTTCTGCACGTCCTTCGCAAAGGGTGCTTCATCCGGGATAGGGATTGTCTCAAGCCGGGTAGCTGCTGCCACCATATTCTCAGCCGGGTCAGAATAATGACCCGCCGGTGTTGGAAAGCCCCCAGGTGAAACTTGGTTACGTTGGGTCGGATGAGTCGCGGGCCGTTCCGCTGGGAAGCTCTTGGGCGCGCCCGCGGCTCGCCCCGCCCCAGGGGTATTAAAGAGGTTCCTCGCTTCATAACGCTCTGGTAGACGGGACTGATGCCTCCTCCGGTGTACCACCGTTGCTGACATTTGCTCCAACCCTAGACGGAAAGCATCTGTCTTGATACGTTCTGCCTCTTCTTCCATCTGGACCTTCAGCTCAGCCATCCTTTGTCGTTCCTCTACCATCCGGCCCTTGATCCTTGCAATCTCTAAATTCCGAGCTGCTTGATTATCTGGTGTGACTTCAGTGGCCACGAGAGCCGCGAGTTCATCCATCAGCTCCAGAAGAACTTGAGCCGGCGACGGCGGGTTATCACCCGAAGTGGCGGCTCCCACGGCTGCGTTACTAGCGGCTGGGGCTGATCCCTCCATGAACACTGCCGGATGAACCGGAGGCCATAGAGCATCCGACTCAAAGCTATCCGACTCAGGGTAGACATCGTCATAGCCCCCAAGGCCACCGTTGCGGGGCTGGTACACTGATTCTGTTTCTCCACTTGAAGATTCATCTTCTGAATAGACAAGGGTTTCCTGTGACCCGGAAGCTTCCAGATTCCTCCCTTGCGTGAAGCCTACGAACACATGCTTCTGACCCGGATTGGCGCGAGTCGGCTGCATGTTACTTGCAGATTGGAGACGCCGAGCCGGCTCGACGATGTTGGTGCAGACGTCCGGCCCGTGTGTAGATCAATCAGCCTTTCCGATGAAAACATGGATCCCGCCAAACGGAACCCGGAATCCATACTCTACGGACTCAGCATCAAGCCCCCAGCCGGCATCGTCGATGTAGAACCGGCCGCGGCGACTCTTGCTCATCCTTCCGACCACGTATCCCTCGAGCCCTAGGAGAGAGCCCTTTGAGAACTCCACACCACCAAGCGCAAGCCCCACGATGGGCGCCAACTGTCGTGGATTTATCACGGCATATGTCATGGTGAACGAACTTGGATTCGAGGCCATCGCTAACGTGATGGACTCAAAGGGGTTGATCAGGATGAAAGACACGAGTTTACCCAGGTTTGGCCCCTCAAGTCGAGGTAATAGCCTACGTCCTGCTTGTTCTTGTATTGCTTGTTGTATTGATTACAAGGGAGCTAAAGCTTGACCTAGTTCTCGATAACCTGATCTCTAAGTCGCCCCGGGTCTGCCTTTATATAGGAGGTCAGGACCACGGGTCTTTACAATTGTCTAACCGAGTCTCATTGTCTATCCGAGTCTTCCTCTATCTTCTTGTCCAAGCTGCCCCCGAGCGTCTTACACGTCCGGGTCTTCTCCCGTTCGGGCCACCTTGCGGCCCACACCTTGAGCCGCCTATCTTCCTAGGCCGTAGACTTTACGGCTCACCCTTGGGCCGGCTCACGAGCCATCAATGTGACCCGGAACCTTAATGGCAGGTCATATTGCGGGGTTATATCCCCAACAAGTACCAAGTGCAAGCATTCTCAGAGTAGTCATGCATTTCTGCTTAGTAGAGAAAGAGAGTTGACCACAATAATTCCTTGTGAGTTTGAAGTAGTCCTCTTTTGCCTCCACTCCGTCCACAATGCGCAAAAACAACGACGAAACCATGGATCATCTAGAAAAGTTGGGTTTGGAGCAAAGTAGTCCTTCTGCAATAACTTTGCTCCGGATACCCTATCCCGCTTGATCACTCTTCTTCCTTTGTTGAGCCCTTGAAATTGAAAATATGCTTCACTTGTCCGTCCATTTCCTCTCATGAGCACAATCATGTCCACTTCTTCGTTCGAATCCGAGAAATCGAAGAAATCCTCTTGAATCATTTGATTAAGCTCCGTCAGTACATATTTCTCGCCAGACCAAGCATTGGAATCCATCATTTTCTCTAATAAAATCACAAAAAATTTGACCAGACAATGTGTCAAACACATCAATCACAAGGCGGAGCCAAAGAGTTGCAAGGCGTACCACGGTGGATTTCGGGCCGATGACGACGCTCCCCGCGACTAGAACAGGAGAGAGGACTGCTCTGCCAGAGCTGGCAGGACAGAGGCTAGGAACGGTTATGAAGCACGCGTAGCGGCGGAGCTGCGAGACGGACGACACGAAGGAGGAAGAAGAGAGGAAAGAGCAAATGGATCTGGCAGGTTTGTAGGGTGGATTTGATGCAATTTGCGGTGGGTCGGGCTATCGGATCTGACGTGACAGACGTGTCCGGACGCATCCATGTCTGTCACATATTTAGACTGGATATGAGGGATACCGGTCAGCTCGAACGTTTTAAGCCCGTTTAAGACGCCCGGCTAGATCAAAAATTTATGATCAGTTAGTGACCGGGCAAACTAACCAAGCGTATGAGGCGTGTAACCGTGTTGGGGCCCATCAAAGCTGTGTAACCGTGGAAGCTAACTAATGACTTCGATTCAGTCCTTGTCAACGCTCCTGTATGAATCCCCTCCTATAAATTGAAGGCAAGCACGCCAAAGATTCGCAATGATATGATAGAGAATGACACGCTCGCACACACTTCCGGTATAACGAATAGTTTTTGAAAACTTGCGTTGATTTCCCAAACGGAGTACCCACGCAAGGCCTACTCGTCCGTGAAAGCTGGTTAGTTTTCTCCCTGCATGATTAAACATCGCGCGCGCGCACGCCTTCAAAACAGGAGCCTGCGTTGACCTTTACCAAATCTGCGTTCATTTCCACCAGAATTCCACGATGTACGTTCACACTTCACACGACGGCTCCTCACCCATGGAAGTTCAGTATATATCTAACTTGCAGTCGTGCTGATCGAGAAGACCCGCCATGTCTGCTGCCGCGTTGCTCCTGGTGGCCGCGCTCGTCACCCTCGGCTCCGGCCATGGCGTCGAGGCCTTCGACCCTAACCCTCTCCAGGACTTGTGCGTCGCTGACGCCACGTCCAAAGGTGAGGAAACACCGTACCGGCCGTGCTTGGAGTCTATCATTCTGGTCTCTCCTCCCTCCGTTCTAATTTACATGGCGTCCACACTTTTCGATAATCAACTTTGAGTAATGTTTTGACAAATAAAACTTCTATTTTTTAATGTTATAATGTTTATGCCACACTGCTTGCTCTCTCGTTCCAAATTATTTGAACAAGTAGCCTTGTTAAAAGTCAAACTTCTTTAAGTTTGATCAATTCTATACAAACATGTGTCTACGTCTTATGATGAATCCAATGATATATGTTAAGCATTCTAGATGTAATTTTTATAAACTTGATCAAAATTGGTGAAGTTTGATTTTTTTAAATCTCTATATGCACTACATTATGGAATGGAGGGAGTACATCACTAAAATTAGGTTCACTGGATTAACCGTAAAATAAGTTTAGTACTGTATAATTGATGTTGTAGATATTGGCTAGAGAAGTTTGGTCAAACTAAGAGAAAATTGACTCGAGACAAAGCTAGAACGCCAATTAATTTGAAAAGGGGTAGCACACATTATTGGTGTAATTGATGATCAAAGCTAAATCATAGAAACAATAATGCCACATGAATGGGAACATAGGATACGAGAGTACTTCATAATGTGATCATTTTAAAGTCCTACACATCTATATGTACTATGCAGTGCGCGTGAATGGATTGTCGTGCAAGGACCCGGCGGCCGTGGTGCCGGACGACTTCTTCTTCTCCGGCGCGGACAAGCCGGGCGGCACGACGAGCCAGCGCTACGGGTTCTCAGCGCTGACCGTGCAGATCCCGGGCCTGAACACGCAGGGCCAGTCGCACGCCCGCGTTGACCTCGCGCCAGGGGCCGTCTTCCCGCCGCACTACGCCACTACCACCCCAGGGCAGCTGAGACGACCGTCGTGTTGGACGGCTCCGTCTTCTTCGGCTTTGTCTCCTCCTACCCAGACAACAAGTTCTTCGCCAAGGTGCTCTGTTAGATTAAACACTCTCAGGATCAACACACGCGAGGTAGACACAGGGTGGAAGATGACACGGGAGAGACACCAGACACACGAACGCAGGTGAGGCAGTTTTTGCCACGCGCGTGAAATTCTGCGTCTTTTCTTTTTTGCTTTTATTCAGTCTAACGACTTTGCTGGTCATGATCCGGTTTTTCCGTACCATCACACGGGCAGATCGTGGCCTGCATCTACGAGTTTACAGGGAGAAGAATAAGTAAACTATGACCTACTCAGCCGCAACACAAACACAGTGTGTTTCTGGCATTATTTAAGCAAACCAAATAACTAACTACTTGACTGAAAAACTGAAGCGTGTCATGTTTAACACAACATTTCACCCCCTTAGACTTGGACCAACGACTTTAGATCCTCCATGCCAATTTTCCTTTTCAGCTCTTGAAACCTGAACCTGGGCAAGGGTTTTGTCAGAATGTCTGCAAGTTGATCATTGGTTCTGACATGTTCCACTGCAAGCTTTCCTTCTTCAACACAATTTCTCACAAAATGACGTCGAATGTCAATGTGCTTGCTTCTTTCATGGAACACTGGGTTTTTACATAGCGCAATTGTTGATTGATTGTCCACCCGAAGTATCCATTTCTTCTGCTCCTGGCCAAGTAAGTCACTTAGGACTCTTTGTAGCCACACACCTTGGCTTGCAGCTGATGCAGCAGCCACATATTCGGCCTCACAAGAGGATTGAGCCAAAAAAAATTGCTTCTGTGAACTCCATGACACCGGGCACCCCCCAAAGTAAAATAACACTCCAGACGTGCTTTTCCGGTCATCAATGTCACCTGCTAGATCACTGTCAGAGTAACCTAGTAGTTGCGGATCACCTTCTCTGAACCTCTTGTAACTGCAGCCAAGGTTCAGAGTCCCCTTCACATACTTGAGGATATGTTTTACTGCCATCATATGCTCCACTATAGGTTTCTCCATAAACCTACTTACGAAGCCAACAAAGTAGCTGAGATCTGGCCGTGTATGAATCAGGTATCTAAGACTCCCCACAACACTTCTATATTGTGTAGGATCAATTGTTTCTGCCTTGCTCTCTTTGCTGAGTTTCAGTTTGTTTTCCATGGGCGTGTGCATGAGATTGCTGCCAGTCATTCCCATTTTTTCAAGAATTTTTGTTGCATAACTAGTCTGACTCAAGGTGATTCCTTCTGCTGATTGTCTCACCTCAATCCCTAAATAGTAGCTCAGCATACCAAGATCACTCATGCTGGACTTTGACTTCATTTGTTTCTTGAAATCAGAGATGACACGAACACTTCCTCCTGTGATTATCAAATCATCAACATACACTCCTACTAACAACACTGAATTACCTTCACATTTCCTGTAGAGCCCAGACTCTGACGGACACCTCTCAAAACCAAATTCTTTTAGAGTTGAATCAAGTTTTGAATTCCAAGCTCTCGGAGCCTAATGGAGACCATAAAGCGCTTTGCTTAGTTTGTATACCTTGCTGTCATTTCCGGCTAGCTCAAACCCTGGTGGTTGACACACATAAACCTCCTCTGACAAATCTCCACTCAAAAAGGCCGACTTAACGTCCATGTGGTGCATTTTCCATCCAAATTGAGCAGCAAGGGCGACTAGCAATCTCACTGATTCAATCCGAGCCACTGGTGCAAAGACCTCTTCATAGTATTTTCCCTGTTGCTGCACGTATCCTTTAGCAACAAGTCTCGCCTTGTGCTTTATCACAGCTCCACTTGGACCCTTCTTGAGTTTATAAACCCACTTCAAACCAATTGGTTTGTGTCCCTTAGGCAACTCACACAACTTCCAAGTCCCATTGGACTCAATTGAGCTCAGCTCCTCCTTCATGGCTCTCAACCAGCAAGCCTCTTTCTTTGCTTCCAAATGATTTGCTGGTTCATCTAGTGCAAACAAACACAACCCTGCGTCAGCAAGTTTGCTCAGTAGTGTGTCTTCACATATATACTCGAGTGGGCGTGTCCCTTGTGGACCTTCAGAGGGCTCGGTGTACAGAGTCCCTGGAGTAATAGTAAAATGAGCAGGAGTCGCTGGTGAGCCATCCAGGTCGAATGGAATAGCCATTCCATCATTTACTTTCTTACTCCTATTCGCCTAACGAGGTGCCGCCACGAAGGAAGAATTCCCACTTGCCGCAACATTTTTTGATGCGATGGAAGCACTTATAGCTGCCTTCTCTGCCTCATCTGATTCAACCTGATCAGGATAATGAACAACAAAATGATCTTGAATCTCTTGCTCCAGAGATCTAGGGGAGTTCCATTCCCAGCATCTATCCTCCTCGAACACAGCATCTCGAGTCACAACTATCTTCTTTGTTTCTGGATCAAACATGCGATACGCCTTTGAGCTGCCCTCATAGCCAATAAAATCATTTGCCTACTCCTGTCTGATAGCTTGTTTTGACCTGGTCCAGTGAGCTTCACATGGGCTACACATCCAAAAGTGCGTAAGTGTTGAACCGTCGGCTTCTTCTCATGCCAGGATTGGTAAGGTGTCATCCCTTTGACACTCTTCGTGGGGGGCCTATTAAGGAGGTAAACTGCAGTTGCTACAACCTCCCCCCAGAATCTTACGGGCACTCCCATGCTTTTGAGCAAGCTTCGAGCCATCCCAACAACGGTTTGGTTCCTTCTTTCGACAACACCGTTGTGCTATGAGTGTATGGTGCAGTGAGGAAATGTTTGATTCCATGCTCATCACAGTGCTCAGCAAACTCCTTTGATGTGAATTCCCACCTCTGTCAGTCCGGATCGCTTTCAGCTTCAGATTTCGCTCTGTCTTAGCTGCCTTCTGAATTTTCTTCACCGCACTCAGAGCTTCATCTTTGCTGCACAAAAGTGCAACCCACATATATCGTGAGTAATCATCCACCAGCAAGAGGAAGTATCTCTTCCCACCGAGTGTTTCCGGGGTTATTGGGCCACACAAATCTCCATGAATGAGCTCAAGATGCTGTGATGCATGGTAAGTGGCTTGAGCTCGGAATGGGAGTCGCCTTTGCTTGGCAACTGTGCATCCATCACACACTTGTTCGATCTGCTCCAGCCGAGGCATGCCAACGACCATGTTCTCTGGTTCAAGAGTGCGAAGCAACCGAAAATTCACATGTCCATACCTCATATGCCAGAGCCTCGCTTCCTCCTTCGCATGAGCCAGTAGATAAACAGGTTCAGCCGGCTGAATGTTTAAGACATACATTCGGTTGCGAGTGCGTTTTACTTTTGCCAACACATTTCTCGGCCTGTCCCATACTGTCATGACACCATCTTCACTGGCATACTTGCAACCATTCTCATCCAATTGGCCTAGATTGATTATATTGCTTTTTAGCCGTGGAATGAAGTACACATCTGTCAGTACCTGGTGCTTACCTGACAGACATTGCATAAGCACTGAGCCATGCCCGCAGATTTCCACAGCCGATCCATCGCCAAATCTGACTTTGCCGCTTACTGCTCGGTCCAGCTCTGCAAATTTTTCAACACACCCAGTCATGTGGTTGCTTGCTCCTGTGTCCAAGTACCACGAGATATCCTGACTTCCACTCAACTTAGGTAGCACCTTCTCTTCATTCAGATACACATGCTCTGTTGATATGGACTCAACTGATAGCAATTCACATGCCTCAAGCATCAATAGTCCTGGTTCATCAACATCCTCTGCTTGCACAAGATTTGCCCACTCGCGCTTGGGCTCTGGACAGTCGGATTTAAAATGGCCCATCTCATTGCAGTTAAAACAACGAACTTTAGAGATATCAAACTTGTGATGCTTCTTTTGCTTGGATCCGTCCTTGTCGTCGCCGTTTGCGGCCTGCACACGATCACCGCGTCCACCGCGGCCACCACTGCGCCCTCGGCTGCCTCTACTGCCACAGCGAGCGCTGCTGCTACCGGCACCGGAAGACCCCTGGTTGCCCTTCATGATCTGCTCCAGCGCCTGGGTAACGAGCATGAGCTGCTCACTACCGCCACCGCCAGATTGGCGGCGCCGACCACGCTGGTTTTCTTCAAATGCTGCAAGACGCCCGACTGCCTCTGCCACCGTCATGGTAGTCATATCGCCCCACTGTTCTATCATGTTGACGATGTCGCTGAAGCGACTCGGGACAGCGTTGAAAAGGACCTCGATGACGGTCTTGTCCTTAACCGTCTCTCCCATCGACCATATCTCGCCGACGAGCGTCATGAGCTTCTGTGCGAAAACGCTTACAGACTCGCTATCCGCCATCTCCATGCGATCGAGCTGGCGCTTGAGTTGCTTCACTCGAGCCTTCTGGACGCGATCCTCGCCAACTCGCATGCGCCGGATGGCCTCCCAGGCCTCATGGGCAGTCTCGCAGTTGGCCACTGCCATCATCACCGTGTTCGGGACGGACTGGGAGAGAGCGGTGAATGCCTCATCATCCTTGCCCTGGTCAAACTCCGCAGTGCCCTCCAACGCCGACCACACGCCGAACGGATGGAGCAACACTCTCATCTTTACGGCCCATAGACCGTAGTTACAGTCGTTGAGCATCGGATATCGGATCGGGACACCGCCGGTCCTTGTCGGCACGCGCTGGACGACCACGGCGCCGTCATCTCCGGGCCTCCTTGCTGGCGGTGTGTACTTTCCGCCATTGCTGCCACCGCAGTTCAGATCCTTCTTCAGTGACATGTCTTGCATCGCCGATCACCGCCGCCACAACTCCTCCTCACTCCGCCGCCGTGCACCACCTCTCGTGAACCTTTGCTCTGAATACCAAATTTTAGATCAAACACTCTCAGGATCAACACACGCGAGGTAGACACAAGGTGGAAGATGACAGGGAAGAGACACCAGACACACGAACACATGTGAGGCAGTTTTTGCCACGCGTGAAATTCTGCGTCTTTTCTTTTTGCTTTTATTCAGTCTAACGACCTTGCTGGTCATGATCCGGTTTTTCCGTGCCATCCCACGGGCAGATTGTGGCCTGCATCTACGAGTTCACAGGGAGAAGAATAAGTAAACTATGACCTACTCAGCCGCAACACAAAAAATGTGTTTCTGGCATTATTTAAGCAAACCAAATAACTAACTACTTGACTAAAAAACTGAAGCGTGTCATGTTTAACACAACATTTCACCCCCTTAGACTTGGACCAACGACTTCAGATCCTTCATCCCAATTTTCCTTTTCAGCTCTTGAAACCTGAACCTGGGCAAGGGTTTTGTCAGAATGTCTGCAAGTTGATCATTGGTTCTGACATGTTCCACTACAAGCTTTCCTTCTTACACACAATTTCTCACAAAATGATATTGAATGTCAATGTGCTTGCTTCTTTCATGGAACACTGGGTTTTTACATAGCGCAATTGCTGACTGATTGTCAACCCTAAGTATCCATTTCTTCTGCTCCTGGCCAAGTAAGTCACTTAGGACTCTTTGTAGCCACACACCTTGGCTTGCAGCTGATGCAGCAGCCACATATTCGGCCTCACAAGAGGATTGAGCCACAATTTTTTGCTTCTGTGAACTCCATGACACTGGGCACCCCCCTCCCCAAAGTAAAATAACACTCCAGACGTGCTTTTCCGGTCATCAATGTCACCTGCTAGATTACTGTCAGAGTAACCTAGTAGTTGCGGATCACCTTCTCTGAACCTCTTGTAACTGCAGCCAAGGTTCAGAGTCCCCTTCACATACTTGAGGATATGTTTTACTGCCATCATATGCTCCACTGTAGGTTTCTCCATAAACCTACTTACGAAGCCAACAAAGTAGCTGAGATCTGGCCGTGTATGAATCAGGTATCTAAGACTCCCCACAACACTTCTATATTGTGTAGGATCAATTGTTTCTGCCTTGCTCTCTTTGCTGAGTTTCAGTTTGTTTTCCATGGGCGTGTGCATGAGATTGCTGTCAGTCATTCTCATTTTTTCAAGAATTTTTGTTGCATAACTAGTCTGACTCAAGGTGATTCCTTCTGTTGATTGTCTCGCCTCAATCCCTAAATAGTAGCTCAGCATACCAAGATCACTCATGCTGAACTTTGACTTCATTTGTTTCTTGAAATCAGAGATGACACGATCACTTCCTCCTGTGATTATCAAATCATCAACATACACTCCTACTATCAACACTGAATTACCTTCACTTTTCCTGTAGAGCCCAGACTCTGACGGACACCTCTCAAAACCAAATTCAGTTAGAGTTGAATCAAGTTTTGAATTCCAAGCTCTCGGAGCCTAATGGAGACCATAAAGCGCTTTGCTTAGTTTGTATACCTTGCTGTCGTTTCTGGCTAGCTCAAACCCTGGTGGTTGACACACATAAACCTCCTCTGACAAATCTCCATTCAAAAAGGCCGACTTAACGTCCATGTGGTGCATTTTCCATCCAAATTGAGCAGCAAGGGCGACTAGCAATCTCACCGATTCAATCTAAACCACTGGTGCAAAGACCTCTTCATAGTATTTTCCCTGTTGCTGCACGTATCCTTTAGCAACAAGTCTCGCCTTATGCTTTATCACAGCTCCACTTGGACCCTTCTTGAGTTTATAAACCCACTTCAAACCAATTGGTTTGTGTCCCTTAGGCAACTCACACAATTTCCAAGTCCCATTGGACTCAATTGAGCTCAACTCCTCCTTCATGGCTCTCAACCAGCAAGCCTCTTTCTTTGCTTCCAAATGATTTGCTGGTTCATCTAGTCCAAACAAACACAACCCTGCATCAGCAAGTTTGATCGGTAGTGTGTCTTCACATATATCCTCGAGTGGGCGTGTCCCTTGTGGACCTTCAGAGGGCTCGGTGTACAGATTCCCTGGAGTAATAGTAAAATGAGCAGGAGTCGCTGGTGAGCCATCCAGGTCGAATGGAATAGCCATTCCATCATTTATTTTCTTACTCCTATTCGCCTAACGAGGTGCCGCCACGAAGGAAGAATTTCCACTTGCCGCAACATTTTTTGATGTGATGGAAGCACTTATAGCTGCCGTCTCTGCCTCATCTGATTCAACCTGATCAGGATAGTGAACAACAAAATGATCTTGACTCTCTTGCTCCAAAGATCTAGGGGAGTTCCATTCCCAGCATCTATCCTCCTCGAACACAGCATCTCGAGTCACAACTAGCTTCTTTGTTTCTGGATCAAACATGCGATACGCCTTTGAGCCGCCCTCATAGCCAATAAAATCAATTGCCTACTCCTGTCTGATAGCTTGTTTTGACCCGGTCCAGTGAGCTTCACATGGGCTACACATCCAAAAGTGCGTAAGTGCTGACACGTCGGCTTCTTCTCATGCCAGGATTTGTGAGGTGTCATCCCTTTGACACTCTTCGTGGGGGACCTATTAAGGAGGTAAACTGCAGTTGCTACAACCTCCCCCCAGAATCTTACGGGCACTCCCATGCTTTTGAGCAAGCTTCGAGCCATCCCAACAACGGTTTGGTTCCTTCTTTCGACAACACCGTTGTGCTATGAGTGTATGGTGTAGTGAGGAAATGTTTGATTCCATGCTCATCACAATGCTCAGCAAACTCCTTTGATGTGAATTCCCCACCTCTGTCAGTGCGGATCGCTTTCAGCTTCAGATTTCGCTCTGTCTTAGCTGCCTTCTGAATTTTCTTCACCGCACTCAGAGCTTCATCTTTGCTACGCAAACGTGCAACCCACATGTATCGTGAGTAATCATCCACCAGCAAGAGGAAGTATCTCTTCCCACCGAGTGTTTCCGGGGTTATTGGGCCACACAAATCTCCATGAATGAGCTCAAGATGCTATGATGCATGGTAAGTGGCTTGAGCTCGGAATGGGAGTCGCCTTTGCTTGGCAACTATGCATCCATCACACACTTGTTTGATCTGCTCCAGCCGAGGCATGCCAACGACCATGTTCTCTGGTTCAAGAGTGCGAAGCAAGCGAAAATTCACATGTCCATACCTCATATGCCAGAGCCATGCTTCCTCCTTCGCATGAGCCAGTAGACAAACAGGTTCAGCCGGCTGAATGTTTAAGGCATACATTCGGTTGCGAGTGCGTTTTACTTTTGCCAACACATTTCTCTGCCTGTCCCATACTGTCATGACACCATCTTCACTGGCATACATGCAACCATTCTCATCCAATTGGCCTAGATTGATTATATTGCTTTTTAGCCGTGGAATGAAGTACACATTTGTCAGTACCTGGTGCTCACCTGACAGACATTGCATAAGCACCGAGCCATGCCCGCAGATTTCCACAGCCGATCCATCGCAAAATCTGACTTTGCCGCTTACTGCTCGGTCCAGCTTTGCAAATTTTTCAACACACCCAGTCATGTGGTTGCTTGCTCCTGTGTCCAAGTACCAGGAGATATCCTGACTTCCACTCAACTTAGGTAGCACCTTCTCTTCATTCAGATACACATGCTTTGTTGATATGGACTCAACTGACAGCAATTCACATGCCTCAAGCATCAATAGTCCTGGTTCATCAACATCCTCTGCTTGCACAAGATTTGCGCACTCGCGCTTGGGCTCTGGACAGTCGGATTTAAAATGGCCCATCTCATTGCAGTTAAAACAACGAACCTTAGAGATATCGAACTTGCGATGCTTCTTTTGCTTGGATCCGTCCTTGCCGTCGCCGTTTGCGGCCTGCACACGATCACCGCGTCCAACGCAGCCACCATCGAGCCCTCAGCTGCCTTTGCGGCCACAGCTAGTGCTGCTCCTACGGGCACCGGAAGACCCCTGGTTGCCCTTGATGATCTTCTCCAGCGCCTAGGTAATGAGCATGAGCTGCTCACTACCACCACCGCCAGATTGGCGGCGCCGACCACGCTGGTTTTCTTCAAATGCTGCAAGACGCCCGACTGCCTCTGCCACCGTCATGGTAGTCATATCGCCCCACTTTCTATCGTGTTGACGATGTCGCTGAAGCGACTCGGGACAGCGTTGAAAAGGACCTCGATGACGGTCTTGTCCTTAACCGTCTCGCCCATCGACCGTATCTCGCCGACGAGCGTCATGAGCTTCTGTGCGAAAACTCTTACAGACTCGCAGTCCGCCATCTCCATGCGATCGAGCTGGCGCTTGAGTTGCTTCACTCGAGCCTTCTGGACGCGATCCTCACCAACGCGCATGCGCCGGATGGCCTCCGAGGCCTCATGGGCAGTCTCGCAGTTGGCCACTGCCATCATCACCGCGTCCGGGATGGACTGGGAGAGAGCGGTGATTGCCTCATCATCCTTGCCCTGGTCGAACTCCGCAGTGCCCTCCAACGCCAACCACACGCCGAACGGATGGAGCAGCACTCTCATCTTTACGGCCCATAGACCGTAGTTACAGTCATTGAGCATCGGATATTGGATCGGGACGCCGCCGGTCCTTGTCAGCACGCGCTGGACGACCATGGTGCCATCATCTCCGGGCCTCCTCGCTGGCGGTGTGTACTTTCCGCCGTTGTTGCCACCGCAGTTCAGATCCTTCTTCGGTGACGTGTCTTGCATCGCCGATCACCGCCGCCACAACTCCTCCTCACTCCGACGCCGTGCACCACCTCTCGTGAACCTTTGCTCTGAATACCAAATATTAGATCAAACACTCTCAGGATCAACACGCGCGAGGTAGACACAAGGTGGAAGATGACAAGGGAGAGACACCAGACACACGAACACAGGTGAGGCAGTTTTTGCGACGCGTGAAATTCTGCGTCTTTTCTTTTTGCTTTTATTCAGTCTAACGACTTTGCTGGTCATGATCCGGTTTTTCCGTGCCATACCACGGGCAGATTGTGGCCTGCATCTACGAGTTTACAGGGAGAAGAATAAGTAAACTATGACCTACTCAGCTGCAACACAAACACAGTGTGTTTCTGGCGTTATTTAAGCAAACCAAATAACTAACTACTTGAGTGAAAAACTGAAGCGTGTCAAGTTTAACACAACATGCTCCACAAGGGCGACGTGTTTGCCATGCCGCAGGGGCTCATGCACTTCCTCTATAACAACAGCACCGCCCCCGCCGCACTCTACACCAGCCTCAGCAGCCAGAACCCCGGGCTGGTGCTCCTTGCCGACGCGCTCTTTGCCGGGGCGCTCGCCGATGACCTTCTTGCCAAGACGCTCCTCGCGGACAAGCACACCGTGGATAACATCTGGGCAACCTTTCGGCGTTCTTGAATGCTTAATCCAATCTCCTAGTGATTTATCTCATTTTCTCAGGCATAGTAATCTCTATGTGTTTGTTCATGATGAAACTTTTGCAATGGAATTTGAAATAAAATATTGCGAGTGATGTTCCATCACGCAAACGACCTTTTCCGATGCAAGTATCATGAAGTGAAACTTGAGGGGGAAAAAGAGAAGTAAACAAGAAGATTGTATTGAACTTTTTTTCGCGAAAAAAATTGTGTTGAACTTTACAAGTTTTAAATTAAGTGAAATATAACTCATGAAAAAATAAGGGTAATATGATACTACTAGTGCATTCTTCCATTTTTTTGCTTGCCCTTTTTGCACAAGTGTTGACGAGGATATGTATCTAAGGTAGGTCCTAGGCATGACCTAGACCCCCCTACCTAAGGACATGGCATTGGAGGACTTGAAGATCATGGACAAGATTCCGACTGGATTTCGAGTGGCGCTCAAGTCACTCGGCAGGCAATCCACTCGGAGACTTCTTTCTTCACTCGATGGTCGACTGTCAGGGGCTTAGTTTCAAAAATACTCCGAGTGTCGAGCAATCCTCACACTCAGTGGCTTAGTTGCGAACATGCTTTCGCCTAAGTTAAATGCCCCGCCGAGTAGATAGTAATACATCCACTCAATGTCCTAGCCACGGATAAATCTTCGCCCAGGGTCAAAAATATTTCGAGTGTTGAGCAATCCTCACACTCGGGGGCTTAGCTGTGAACATGTTTTCGCGTAAACCTAAAAACAAACTCAGTCGAACAAACAATTGAAAGCCAAATACAGATAAATCCAAAGATTTAATCCCAGATAATTTTTTTGTGAGAAATCAAAAGTGCTCACGCCTAAGGCCTGAATTAAGTTTTAAAGCTGATACAGTTTCACTCGGCATACCGAGGCAAATAAAGTTTTCTTCCAAAGATCAAGTTTTTAAGCACCTGACGGGCTTGCTGGCTCGACGAAAGTGTCCAAGTCAATGTCGTCTGAGATCCTGGTGGCTGCGCCAATGAAGTTCTCCATGAAATCTTCAAACTAGAGTTTCTTCATGTTAACCACTCGGAGCTCCTTCAGCTTGTCTTCCCTCACTTCCTTGCAATGGACCCTCACAAGGGAGAGCACCACGTCGGCACTGCAGCGAGCAGTAGATTTCTTCCAGGCTTGCACTCGACTGGGGAGGTCGTTCAGGCGTGGCATCACAGATGTGAGGTCGAGCTGAAGAGTGTCTTCAGGCCACAGCTCCTTGTCGATCCTCTCCATTGCAATTTTCAATCAAAGGACATACGCTTGGAGACCTTGAAGCCTGAAGTTGACTCTAAGCATGTCCATGGCCACCGCGTCCCCAACAGGTGACTTGGTAGGATCCAGGTTGGGCTCGATCTCCTCGATCTCTTTCTCAAAGTCTTGGCAGAATTCTGGGAAAGAAGAATGAGAGAATGGGATAAGGACTGGTAAGATGCAGTCGTCAAGGGTTCCATAAAGTTCAGTCGACAAAAAAACTCACCGTTGAGCAGAATATACATCTTCCTCGAGAATTCTCCCAGATGCCTCTCCAGGCCGTTGCTCCTCTTGGTTAATTGCTTAGTCTTCTTGATGAGGTCCACACGCTCTTGCTTCGGCTTCGAGTTTTCTTCTTCCATCCTCTTCGCGACAGCCAGCCTCTTGTCGACAGCTTCAGTTTTCTCCTTCGCCACATGTTGGGCATCGGCGAGCGCTTTATCCTTGTCCTCCAGCGTCTTCTTCATGGAATCTAAAGAAACAACATTGTTGAGTCACGCTTGGAGTCGACGGTTTTCATTGCGTACGTCTATTCGAGTGAAAGCACTCGGTTCAAGGCATGGAAAGTGTAGATGAGAATGCAGTGGGTCGAAGAAAGTTACCTCCCAGAGTTTTCAGCTGGACGCGCACTAGCTCCAAAGCATTATTGGAGGTATCCAAGTCCACGCGCAACCGGTTCTTTCATCCTCAAGATCCTTGTACTGTGTTCCAAGTTCACAAGCCCTCTGAAATCAACAAAGAAAGAAATTCAATCGACAAAAAATTCTAGCACGGAAATGCAGAAGAACGAAAACGGTCGATTGGGCAGCGCCCCGCCCCACTACCCTGGAGTAGCGTCATATCATGGTTGATCAATGATGTTCATGAAACCTGCGTCGAGGGAAAAGAGAATCTAACCAAAAGTACACTCGACATGTCAAGTGGCTCGTGGGCAGCGCCCCGCCCCACTACCCTAGAGTAGCGTCATATCATGGTTGATCAATGATGTTCATGAAACCTGCGTCGAGGGGAAAGAGAATCTAACCAAAAGTACACTCGAGATGTCAAGTGGCTCGTGTACTCCGCGTACTGTAAACGAGTTCAAGACAGTCTTTATCAGACCCCCGCGAGTGCAAGCACCCGACGACGGTCTCGGGGACTACACCCAGTGGGTTCACTTAGAGTGCCCCCACTGGAACGGTTAACACATGATCCGTCGAGTGTTTCGTCGACCCCGTTCCACACCTTTGAAAGAGCGTCTTCGGAATAGAACGATCAGAAAGAAAAAATAATACACTAGACATGTCGAGTGGTGCTCGTACTCCGCGTACGACAGAAATTCCGATATCGAGTTTTCAAGACTACTGCTCATCATCTGCGATTAACAGTAGCCTCGGGGACTACACCCAGTGGGTGCACTTAGTGTGTCCTCATTGGTTATAAAACAGTTGACAAGGTCTGCCCTGTCAAACTTCCGTCGCTCAATCTGTCGAGTGACGTTCTCCCCCCCCCCCCACTCAGTGAAGTGTCTATCCTTATGTAGCGTCATATCATGGTTGATCAATGATATCCATGAAACCTACAAGGTAGCCTCGGAGTGGTGAGGCGGAAGGCAAACGTATCCTGCATACGACAAACTCTAAGACCCCTGCCAAGTCAAGCACTCGACAGCGGTCTCGGGGACTACACCCAATGGATGCACTTAGCATGCCCCCACTGGATCTGCCAATTCTCGACCTGTCGAGTAGCAGAAAATATCCATCAATGGAACATCCGTCACTCGATCTGTCGAGTGACATATCCCCTACAATTCGTGAAGTGCAATCTATCCTTATGTAGTGTCATATCGTGGTTTATCATTGATACCCATGAAACCTACAAAGTAGCTACGGAGTAGCACGGTTAAAGGCAAACGTATCCCGAATACGACAGGCTCTAAGACCCCTGCCGAGTCAAGCACTCGACAGTGGTCTCGGGGAATACACCCAGTGGGCGCACTTAGCCTGCCCCCACTTAACCAAAAGCTACTCGACTAAGACCTGATCTATTCGAGTGGAGAGCTCCAAAACATTATATGAATGGATAATAAACACCCACTGGGTGTGCAGTCAAAGAAGACAGGAATTCAATCGGAAATGTACGTACAATCGAACTTACTCGGACATTCGTGCGAAGCGCTGTGCTGGCATCATAAGCCAACTTGCTGGCCTTGTACGCCTCCTTCGTGCGCAGCAGCATCTGCTCCGCCTGGATCATGGCCTCCTTTGCAGCTCCGGTCTGATCTTCCGGAACGCGACACAGAGGACAAGCCGTCATCGGCGCGAGCGGCATAATGATGGGAGCAGTCGAGGTAGTCTGGGCAGGTCCGGTTGGAGTCGACGTCACAATGGTAGAAGCAGCTGGAGGGGCACTCGTCAGAGGCACTGCTGGGTCAGCTCTAATCCGCATCGAGTCACTCATCCCCTGGGAAGACTCCGCGGTCGACCGTTGAGGCGTCTGCGCAGATGAAGTTCGTCGAGTGCGTATGCGCGGAGTGCTCAAGGTCTTGCGTCCACCTCCCGTACCCCCAGGGTGTTCTTCATCGTCTTCCAGCTGGATGATTTCTGCAACTGTCAATCGACAGAATTAACTTTGGCATTCGACAAATCATATTCAATAAGCAGAACTGAAGAGTGGATTACCTCTGTGAGAAGTGGCTGCATCGGCAGTGTCTACATCCATGGCATCCCCTCCATCACGTTGAGGCGACGTCACTGAGGTAGCAGCTCTGATGGATCGAATAACATTCAGAAGACAAGGATTTCAAATCACAGTCGACAGTGAGAATTCAAAAGTAAACAGTCACGTGGAGACGACAGGCACAACCATCTTCATGCGAGGCAAGGCTTTGCAAGGTTTGGCCACAATCACTTTGGGTTGCTTCGTAGATCGTTCGCTTGACTCAACAGTCGAGGGACGGCTCCGCTTCGGGTTGTTCTCGCTTGGGCCCGAAGCCCTGTCCTCAATAACAGCAGGATCTTGGCGAGCCTTGGAGCGGCATTCAAAGCGAGGAGGTGACTCGACTTTTGGCTCGTTTTCGTACGAGTTTTCGTACTCGTCCTCGGAGTCTTCTGAACCGTCGCCGTCCACGCTGCCGCCTTCATTCACAACACCATCTTCAACTTGGTTCCCATTAGGAACAGGCGAGTGCATGTGCATCCACTCCTGCATGATTCGAACAAAAAAGTTAGGTCATAAATCAATATATCACTCGATAGTACAAGTACATCAGTCGACACCGCACAACTCACAAGATTCTTCGGCGGGTTTTCGGCCGAGTAAGGTTGGATCCTCTTGGCTCCCAAAGGGTTGTCGCATGCTCCAGTGATGCTGCAAAGCCACTGCTCGACAGTTTTTTGCGGAACCTCTTCTGGGTGTGTCCTGGTCGAGTCCTCAGGGCCCGCGTAGTGCCACATGGTGTGATCTCTGGCTTGGAGCGGCTGAATACGTCGACTGAGAAATGTTTCCAATAGATCCATGCAAGTCACTCCACCTCGAATCAGTTGCACCACAGCTTCAACCAAGATTCCCACTTGGACATGTTCCTCTTCGGTCACCCTCAAAGACTTGGGGACAGCTGTACAGTCAGTTGTATAGGGGGAAGGCCAGTCGACATGTTGGGCCATGCTATGTCTTTGCAGTAGAACCAAGTCGACTGCCAGCCTCTAACACACTCAGAAAATTCATGGCAGGGAAAGAACTACAGGCTCTTTTCTGAAGTCCTAAATGTTGGAAATATGCCCTAGAGGTAATAAATAAAGTGTTATTATTATATTTCCTTGTTCATGATAATCGTTTATTATCCATGCTATAATTGTATTGGTTGGAAACACATTGCATGTGTGGATAAATAGACAACATTGTGTCCCTAGTATGCTCTAGTGAACTAGCTCGTTAATCAAAGATGGTCAAGGTTTCCTAGCCATTGACATGTGATGTCATTTGATAACGGGATCACGTCATTAGGAGAATGATGTGATGGACAAGACCCAAACTACAAACGTAGCATATGATCGTGTCAGTTTATTGCTACTGTTTTCTGCATGTCAAGTATGTGTTCCTATGACCATGAGATCATGCAACTCACGGACATAGGAGGAGTGCCTTGTGTGTATCAAACGTCGCAACGTAACTGGGTGACTATAAAGGTGCTCTAAAGGTATCTCCGAGGGTGTCTGTTGAGTTGGCATGGATCAAGATTGGGATTTGTTACTCCATGTGACGCAGAGGTATCTCAGGGCCCACTCGGTAATACAACATCACAACAAGCCTTGCAAGCAATGTGACTGAGTGTTAGTTGCGAGATCTTGTATTACGGAATGAGTAAAGAGACTTGCCGGTAACGAGGTTGAACTAGGTATGGAGATACCGACGATCGAATCTCGGGCAAGTAACATATCGAAGAACAAAGGGAACATCGTACGGGATTAACTGAATCCTTGACATAGAGGTTCGACCGATAAAGATCTTCGTAGAATATGTAGGAACCAATGTGGACATCCAGGTCCCGCCATTGGTTATTGACCGTAGAGGTGTCTCGGTCATGTCTACATAGTTCTCGAACCCGCAGGGTCTGCACACTTAAGGTTCGGTGACGTTTCAGTAGTGTAGGGTTATGTATGGTGGTGACCGAAGTTTGTTCGGAGTCCCGGATGAGATCCTGGACGTCACAAGGAGCTCCGGAATGGTCCGGAGGTAAAGATTCATATATAGAAAGTCCCACTTTGGTCACCGGAAAAGTTCCGGGCTTATCGGTAGTGTACCGGGAGTGCCGGTAGTGTACCGGGAGACCTCCGGGAGGGGTATTTCGACCCAAGAGGCTTCATGGGCTGTGGGAGAGTATTAACCAGCCCTTAGTGGGCTTGTGTAATATCCACAACAGGCTCATGCGGCTGGGGGAAGAATCCCAAAGGAAAAAGAGTGGAAAAAGGCAAAAAAGGGAGAGTCCTACTCCTACTAGGAGTGGAGGAGGAGTAGGACTCCTCCCCCTTGGCTTTGGCTGACTCGAAGAGGGGCTCAGCCCTGTTCCAGCCCTCATCCTCCTCTCCTCCTATATATACTGGTGGAATAGAAGGGTTTTTGCACAAAATTTACGGCCACGTGCTACCCGTTCCACGAGTGCATAGTTTCTCCTCTAGATCTGTTTTCTACAGTGCTTAGGCGAAGCCCTGCCGGAATTGCTCCACCACCATCACCGGAGCGCTGTGACGCTGCTGGTGAACTCTTCCTCCTCTCCACCTCCTCTTGCTGGATCAAGACGGTGGAGATCATCATCAAGCTGCACGTGTGTTGAACGCGAGGTGTCGTCCGTTCAGTACTAGATCGGAAGGATCGTGATGAAGGCCACGGGATGTTCGTGATTGGATCGCGGGACGGATCGTGACGAGATCGCGGGACTGTTCGTGATTAGATCGCGGGACGCTCGGCGATTTGGATCGCGAAGATGTTCGACTACACCAACCGCGTTTCTTAACGCTTCCCGCTTAGCGATCTACAAGGGTACGTAGATCCACTCTCCCTCTCGTAGATACTCATCACCATGGATAGATCTGCATGTGCGTAGGAAATTTTTTGTTTCCCATGCGATGCTCCCCAACAGTGGCATCATGAGCTAGGTTGATGGTTCGATGAGATCTCGAGTAGAACACAAAAGTTTTGTGGGCGTTGATGCTTAGATTGCTTCCTTCCTTGGTCGGATTTTGATTTAGCGGTATTGTGAGATGAAGCGGCCCGGACCAACATTACTCGTATGCTTACGAGAGACCGGTTCCCTCGACGCAACTTGTTGTTTAGATGGCTTGCGGGTGGCAGTTTCTCTCACTTTAGTTGGATTGGATCCGACAAAGGCGGTCCTTGAGAAGGTTGAAAAGCAAACTAGTGTATCACCGTTGTGGTTTATGCGTAGTTGAGAATTGTTCTTGCTAGATACCCGTAGCAGCCACGTAAAACTTGCAACAACAATTAGAGGACGTCTAACTTGTTTTTGCATGGTATGTTGTGATGTGATATGGCTAATTACATGATGTGATATATGTGATGTATGAGATGATCATGTGATGTATAGAATTTCACGACTTGCACGTCGATGAGTACGGCAACCGGCAGGAGCCATAGGGTTGTCTTTAATTATTGTATGACCTGCGTGTCAATCATTAAGCGCTATGTAATGCTTTACTTTATCGCTAAGCGGTAGCAATAGAAGTAGAAGCAGGGCTGGTGCCACAACCCCAATGGCAGCACATTGATGGAGATCAAGATGATGGAGATCATGGTGGTGTGCCGGTGATGATGGAGATCATGGCGGTGTTTTGAAGATTGAGATCTTAAGCACAAGTTCATGGCCATATCATGTCACTTATGAATTGCATGAGATGTAATCCTTTTATGCACCTTGTTTTTCTTAGTACGGCGCTAGCATTATAAGGTGATCCCTCACTTAAATTTCAAGATGAACTGTGTTCTCCCTGAGTGTGCACCGTTGCGAAAGTTCGTTGTGTCGAGACACCACGTGATGATCGGGTGTGATAGACTCTACGTTCACATACAACAGGTGCAAGCCAGATTTGCACGTGCAGAACACTCGGGTTAAACTTGACGAGCCTAGCATGTACAGACATGGCCTCGGAACACAAGAGACCAAAAGGTCGAACATGAGTCATATAGTAGATATGATCAACATAATGATGTTCAGCATTGAAACCACCTTAACTCACGTGATGATCAGACTTGAGTTGGTGAATTTGGATCATGTGACACTCAGATGACCTGAGGGATGTCAATTTGAGTGGGAGCTTTAGTAATTTGATTAACTAAACTCATTATCATGAACAATAGTCTAAGTAACCTTTGCATATTTATGTTGTAGATCAATGGCTCGCGCAGTAGCACCCCTGAATTTTAATGCGTTCCTAGAGAAAGCTAAGTTGAAAGATGATGGAAGTAACTTTGTTGACTGGGCTCGTAATCTGAGGATTATCCTCACGGCTTCCCAGAAGTCATATGTCCTTGATGCACCACTTGGTGACCAACCAGAAGACATGACCTCCGAAGACGTTAAGAACGCTTGGGAGGCTCGTGCTGGACACTACTCAATAGTTCAGTGTGCAATATTGTATGGCTTAGAACCGGGACTTCAAAGACGTTTTGAACGTCATGGAGCATATGAGATGTTTCAGGAGTTGAAGTTTATCTTTCAGAAGAATGCCCGGATCGAGAGGTATGAGACCTCCAATAAATTCTATGCTTGCAAGATGGAGGAGAACGGGTCTATCAGTGAGCACATACTCAGAATGTCTGGGTATTCAAACCGTCTAGCTGAGTTGGGAATTTCCCTTCCGCCAGAGGCGATCACTGATAGAGTTCTTCAATCACTGCCACCTAGTTAACAAGAGCTTTGTAATGAACTATAACATGCACGGGATGAACAAGTCAGTCACCGAGCTGTTTGCGATGTTGAAAGTCATTGAGTCTGAAATCCAGAAAGAACATCAAGTGTTGATGGTCAATAAAACCACTAGTTTCAAGAAAAATGGCAAGGGCAAAGGCAAAGGCAAGAAGGGTAAAACCAAGAAGGATGGCAAAGCAGTTGCTACTCCTACAAAGAAGCCTAAGCATGGACCTAAGCCAGAAACTGAGTGCTTTCATTGCAAAGGAACTGGTCACTGGAAGCGGAACTGCCCCAAGTACCTGGCTAACAAGAAGGCGGCCAACGACAAAGAAGGTATATATGATATACATGTTATTGATGTGTACCTTACTAGCTCTCGTAGTAGTGCCTTGGTATTTGATACCGGTTCGGTTGCTCACCTTTGCAACTCAAAGCAAGAACTACGGAATAAACGAAGGCTGGCAAAGGACGAAGTGACGATGCGCGTAGGAAATGGTTCCAAGGTTGATGTGATCGCCGTCGGCACGCTCTCTCTTCGATTACCATCAGGATTAGTGATGAACCTGAATAATTGTTATTTAGTGTCTGCGTTAAGCATGAACATTATATCTGGATGTTGTTTATTGTGAGATGGTTACTCATTTAAATCAGAGAATAAAGGTTGTTCTATTTATATGATTAATATCTTTTATGGTCATGCACCCAATGTTAGGGGTTTATTCATATTGAATCTTAATAGTGATGACACACATGTTCATAACATTGATGCCAAAAGATGTAGAGTTCATAATGATAGTACCACTTTCTTGTGGCACTGCCGTTTAGGTCATATTGGTGTAAAACGCATGAGGAAGCTCCATGCTGATGGACTTTTGGAGTCACTTGATTTTGAATCACTTGACACATGTGAACCATGCCTCATGGGCAAGATAATTAAAACGCCGTTCTCTGGAACAATGGAACGGGCAAGTGACTTATTGGAAATCATACATATTGATGTGTGCGGTCCAATGAATGTTGCAGCGCGCGGTGGATATCGTTATTTTCTCACCTTCACTGATGACTTAAGTAGATATGGGTATATTTACTTAATGAAACACAAGTCTGAAACGTTTGAAAAGTTCAAGCAATTTCAGAGTGAAGTTGAGAATCATCATAACAAGAAGATTAAATTTCTGCGATCTGATCGAGGAGGTGAATATCTGAGTTATGAGTTTGGCAGTCACTTAAGACAATGTGGAATTGTTTCACAGTTGACACCGCCCGGAACACCACAGCGTAATGGTGTGTCCGAACGTCGTAATCGAACCTTATTAGATATGTTGCGTTCTATGATGTCTCTTGCCGATTTGCCACTATCGTTTTGGGGTTATGCATTAGAGACAGCTGCATTCACTTTAAATAGGGCACCATCAAAATCCGTTGAGACGACGCCATATGAACTATGGTTTGGCAAAAGGCCAAAGTTGTCGTTTCTTAAAGTTTGGGGATGTGATGCTTATGTCAAAAAGCTTCAGCCTAAAAAGCTGGAACCCAAAGCGAAGAAATGCATCTTCCTAGGATACCCAAAAGAGACAATTGGGTATACCTTCTATCTCAGATCCGAAGGCAAAGTGTTTGTCACTAAGAACGGAACATTTCTTGAGAAAGAGTTTCTCTCGAAAGAATTGAGTGGGAGGAAAATAGAGCTTGATGAGGTTATTAAACCTTTACTTCAACCAGAAAGTAGCGCAGCGCAGAAAGATGTTTCTGTGGAACCTATGATGGTAGAAGAGGAAATTAATGATGATGATCATGAAGCTTCGGATCAAGCTACTATTGAACCTCGTAGGTCGACAAGGACGCGTACTACTCCCGAGTGGTACGGCAACCTTGTCGTGGAGGTCATGTTGTTAGACAACAATGAACCTACGAGATATGGAGGAGCATTGATGGGCACGGATTCCGAGAAATGGTTAGAGGCCATGAAATCCGAGATGGGATCCATGTATGAAAATAAAGTATGGACTTTGGAAGTACTACCTGAAGGGCGAAAGGCCATTCAGAACAAATGGATCTTTAAGAAGAAGACGGACGCGGACGGTAATGTCACCGTCTATAAAGCTCGACTTGTGGCAAAGGGTTTTTCACAAGTTCAAGGAGTTGACTACGATGAGACTTTCTCACCCGTAGCGATGCTTAAATCTGTCAGAATCATGTTGGTAATAGCTGCTTATTTCGACTATGAAATTTGGCAGATGGATGTCAAAACGGTGTTCCTCAACGGTTTCCTTGAGGAAAAGTTGTATATGATGCAACCCGAAGGTTTTGTCGATCCAGAGAATGCTGACAAAGTTTGCAAACTCCAACGATCCATTTATGGACTGGTGCAAGCATCTCGGAGTTGGAATAAGCGCTTTGATGAGGTGATCAAAGTGTTTGAGTTTATACAAGTTTATGGAGAAGATTGTATTTACAAGAAAGTGAGTGGGAGCTCTATAGCGTTTCTAGTATTATATGTGGATGACATATTACTGATTGGAAACAACATAGAAATTCTGGAAAGCATGAAGGAATATTTGAATAAGAGTTTTTCAACGAAGGACCTAGGAGAAACTGCTTTCATATTAGGCATTAAGATCTATAGAGATAGATCAAGACGCTTAATAGCACCTTCACAGAGCACATACCTTGATAAAGTTTTGAAGAAGTTCAAAATGGAGCAATCCAAGAAAGGGTTCTTGCCTGTGTTACAAGGTGTGAAGTTGAGTAAGACTCAATGCCCAGTGACTACAGAAGATAAAGAAAAGATGAGTGTCATCCCCTATGCTTCACCCATAGGCTCTATCATGTATGCAATGCTGTGCACAAGACCCGATGTCAGCCTTGCCATAAGTATGGCCAGAAGGTTTCAAAGTGATCCTGGAATGGAGCACTGGCAAGCGGTCAAGAATATCCTTAAGTACCTGAAAAGGACTAAGGAAATGTTTCTCGTTTATGGAGGTGATGAATAGTTCGTCGTAAAGGGTTACGTCGATGCAAGATTTGACACTGATCCGGACGTCTCTAAGTCACAAACCGGATACGTATTTATTATTAACGGGGGAGCGGTAAGCTGGTGCAGTTCCAAGCAAAGTGTGGTAGCTGATTCTACGTGCGAAGCGGAGTACATCGCAGCCTCGGAGGCAGTGAAGGAAGGTGTCTGAATGAAGCAGTTCATGACAGATCTTGGAGTAGTGCCTAGCGCACTAAATCCAATAAACCCGTTCTGTGACAACACTGGTGCCATTGCTCTAGCCAAGGAACCAAGGTTTCACAAGAGGACCAGACACATAAAGCGACGCTTCAACTCCATCCGGTTCTACATCGAGGAGAAGGACATAAATATTTGCAAAGTGCACACGGATCTGAATGTTGCAGACCCATTGACTAAACCTCTTCCAAGGGCTAAACATGATCAACACCAGAACTGCATGGGTGTTTGATTCATTACCATGTAAATCACATAGTGATGTGAACTAGATTATTGACTCTAGTGCAAGTGGGAGACTCTTGGAAATATGCCCTAGAGGCAATAAATAAAGTGTTTATTATTATATTTCCTTGTTCATGATAATCGTTTATTATCCATGTTATAATTGTATTGGTTGGAAACACATTGCGTGTGTGGATAAATAGAAAACACGGTGTCCCTAGTATGCCTCTAGTGAACTAGCTCGTTAATCAAAGATGGTCAAGGTTTCCTAGCCATGGACATGTGATGTCATTTGATAATGGGATCACGTCATTAGGAGAATGATGTGATGGACAAGACCCAAACTACAAACGTAGCATATGATCGTGTTAGTTTATTGCTACTGTTTTCTGCATGTCAAGTATGTGTCCCTATGACCATGAGATCATGCAACTCACGGACATAGGAGGAGTGCCTTGTGTTTATCAAACGTCGCAACGTAACTGGGTGACTATAAAGGTGCTCTACAGGTATCTCCGAAGGTGTCTGTTGAGTTGGCATGGATCAAGATTGGGATTTGTTACTCCGTGTGACGCAGAGGTATCTCAGGGCCCACTCGGTAATACAACATCACAACAAGCCTTGCAAGCAATGTGACTAAGTGTTAGTTGCAGGATCTTGTATTACAGAACGAGTAAAGAGACTTGCCGGTAACGAGGTTGAACTAGGTATGGAGATACCGACGATCGAATCTCGGGCAAGTAACATATCGAAGAACAAAGGGAACATCGTACGGGATTAACTGAATCCTTGACATACAGGTTCGACCGATAAAGATCTTCGTAGAATATGTAGGAACCAATGTGGACATCCAGGTCCCGCCATTGGTTATTGACCATAGAGGTGTCTCGGTCATGTCTACATAGTTCTCGAACCCGCAGGGTCTGCACACTTAAGGTTCGGTGACGTTTCGATAGTGTAGAGTTATGTATGGTGGTGATCGAAGTTTGTTCGGAGTCCCGGATGAGATCCTGGACGTCATGAGGAGCTCCGGAATGGTCCGGAGGTAAAGATTCATATATAAGAAGTCCCAGTTTGGTCGCCGGAAAAGTTCCGGGCTTATGGGTAGTGTACCGGGAGTGCCGGTAGTGTACCGGGAGACCTCCGGGAGGGGTATTTCGACCCAAGAGGCTTCATACGCTGTGGGAGAGTATTAACTAGCCCTTAGTGGGCTGGTGTAATAGCCACAACAGGCCCATGCGGCTGGGGGAAGAATCCCAAAGGAAAAAGAGTGGAAAAAAGGCAAAAAAGGGAGAGTCCTACTCCTACTAGGAGTGGAGGAGGAGTAGGACTCCTCCCCCTTGGCTTCGGCCGACTCCAAGAGGGGCTCAGCCCTGCGCCAGCCCTCATCCTCCTCTCCTCCCATGTATACTGGTGGAATAGAAGGGTTTTTGCACAAAATTTACGGCCACGTGCTACCCGTTCCACCAGTGCATAGTTTCTCCTCTAGATCTGTTTTCTACAGTGCTTAGGCGAAGCCCTGCCAGAATTGCTCCACCACCATCACCGGAGCGCCGTGACGCTGCCGATGAACTCTTCCTCCTCTCCACCTCCTCTTGCTGGATCAAGACGATGGAGATCGTCATCAAGCTGCACGTGTGCTGAACGCGGAGGTGTCGTCCGTTCGGTACTAGATCGGAACGATCGTGATCAAGGCCACGGGATGTTCATGATTGGATCGCAGGACGGATCGTGACGAGATCGCGAGACTGTTCGTGATTAGATCGCGGGACGCTCGGCGATTTGGATCGCGAAGACGTTCGACTACACCAACCGCGTTTCTTAACGCTTCCCGCTTAGCGATCTACAAGGGTACGTAGATCCACTCTCCCTCTCGTAGATACTCATCACCATGGATAGATCTGCGTGTGTGTAGGAATTTTTTTGTTTCGCATGCGTTGTTCCCCAACACTAAACCCCCACACAACTGAAGCACATGAGTCTTCCCGTCCGCAGGGAGAGCTTTCTTCACAGTGTGGGATCTGACCGTAAAGATGTGCTTGAACAACCCCCAATGAGGAGAACAGCCCAGAAAACACTCGCACAAGGTGATAAAGGCTGACAGATAGGAAATCGCATTCGGTGGGAAGTGATGGAGCTAAGCACCGAAAAAGTTCAGAAAACCCCTAATGAATGGGTGTGGAGGCATAGAAAAACCTCGTTCGACGTGGGAGAGGAAGAGGACCCGCTCCCTGTCGCGCGGCTCCGGCTCGCACTCTCCCTCCGGCAACCTCTAGGCGTCGTCCGCCACGAGCTCATCGGCGACAAGGCCCTCCATGTCCTCACGAGTGACTACAGAGGGGAGAAAGCCCCCTTGCATCCATCCCGCCGGCATGGTGAACCGAGCCGTCGAGGGCTTCTTGCCCTTGTTCTTCGACGCCCCCTTCTTGGCGTGCTCTAGCTTCTCCGTGACGCCCTTCGTCATCACGGTGACACCTCTCGTCGGAGAAGAACAAGATGAGGCGCTGGAGACAGGGGAGGCAGAGGAATAGAGGAAGTTTGGGGGAAAGTACTGTGCGAACCGCAGCGCTCCAAAATTTATATCCCGTCGAGTGCCTCGCTGACTGGTGGACCCGCGAGATCACCGCGCACGCCAACCGCAGTCTGCGTCTGGTACGTGGCGAAATGACCGGCGTGGAAATCGAGGCATCATGCCCCCACTTGCTCTGATCGTGGCGTCATCATCGCACGCGCGCGCTTCCCAAATTTTCGTATCCCGCGAAACCCGGGTCTGACAGATCAACCCGCCACCCCCGAAGATTCCTTCGGGTCATTCGGAACAAAATTGACACAAAACATTCACTCGGGTATTTTCAAGGATGAACGGACCCGGGCGAATGGCGAAGAGTTCATTCGACGCAAGTTTCGTTGAAGTCCCGAATATCATTCAGAAGATTTGATACCTTATATTGAAATGGCATCGATATACCCATTCACCACTCGAACCCCGATCCATTCGGGGGCTAATGACGAGGATATGTACCTAGGGTAGGCTCCTAGGCATGACCTAGACCCCTCTACCTAAGGACATGACATTGGAAGACTTGAAGATCACGGACAAGATTCCGACTGGATTCCCAGTGGCGCTCAAGTCACTCGACAGGCAATCCACTCGAAGACTTCTTCCTTCACTCGACGGTCGACTGTCACTCGAAAGACCTCGTTTCCACTCGATGCCAGAAGACCAGAAGCCACCTCCAGGAGGCCAACGGGTAGGCGCTAGGTTTTACGTCATTAGTACTTTTTATTACGTACGTTACCAGTAACGGCAGTCTTTAAACCCACGATCGGACCCTTAGATGCTGGGCAATTATGAGGGGCAGCGGACTCTATATAAGCCGCCCCTCCCCTCTGTCACAAGGGTTCACAACCACTGTAATCTCAACATTCCACACGACAAAGCTCCCGAGCACTGAGACGTAGGGCTATTACCTCCACGAGAGAGGCCTGAACTCATACATCTGTGTGTACACCCTCGTCATAGCTAGGACTCTGCCCTCTCCTTTCGTACCCCTACCTTCTACTGTCAGGCTCGTTCCCATGACAAGTGTCTTTTTATTTCGTGGATGGTCCAAAGTCACGATATTTCATTATAGAGTTATTTTCGTATTCCAAAATAATTAGAGATAAAACTTCGGGTCATGTGTAGTTACCACCATGGGTAAAAAATTATTTCCAAAGCAATTTTCTATGCATGGTGGTAGCTACACACTCTTTGACATATGAATCTTCTTTTATATATGAGGTGTTGGACTTCTTATGGCATTGTCACAAGTACATTTTGTTGTATAGAAAGGATTTTTTTTCTCACTTTTAGTTGTCTTTTTTATTATCTTTTTGACACAAGTGCATTTTCGTTGTGTAGCAAAGGCCTTTTCTCACTTCTCTCAATTTTTTCGATTGCCTTTTTGGCACAACTGTCTTTTTACTTCGTGGCTGGTCCAAAGTTACGATATTTCATTATAGAGTTATTTTCGTATTCTAAAATAATTTACCAAAATAATTAGAGATAAAACTCCGGGTCATGTTTAGTTACCACCATGGGTAACAAAATATTTCCGTATTATGCAATGTGAATGTAGTAAGTTCTAGCACACATGGTACTATGCATTGTGAGTGGCCTAAGGCCTTAAGATTTGCACACCCATTTTAACATTTTCGGATATAAGAAACGTTGACGTATGTTTGAACACTAAATGAAGCAACCCCTCACAACCTGTGTACAAGTCCATCTCCTATTTTGAGCCTAACTTTGACCATTGACTTAACAAACGAAAAGAAAAAAGAGAGTCGGCATCTTCCTTCCGTTGTGCTAGTCCAATTCTTGGTACCCCTATGTCCCCCATGGATCAGGCTTCCTACTCCACCAGTACCAGGGCTGCAATGCATGATCAAAATAAAAACCGAGAACCATCCTTGTTCTTAAGCTTCCCATGAAAGGTTTTGATCCACCTCCGTGGTCTCCTCGGGATGCATGTAATCAGAACTGATAGAGAGGCAGCTTCTCGTCGATTCCACACAACAGTACAGAGAGAGAGAGCATGACATCGCTGTTACTCTGTCGATTGATGAATTCCTAAATCGGCAGTAGCCAAAAAATACTGACGAGAAGGACCCTGCACGTTCTGAACCGACGTCAATGCATTGTCAGACGCCCCAAATTACATCTGGAAGTATTTTTGCTTCTGGGAGAGGGAGAATTCTGTCTGGTTTTGGGGTCTTCAAAAAGAAAAGAAAATGAAAAAAGAAATTGACCAGAGTGGGATTTGAACCCACGCCCTTTCGGACCAGAGCCTTAATCTGGCGCCTTAGACCAACTCGGCCATCTGATCATTGTGATATTTGCTTCTTCAACACCATACTTATCGCATAAATATTTGCCAAGCCATTCAGACCTCTGTTAACTTGATGAATATTCGGATAGTGAGCTTGGTATAGGTTGCAGACTTCCGCAAAACCAGATATGACTTCCGAATGGCCTGGATTGGAGTGAGCTATGACTCTGGCGAGTGTCCAGTTGTCAGCTAGCAGCACAAGCAAACATGAAGCTTAGCTAGTGCATACCTCCGTGCTTCTTATCACATGATGATCACTACATGAGATGAAAACTAGAACAAGTAGGTCCAACGTGAAACATCAGCCATTACACCGGTGTCGAATCAGATTTATCCTTACACATTACATCAGAACAACATCAGATTATGTCTGCTTAGGTGTTCCATCGATATATACATTCAGCAACGACTACCACAGGAACCAAAAAAAGGGCAGTTGACCGTGAGCTTTCCTAGCTTATTCCTCCTCGCTACTATGTGTTGTACAACAATGCTTGCCTACTACGCTAACACTACAGGGCAACTCATTTCACTCTACAATGCCTGTTACACGCTCCTCCTGCTTAACCGACAACCACCCCCGCGTCTTCATCAGCATGCCGGTTGTTGCCCCTGAACCTCAGCCCGACATCATCGTCGTCCTGATGATCCAGAGGAATCAGTGCCAGGTCGTCGTCTCCTGAACCTGGAGTCTCGTCGGGTTCGTTCGACCGACGGGAGTCCTCGCCAAAGTTGTGCAGCCTCCGACCAATCAGATAGCGGTCATCCCTGATGGAGTTGTGCAGGTTGGTGAACCAGACATGGAATCTCTTGCCACAGAAGAAGAGTGTGCTGAATATCAGGCAACCAAGCCACGCGAAACGATAGACTGCTGAGTTCACGATCAGTGGGTAGCCCAGCACCGGGAACACGCCCCTTGCAAGGACGTATGGAACACAGAGAGCAGTAAGGAGCTTCGTGATGATGGGGGTTATAATTTCGTGCAGGACCCATAGACCTTTCAAACGGGAGAAGCCATCCTCTCTTACTCTCTCGAACTTCATCCTCCAGCTTTCATCAACCAAAGGTGCCATTTGATCCAGCATAACCTGGAAAGAGTACCCAAGACAAACAATCAACAAACAATTCAAACATTCATATACCCATGGTTATAAAGAAGTTTATCGGATTAAATGGTTTAAAAGTAACTGCAAAGTCATTGAGGGCTTGAGTGGATCAGACAGAATCAGAGATTTGCAATCTTACCAGTCTGGTCCAAATTTTCAAGAATATTAATCCAAGTGCCCAATCCTGATACAGCAGAAAAACTGGGCTCTCGTCAATAGGCACCCGCATGGGTACAATCACCAGCAGCTCAAAGAGCAGTCCAATCAGCACGGGGATAACAAAGATCTGGAAAGAACATTATTCATGGTTAAGACACTAGAGTACAGGCCTTGTAATCATAGACCACGCTTACAAATGCAAACTGAGATACTTGGAACAAGCTCAGTGCAGATGAATTACCCATATTGACAGGAGAGCGGAACTCTTCAGGACAATAGAGCACCACTTGCAGATCTGTTGTACCAGGAAGCCCAGACGCCGTGATCTAATGTAGTCAATTGCATATCTGGTTCCAGCTGCTGCACTCCAGATAATATAGCAACCGATGCTAAAAGAAAACAGATCTGAACAAGAGACAAGAAAACCACAAGTTTAGCAAAGTGTTACTACATTACATAAACCTCAGAAATATGAAAGACATATAGCAAACAATGCAAGGGGTAAGCAGTACAAATATCAGCAAATTACCGTTGCACTTGATGCCATGTGTGATTGGCAGGCGGGGAACAGCCTCGAAAACTAGACGGCCAAGTGAGATAGGAATAACAATCATTCCAGCATTGAATATGAGAAGCGTCATCCATGCCAGCACAAGCAAGAGTATGATACGGAGTGCAAAACTGTACCTTCAAAAGGTAAAGAATTATTAAGAGGACTTAACTAGTGATAAATTTTAGTAGTAACAGTATATACACTAATACGAGAGAGATTTCTTGCTCCCAGAGCACAATGGAGCTTGATTTTTTAAAAGTTCAAAAATGAGATTTTTAAGTTTCAAACAATTCTGAAATGAAAACATGGAGTTTTATAGCGAATGTTACATGTGCAAAATACATGGTCTTTTTTGTGTATAGCTCACACCAAAAGGTATTTCTTCATGATATTTACAGAGATGTGGTGTGCATCTCTATGTATGCTGAACTTCAAATCTGACGGGCTACGTGGAGCCCCAGGATCCAAAAGGAATTTCCATACTTATACTGATTATTTAGCATAGATGCTAGCTTTCTCTAAAGGAGGGAGGGGGCTTCAAGTAAATACTTGCAAAATTTAAAGGCACACTTTAGTCTTGAATTTGTTAGAAGAAAAATAATTCAACCACACTCCATGACTCCAAACTGTTTTACTTTTGATATTAGGACATATAATCTTCTTTTGTGCAGGTTCAAAAATGATGCAAAAACAACAAGTAGCTATTCTTTTACCATACTCCAAACTACTTTTCTTTTGATATATAGGAAATATAATCTTCTTTTGTGCAGGTTCAAAAATGATGCAAGGTAAGTAAGTAGTTATCCTTTTACAGCTATCTAGATATTATACTCACTCTGAATCTCCTTGGTCATCTGCATCAGATTCTTCAGCAACGTCATTAGCTTCATTTGCATTACCCCTGCCATCATTATCTAAGGCAGCATGCTGAATCATACGCTGCTCAAGCTGTGGGGCTACCATTTCCCTCCCACCGTTTACTCTATCTCTTCTTTCTGCCCTGCCATTCCAGTTCTCTTGCCCAGCAGCATTTTCTTCAGGTTTTGGTAGTAAGAAATCTGTCAAGCCTAGTGCCCAGCCAATCACAGCAAACCAATGATGCAACAGAGCTTTAATAGTTGCCCGAGGCTTGAAATGCTCAATCGCAAATGGGATGCATATTTGGAACAAAAGCACATCAACTGGAATCTCGGTAAAAGGGTCAAAAATGCTGCAATAACACGTCAACCAAAAGATGTAAGTATAAGATAACCAAATGAGACGGAAAAAAGATATCAGGATGATCAGACTCACGTAATGTCCAGAGGGAAAGTTTTAGGAGCTACTCGCATGGCCAGTTTGACAGGTAAGAAGACCAGCATCACAATCAAACTTCCATACACAGCAACAGATAAAAGAACTCGTCGAGCATGTTTATGCACAGGATCATCGATTAAGTCCCTAAAAGGATTGTAATTTGGATCAGCAGGGTCCCTTAAGAAGTAAAGAACTCCATTCCTCAGTACCTACATATGAAGGCAAAACAAACATTGAGAAACAAGATATACGAGTCCTTATGTGCAGTTAGTGAACTAGCAGAAATATCACAAGGATTGACAAGTTGAGCAATACCCCTCGAAGAAGGCTGACAAATATGCTTATTTGGAGCATATATACAATCCCAACAAGCCAGTGGATCGAGGAGCTTGCCAAGGGTGACATGGTAAAGAATTCAACTCTCTGAGCAATTGTGGTACCCAACATCTTAAGAGTGCAGACATCAAGCCACCAACCACACATAAGGGGAAATACTCCAAGTTCTATCACCAGAAGGAATGCAACTTTGACCATAGTCATGAGGTGCTTCATTCCAGAAAAGAACTGCCTGCATAGAGATGGAATGGCCTCTAATATTGCAGCAATGCCATAGAGTCTTCCAATAGTAAAGCGTTCTCCACGGGCGTATCGAAGTAAAGCCAGTGATCCGATGTACAAAAACACAAGGCAAAAGATAAACATGTATCCAACAGCAAGAGTTGTCAGATCTGAAAGATAAGATGAGCCCATAGCTGTTCCTTTCACCACACTGCTCTTTCCAGTGCCCTGCATTACAGCAAGACCAGTGGCATTTATCTTCAAGGACTGAGTAACCACCTCAATGACATGCCCGATAACACCTTCATTGTGACTGTCGGAAGAGAAATTCTTCATGGCATTAAAAGCACTATTCAATGTTTCATTAGCCAAGGAAATAGCAGATTCCGTAAATGGCATCACCCTGGCCAACATAGGACTGGAGGCTGAAGAGAAAAACCATGATAGATAATACAGGACAATCCTTCCCAATGAGAATGGTACGAAGATCACAACAATGAGGAATATAGCATTGCTGGCCAAAACCTGAAGAGAAATACATATGCATATAAAAATTAGAAAATAAGGGAGCAACAGACACTGCCAGCATGACAGCAATAAAGCTAACAATATACCAGGTGATACACAACCGCAAAATCATAATTACAGTGTAAGGAACTAATGATCCTAAATGCGTCTGAATAAACATATTTCTTTCATGCCACGTATTAATGACATCTCTGTGAGTGTGATGAGATGCCAATGAGGACACCAAGCTTGAATAGTGCTTTTAATGCATCTAACAGTCTGGAAAAAGGCAAAATAGATGTCACAGATAACAGTGCTGAACATCATGTTAGTGAGGACACCAAGAGAAGGCATCTAACTGGCTAACTATCTGGAGGGGGCATAGTAAGGATAATCGATACAAATGCTGTACAACCAAAGATTAATGAGAAAACATGGCCTAATATTTTGCAAAGGATGAAAATATTAGTTGGAATATCAGTTCAGATACATGAAACATACAAGGAAACCCATTTGTCTAACTAAAAGAAGAAAAAACAAGAAGAGATCCTTACCGTAATTGCATTCTCAACCAAGTGAAATACTGGTCCTTGCATGCCAACAAGTTCATCAAAAGGAACATCCTCCGCACCATCCGCATCATCCAGACCATCTAACATCTGCTCAACTTGTGCCTCTAGTCTTTCCAATCGAGCAGCAACATTTTCTGCATTTCTCCTCAGAAGCTCCCCAGCACCAAGTCCTTGGGCCTCGGCCAGGTCATCCATATTTCCATCTGCACCAGGAACCCTGTTATTAGGACCAGCTAGCCTTCTGACAGCTCGGGCACCATGCCTTTCACGGCCTGCATCGTCCCTGTCAGCTTCATGTCCTCCAAGTTCCCGCAAGTGCCTTATATAGTCCCTTAAAGAGGTAGCTCCAAGAAATATAAGGACAATGATAGCTGAGAGAAGAAATCCATGTAGGCAATCACTGAGAATCAACTGAGCGCTGATGTGACTCAAGAACAGCCTTTGTGCTTCACCAAGACTTCTCACAAATGTTAACCGCCATATCCAGTAGGTAATGAAGGGGATAATCATGAGCCAGACTGAAAGAACAAAGGCAAGCCGGAGGACAAACTGAAACACATGGCATGCTTTCATCCCAACACCAAACACAAGTTCTTGGAAAGGCAGTCTGCTTGGAGCATTCTGAGCATAGACAGGCGAGAAAGAGAACGCGTGTTTACAGACCTGAAAATCACAAAGCGCAGTTTGTTAAAACTGGAGTTGGGCAGACCAAATAGGATGGTGGTATAACACTATCAGCCTTTTCATGCAAGTTGAAGTTGAAAGCCGTTATCAGGCATGCCCTTGAAGTGGTGAGTGAAGCCTCGCCACAGCATATTCGCGCTAAAACTAACTTGCCCCGTAGGATTATGACGCAAGCAGTAACTAAAGGGATATCTGCCCCATGTCAACAGAATAGCATGATCATATTAACTGCCAATCACTTGACACCAGGCACAGAAGCAAAGTAGCTCTGCCACGAGACAGAGATCCTACTGCTTGAAGGACACTTCCAAAAAAACATTCCACGGACATGGTTCTCAAACAAAAGCCAAAGTAGCCAACGGACCGAGATCCTATTGCTTGAAGGGCAATTCACAAAATAACATTCCATGGACATGGTTCTGGAACCCTAGCTTTACAAATTATAGCAAATTGGAACGTAAAATCATTCCTAGCACGCGCGAAATCACCACGGAGGCATTTGCCCAAATTATCCAGGTAAGACGACGCCTATTGACCAATTTTATCCCCAACCTACAGCTAGGAGCAGATTTCCAGAATGAATCGGCACCGAGAGCACCGGCTCGGCGCCCCATGGATGGATTACACGACCGCCCAATCGAATCCCTGGGCAAGCTAGCTAGCTACCTAGGGATGGGAGGAGGTCGGGGGAGGTCAGGTGATGCATACCTCGCACTGGCGGGAGTTGCTGTGGTCGAGCCACTGGAGGAGGCAGTCCTGGTGCACGAACTTGATGCTGCCGCTGCAGGCGCAGGGGTAGCGCAGCGGGTGCTCGTCGTCGCCGCGGTTGCGGCAGATCCGGCACACGTCCCCGTCCTCCTCGTCGTCCTCCTCGTCGTCCGCGGCCGCGGCGGCCGCCGCGGCGGAGAGCGGCCGCGCCTCCTCCTGCTCCTCCGGCTCGCCCGCGCCCGCGGCGGCGGCGGCGGCGGCGGCCGGGTCGACGATCTCCGCCATGGCTGCGTGGGCGATCGCGGCGGGGGAGGGGAGGCGGATAGGGAGGGGAGGGGAAAGAAAGAGGCGAGGATTTTCCGCTCGCCTCCTCGCTAATAACGCGTCGGTCGGTGTGGGTGACGAGGCGGTTCTCCTCAAACGGGTCCGGGCTTGGGCTTGGGCTTGGGCCGGGTCGGGAGGGCTGAGGGGCCGTCGTCTATTTTTCTAATCCACCTCACACGATCGTTGTTTCCGCGATTTTGGGACCCTCGCACATATCTAGCCATCCATTTGCAAGACAGAAGCAAACGTTCATATACACCTTCACATGTAGAAGCAAACCGTCAAGTTGGTTCAATTATGTCAGTCATGATATGGGTCGGGCCAGTAGTGCAATTGAAAACAGCAATTGCAAAAGGAAGCTTGTCGCATGTAAGTTGACATTGCACTACGATGTTAGCTAGAGTACAAGACATTAATAGCTCAAATTGTATTAACTTAATACAAGGACTGCTCGAGAGTTATGTGGTCAAAGCACCCAGATTTTTCACACTCTAATACATACGCATAACCACACCCTAAACCCATGAATGATGTGGTTCAGGAGCAGTGGTATTAGAATATACACAAAGTTCGAAAAACAACTATTTACTGTCATGGAAGAGCTTGACATACTTTTCAAAACCTGGAACTTCATTGTCCTGATTCAAAAACCACAAGCACAAGAGCTGACCCGGGAGTATCCTTATGCAATATCCAAGTTGCTCCCATGTATTCTTCACAAGATCTCTAGCATGGAGTAGTTTCTTGGGAAGGGAACTACTATCCCTAAAAGCCACTTTGAAGGATGGGTGTATTGAAGCCCTATATTTTGAATAGTGTCAAAATATTATTTTGAAGCTTAAAAAAAAACTGAAAACAAATCAACATGTTTATATGGATATATATTACAGATGTGTAAAATTTGATGCTGAAATAAGTAACCACGTAAGTTACAAAAAGATAATAAAATTGGGATTTTGGAAAGATGAACAGAGCATGTATTTTTCACTATTTAGAAACCATCGCTTTGTCATTTTTGGATTGCTGACATGTTTACTTACTTTATCACCAAACTTTACACTTGTGTAATATTCATCCATATGATCACATACAATTCTTGTTTGATTTTTTGAAACCTTAAATGTGATTTTTAAACTATTTAATATAAGGTCCTCCAATGCACCCGGACACCAAAAATCCACTCTCAATACTATCCAACCTATTTCCATGCAAGTGGACAATAAAAAGGGATGATCCATGAACTCCTGCGGGTGATTTTTATCGATAGAACTAGTTTGTCGTGGGGGTCCTAACTGGCCACAGTAGAACAATAGACATTTGATGGCACGCCAATTGGGAACGAGGACCATGGAATTTTTATGGGGTTCCAACGTATTTATAATTTTTAATTGCTTCATGCTATTATTTTATCAATCTTATATACTCCCTTTGTTCAAAAATACTTGTCGATGAAATGGATAAAAATGGATATATCTGAACTAAATGATGTTAAGATACATCCATTTTTTTTGACAAGTATTCCGGACAGAGGGAGTATTTACGGGCCATTTTATATCATTTTTGGTAACTAACTTATTAACCTAGTGCCTAGCGTCGGTTTTTGTTTTTTTCTATTTTCTTGTTCCGCGAGAAATCAATACCAAAATGAAGTCCAAACGAAAAGAAACTTTATGGTGTTTTTTTGGGACCAGAATGGACCCTGGGAGCATCGAGAGGAGACTAGACGCTTCACGAGGGAGCCACAAGCTCAGGCGGCGGGCCACCAGGGGCGCGCCGTGTGAGCTCGTGGGCACCTCGTGGCTCTCCTGCACCGCCTCTTCGTCCTATAAATTCACATATATTACAGAAACCCTAAAAGGAACCACGAAACCATTTTCCGCTACTGTAAACTTCTGTTCTTCCGTGATCACATCTCGAGGCCTCCGTCGGTACTCTACCAGAGGCAGAATCAATCACGGAGGGCACCTACATAAACCTTGCTGCCTCCATGATGATGCGTGAGTAGTCCACCACATATCTACGGGTCCATAGTGATTAGCTAGATCTCCCCCCCTCTCTCTCTCTCTTTAATACAATGTTCTCTTCGGAGATCAATCCGACGTAATCCTCTTTTGCGGTGTGTTTGTTGGGATCCGATGAATTATGGGTTTATGATGAGATTATTCATTAAGAGTAATTAAGTCTATTCTGAACTTTATTATGTATGATTCTTAAAGCTATGTATGCTTTCCGATCTATGAGTTTGCTTTGGCCAAGTAGATGAGTATATCATCAGAGGGAGTGATGCATAGTGGTAGGTTCTTGTGGTGTCTTCACCGAGTGACAAAAGTGGTAGAGAGACACATATTTGTATTGTTGCTACTAAGGAGAGAATGACAGGGTTTACTCATATAGTTTGATTCTATTATGTTTACATAATGTCATCTTGTTTAAGGTGCTATTTCATTTGTTATGAACTTAATATGATAGATGCATGCTGAAGATCGGTCGATTGATGGAGCAATAGTAGTAGATGCAGGCAGAAGTCGGTTTACTTGTCACGGATGTAATGCATATATACATCATAACTATGCGGTTTTGTATCAATTGTCCAACAGTAATTTGTTTACCCACCGTGTACTTTGTTCTTGAGAGACATGCCTCTAGAGAAAATTATGGGCCCCGGGTCTATTCCACATATTTACCACAACCCTACTTGCCTTGCTTTTACTTATTATGAAAAATTTACTTTGCAATTTATCTATCAACCACTATCAAATTTTATCCTTGCAATTAAAGAGTACAAAGGTATTGACAACCCTCTTGACCGTGTTGGGTGCAAGTATTTTCTCTTGTGTGCGTAGGTACAATCGACACTTGATTGTGGGATTCTCCTATTTGTTTGATAAACTTTGGTTCTCAACTGGAGGAAATACTTGTTGCTACTTACTACTTCATATCTTTCTCTTCGGGGAAAAACCCAACGAATTCACAAAGTAGCAGGACCGAGATAGACTTAGGGTTTTGAACAATGATGAATGTGAGAGTGTGGCTGAGGTTACATCAATATCTCTAAGCACTTGATCAATTAGTACATGATCAAAATCCGATCCCCTTTTTATAGTATTGGTTTGTTGGAAATATGCCCTAGAGGCAATAATAAATTAGTTATTATCATATTTCCTTGTTCATGATAATCGTTTATTATCCATGCTATGATTGTATTGATCGAAGACTTAGATGCATGTGTGGATACATAGACAAAACTATGTCCCTAGAATGCCTCTAATTGACTAGCTCGTTGATCAAAAGATGGTTAAGGTTTCCTAACCATGGACATGAGATGTCATTTGATAACGGGATCACATCATTAGGAGAATGATGTGATGGACAAGACCCAAACTACAAACATAGCATATGATCGTGTCAGTTTATTGCTACTGTTTTTTGCATGTCAAGTATATGTTCCTATGACCATGAGATCATGCAACTCACGAACACCGGAGGAGTGCCTTGTGTGTATCATACGTCGTAACGTAACTGGGTGACTATAAAGGTGCTCTACAGGTATCTCCGAGGGTGTCTATTGAGTTGGCATGGATCGAGACTGGGATTTGTTACTCCATGTGACGGAGAGGTATCTCTGGGCCCACTCGGTAATACAACATCACAACGAGCCTTGCAAGCAATGTGACTAAGTGTTAGTCACGGGATCTTGTATTACGGAATGAGTAAAGAGACTTGCCGGTAATGAGGTTGAACTAGGTATGGAGATACCGACGATTGAATCTCGGGCAAGTAACATACCGAAGAACAAAGGGAACATCATACGGGATTAAGTGAATCCTTGACATAGAGGTTCGAACGATAATGATCTTCGTAGAATATGTAGGAACCAATATGGGCATCCAGGTCCCGCTATTGGTTATTGACCATAGAGGTGTCTCGGTCATGTCTATATAGTTCTCGAACTTGCAAGGTCTGCACACTTAAGGTTTGGTGACGTTTCGGTAGTATAGAGTTATGTATGGTGGTGACCGAAGGTTGTTCGGAGTCCCGGATGAGATCCTGGATGTCACGATGAGCTCCGAAATGTTCCGTAGGTAAAGATTGATATATAGGAAGTCCTATTTTGGTCGCCGGAAAAGTTTCGGACTCATCGGTAGTGTACCGGGAGACCATCGGGAGGGGTATTTCGACCCAAGAGGCTACATGGGCTGTGGGAGAGTGAATACCAGCCCTTAGTGGGCTGGTGGAAGTCCCACACAAAGCCCATGTGGCTGGGAAGAAAAGCCCAAAAGGAAAAAGGTGGAAAAAGGCAAAAAAGGCAAATTAAGGAAGGAGTCCTAATCCTATTAGGAGTGGAGGAGGTGGACTCCTCCCTCCTAGTTCGGCTGAACCAGATTGGCTTGGAAGCCAAGGCTGCCTCCTCTCCTCCTCTCCTCCTATATATACTAGAGGTTTTTAGGGGTTTTGCACTTGATTTTCAGCCACGTGCAACCCGTTCCTCCAGTGCATAGTTTCTCCTCTAGATCGGATTTCGGCAGAGCTTAGGTGAAGCCCTGCCGGAATAGCTCCACCACCATCGTCGAAGCGCCGTCACGCTACCGGAGAACTCTTATTCCTCTCCGCACCCTCTTGCTGGATCAAGAAGGCAGAGATCATCATCAAGCTGTACGTGTGCTGAACGCGGAGGTGCCGTCCGTTCGGCGCTAGATCGGAAGGATCGTGATCAAGCTCGTGGACGGATCGTGATCAATTTCATGGTACGGATCGTGATCAAGTTCGTGGGACAGATCGTGATAGGATTGCGGGACGGATCGTGATTAGATCACGGGACGCTCGGCGATTTGGATCGCGAAGACGTTTGACTACACCAACCGTGTTTCTTAACGCTTCCCGCTTAGCGATCTACAAGGGTACGTAGATCCATTCTCCCTCTCGTAGATGCTCATCACCATGGATAGATCTGCGTGTGCGTAGGAAATTTTTTGTTTCCCATGCAACGTTCCCCAACAGTGGTATCAGAGCTAGGTCTATGTGTAGATGTGATCTCGAGTAGAACACAAAGAGTTTGTGGGCGTTAATGCTTAGATTGCTTCCTACCTTGGTCATGTTTTGATTCAGCGGTATTGTGAGATGAAGTGGCGCAGACCAACATTACTCATACGCTTACGAGAGACCGGTTCCCTCGACCGCAACTTGTTGCATAGATGGCTTGCGGGTGCCAGTTTCTCTCACTTTAGTTGGATCGGATTCGACAAAGGCGGTTCTTGAGAAGGTTGAAAAGCAACTTGTGTATCACCGTTGTGGTTTTTGCGTAGATGAGAATCGTTCTTGCTAGATACCGGTAGCAGCCACGTAAAACATGCAACAACAATTAGAGGGCGTCTAACTTGTTTTTGTAGGGTATGTTGTGATGTGATATGACCAATTACATGATGTGATATATGTGATGTATGATATGATCATGTGATATATAGATTATCACGACTTGCATGTCGAAGAGTACGGCAACATGCAGGAGCCATAGGGTTGTCTTTAATTATTGTATGACCTGCGTGTCAATCATTAAGCGATATGTAATGCTTTACTTTATCGCTAAGGTAGCAATAGTAGTAGAAGCATGTTGGGCGCGACAACCCCGATGGCGACACGTTGATGGAGATCATGGTGTCGTGCCGGTGACGATGAAGATCATGCGGTGCTTTCTAGATGGAGATCAAAAGCACAAGTTCATGGCCATATCATGTCACTTATGATTTGCATGTGATGTTAATCCTTTTATGCACCTTGTTTTGCTTAGGACGACGGTAGCATTATAAGGTGACCCCTCACTTTAATTTCAAGATAAATTGTGTTCTCCCCGAGTGTGCACCGTTGCGAAACTTCGTCGTGTCGAGACATCACGTGATAATCGGGTGTGATAGACTCTACGTTCACATACAATGGGTGCAAGCCAGTGTTGCACACGCAGAACACTCGGGTTAAACTTGACGAGCCTAGCATGTACAGACATAGTCTCGGAACACAAGAGACCGAAAGGTCGAACACGAGTCATATAGTAGATATGATCAACATGATGATGTTCACCATTGAAACCACCTCAACTCACGTGATGATCGGACTTGAGTTGGTGAATTTGGATCATGTATCACTCGAATGACTGGAGGGATGTCAATTTGAGTGGGAGTTCTTCAGTAATATGATTAATTTAACTCATTATCATGAACATAGTCAGTAGTGCCTTTGCAAATTATGTTGTAGATTACTAGCTCGCGTTGTAGCTCCTTCTATTTTTATATGTTCCTAGAGAAATAGAGTTGAAAGATGATGGTAGCAATATTGTGGACTCGGTCCGTGATCAGAGGATTGTCCTCATTGCTGCACAGAAGGCTTGTGTCCTTAATGCACCGCTCGGTGCGCCAACCCCTCTAGCGTCGTTTGTAGATGTTGTGAACGTCTGACAGTCACGTTCTGATGAATACTTGATAGTTTAGTGCGTCATGCATTACGGCTTAGAATTGAGGCTCCGAAACGTTTTGAACGTCACGGAACATATGAGATGTTTCTAAAAGATGAAATTAGAATCTCAGGCTCGTGCCCGTGTTGCGAGATATGAGATCTCCAACAAGATTCTTTGCCTGCAAGATGAAAGAGAATAGCTCAATTGTTGAGCATGTGCTCAGATTATCTGGGAGCTACAATCACTTGAATTGAGTGGGAGTTGATCTTCCAGATAAGATAGTGATTGATATAGTTCTCCAAGTCACTATCACTAAGCTACTAGAACTTGGTGATGAACTATAAAATGCCAGGGATAGAAATAATGATCCCTGAGCTATTCGCGATGTTTGACACCACGAAGGTAGAAATCAAGAAGGAGCGTCAAGTGTTGATGGTTAGTCAAACCACTAGTTTCGAGAAGGGCAAGAGCAAGGATGGAAACTTCATGGATAGTGTCGTGGTTTTCTCACGGCAGATGTCCGGGTGACCAGACTTGAGTTCGGAGCCATCGCCATTGTAGTGGACCCAAAGGGGTTGATTGGGACAAGAGACACGGATTTACCCAGGTTCGGCCCCTCTAGTCGAGGTAAAAGCCTACGTCCTGCTTGTGTTGTTTATTGCTTGTTGTATCGATTACAAGGAGCTAGAAGCTTGACCTAGTTTTCGATAACCTACCTCTAAGTCACCCCGGGTCTGCCTTTATATAAGAGGTCAGGACTGACGGGTTTCACAACTGTACAACTGGACCACGTTTACATCTCCGAGTCTATCTCTATCTTCTTATCCAAGTCATCCTTGAGACGTCTTGTACCTCCGGATCCTCACCATCCGGCCCACAGTACGGGCCGCCTATCGTCTTGGGCCTTTGGTTAACACCTTCTCTCTTGGGCCGGCTCACAAACCAATGCTATCAGTCGGAGCTTAACGGTAGGGTCATATCATGGGGTTATATCCCCAACATTAGGCCCCAGGTTGAAGTGAGCCAGCTCATTTCATCCTTCTCTTTGAATCGTCTGAGAGTCGCCATAGCATGAACCGGCATGACGTCACGGGATCCGCTGACGTATCACCAAATCTCTCGCATTAACCACTTACTCCGAGAATCGAGGCGTCCGCCACGGGAAGACCGGTGTCGCCGCCTGGGATTCCGCACCTTTCCTTATTTCTCCTCTTAAATAGGACCCGCACAGGTCGACACTTTTTCACTCCTCCCTCTCGCGCGCCTTCGTCTTCCTCCTGCCGCCGCCCGTTGACTCCGAGCCTCGCTCCGCTCCGGCGCCGTCGTTCCTCTTCATCGAGCTTGGCCGCTGCATCACCCTGACCGTTCCAGATCCGTCCGCGTCCGTCTCCTGCTCCGGTACGTCCTTCCATCCCATAGGTTAGGGTCACTGGGTGTGGAGTTTTCTGGCGGTCCGCCGCCACATGCTTGGTCTCCGGCACGGCCGCCACAAACGCCTTCCGGTGCCGGTTGCGCTTCCTTAGACTTCGCCATCACCACCACCGCTGTATGCGGGCCGGCCGCGCGCAATGCGCGGACCGTTCGGGTTTTTACCCCGCGTTCCCATTTCTCGCTGTTTGTCACTTAGGTCGAAAATGAACTTGTTTTATCACCACTGTAGATCCATAATTTTAGTAGTAGTTGGTGAAAACTGTTTGTCCGGGTCTTAGCCAATGTCCGGCTCTTCCCTTCATTGTGAACCGCTAGGCTCCCTCCGACTCTCATCAGCCGAGTCTTCAAACTTTAGCTTTTAAGACCCTGTAAACTGTAAGCCGCCATGGCCACCTGCTTTAGTTTGACTAGTCATCGTTTTCCCTTTGCACAGTACTTTAAGCTGTCAGTATGACACGCGCCACTAACTCATGCAATTGGGTCGGTTCGTGCGTCACCGAAGAATACATGTCCGACCTGGTAGCTGCTGGCACTCTTCCCCCAAAGGAGGTTATCCATTGGCGGGTTCCGGGTGATGAGACCCGCCCCACACCTAAGAAGGGGGAGGTGATAGTATTCACAGATCACATTGATCGCGGTTTCTTGCCTACTGGCTCCAAGTTTTTTCGTGATATCCTTCATTTGTACAAACTGCACCCCCAAGACCTGGTGCCAAATTCAGTGTCCAACATTTGCCACTTCCAAGTACTTTGCGAAGCATACCTTCAGTCTAGACCATCAGTCGGCTTCTTCCGTGAATTTTTCTATGCCAACCGCCAGACGGAGTATAAGAGCGATCCGAGTCTGGAGCTCGGGGAAATCACCATCCAACATCGAAGGGGCATCACTTTCCCGGCTATTCAGATGCCCAGCCACCCCAAGGATTGGAACAAGACGTGGTTTTACTGCCAAGACACGTCTCCTGAAACTGAACATCGCCTGCTGGGTTATCGCCCTTCCCAGCTCTCGACGTAGACAGCGCTCCCTGACCGGCTCTCAGCCACTGAACGCGCTAAGTATGAGTCAGCTCATGCCAAGGTGAAGGCTCTCCTAGCCAATGGACTAATAGGGACTGACCTGATCCGCTGTTGGGTAGCATGGCGGATCATGCCTCTGAGCCGCAGGAGCCGGCTCATGTTTGAGTATCCGGGGAAGTATGACAGTTCATTGTGCTTCAGCAAGGTTGCTTTGACTGAGGATGATATCTGCATGACCATCCGAAGCCTTGTCCACGAAGCCTCCGGCTCTTACAGTATCGTTGGCTTAGCACCCTTCTGTGCTACCAACCCGACTCCCCTTGTGAGTTTTCATTCTTTTACCATCCATTTCTTGCATGCCTATTTCACCCTTCTTGCCTGGTTTTACTATATTTCCTTCCCGGTTAAATCTGTGCAGGCTAACTCGGAGTTCTGGCAAAAGGAGTATGTGGCTCCTCCGAAAGCATCCAAGAAGAAAGCCGCCACCAAGAAACAGAAGAAAGCTGCCCCCCAAGAAGACTGGCTTGAACAACCGGCTTCCTCAGACTTGGGGGTAAGATCTTAAATTTGTTTGCCCATTTGCTTGTTCTTCCCGCTACTTATTAATGTTTACTGTTCTCACAGGATGAAGTGGACACCAGTCACGCCAATGCTCCTGAGGTAACTTACATATACTCCGACTCAGAATATTTCATCCGAAAGCCGCGGTGGGTGGTTAGGAAATTTCCTCTTTCTCACCCTATCGCTCATCTGGCTCCCGAATTCTTTAAAAAAAAGCAACAACAGGCCGAACGTCGTCAGACCCGGAGCACCGGCTCTACCGAGCTTATGTCTGGGATTCCCAACTCTCCGGCTCCCAAGAAACGGTCTGCCGAGGTTTGTATTTCTAACTTCTTTTGATTTTCCCTTTGTGCTTATATGTCCGCTCATATTTCTGTTTTATCATTTTCAGAAGACCCCTTCCTCTGGCGACTCTTCTGCGTCAGTCATTCCTCCACCTAAGATCAACCCTCTGTAAGTATTCAAATATCCGACTGTTGATGCAACACCTGTCTCTATCAAATGTTGACCCTTTTATCTTTGCAGTGCACAAGCGAAACGCCGCAAGACTACTCATCCTTCCTTCGGCCCAGTCGTTGAGGCTCAAGAGCTCGAACAGCCGGCTCCGGCTCAAACGGAAGAGACTCCACCAATGGCTTCCACTGAGCCAACGGCGGATGATGTTATCGTAGAAAACTCTCCGCCCGCTCCTTCAAGGCCGATCACACCTGCCAAGACTCCCGTAACTCCGGATGTCGTCATCACCGGGTCTGCCAAAAAGTCTCCTCTTCCGGAGCATGCCCTAACCCGGCATCCTGAACTGGCTGAAGCCTCACGGAAGCTTGAATTTGACTCCGCATATGAAAAAATGACAGCCGAAGAACTCCACTCTGGCTATCTGAATCGGGTCAACACCAGCCGGGACTTAGAACTCCGGCTGGTCGCCATGATGAAAACAAAATATGAGGTATGTCTTTCTTGCCCAGGCATAACCTTTTGTAGCCCCCAAGAGCCGGATTAAATGTAGTGTGTAGTTGATCCGGGTCTTCCTAAGGTTATGCAGAAATCATCTTTGCAGTAATGTAGTAATAAAAATTGCGTACTGTAGACTTTTAATACACTGCCGATTGTAGCCTCCAAGGGCCGACTCAAATTTCATTTGAGTCGGGTCTTCCTTCACTGTAAAGAGCCATACTATAGCCCCCAAGGGCCGACTCAGATTTCATTTGAATCGGGTCTTTCTTAGCTGAAAAGAGCCATAATGTAGGCCCCAAGTTCCGGATCAATTTCCAAGAAGATGAGCCGGAACTGTATGCTTAGACAGACGAAATATACATTAGCCCCCAAGTGTCAAATATATTGTTTGCAATCTGTTTGAGACTTGCTTAATTTTCTTGGCGAACCCTTGCCTATTTTGATACCTTTGTTTGTGCAACAGCTCATGGTTTATTTTGGTATGTGCAGGATGCTCTGAACGCCGCCGGCTCTCAGCTGGCGGATCTTAAATTGAACTTAGCTGCTCAACAGGAAGCACGAAGTATTGCAGATGAAAAATGCCGACTCTTAGCCGAAGAACTTGCCAAGGCCACTGCTGAATTGGCGTCTCTAAAAGAGACAACAGAGTCGGAGAAGGCGGCTCTAACAAAACGGGCGGATGATGCCGATCAACAGCTTATCGCCGTTGCCGAAGAACTCGAGGGTTTGAGATGCCATATCACCAAGATGTCCGCCGCCTTGTTTGGCAAGCTACTCTGTCGCACTATGTATGTTAACACCTTTCACTGAATTCTGGCGACTCACGTGCCTCTCCCGGCTCATACAGGTCCCCGCAGCCAGCAACTTGCTACGGACAACATTCTCTCCTTGAAGGCCATCTACACCTTCACCGAGCAGCTATATTGTGGAGCCATTTTCACCATCAAGAGCGTGCAGTACAAGGAGAAGATCCCCAATGTGCTGAAAGGGGTGTTGGAGTTGTTTTCCACCGTGCCCAAGCAAATAGACGAACTGAAGAAGTCTGCATTCCGCCAAGGAGCCGTTGCAGCATTAAGCCGGTCTCTGGCCTTTGCGCCGGACCTCACGCCGGCTGAAATGATGGACGGTTACCCCTCTAAGAAGGTCGACGGCTCATAATTTACTGAGACGAACTACTTCAAATGTGTCAAGGACTCGCGTTTCCTGGCGTCTGTTATGGCAGACGAGGCGGACCTGAAGAGCTATCAGGCAGCTTACGACAGTGAAGATAAGCGGATCCGCGGGCCTCTTTATGAATGGAAAGATTTAACACCCGCCCGTAGTAAGGATCTTTTCCCTTGTGAGCTCAACGTCTCACCTTTCTTTGAAGGGACCTTCACTGCCTTTCTAACTGCAATTAGGAACTGGGCAACCTTCAGATCCAGCCCGCGGAAGAGCCGGAGCAGGATGACGCGGCCAACTGATGTGACTTTGTATCATTCAGAGCAAAGCGGCTCTTGTAATTACCCGCCGTGGGCGCCTTGAAACTTCTTTAGAAACACCTTTGTTCCTTCTGTGAACACCTTTTGTAATAGCTTATCTAGAATATCTATAAGCATTTGCCGGTTGTTTCATATTACCTTGAATTGTCTTTTTCAACTGTTTATCTCCGGCTGTCAAACTTTCCAACTCTTCTGGAGAGGCGCTTGTACTTCTTCATAGTCTGATGGTAGAGAACCTTTATAAACAAGCTGCGGCTGTTGATGAAGCTATACTTAATTTGTCTTGAGATGTCACTCCGTCTCTTGAAGTCATCAGACTCGGAGAACTTACTGCATCAGCCGGAACGTCATAACTTCGTCTCTTATAGTATGATCCCTCTGAAGAGCCGGTTGTCATAGGATAAAGTAAGCTATACCTGATGGTAGGAAGCCTCTATTTAGAACGACGACTGTGAATGAACTTGAAGCGGCCTATAGCCGGCTGTATGAAGGGTGATGTAAGCTATATCACAATGGTAAGAAGCCTCCTTTTAACAGCAACTATTTATCCATTGTATTCAACACCGGCTGTCAATACGTTTCTGTAAGCTATACCATATATTAAGAAGCCTCTACTGACAATCACAGCTCAAAAAAGCCTGCTGTTGAAGGGTAGTGTAAGCTATACCCGAAGGCAAGAAGCCTCCTCCAATCAGCCAATGTTGCATAGGGCCGGCTGCCGATGGGTTTATGTAAGCTATACCTTATGGCAAGAAGCCTCCATTCGACAGCCGCGACTAGTAATTGTACTAGCCGGCTGTGTGAAGGGTTTATGTAAGCTATACCCAAGGGTAAGAAGCCTCCTTCCATAGCTATTTTTGGCGTAAACGCCGGTTGTTAGGGTGAGATAAGCGAACCCGTCGGTAAGAAGCCCCCTTCGACAACCGCGGTTAATAAGTAACCGGAAGTGGCATAAAGCCGGCCATTAGGGTGAGATAAGCGATACCCGTCGGTAAGAAGCCCCCTTCGATGGCCGCAGTTGATAAGCAACTGGAGTTTGATGTACACGCTGCTGTCTTAGGGTCATGTTATGCTATACCGATGGTAAGAAGCCTCCAACAACAATAGCGCTTAATGTACTCAAACTAGGCATAAAGCCAGCTGCATAAGGGAGATGTAAGCTATACCCAAAGGTAAGAAGCCTCCTTACAACAGTATAAGAAGTGGACCACACAGGGGAGATGTAAGCTATACCCGTGGGCAAGAAGCCTCCCTGCCAACGGTGTTTTATAAGGGCATAAAGCCGGACAAGTCGCTTCACAGCAATGAATCAATTTAACTGAACTCCGTGAACTGGAGAAACTTTCATCTTAACTTTGCAAAAGAAAATGCATATAAGAGCCGGGGCTCCAGCCTTGGTAAAAATACCGGTACAAATATGATATGTACAATGATGACGGTTCTCAGCCGCCTATCAAGTATAATATGGCCGCAGGTGCGCGACATTCCACGGCCGCAAAGTCTCCTGACCCGCAGTATCTGACTCATCACGAACATCAATGAGGTAGTATGACCCGTTGTTGAGGTTTCTGCTAACCACAAAGGGCCCTTCCCACGACGGAGAGAGCTTATGCATCCCAGATTGGTCTTGAATGAGCCGGAGCACCAGGTCACCTTCCCGGAACGTCCGGGTCTTCACCCTGCGGCTATGATAACGTCGCAGGTCTTGTTGATAAATCGCCGATCTGGCCGCTGCTAACTCTCGTGCTTCATCCAAGGCGTCCAACGCATCCTGGCGAGCCATCTCATTGTCCGTCTCAACATAAGCCGCTACTCTTGGTGAATCATGCCGGATGTCACTGGGTAAAACTGCCTCGGCCCCGTACACCATGAAGAAAGGTGTAAAACCTGTAGACCTGTTAGGCGTAGTCCGGATGCTCCATAAGACAGAAGGTAACTCATCGACCCAACATCCGAGTGTCCGCTTCAAAGGGACCATGAGCCGAGGCTTAACCCCTCTCAAAATTTCATGATTAGCTCGCTCTGCTTGACTATTGGACTGCGGATGTGCCACGGCTGAAACATCCAGCCGGATATGCTCCTTCTCGCAGAACGTTTTCATAGCTCCCTTGGACAAGTTTGTTCCATTATCAGTAATAATGTTGTGTGGGTAAGCAAAACGGTAGATCAATGTTTTAACGAATTCAACCGCAGTGGCCGCATCGCACTTGCTAACCGGCTCCGCCTCAACCCATTTAGTAAATTTATCAACCTCCACCAGGAGGTGCGTTTTCTTATCCTTGGATCACTTGAAAGGTCCTGCCATATCAAGCCCCCAGACCGCAAACGGCCAAGTGATTGGTATCATCCTTAACTCCTGAGCCGGAACATGAGCACGTCGGCCAAACTTCTGACAACCGTCACATTTGCGGACCAAATCCTCTACATCCTTGTGAGCCGTCAACCAGAAGAAACCATGCCGAAAAGCCTTGGCCACCAAAGATCTTGACCCGGCGTGATGTCCACAGTCGCCAGCATGAATTTCATTTAAAATCTGTTGACCCTCCTCTGGTGAAACGCAGCGCTGGAAAACACCTGTCACACTATATTTGTGCAACTCACCATTGATAATCATCATGGACTTAGAACGACGAATGATCTCTCTAGCCCGGCTCTCGTCGTCCGGTAGCTCGCCGCGCGTTAGATACGCCAAATAAGGGGTGGTCCAATCCAGAATAACATGTAGAGCCACCACCAAAGCCGCCTCCGGGTCAGGAATAGCCAGATCTTCCTCAGAAGGCATCTTGACAGTCGGATGATATAACACATCAAGAAAAACATTAGGCGGCACCGGCTTACGCTGAGACCCGAGTCGTGACAATGCATCAGCCGCCTCGTTCCTTCGACGATCAATATGATCCACTTGATACCCTTTAAAATGTCCTGCAACAATATCAACCGCCTGTTGATAAGCCGCCATTCGCGGGTCTTTAGAATCCCAAGTACCTGAAACTTGCTGAGCCACAAGGTCCGAGTCGCTCAGGCATCTAACCCCGCTCAAATTCATCTCTTTGGCAACTCTCAAGCCATGGAGCAGCGCCTCATATTCAGCTGCATTGTTAGTACAAGGGAACATTAACCGGAGCACATAGCAAAACTTGTCACCTTTGGGGGAGGTGAGAACCACTCCAGCACCAGACCCCTCAAGCTGTTTAGACCTGTCAAAATGTATAGTCCAATACGTGTTGTCCGGCTTCTCCTCAGGCGCCTGGCATTCTGTCCAATCATTTATAAAATCCACCAGAGCTTGAGACTTGATTGTCGTACGAGGAACATAAGCAATGTTAAGAGGACCCAACTCCAGAGCCCACTTAGCGATTCTCCCCGTGGCTTCTCTATTCTGAATGATGTCTCCCAACGGGGCAGAGCTGACCACAGTTATTTGATGGCCCAAAAAGTAGTGCTTCAGCTTACGGTTGGCCATGAAAACTCCGTACACCAGCTTCTGCCAATGCGGGTATCTCTGTTTAGACTCGGCCAAGACCTCACTGATATAATAAACCGACCTCTGAACAGGATATTCCTTCCCTGCCTCCTTGCGCTAAACTACAATCGCCACACTGACCGCCCGGCTGTTAGTTGCCACATAGAGGAGCAACAACTCTCTCTCAGCCGGAGCAGCTAATACTGGCGGCTTAGTCAATTGCTTCTTTAGAGCTTCAAGTGCCTCTGCTGCTGCTTTGCTCCATTTAAACTTGTCTGTCTTTTTCATCATCTGGTACAAGGGAATGGCCTTCTCCCCAAGTCGGCTTATGAACCGGCACAACGCAGCAATTCGCCCTGCAATGCGCTGAACGTCATTGATGCATGTCGGCTCTCGCAGAGAAGTGATAGCCTTAATTTTATCCGGGTTAGCCTCGATGCCACGCTTAGATACCAAGAAACCCAAAAGCTTTCCAGCCGGAACGCCAAAAACACACTTCGTCGGGTTAAGCATCATCTTGTAGATCCGGAGATTGTCAAAAGTTTCCTTGAGGTCCTCTAAAAGAGTTTCCTTCTTCCTGGACTTCACCACTATGTCATCTACATAAGCATGAACATTACGGCCAATCTGACTGTGAAGGCAGTTCTGTACACACCGCTGGTAAGTCGCCTGGGCACTCTTGAGCCCGAAAGGCATGGAGACGTAGCAGAACGCCCCAAAAGGTGTGATAAACAATGTTTTTTCCTGATCCTTCACTGCCATTTTAATCTGATGATACCCTGAATATGCATCCAAAAAACACAAGCTCTCACATCCGGCTGTTCCGTCGATGATCTGATCAATACGGGGGAGCGCAAAGGGATCAGCCGGACAGGCCTTGTTGAGATCCTGTAATCTATGCACATACGCCAAGTACCGTTCTTCTTGAGTACCAACACCGGATTTGCCAGCCACTCTGGGAGAAAGACTTCCACTATAAACCCTGCAGCCAAGAGTCGGGCAACCTCCTCCCCAATAGCCTTCCGTCTCTCCTCGTTGAACCGTCGCAGAAACTGTTTGATCGGCTTAAACTTTGGATTCAGATTAAGATTGTGCTCAGCTAACTCTCTCGGTACACCCGACATGTCAGAAGGTTTCCATGCAAAGATGTCCCGATTCTCACGGATGAATTCGATGAGCGCGCTTTCCTATTGGGGATCCATGTGAGCCCCAATGGTGAACTGCTTGGACGAGTATCCTAGGTTAAAGTCCACCGCCTTGGTGTCATCCGCTGAAAACTTGAGCGGCGGCTCTGCCTCCATGGTTGGTTTCTTTAGCGGGGTCATGTCCTCCGGGTCAACATTTTCCTTATAAAATTTAAGCTCCTCCTGGGCACAGCTAGCTTCTGCATAAGCCGCATCTCCTTCCTTGCACTCTAGGGCCGTCTTTCGATTGCCATGAACCGTAATTGTGCCATTTAAACCGGGCATCTTGAGCTGCAAATAAACATAACAAGGCCTAGCCATGAACTTGGCGTAAGCCGGCCGCCCAAATAATGCATTATAGGGACTCTTGATTTTGACCACCTCAAACCACAAGGTCTCCACCCTGTAATTGTACTCATCGCCGAAGGCCACCTCCAAAGCAATTTTGCCTATAGGGTATGCTGATTTACCTGGTACCACGCCGTGAAAAACAGTGGAAGAGGGTTTAAGATCCTTATCTAGCAGCTTCATTCGCCGGAAGGTGTCATAGTACAAGATGTTTATGCTGCTGCCTCCATCCATGAGCACCTTATTTATGCCGTAGCCATGTATCTGAGGGGCCACCACCAAAGCCAACTGGCCCGGGTCATCCACCTGTAGCGGGTGATCCGCTTGGCTCCACATTATGTCATATTCAGACCAAGGTAAATAACGCGGGAGAGTCGGCGCAACTGTATTAACCGCTTGCCTCCGCAACTTCTCATCTCGTTTGCTATGACCCATTGTAAATACATGATATTAACCGGAGCTGAGCTGCTTCGGATTACTTTGGAACCCAGACTGATTGCGCTGCTGCTGGTGCTGGTGCTGCTGCTGCTGATTATTATGGTTGTTACCAGGGTGCTGTTGATGCCCTCCTTGGTTGTTCTGACCCAGAGGCCCGGCTCCTGAGCCGCCGGCACCAAACCTGACTCCTGAGCCGCCGTGCCCTGAGCCACCTGGCCCTGAACCACCGGGCGGTCCACCGCCCTGATTATAAGGCGGCTGAGAGGGCTAGTTCTTAAACCTCTGCATGATAAAACAATCGCCCCACGCATGCGTCGACGGCTTGTCAGGCGTGCCATGCGCTGGGCAAGGCTTCTAGAGAGCCGCCTCTAAGTTAAAAGGAACCCTGTTTCCATGCTGATATGGCTTATACCATCCGTTCGACTTAGGAGGATTTGGCCCGGTGTTAGCATTCGCCACCAGCTCTGACCCGCCACCAACGCTCTTCTGCCAATTCTGCCTGTTCTGATTCCCATTGTTCCCAAAGTTCTTGCCTTGGTTATTCTTCTTCCCCTGATTTGACTTTTCCTCATCTGAACCCGGATCTTTGGTGCTTTCCGAGTCAGCGTATTTCGTCAGAGCTGTCATGAGCTCTCCCATATCCTGACACGTACGTTTGAGCCGACCGAGCTTCTGTTTCAACGGGATGAAGTGACAATTCTTTTCCAAAAGCACCGCTTGAGCCGCCGTGATGTGCTCTGACGAGTGAATGATGGCTGACACCCGCCGGACCCAATGATGGGCCGATTCATTCACCTGTTGGATACAATGATCTAAATCCACAATGGTCATAGGTTGCTTGCAAGTCCCCTGAATTTTTTTAATGAAATTCGCCCTTAATTCAGCCCAGGAGCTTATCGTATTAGGCGGTAAGCCCTTTAACCATGTGCAAGCTGGACCCTCAAGCATCATGATGACGTATTTTGCGAAGACCGCCTCACTGACATCCAACATCTCCATAGCTCGCTCGTAACTGTCGACCCAGGCCTCGGGTGGGAGATTTGCTGTGTAATTCGGAACCTTACGATGTCCCTTAAAATCCTTTGGCAACCTTTCACTTCTCAGAGCCGGAGTTAAACATGGAACTCCCACGGCCTTGGCAGTACCGGCGGTTCCGGCCCCTACTGATACAGAATGCGCAGGCTCCGGATGAACCATCTCCAATTCTCCCTCTAGCCTGTTCCTTGCTCTGTCCACGAGGGCATGTGCATCTAAAACTGCTTGTCCCCCCTCCAGCTCGCGATGCGGACCACTGCTGGAGGCCGCCGGCGACTCATAGCGCCGGCTGAAGCTTTGACTGTGGAGAGGGGTAGAGTGGACCCGGCTTCGGATGTGAGTGTATTTCTCCTGTTGAGCCACGACCGTCTGTAGGTATCCTATGGCACTCCGTACCTCTTCCGCAAAGGGTGCCTCGTCTGGGATAGGAATGGTTCCGAGCCGGGCGGCCGCCGCCACCATATTCTCGTCCGGGTTAGAATAATTACCCGCTGGTGTTGCGAACCCTCCGGGCTGGGCCATGTGAGCCGCCGCTCGTCCCTCCTCAGGGGCAGCTGCCGTTCCCCCATAGCTGGGGGTGTTGAAGAGATTCCTCGCCTCGTAGCGCTCCGGTAAACAAGATTGATGCCTTCTGCGATGCACAGCCGCCGCAGAAACTTGTTCTATCCCCAAACGGAAAGCATCGGCTTTGAGTCGGGCCGCCTCTGCTTCCATATGGTCTTTTAACTCAGCTATCCTCTGACGCTCCTCGGCCATCCGACCCTTGAGCCTTGCGATCTCCGTATTTCGAGCCGCTTGATTGTCCGGTGTGACCTCCGTGGCCATCAAGGCCTCAAGCTCATCCATCAGTTCCATAAGACCCTGAGCCGGCGGTGGAGGCGGAGGCGGGTTAGCTTCTGAGCTGGCCGCCCTGGCCCCGCCATGAGTACTACCGCGTAAGTCGGCTGTTCAGGCTCGCCTGGCTCGTCGCGCCCTGACTCGGGGCAAGCGTCACCGTAGCCCCCAAGGCCGCCGTTTCTAAGCCTATACATAGATTCTGTTTCTCCGCTTGAAGACTCGTCCTTAGAGTGTACGAGCGTTTCCTAGGATCCGGAAGGTTCCAGATCCATACCTTGAGTAAAACCCACAAAGACGTGCCCCTGAGCCGGATTGACACGGGCAGAGCATATCTTACGTGCAGGCTTAAGACGCCGAGCCGGCTCGACGATGTTGGTGCAGACGTCCGGCCCGGGTGTAGACCCATCAATCTTTCCGATGAACACCTGGATTCCACCAAACGGAACCCAGAAGCCATACTCCATGGAATCAGCATCAAGCCCCCAGCCGGCATCGTCGATGTAGAGCCGGCCGCGGCGACTCTTGCTCATCCTTCCAACCACGTATCCCTTGAGCCCTGAAAGAGATCCCTTTGAGAACTCAACACCACCAAGCGGTGGCCCCACGGTGGGCACCAACTGTCATGGTTTTCTCACGGCAGATGTCCGGGTGACCAGACTTGAGTACGGAGCCATCACCATTGCAGTGGACCCAAAGGGGTTGATTGGGACAAGAGACATGGATTTACCCAGGTTTGGCCCCTCTAGTCGAGGTAAAAGCCTATGTCCTGCTTGTGTTGTTTATTGCTTGTTGTACCGATTACAAGGAGCTAGAAGCTTGACCTAGTTTTAGATAACCTACCTCTAAGTCATCCCGGGTCTGCCTTTATATAAGAGGTCAGGACCGCTGGGTTTCACAACTGTACAACTGGACCACGTTTACATCTTCGAGTCTATCTCTATCTTCTTATCCAAGTCATCCTTGAGACGTCTTGTACCTCCGGATCCTCACCATCCGGCCCATAGTACGGGCCGCCTATCGTCTTGGGCCTTTGGTTAACACCTTCTCTCTTGGGCCGGCTCACAAACCAATGCTATCAGCCGGAGCTTAACGGGCGGGTCATATCACGGGGTTATATCCCCAACAGATAGCAAGTCAGTTGCTACTCCAGTGAAGCAACCCAAAGTTAAACCCAAACCCGAGACTAAGTGCTTCGATTATGAGGAGAGCGGTCGCTGAAGCGGAACAACCCTAGATACTTGGTAGATAAGAAGGCTGGCAACGTCGACAGAAGTATATTTGATATACGTGTTATGGATGTGTACCTTGCTAGTACTCCTAGTGGCACCTGGGTATTGGATACCGTTTCGGTTGCTAAATGTTAGTAACTCAGAGTAAAAGCTACGGAATAAATGGAGACTAGCTAAGTGTGAAATGATGATGTGTGTTGGAAATGTTTCCAAGGTTGATGTGATCAACATCGCACGCTCTCTCTACCTTCGGGATTAGTGACAAACCTAAATGTCGTTGGTGTTTGCGTTAAGCATGAACATGATTAGATCGTGTTTATTGCAACACGGTTATTCATTTAAATTAGAGAATAATGGTTATTCTGTTTACATGAATAATACCTTCAATGGTCATGCACCCAGTGAGAATGGTTTGTTGAATCTTGATCGTAGTAATGCACATGTTCGTAACATCGATGCCAAAATGCCGCTAAATGTCATATTGGTATAAAGCGCATGGAGAAACTCCATGCAGATGGATCTTTAGACTCATTGGATTTCGAATCGGTTGAGACATGCGAACCATGCCTCTTGGGCAAGATGACTAAGGACCATGTTTTCCGGATTGATGGAGCGGGCAAGTGGTTTATTGGAAATGATACATGTTGATGTATGCAATCTAATGAGTCTTGTAGCATGCGGTGGATATCGTTATTTTCTTACCTCCACTGATGATTTGAGTAGATATAGTGGATATTTACTTAATGAAACACAAGTCTGAATCGTTTGAAAGGTTCAAGCAAATTCGGAGTGAAGTTTAAGATCATCGTGACAAGAAGATAAAAATGTCTGCGATGTGATCGTGGAGGTGAATATCTGAGTTAGGAGTTTGGCATACAACTTTAGACGATGTGAAAGTTGTTTCACAACTCGCGCCACCTGGAACACCATAGTGTAATGCTGTGTCCGAACGTCATAGTCGTGCTCTATTGGATATGGTGCGTGCTATGATGTCTCTTATCGTTTTACTACTCTAATTTTGGGGTTATGCATTAGAGACAACTATATTCACTTTAAATAGGGCACCATCTAAATCCGTTGAGATGACACCGTGTGAATTATGGTTTGATAGAAATCTAAGCTGTCATTTCTTAATGTTTGGGGCTGCGACGCTTGTGTGGAAAATGTTTTCACCTAATAAGCTCGAACCCAAAGCGTACAAATGCATCTTCATAGAATACCCTAAGAACAATTGGGTATACCTTCTATCTCAGATCCAAGTGCAAAGTGTTTGCTGCTAAAAATAGGTCATTTCTCGAGAAAGAGTTTCTCTCGAAAGAATTGAGTGGGAGGAAGATAGAACTTGATGAGGTTGTTGAACCTTTGTTCAATCAGAGAGTAGCGCAACACATGAAGATGTTTCTGTGAAGCCTACGTTAGTTGAAGAGGAAGTTGATGATGATGATCATGAAGCTTCAGGATCACGTTACTATCAAGCCTCGTAGGTCGACAAGGATGGGTACTGCTCCTGAGCGGTACGACAACCCTGTCTTGGAGGTCATGTTGTTGGACAACGATGAACCTACGAGCTATGGAGAAGTGATGATGGGCCCGGATTCCGACAAATGGTTAGAGGCCATGAAATCCGAGAAAGGATCCATGTATGAAAACCAAGTATAGACTTTGGTAGACTTGCTCGTTGGACGGTAGGTCGTTGAGTACAAATGGATCGATCTTTAAAATGAAGACATACGCTGATGGTGAATGTCACCATTTATAAAGCTCGACTTGTCGCAAAGAAGTATCCGGCAAGTTCAAGGAGTTGACTACGATGAGACTTTCTCACTCGTATCGATGCTAAAGTTTGTTGGAATTATGTTAGCAGTTGCTGCATTTTTCAATTATGAAATCTGCAAGATGGATGTCAAAACATCGTTTCCTTAACGGTTTACTTGAGGAAAGGTTGTACGTGATACAACCAGAAGGTTTTGTCAGTCCTAAGGATGCTAAAAGTTGAGCAAGCTTCAGTGATCCTTCTATGGACTGAAGCAAGCATCTCGGAGTTGGAATATACGCTTTGATGAGGTGATCAAAGTTTTTGAGTCTATACAAAGTTTACGAGAAACTTGTATTTACAATAAAGTGAGTGGGAGCACTATAGAATTTCTGATAAGTGTATGTGGATGACATATTGTTGATCGGAAATAATGTAGAATTTCTGGAAGGCATAAACAGTTGTTTGAAAAGTATTTTTCAAAGGAAGACCTGGATAAAGCTACCTAATTGTTGAGCATCAAGATCTATAGAGAGAGATCAAGATGCTTGATGAGACTTTCAATGAGTACATACCTTGACAAGATTTTGAAAGAGTTCAAAATGGATCAGTCAGAGAAAGAGTTCTCGGCTGATTTGTAAGGTGTGAAGTTGAGTGAGACTCAAAGCTCGACCACGGCAGAAGAAAGAGAAAGGACGAACGTCGTCCCCTATACCTTAGCCATATGTTCTGTAAAGTATGACATGCTGTGTGCCGCACCTGTGTGTGCCTTGCCATGAGTCCATCAAGGGGTACAAGAGTGATCCAGGAGTGGATCACTGGACAACGGTCAAGATTATCCTTAGTAACTAAAAGACTAAGGAGATGTTTCTCAATTATGGAGGTGATAAAGAGTTCGTCGTAAAGAGTTACGTCGATGCAAGCTTTAACACCAATCCGGATGACTCGTGGTAGCAATCTGGATACGTATAGTGGAGCAGCCATTTGGAATAGTACCAAGTGGAGTGTGGTAGTAGTGTTTACAGTTTGACATAGAGATTTGCAAAGTACACACGGATCTGAATGTCATAGACCCGTTGACTATAAGACCTCTCTCACATGCAAGGCATGATCGAGCCCCAGAACTCATTGGGTGTTAGATTCATAACAATGCGAATCACATGGTGATGTGAACTAGATTATTGACTCTAGTGCAAGTGGGAGACTGTTGGAAATATGCCCTAGAGGCAATAATAAATTAGTTATTATCATATTTCCTTGTTCATGATAATCGTTTATTATCCATGCTATAATTGTATTGATCGGAGATGTCACAAGGAGCTCCGAAATAGTCCGGAGGTAAAGATTGATATATAGGAAGTCCTATTTTGGTCACTAGAAAAGTTTCGGGCTCATCGGTAGTGTACCGGGAGACCATCGGGAGGGGTATTTCGACCTAAGAGGCTACATGGGCTGTGGGAGAGTGAATACCTGCCCTTAGTGGGCTGGTGTAAGTCCCACACAAAGCCCATGTGGCTGGGAAGAAAAGCCCAAAAGGAAAAAGGTGGAAAAAGGCAAAAAAGACAAATTAATGAAGGAGTCCTAATCCTACTAGTAGTGGAGGAGGTGGACTCCTCCCTCCTAGTTCAGCCGAACCAGATTGGCTTGGAGGACAAGGATGCCTCCTCTCCTCCTATCCTCCTATATATACTAGAGGGTTTTAGGGTTTTTGCACTTGATTTTCAGCCACGTGCAACCCGTTCCTCCAGTGCATAGTTTCTCTTCTAGATCGGTTATCTGCAGAGCTTAGGCGAAGCCCTGCCGGAATAGCTCCACCACCATCGCCGGAGCACCGTCACGCTGCCGTAGAACTCTTCTTCCTCTCCGCTCCCTCTTTCTGGATCAAGAAGGCAGAGATCGTCATCAAGCTGTACGTGTGCTGAACGCGGAGGTGCCGTCCGTTTGGCGCTAGATCGGAAGGATCGTGATCAAGCTCGTGGGACGGATCGTGTTCAAGTTCGTGGGACGGATCGTGATTGGATCACGGGATGGATCATGATTAGATCATGGGACGCTTGGTGATTTGGATCGCGAAGACGTTCGACTACACCAACCGCGTTTCTTAACGCTTCCCACTTAGCGATCTACAAGGGTACGTAGATCCACTCTCCCTCTCATAGATGCTCATCTCCATGGATAGATCTGCGTGTGCGTAGGAAGTATTTTGTTTCCCATGCAACGTTCCCCAACATGGTTTTCATGTGGACTCAATGTGATCTTGGATAACTTGACCAAAAGTGTAGCACTAGTAGAAAACGACCCATTTGTCCCAGTTCCAGAGGCCCATTAGCCCCGGTTCTGGAACCGGGACTAAAAGGTCGGGACTAAAGCCCCAAACCTTTAGTCTTGGTTCGTTTATGGACTGGGACAGAAGGGGCTCCACGTGGCCTCTGCGGAGAGCCCAGGCAGGAGGACCTTTAGTCCCGGTTGGTAACACCAACCGGGACCAAAAGGTGTCCACGCGTCAGCATCTGGCAGGAGCTGGGGGGTTTTGAAGGGGGGGGGGGGGTAGGGGGTTTTGGAGGGTTAATTTAGGGGTTTCATACTGTGTTAGCCAGCTAATAGAGAGAAGTGTCCTTTGTTTCTCCGTGCTTGGTCGACGCTAGCTAGCTACGATAGAGAGAACTCGACACGCTAGATAGTAAGCAAATGAAGGAACCATTAAGTACACAAGATCGTCATGAACATATACAGAGAGAAGTTATCATCATGAACTCATCATGAACCATTAAGGACACTGGCGGGTTCGCCACCAGGACACCCATTTCTGTGCGTATCATCTTCCGAAAACATGCCGAGTGAGGGCACCTCCAGAACCTGTGCATCACGTCTTCCTCCCTACCACACAAACACAAAAGACTCCATTCTTAATATTGCGCCTGTGTAGTTCTACTCCTAGGACCAACCCATTTCTCATAAGCCTCCATGTGTGGATTTTAACTTTGCCCGGTGCACAGGTGTCCCACAACGCTAGCCACCCTGTATGATGTATGACCGAGGAAGAAGGTCCAAGCTGTCCTGTCTTTGCCCTCCGGATACACATCCCAAGGTGGTAAGCCGAGATAACAGTAAAAATACCATTTTTTGTGAAGTTCCAGGCTAAATAATCCTCCATGTTTGGTCCTCCAACGTGGATCTGCAAAATATCATGTGCATCATCCGATGTGAACATCGTTGCCACTTTAGTTCTATCCCAATTTGTGCCATGCGTATTTAACAAATCACAAACTTTGGTAACACCCGGCACCTATACCTCGCCCAGTGGCTTAAGGCTGCCCATTCTCGAGATCAATTGATCATGATGAATATTTATTCTGCTTCCATCACTAATCCGCTATATAATTCCCTCTCTCAGCAAATCTCCTCCATGAAGAATACTCCTGAAGGTGAAAGAGACATTGCTCGGGCATGTTGCATTCATAATGGATCCATCTCTAAGATATCTTGCTTTCAACACTCGCGCACACAAGGACGATGGGTTTTGAAGGATTCTCCAAGCTTGTTTGGCTAGCAAGGCTTGGTTGAAAACTTCAAAATTGCGGAAGCACATACCCCCCCTCACATCTTGTAGTGCACATCTTATCCCACGCGATCCAGTGTAACTTTCTGTCATCATTAGTTGCACCCCAACAGAAGTTCGAAGAGATTGAAGTCAGGTTCTGGCACGTTTTCTTTGGGAGTTGAAAAAAACTCATGGTATACGCCAGGGTAGACTGAAGCCCGGATTTAACAAGCACCTCTCTAGCAGTCTTTGAGAGCCCTTGGCCCTTCCATCCCATCACCTTCCTCTTGGAGGCTTCCTTCAGATTTTTAAAGGTACCATCTTTTGATCTTCCCAACACTGTTGGCAGGCCTAGAGTGTTCACTTAACGCTTCAGAATGTACTCCAATGGCAGCCTTCAAAGCATTCTTCTCATCGTCCTGGTGTTGACACCTTATTTTGGCACAGTGCAAAATGCAATAAAGATGGACTCAAACGAAAAGGTTTTTCTACAAGAAAATTTATAGTGCCGAGTGAAACAACCTTGATGTTTAGGCCATCATCATTCGACATCGTTTCAAGGACCAAATTACACTTGGATTGTCATACAGATGTTCTGAGTGTTTTTTGGTTGATTACGCCCCCAAGGCAACCTAGAATGAAGGAATGTTCTATATGGGTTGTCTTCGTCTCGCGGAGCTGATCGATTTTGATATATAGATCATCTCAATATGAGGTCGTATGCAAAAGTTAGAGCAACCAGAGTGCAGCCATACCACAAAGCAGAATGTGGCGCAGGACATCAAACACATGTCTGATGGGTCGCGCGAGTCATTCGACCATCAAGATGTCCTCGGATGGAAAAACTTACAACATGAAAAAGTTTCGCATCGTCGAAGTGATTGCTTCTAATATATAATTCTTCACAATCCAAGGTTGTATGCGATCTGTAAAGGCAAAACAAAATTAGCCTGGAGTTTCACTCGGGACTTCTAAGTGAAAATTTGCCGGTCAAGTGAAACATTTGCCGTCCGGTCGAGAGAAAAGTTTTCCGTCTGGCCGAGTGAAATTGCCGTCGAAGTGAAAATCACCGTATGAGTGAAAATTACCGGTCGGGTGAAAGTGCCGCCGAGTGCAATGGCATTCCGAGTGAAAATCGCCGTCCGAGTGAAAAGTACCAGCCGAGTGAAAGTGTCGGTCGAGTGAAAGTTCAGAATGGCCTCGGATGGAAAAGTGATCAACACGAAAGTTGTTCATAACATCAAAACGGTCAGCTTTTATTTTAAAGTCATTATCATCTAAGATAGTATGCGGCCTGAAGAAATGCTACAACACCCGGACAGTCCAGTCTGCTACGTGACCGAGTCCGATTCGAAGTTAAAGATGACTTCGTGGAGTATTCAAGATTGCTTTATTTGGGAAAGTGATTAACATATGGATTGTTGGCCTCGTCAGAGCACACAAAATTGAAGTTTGGACCATCTCCATCGGAGGCCATATGCAAATTCCACGGCCCATGCAAGGAGCAAGACAGAAGATTGGGCCAGATTTGGGCTGAATCCGAGTGGGACTAGAACTAAGACTCTATGACGTGAATTGATGTAATTTTCTTGTAAGAAAATCCTAGATGAATCCTTTGCTTGTACGGGAAGTCCAGCCGCCTCTTATATATGTTGGGGGTGATGGCTGATTGAACAACACACAATCGAACAAATCAATCTATACTACTTTTTCATCTACGTTCTTCGTTTTTTCTCTCGTTCTTCGTTGTTCTTCGTTTGAGAGCTGCGAATCCCGAGGCTCTAGGGGCGAGCGAATCGACCTAGGGCAGCCCATAGCCGCCGCACTCCCTGACGGGGTCCCTCCCGGGCGTGCGGGGTTTTGGGTCTACAAAAGCGTCCGCCGACTGTCTTGCGTATTGCGCTGCCGGATAGACCTCCTTCGACGTGAGATGCGGTGCATCACCCCAATGTCGAAGGTACATGGTGACGTGTTCGTGTGTCAACACAATTTTTGGCGACTCCGTTGGGGACTAAAGATCAATCATCCTCACCAACCATCATGTCTGATCTTCCCAAGCCATCTGAGATAGATGCCGATAACATCATTAAGCCCAAGCTTGATGAACTATCGGCTGATCATCACCAAGATTATGAGGAGTACAAGAAGGCACGTGAAGAGAAGGAGAAGAGAAGGAGTTGCAGGAGTTCCTTGGAAACTTCAAGAAAGATCGCCAATGCAATATCACTCCGATTGGAGAAATCAAGTTCCCTCCTCTTCAAGCCGAGCAGGTTAAACCTCCTGTAAGTACTACCTTTTCTCCCGAGCAGTGGGCTGAGATTGAGAGTCGTATTGCCGATGGTAATAATTTGGTCTATCAAACTTTCATAGAAAATACCAATGCGCAGAAAAATATGCATCAATCATCTAGTGGTAATATTGGTGTGGTTGCTAGTGTAGAAAACCCTAATTTTCCTTTACCTCTTTCATCGGCACCTACCATGCCGATGAATTACTATCCTACACACACCAATTAGATTGTGGCTGCACCCACTAATTCCATAGTGAGCATGCCAAGTTCGGTACCTATACCGAACCAAGCTGTCCCTGTAGGTGGAAGCACTCGGCCACAACTGAACTATGGTTCGGCATATGTGCCACAGTTCCTGCCTACTGCTAGTAATTCTACTCCTCCCATCCCATAACAGCAAGCTTCACCATCTACTACGGACGATACTTTAGCTAGTTTTAGAGAGGAGATGGCTAAGATGCTTCAAGTGAATCTTGGAGTTGAGCTACCTCGGAAACAAATTTACCAAAAACTGTACCCCGAGTACTTTGACGCTATCCAGTGCCCTCCGGGATAAAAACTACAGATTTTGTTAAGTTCAATGGAGAAGGCACAAAAACCACATGGGAACATCTTAGTCAATACTTAGCACAAATGGGTGAAGCAGAGTCGTTGAATGAATTGAAAGTGCGCTTGTTTCCTTTATCATTAACTGGTACTGCTTTTTCATGGTTTTCTTCTCTACCACATGGTTCTATCCGTGTGTGGTCGTAGCTGGAATAGAAATTTCATGATCACTTTTATAGCAGCGACAACGAACTTAAATTATCACATCTTACATCGGTTAAGCAGAAAAATGATGAATTGGTCTCCGATTATGTCAAGAGATTTAGAGATACAAAGAACCGATGCTATAGTTTGGTGATAACCGAGAGGGACTTGGATGACCTTGTGCTCAGTGGTTTGAAAACTCACATTAGGGAAAAGCTAGAAGGCTATGAGTTCTTAAGTGGCAACCAAGTCTTGCAAAAATCTTTGGCTCAGGAGATCCAGAGCAAAGATCTCAAGGAGGTGCATAGATATAAAACTGATCGTCCTAAGATGAATATGATTGAGTATGGTAGTGATCACTCAGACGATGAAGGTGATATGTATGCTGCTGAATTTGTTTGGCCGTCTAAGGCCAAACCGTTTACTTGCAATGATCTGAAATCGATTCATAAGAATCGTGATGAAGAGATGAAGTTTACTTTTAACATTGCTAAGTGTGACAAAATATTTGACGCTTTGCTGCAAAAGCTAAGATCATTAGGATATCTCACACTTTACCGTCGATTAAAGAGTTGAAACGGCGTGCTTATTGCAAGTATCATAATTCTTTTTCTCATGCTACTAATGATTGCAATGTTTTCTGACAAAAGATACAATCGGCCATTACTGATGGACGATTGAACTTTTCTGAGATGCAAGTTGATAAGCAACCCTTCCCAATGAACACTCTGGATTTGGAGGGAAAAAAGTTGCTCATTTGGCCAGAGGTAACCGAATCAGCTAATAAAACTAATGTCATTATTGGTGAGCCTAGGAAAAGCAAGGAGGACATCAAGGTCTTGGGGAGGCAGGTTGTGCTTGACAAGCAACCCAATGACAAGGAAGTAATCAAGATCACCATCAAGAATCCTCCACTCGGGGGGCAACCACAAGTGCAACAAGACAGTCGTGTTAAGTTTGTTAAACCCAAGAGTCCAAAAGTTGGCAAGTGGAAGAGGAATGAAGCCAAGCAACCAAGGTCACCATCAGCTGATATGTTCAGTCGGTATGCAAAACCGACAGGATCAAGGGTGTCGTTTCCACAAGAACAACGGTGACCTGTTTGGGATCCACTTGCATGATCGTATGAAAACCAATTGAACATTGGTGTCCATTACTCGGGTGGTCAAAATATGCCTCCGAGTGAAAACTATCCGAGTGTAAGAATGCACCCAGGTGGAAGGTATCTGAATGAAAGAATACAGTCGAGTGGATAAAAAGGTGCGCCCGAGTGAAAACTTCGTAAGCCAGAAAAGTCGACAAGAGTGGCGCGTCAAGCTGCCGAGTGTTGCAGCAGTGGAGTCAGGGAAAGCCAAGGAAAATATCAATGCGGACTCACTCGTCTTGGGCAGTGAAACGTTCACCACGTAACAATCGACTGTGTGTAGCAACCCAACTGAGCCGATACTTGTTATCGCGCCAAAGCACTCGACCAATGATCATGAAGCAAGTACCTGCCAAGTAAGGCCAATTGATTCTAGATACACTCGGCCAAGGTGGTGTCCTCCAGGGTTAACGAAGACACAAAAGAGGAAATTATAGAGGTTGAGGAAGCAAGAGATGGAAAAACAAGAAGCTGAGAAGCAAAGGGACGAGTTGTTCAATGTCACTCGGCCCATGATACCAGCGAAGCAAATGTGGAAGCCTAAACCAATGCAGGACATAGTGGCTTCTACATCTATCACATTAGCAATTACACCACCAAAAGAGGACAATGTAGCTATGACATCGTCTTAGTCGCCTGTTACTTCTCCTTCACTTGGACAGAATTCAGATTTAGTGGATGCACGCGAAGAGGAAGACGATCTGTTGGACTATGAATCTACACCGGTTCATGAAGGTATGGATATCAATATGGTGTATTACTTACCCACTGAATTCCATGCTGTAGATGAGGAAGGGGAAGTGGCTCAGATGGATTTTGGCCCTAGAAATGCAATATTCGAAAAGCCAAAAGAACTTGTGACGCACTTGAAACCATTATACCTTAGAGGTCATATCACCACTCACTCGAATGCTTGTTGATGGAGGTGCCGTGGTGAATCTCATGCCCTATTTGGTCTTCAAGACATGGGTTTGCCCGATGATGAATTAATCAAGACCAATATGGTGCATAATGGGTTTGAAGGCAATGAGAAAACTGAAGCCAAAGGTGTGATGTATGTGGAGCTTACAGTCGGGAGCAATACTTTGGCTACTGCATTCTTTGTCGCTGAGGTGCAAGGTAACTACAATGTCATACTAGGCCGTGATTGGGTTCATGCAAACCAGTGCGTGCCATATACCATGCACCAGTTTTTGATCCAGTGGGTTGATGATGAGGTGGAAGTCATTCATGCGGATAATTCGGCTTGTGTTGCTTTGGCCGATGTATCGGTGGATTGGCAACATCCCAATGCTACTTGCTTGACGGGACGCGACTTGTCAGAGTTTGATTTCCTTAGCACAACAAAGAATGGCTTTGTGCCCGTCTCTTTAAAGCCGATTAGTGGGAATCGGCTCCAAGGTATGATATGTTTAAATGGATTCTAATTCCGAGTGGTTGCAGAAACGTCTTGCAAAATATCGGTCTAGTGAGAACGATATGTATGAATCTGTAGAGGAGTTGGATGACATGGATAAATTAGGACAGGGTTTTCAATCGGCAGATCCATTAGAAGAAGTAGATATAGGGGATGGTTCAGTTCCTAGGCTGACGTATGTAAATGAAAACTTAAGAGACGATCATAAATCTAGGTTGATCAAGTTGTTGAAAGAATATGTTTGCTGCTTTGCATGGGAGTATCATGAGATGCCCTGTTTAAGCCGAGAGTTAGTGGAGCATCGGTTACCTATAAAGGCTGGTTTTAGACCTTATAAGCAATCGTCCAGGAAGTTTTACCCAAAAACATATGACTGGATCAAAGAAGAGATCGGTCGTTTACTTAAAGCTAATTTTGTTAGACCTTGCAGGTATGCTGAGTGGATTTCTAACATTGTGCCAGTAGAGAAGAAGGGCTCTGGCAAGATAAGGGTGTGCATTGATTTCAGAGATTTTAATAGAGCTACGCCCAAAGATGAGTATCCCATGCCTATAGCTGATATGCTTATTAATGATGCTTCTCGACATAAGGTCATTAGCTTTCTTGATGGTAATGCGGGGTATAACTAGATTTTCATGGCCGAAGAGGACATGTCCAAAACGGCTTTTCAGTGCCCCGGATTCCTTGGTTTATTTGAGTGGATAGTAATGACCTTTGGGTTAAAGAATGCTGGCGCCACGTATCAGAGGACTATGAATTTAATCTTTCATGATTTACTAGGTGTTATACTTGAGGTTTATATTGATGATATTGTTGTCAATCGGATGATTTTGAATCTCATCTAGCCGATTTGCTTTTGGCCTTTGAAAGGATGAAAAAATATGGACTGAGTATGAATCCTTTGAAGTGTGCATTCGTTGTGTCGGCTGGAAAGTTTTTGGGTTTCATTATTCATGAGAATGGCGTAGAAATTGATCCCAAAAAGATAGAATCTATACAAAAAGTGAAGGATCCAACATGCAAGAGAGATATGCAAAAATTCCTTGGCAAGGTCAATTATTTGAGAAGGTTCATAGCTAATTTGTCAGGGTAGGTTGATGCATTCACTCCTATCCTTCGGTTAAAAAATGATGCTGATTTTACTTGGGGGGGGGGGGGGGCAAAACAACAAGAGGCATTCGAGATAATCAAGACTTATTTGAGCACTCCTCCAGTAATGAGAGCACCTAAACATAAAGAGCCCTTTAGGCTTTACATTGCGGTGGAGGATGGTGTTATTGGTGCTGTATTGACTCAAGAAACCAAAGGAAGAGAACATACTATTACATATTTGAGTCGACGTTTATTGGATGCCGAGACAATGTATACATTCATTGAAAAGTTATGCCTCTTTTTATATTATGCTTGCACAAAACTGAGACATTACCTTGTGCCGAGTGCCTGCATAGTAGCTTGTCAAACCGATGTCATTAAATACATGTTGCATAGGCCAATTCTTAGTGGTAGGATTGGCAAGCGGGCTTATGCTTTAACTGAGTATGATTTGGCTTATGAATCTCTAAAATCCATGAAAGGCCAAATTGTTGCTAATTTCATTGTTGAGCATCGGATTGACAAGCATGATGTTGATATAAATCTTGTATCGTTAGTACCATGGGGGTTATATTTTGATGGTTTAGTTTGTAGCAATGGCCAAGGTGTTGGTATTGTTTATATATCTCCTCACGGTGCTGTTTTTGAAGCCTCAAGCCGACTGGAATATTTTTGCACCAATAATCAAGCCAAATATGAAGCATTTTTATTCGGTTTAGAGATGTTGCTCGCTATAGGTGCTACACATGTTGAGGCTTTTGGTGATTCGTTATTAGTAGTGCAGCAAGTGTCCAAAGTCTTTCAATGCTTAGACAAATCACTTAATGTTTATCTTGATAAGTGTCTAGATGCAATTTCTTCTTTGGATTGTTTTTGCATTGCTCATATATATAGACATGACAATTGGAGAGCAAATGAGTTAGCACAACAAGCATCCGGCTATCATATTGATCATGGCATGTTTCATATTTCTCAGAAGACGATGTCTTGTCTTGCTAATATGGGAGAGGCCGAACTAGATCCCATTGGTTCCACCACTAACAATAAATCTAGTGCAGGTGAAAATCATGACTGGAGGAAGCCCATTATTGATTACTTGTGCAATCCAAGTGAAAGGGTGGACAGGGCTGTTCAGCCTATGGCTTTCAAATATACGATGAGAGATGATGGTCTTTATCGCTGAATGGTTGAAGATGTTCTTTTGAAGTGTTTGGACGAAGACCAAGCAAGAGTTGCTATGGGAGAGGTACATGAAGGCATTTGTGGTACTCATCGGTCGTCACCCAAGATGAAATGGCTCTTGTGACGTGCTAGATTTTATTGGCCGACTATGATCAATGATTGCTTCAGGTATCTCTACTCCTAAAGGGGCAGTTGGTAGCTTCTTGCCTCGGGTTTTTTCGTCTGGTTTATTTTCGTCCGTTTTTTTCATCCCGTTTCCTCCCATTGGTTTATTTCCTCCCTCTCTTTAAAAAACCAAATCCACCATTAAAGCAAAAGATTTTGTTTTGTACTTTCTTTGGCAGGTGATGATTTGATTTAATCACATTAATTATAGGTAATTAAGAATTCCAAAAGCATACCATATATGTGAGATCACCTTCCGAAAAAACAAATCCACCATTAAAATGGAAGATTTTTTTGTGTGCTTTCTTTGGCAGGTGATGATTCGATTTAATCACATTAATAATAGGTAAATAAGAATTCCAAAATCATACCATATATGTGAGGTCACCTTCCGAGAAACCAAATCCACCATTAGAGCGGAAGATTTTGTTTTGTACTTGTTTTGGCAGGTGATTATTTGATTTAATCACATTAATAATAGGTAATTAAGAATTTCAATATCATGCCATATATGTGAGATCACCTTCCGAGAAAACAACTCTACTCCTAAAGGGGCACTTGGTAGCTTCTTGCCTCGGTTTTTTTTCGTCATCCTTCCCACCTCCCATCTGGTTTTTTTTCGTCATCCATCCCATCTATAATTCCACGCATGTAATGCGAAAAAAAGACCAAAACCACCTAGCCATGCCCCTCACACGAAAAAAGCGGACAAAAACTATAACGATGCCCCTCGGACCAAAAAACCCGGACGGACCGCTCGCTCGCACGAACAGGGAGTCACGGACCGAGACCCCCCTCACATCCCCACCCGCCCGTGCCCTCCACTTTCTTCCCCCATATCCCCCTCCATCGCCGGCCCCTTCTCCTGCTCCACCGCCGCCCCTACTGCTCCCTCGGTCCGACCTCTTGTTCGGTCAGGGCAGCAGGAACAGCTCCACCTCCCCACTCCCCCATGCGACAGCGCCGCCAAAGCTTCTGGCAGAACTTTCATCCCCACCACGGGCGGCTGCCTAATCCCGTCCGCGCCGCCACACCAAATGAGCAAGGAGTACTCCCACGTGACGGGAAGGTGCACGGACGTGGATGTTGGGGAGTCAGTGGCGGAGGATGGGGTGAACGTGAATGGTGGTGATGACGCGTTTCGCTTGGGTTTCGTCAATGCAGGGAACCTGGCCGAGAGCATCGCGCGCGGCGTTGCACCGCGGGCGTCCTCCCGGCCTCCGTCTCCCACCCCGCGCCCCGAGCGCGGCGCCGCCTTTGCCTCCCTCGATGCCACCATCCTTGCCTCCAACACCCAGGCCCGTTTCTCCTTCCCCATCTAATTGACCCTGACTCCCACCGCTCAAAGCAGCCAAGCATCTATGTATGTCTATCACACGTTCATGCCTGATAGACACTCTGTGTCTCATGTGATGTTTTTTCCTTCTTGTTGATGACAGTGATGTGATCGTCATCTCTGTCAAGCCCCAGATTGGTAAGTGTACCAGGTAGTATTTTCAGCCTATGAAGGCACTCAGTTACTGATGCGTCACTGAGGACTCAGACTTAACAATTTGGCCTTTTGATGTGCGTGCTTATGAGATTATGCATATTTGAAATTGCAGTGAAGCAGGTTCTGGTTGAGCTCAAGCCCTTGTTGTCTGAAGAAAAGCTTCTGGTCTCCATTGCCGTTGGCATCAAGATGAAAGATTTACAGGTCAGTCAGTGTACATTCATGGCCTATCCAACTTCTCAAACTTTAATTTTGGTTAAACTACCCTCCATAAAAACTTTAGAGGTGGAGTGATTCACCATTTCCTCTCTAACACATATGCCCGGGGTGAACGCATGTGACCATCTCGGGGTGGGTACCCGAGGATGTGTATATTTATGTTGATAGTTGTCGAGGATTTGTGAGGTGTCATGTGTGTTTGCCATGGCCCCTTTGCTAAATTTGATGTTCTGCTATACTGCTATTGCATATGTAGAGAGGTCTGGTGCAGCGAGTGGAGGAGGATCTCGAGCACATATGCCCGGGAGGAGGAGACAACATGGTGCTTGGTGCGCACGCTGGCATTCTACTAGACCTACCTTGGTGTACTTCCAACTTCCAACTTACAGGAGAGGGAACAATAACTCTGGTATGTTACATCGACAACTTCCCACCAAGGTAAATGATCACATTCCTATTTTTATCCTATCAGATCTTTATGGTAGTTCCAACATTGGTGTTATATGATTTTTTGAGGAAACAACATGGTACTGGAACTGATGTGGGACTTTGATGAGTTGGTAGGGGTTCTCATTTGTCAATCTTTAGGTAACTGGCATAGTGCGATGTACTAAACAATTTATGGCAGGGATATTCACTCTGGATTACTCAGATTTGTCATCGTCGAACTTATCCTCTCAAATACATCAGTAGAAGTTCATCTCTGTTTTCCCTCCACGACATAAGTTTATTTTTGTAGATACATTTTTCTCTCTCTCTTGACTTAGAAGTTTAAGCTCAGGCTTCAGAAGCTTGACAAATTGTCTGCAGACATGGCCATGCAAAAAGAACTGAAGGTGCGCTTTGATGGTAAATTGAAACATATTTTTCCTTTGGTCAAATCTGTATAGTATTTTATTAGTGAACCATATATGTTATGTTTGTTGTGTTTCAGATCCTGTCAGTTAGTTCAGGCAGCATGATTGTTTCTTACTCATGGTCTGTAAATTGTGGGACTATTGTTTATTTATGTGATGTACTAGAACGAAATTGGAATGTGAGTCTAGACCAGGGAATTACTGCCTTGATTTCCTGGAGAATCCAGACTACTTTTTTTCATTATGTGCAGGTAAAGAAGTTCGAGAAGAACAAGGTGTCTTGCGAGCTTCTATGTTGCATCCCTGTACAGCCAATTGTTTTATTGATTTATGCTATTTTTCATTTCTAAACTACAATTATGGTGTGGTGATGTAAAGCTATTTGGAAGAGCTCACGTGCAAAGATGCTACAGAGAGATCTGATGCAACAAGCGACTCCTATGTGGCTGCCTTGCTTTAGATGCTAACAAGAATGCAATAATCGTACCTTTCCTGATCAAAAGGGTCTCATCTCCCTCACTTTGTTTGCTGTAATAACAAATCTACCATCTTAATTTATACTCTGTTGTTACTTAGTTCGAGTTGTGTTTGGTCAGCTGGTTATGTGTTTCAATGTGGATTATTTTGGGTGCAACAAACAATTTTGGGTACAGACCTTGTGTTGGGAGACGTAGTAGTAAATCAAAAAATTTCCTACGATAACCAAGATCTATCCATGGAGAAACCAGCAACGAGTGGGGAGATATTGCATCTTCATACCTTTGAAGATCGCTAAGCGGAAGCGTTACAAGAACGCGGTTGGTGGAGTCGTACTCGCGGCGATTCAGATCGCGGTGGATTCCGATCTAAGCGCCGAACAACGGCGCCTCCATGTTCAACACACGTGCAGCTCGGTGACGTATCCTATGCCTTGATCCAGCAAGGAGGAAGGAGAGGTTGGGGAAGAGCTCCAACTGCAGCACGACGGCGTGGTAGTGGTGGAGTAGCAAGGTATTCCGGCAGGGCTTCGCCAAGCGCTGCGGAGGAGGAAGAAGAGAGGTAGGGCTTCGCCGTGAGAGAGAGAGTTCAGATCTGTTCTCAAGAGGCAAAACCCTTGGGTATATATAGGATGAGGGAGAGGGAGGGCTGCCTTGGCCCCTCCTCCCAGGAGGAGAGGTTCGGCCGACCCTAGGGAAGAGTCCACCTCCCACAAGGGAGGTGGATCTCTTCCTTTTGAATCTTTTCAGCCCTTATCTCTTATCTCCAGCCGCATGGGCCTTCATAGAAGGTCTTGGCCAGCCCAATATGGGCTGGCACACCTCCTCTAAGGGCCCATGAAGTCCTCGGGTCGTCACACCCCTCCCGGCACTCCCGGTACAATACCGATGAGCCCGAAAACTTTCCGGTGACCAAAACTGGACTTCCTATATATCAATCTTTACCTCCGGACCATTCCGGAGCTCCTCGTGACATCCGGGATCTCATCCGGGACTATGAACAACCTTCGGTAATCGCGTATACCATTTCCCTATAACCCTAGCGTCATCGAACCTTAAGTGTGTAGACCCTACGGGTTCGGGAGACACGTAGACATGACCGAGACACCTCTCCGGTCAATAACCAACAACGGGATCAGGATACCCATGTTGGATCCCACATACTCCACGATGATCTCATCGGATGAACCACGATGTCGAGGATTCAATCAATCCCGTATTCGATTCCCTTTGTCTATCGGTATGATACTTGCCCGAGATTCGGTCGTCGGTATCCCTATACCTTGTTCAATCTCGTTACCAGCAAGTCTCTTTACTCGTTCCATAATACATCATCCCGTGGCTAACTCCTTAGTCACATTGAGCTCATTATGATGATGTCTTACCGAGTTGACCCAGAGATACCTCTCCGTCACACGGAGTGACAAATCCCAGTCTCGATTCGTGCCAACCCAACAGACACTTTCGGAGATACCCGTAGTGCACCTTTATGGCCACCCAGTTATGTTGTGACGTTTGGCACACCCAAAGCATTCCTATGGTATCCGGGAGTTGCACAATCTCATGGTCTAAGGAAACGATACTTGACATTGAAAAGCTTTAGCAAACGAACTACGTGATCTTGTGCTATGCTTAGGATTGGGTCTTGTCCATCACATCATTCTCCTAATGATGTGATCCCGTTATCAACGACATCCAATGTCCATGGTCATCAAACCGTGACCATCTACTGATCAACGAGCTAGCCAACTACAGGCTTACTAGGGACATGTTGTGGTCTATGTATTCACACATGTATTACGGTTTCTGGTTAATACAATTGTAGCACGAACAATAGACAATTATCATGAACTAGGAAATACAATAATAACCATTTTATTATTGCCTCTAGGGCATATTTCCAACAGTCTCCCACTTGCACTAGAGTCAATAATCTAGTTACATTATGATGAATCGAACACCCATAGCATTCTGGTGTTGATCATGTTTCGCTCGTGAGAGAGGTTTAGTCAACGGACCTGCGACATTCTGATCCGTATGCACTTTACAAATATCTATATCTCCCTCCTGAATGTAATCACGGATGGAGTTGAAGCGGCGCTTGATGTGTCTTGTCTTCTTGTGAAACCTGGGCTCCTTCGCAAGGGCAATAGCTCCAGTGTTGTCACAGAGTAGAGTCATCGGGCCCGACGCATCGGGAATCACTCCTAGGTCGGTGATGAACTCCTTCATCCAGACTCCCTCCTTCGCTGCTTCCGAAGCAGCTATGTACTTCGCTTCACATGTAGATGCCGCCACGACGCTTTGCTTGCTGCTGCACCAGCTGACTGCCCCTCCGTTCAAAATATACACGTATCTGGTTTGCGACTTAGAGTCGTCCGGATCTGTGTCGAAGCTAGCATCGACATAACCCTTTATGACGAGTTCTTCAGCACCTCCATATACGAGAAACATGTCCTTTGTCCTTTTCAGGTACTTCAGGATATTCTTCACCGCTGTCCAGTGTTCCGCTCCGGGATCACTTTGGTACCTCCCTACCAAACTTATGGCAAGGTTCACATCAAGTCTGGTACACAGCATGGCATACATAATAGATCCTATGGCTGAAGCATAGGGGATGACTCTCATATCTTCTCTATCTTTTGCCGTGGTCGGGCATTGAGTCGTACTCAATCTCACACCCTGTAACACAGGCGAACCCCTTCTTGGACTGATCCATATTGAACTTCTTCAATATCTTTTCAAGGTATGTGCTTTGTGAAAGACCTATGAGGCGTCTCGATCTATCTCTATAGATCTTAATACCTAATATGTAAGCAGCTTCTCCAAGGTCCTTCATTGAAAAACATTTATTCAAGTAGGCCTTTTTACTTTCCAAGAGTTCTATATCATTTCCCATTATCAGCATGTCATCCACATATAATATAAGAAATGCTATAGAGCTCCCACTCACTTTCTTGTAAATACAGGGTTCTCCATAAACCTGTACAAACCCAAACGCTTTAATCACCTCATTAAAGCGAATGTTCCAACTCCGAGATGCTTGCACCAGCCCATAGATGGAGCGCTGGAGCTTGCATACTTTGTTAGCATCTTTAGGATCGACAAAACCTTCCAGCTGCATCATATATAGTTCTTCCTTGAGGAAGCCATTAAGGAATGCCATTTTGACGTCCATTTGCCAGATCTCATAATCATAAAATGCGGCAACTGCTAACATGATTCGGACAGACTTCAGCATCGCTACGGGTGAGAAAGTCTCATCGTAGTCAACTCCTTGAACTTGTCGATAACCCTTAGCGACAAGCCGAGCCTTATAGGCGGTCACATTACCGTCTGCGTCAGTCTTCTTCTTAAAAATCCATTTATTTTCAATGGCTCGCTTATCATCAGGCAAGTCCACCAAAGTCCATACTTTGTTTTCATACATGGATCCTATCTCGGATTTCATGGCCTCAAGCCATTTGTTGGAATCTGGGCCCGCCATCGCTTCTTCATAGTTTGAAGGTTCACCGTTGTCCAACAACATGATCTCTGGGACAGGGTTTTCGTACCACTCTGGTGCGGAACGTGTCCTAGTGGACCTTCGACGTTCAATAGTAACTTGATCTGAAGTTTCATGATCATCATCATTAACTCCCTCTCCAGCCGGTGTAGGCTCCATAGAAACAACTTCCTGTGTTGCGCGACTCTCCAGTTCGAGCGGAGGTACGATTACCTCATCAAGTTCTATTTTCCTCCCACTTACTTCTTTCGAGAGAAACTCTTTCTCGAGAAAGGATCCATTCTTGGCAACAAAGACTTTGCCCTCGGATCGTAGGTAGAAGGTATACCCAATAGTCTCTTTGGGATATCCTATGAAGACACACTTTTCCGCTTTGGGTTCGAGATTCTCTGGTTGAAGTTTCTTCACATAAGCATTGCATCCCCAAACTTTTAGAAACGACAGCTTAGGTTTCTTTCCAAACCATAATTCATACGGTGTCGTCTCAACGGATTTAGATGGTGCCCTATTTAAAGTGAATGCGGTAGTCTCTAATGCATATCCCCAGAATGATAGCGGTAAGTCGGTAAGAGACATCATAGATCGCACCATATCCAATAGAGTGCGATTACGACGTTCAGACACACCATTTCGCTGAGGTGTGCTGGGCGGCGTGAGTTGTGAAACAATTACACATTTCCTAAGGTGCGTGCCAAACTCGTGACTTAAATATTCTCCACCACGATCAGATCGTAGGCATTTTATTTTCCTGTCACGTTGATTCTCCACCTCACTCTGAAATTCCTTGAACCTTTCAAAGGTTTCAGACTTGTGTTTCATTAAGTAGACATACCCATATCTGCTCAAGTCATCAGTGAGGGTGAGAACATAACGGTAGCCACCGCGAGCCTCGACGCTCATTGGACCGCATACATCAGTATGTATTATCTCCAACAAGTCAGTTGCTCGCTCCATTGTTCCGAAGAACGGAGTCTTGGTCATCTTGCCCATGAGGCATGGTTCACACGTGTCAAATGATTCGAAATCAAGTGACTCCAAAAGTCCATCAGCATGGAGCTTCTGCATGCGTTTTACACCAATATGACCAAGGCGGCAGTGCCACATGTAAGTGGCACTATCGTTATCAACCTTACACTTTTTGGTACTCACACTTTGGACATGTGTAACATCACGTTCGAGATTCATCAAATACAAACCATTGACCAGCGGGGCATGACCATAAAACATTTCTCTCATATAAATAGAACAACCATTATTCTCAGATTTAAATGAGTAGCCATCTCGCATCAAGCGAGATCCAGATACAATGTTCATGCTCAAAGCTGGTACTAAATAACAATTATTAAGGTTTAAAACTAATCCCGAAGGTAGATATAGAGGTAGCGTGCCGACATCGATCACATCGACCTTGGAACCATTCCCGACGCGCATCGTCACCTCCTCCTTTGCCAGCCCCCGCTTATTCCGCAGCTCCTGCTTGGAGTTACAAATGTGAGCAACTGCACCAGTATCAAATACCCAGGAGCTACTACGTGCGCTGGTTAAGTACACATCAATAACAAGTATATCACATATACCTTTAATGTTGCTGTCCTTCTTATCCGCTAAGTACTTGGGGCAGTTCCGCTTCCAGTGACCGGTACCCTTGCAATAATAGCACTCAGTCTTAGGCTTGGGTCCATTCTTGTTCTTCTTCTTCCCGGCAACATGCTTACCGGGTGCGGCAACAACTTCGCCGTCCTTCTTGAAGTTCTTCTTACCCTTGCCTTTCTTGAAACTAGTTGTCTTATTTACCATCAACACTTGATGCTCCTTTTTGATCTCGACCTCTGCTGATTTCAGCATCGAGTACAACTCAGGAATGGACTTCTCCATCCCTTGCATGTTGTAGTTCATCACAAAGCTCTTGTAGCTAGGTGGAAGCGATTGGAGGATTCTGTCAATGACCGAGTCATCTGGGAGATTAACTCCCAGCTGAGTCAAACGGTTGTGTAACCCAGACATCTTGAGGATGTGCTCACTGACAGAACTGTTCTCCTCCATCTTACAACTAAAGAACTTGTCGGAGACTTCATATCTCTTGACCTGGGCATGAGCTTAGAAAACCAGCTTCAGCTCTTGGAACATCTCATATGCTCCGTGTTGCTCAAAACGCTTTTGGAGCCCTGGTTCTAAACTATAAAGCTTGCCGCACTGAACAAGAGAGTAATCATCGCAGCGCTACTGCCAAGCGTTCGTAACGTCTTGGTCCGCTAGGAAAATGGGTGGGTCACCTAGCGGTGCATCAAGGACATACAATCTCTTGGAAGCTATGAGGATGATCCTCAAGCCACGGACCCAGTCCGCATAGTTGCTTCCATCATCTTTCAGCTTGGTTTTCTCTAGGAACGCGTTGAAGTTAAGGGTGACATTCGCATTGGCCATTGGATCTACAATATAGATTGTAAAGACAATTTTAGACTAAGTTCATGATAATTAAGTTCACATAATCAAATTATTTAATGAACTCCCACTCAGATTGACATCTCTCTAGTCATCCAAGTGATACATGATCCATGTCAACTAGCCCGTGTCCGATCATCACGTGAGACAGACTAGTCATCCATGGTGAACATCTCTATGTTGATAGCATCTTCTATACGACTCATGTTCGACCTTTCGGTCTTCCGTGTTTCGAGGCCATGTCTGTACATGCTAGGCTCGTCAAGTCAACCTAAGTGATTTGCGTGTGTAAATCTGGCTTACACCCGTTGTATGCAAACGTTAGAACCTATCACACCTGATCATCGCGTGGTGCTTCGGAACAACGATCCTTAGCAACGGTGCACAGTTAGGGTGAACACTTCTCTTGAAATTTTATTGAGAGATCATCTTATTTACTACCATCGTGAATCCTATTACAAGAACATGATCAATCTCATACATCACAATGCATCACATCACATCCTTTTGGCCATATCACATCACAAGGCATATGCTGCAAAAACAAGTTAGACGTCCTCTAATTTGTAGTTGCAAGTTTTTTACGTGGCTGCTATAGGTTTCTAGCAAGAACGTTTCTTACCTACGCCAAAACCACAACGTGATATGCCAATTGATATTTACCCTTCATAAGGACCCTTTTCATCGAATCCAATCCGACTAAGGTGGGAGAGACAGACACCCGCTAGCCACCTTATGCAACTAGTGCATGTCAGGCGGTGGAACCGGTCTTAGGTAAGCGTACGTGTAAAGTTGGTCCGGGCCACTTCATCCCACAATACCGCCAAATAAAGATAAGACTAGTAACGACAAGCATATTAACAAGATCGACGCCCACAACTGCTTTGTGTTCTACTCGTGCATAGATTCTACGCATAGACCTAGCTCATGATGCCACTGTTGGGAGACGTAGTAGTAAATCAAAAAAATTCCTACGATCACCAAGATCTATCCATGGAGAAACCAGCAACGAGTGGGGAGAGATTGCATCTTCATACCTTTGAAGATCGCTAAGCGGAAGCGTTACAAGAACACGGTTGGTGGAGTCGTACTCGCAGCGATTCAAATCGCGGTGGATTCCGATCTAAGCGCCGAACAACAGCGCCTCCACGTTCAACACACGTGCAGCCCGGTGACGTCTCCTACGCCTTGATCCAGCAAGGAGGAAGGATAGGTTGGGGAAGAGCTCCAACTGTAGCACGACGGCGTGGTGGTGGTGGAGTAGCAAGGTATTCCGACAGGGCTTCGCCAAGCGCTGCGGAGGAGGAAGAAGAGAGGTAGGGCTTCACCGTGAGAGAGAGAGTTCAGATCTGTTCTCAAGAGGCAAAACCCTTGGGTATATATAGGAGGAGGGAGAGGGAGGGCTGCCTTGGCCCCTCCTCCAAGGAGGAGAGGTTCGGCCGACCCTAGGGAAGAGTCCACCTCCCACAAGGGAGGTGGATCTCTTCCTTTTGAATCTTTTCAGCCCTTATCTCTTATCTCCAGCTGCATGGGCCTTCATAGAAGGTCTTGACCAGCCCAATATGGGCTGGCACACCTCCTCTAAGGGCCCATGAAGTCCTCTGGTCGTCACACCCCTCCTGGCACTCCCGGTACAATACCGATGAGCCCGAAATCTTTCCGGTGACCAAAACTGGACTTCCTACATATCAATCTTTACCTCCGGACCATTCCGGAGCTCCTCGTGACGTCCGGGATCTCATCCAGGACTCTAAACAACCTTCGGTAATCACGTATACCATTTCCCTATAACCCTAGCGTCATCGAACCTTAAGTGTGTAGACCCTACGGGTTCGGGAGACACGTAGACATGACCGAGACACCTCTCTGGCCAATAACCAATAGCGGGATCTGGATACCCATGTTGGCTCCCACATACTCCACGATGATCTCATCAGATGAACCACGATGTCGAGGATTCAATCAATCCCGTATTCGATTCCCTTTGTCTATCGGTATGATACTTGCCCGAGATTCGATCGTCGGTATCCCTATACCTTGTTCAATCTCGTTACCGGCAAGTCTCTTTACTCGTTCCGTAATACATCATCTCGTGGCTAACTCCTTAGTCACATTGAGCTCATTATGATGATGTCTTACCGAGTGGGCCCAGAGATACCTCTCCGTCACACGGAGTGACAAATCCTAGTCTCGATTCGTGCCAACCCAACAGACACTTTTGGAGATACCCGTAGTGCACCTTTATGGCCACCCAGTTATGTTGTGATGTTTGGCACACCCAAAGCATTCCTATGGTATCCGGGAGTTGTACAATCTCATGGTCTAAGAAAATGATACTTGACATTGAAAAGCTTTAGCAAACGAACTACACGATCTTGTGCTATGCTTAGGATTGGGTCTTGTCCATCACATCATTCTCCTAATGGTGTGATCCCGTTATCAACAACATCCAATGTCCATGGTCATGAAACCGTGACCATCTACTGATCAACAAGCTAGCCAACTAGAGTCTTACTAGGGACATGTTGTGGTCTATGTATTCACACATGTATTACGGTTTCTGGTTAATACAATTGTAGCACGAACAATAGACAATTATCATGAACTAGGAAATACAATAATAACCATTTTATTATTGCCTCTAGGGCATATTTCCAACACCTTGGTGGTTTATTCGTAGTACTAAGGAGCCACCATTGCAACCTGAACAAGGTTTGTGAGCACCTTATAGCTTAATCCTTGTGTATGGATTCTACAAGCAGAAGTCATCCACATTGCTGCGAGCACTCCCTGTTCCTCATAGCAGGCCTGCTGGAGGCCATGGATAGCACTCTGGACATTGTGGAGATCTTCGGTTGTACCACCTTGATGATAGGTGCTCTGAACCATGGAGTGATGCAACCCACCTTTTCGATTATTTACCACACAAGATTTCTCAACCATATTTTTTAGTTTACAATATTTTCAATGAACTGCAGTAACGGAGCACTGCTTTAGATTTTGGTCGGGAGCTACTTCATTAAGATAAAAGATAAATCTGACTTAAAAGGTAAATAAGCTTTGGGATTGTGTACCGAAAAGGTTGATTTTTTCCTGCTGTACCAACTGGCCACTGACTTGCCTTTAAGCGATATTTAGAAACACACATGTTCCTGATCATAATATTACATTTAAACGATTATAGTGATTTTACTTACTTCATTACTTTTACGCTTTTTGTTCACTGATTTGCAGAGGACGTACATGGCAGGAAAAGGAGACGGGGATTAAGTGCCAAGGAGAAGAAGAGAGGGGGCAGGAGGAGGGGTCACTTATCTCTGCTGAAGTTGGACCGGGGTGGATTGGATAGCTGAATTGATATAACTTTTCTTAGAAGATAATATCCTGATTTTATGTTTTGCCGGATGCATTGACAATGGTTTGTCTATTCTACTGTTCTTCCAGGAATATTTTCTATTAGCTTGAATTAAGAGACCATTATAGAGGGAAGCGGAGCCAGAGGCATTATCAGATGTGTCGCTGGAGGCAATGATGGTGCTTAGACGGGAGCCGGACAAACATGACGATGGTGCTAAATAATCTTCTTATTATGCAGGTGAGTTAAAAAAATCAAACATGTCTATGTTCTTTTGTTTGGACTAACCTTTTCACTCTAGAATCTAGATTTCAATCACCGTTGTCATTTCTTATCCAATGACATAAAGCTGGTCTAATTTCTATTTTTACATTCTAAAACAACATATGGGAAACAAAAGGAGAATATGTATATTATTTGGGCTTCCCCGTAGTTGCCATTTGTTCTTTGATTGTTTACAAATTTAAATCCTGCATATAAGTTTCAGGAACTTCTGTTGATGTGTTCACAATAATTCTATATCTACTGGTTATAAAATATGAAGAAAGGCATGTAAAAAGACAGTGTGTTTTTAACTGGTTGCTGTGTATAATCACTCGAGCTCTAGTTACAAAAATAGAAGAAAAGAATAAAAAAACTGAGAAGCTTACCCGTGAAATTCTAGACCCAAAGCTTGATGATCCTGAAGGAAACTAGATGCATGGCAGTGGTGGCTCAGAGAAGAGTATAAGCGGGGATGCGAGGGACTGATGTGGACTGCAGAAGGGAAGGAAGGGAGGGAAGCTTCGTCAAGAACAATGCCCATATTTTGATGTCACACTGCATTGCAACTCTGGTTAGATCCTAGAAAATTAGTATGATTTTTGGTGCTGGAAGAAGGTGGCACTCTCATGGACATGTTTGTCTAAGGGATTAGAATTACCCCATTCATGATTTTTAGTTCATTAAATATCCTAGGTTTCATTGTGCCTCAGTTTCCTCTTGGGACGTTGGCCTTGAGGTGCGAACTCTGTGTACCCATGTCGATGTAAGGAGGCCATGCCCCAGTTATCTCTCAAACGCCCTGGTGAAGTAAACAAGAAGGTCGTGCTTGTTGTGGTCATAAAGGCAATCGAGAGGAGGGATAACCATACTGGCAGTAACAACAAACGAGTAGGGTAGGTGGGATGAGTGGGGCAAATGTGAAAGTCAATGGTGTTAATCCTCTGGTGGCCTCCACACTCGGAGAAGGTAGCGGCGCTACGGTATGTACCAGGTCGCGTCGTCGTGTTGGTCGCCCTCGGCGGGATGGGATCGATGGCGTGGTAGCGTGGCTGTCCTTGGCATGACTTGGCTAAGGTAGAAGATCAATCCCAACGATGAGGGTGTTGTCCCACCTCCTTGCTAGGCTACACAACTATTCCCAAGGTTTTCCAACCAGATACAAACATGTCAACCATGTGGCTAGAATTAATCAAGAGTTGTGAGCCTTTCTACATCTCATGTCCAGATCCTCAACGACAATTTTTTCATCAAATATCTAAATAACACAAAAGTAGGTCAATACAATATCGTCCAGAAATACGAATTTCATGTTGGTAGAGAAATTGGTTAATAAAATCAAAAGGAATATGATATCAAGGAAAATGCCTTAGATCTTAAAGGGACAACAAAGATATGTCGCCCCTTGGGAGTGAGCGAATGGGATCTCCATCTTTCAATATGAAATCGCTCCATCGGGGACATGTTGGGTTGGAGGTTTTCTGTCCTGGGACCAATGAATCTCAAGGAATAGGAATTGAGGTGTGAGGAATTCAACAACGCACTCGAAATAAAGCAACCTGACTTGAATTCTGATATATCGAGATGGCAACACTTATTTCCGCCAGTTATTCCAATGGACATGTACGGGTAAATTTATATATTTCATTATCATAACATTCAAATATAAATATTTATTTTATTTATCACTATATTCAAGATAATTTAATTTATAAAATTGTAGGGGTATGTGAGGCTATTTTGTTGAGCAATTTATGCTCTCGTGGAACGGTAAAGAATTGGTTTGTACTGTTTGCACACTGGGTATTCTTCGTTACACATTTTTGAGGCCTTCAACATGAAATATTCGTGTTAACTACATATATTGCTTGGGCATGATGGGTATGAGTTGATGAAGAAGTTTATATTGTACTTACTCAAATATCGTTCGAATGAAGCTAAAAACAACATTCCTAATATTGTGCGAGAGTTTCTTAAGCACATCAAGTAGACCTTAATTTGTTTCAGATTTTCAGTTGGATAATCGATCTAGATGTATACATTGTCAAATTGCCTTTTTGTTATTAGTTTACATTGTAAGTGCAGTGGACTTCAATTATAAAACCAATTGTGCATGTGTTATCTTTTCTCTACATGTAAAATTTAACATACATTCTGCTTATCCAACTCCAGCAAAATATTTCAAAAGTCCGTGGCAACGCATGGGCGTTCTCCTAGTTATAAAGGGTGTGAAGCTTGTCAGAAATTTGGTGATATTCAGTTGGCTCTTGCTGCTATGTTGCATCCTATTATCAAACCGTGGCCTTTTAGAGGATGGGGTTTAGACTTCATTACTAAAATTCATCCATCTTCTTCAAAGGGGCATCGGTTCGTGTTGGTGGCAACCAATTATTTCACTAAATGGTGTGAAGCAGTACCTCTAGAGAACATGACACATACAGAGGTAATTCAATTCATAACCGAACACATCATTCATAGATTCGGCATTCCTCAGATGTTAACTACAGATCAAGGTTCGTCTTTCATGTCACATCAAGTTAGAGAGTTTGCCGAATCATATAACATAAAGTTGCTCAATTCATCTCCGTACTATGCCCAAGCTAATGGACAAGCTGAGTCTAGCAACAAAATATTGATTAAACTAATCAAGAAGAAGATTGAGGATAATCCAAGAAAGTGGCATGAGTTGTTGTCTGAGGCTTTATGGGCACATATGATCTCAAGGCATGGTGCTACAAAGGTAACTCCGTATGAGCTAGTATACGGTCAAGAGGCTGTTTTACTAGTGTAGGTAAATTTGAGTGTTTTGAGAATAGCCAAACAAAATGATTTATCGGTAGTAGACTTTTATGATTTAATGATGGACAATATTGATGAGGTTGCTGATAAACATTTGGCTGCATTAAAGGCCATAGAGAAGGACAAATTGAGGGTAGCAAGAGCTTACAATAAAAAGGTCAAGTTGAAGAATTTTCAAGTTGGCGATATTGTGTGGAAAGTGATTCTGCCGATTGGTTCTAGAGATAGAAAATTCAGGAAGTGGTCTCCAAATTGGGAAGGTCCTTTTAGGATTGCAAGAATAGTTCCTGGAAATTCATATTTAGTGGAATCCATACAAGGAGTATTATTACCTCGAGCTCTCGATGGCAGATATTTGAAGAAGTACCACCCGAGTGTGTGGCAAGAAGCCTAATTAGGCAATGACCGATATATGATTATCGCCCTTAGCACAAACATGGTCGATACAGAATTATCGCTGTGAGAAATATAGATGGCCGATGGAGTGTTGACATCGTCCTTAGAACAGACGTGGTGCAAATTATTTTTCGGCATGCTAACTTTGCCAAAAAACAGGGGGCATGTGTTGACACCTGATTTTGGCACGGTGCAAAATGCAATAAAGACGGACTCAAACGAAAAGGTTTTTCTACAAGAAAGTTCATAGTGCCGAGTGAAACGACCTTGATGTTTAGGCCATCATCATTCGGCATCGTTTCAAGGACCAAATTACACTTGGATTGTCATATAGATGTTCTGAATGCTTTTTGGTTGATTACGCCCCCAAGGCAACCTCGAATGAAGGAATGTTTTATATGGGTTGTCTTCGTCTCGTTGAGCTAATCGATTTTGATACATAGATCATCTCAATATAAGGTCATATGCAAAAGTTAGAGCAACCAGAGTGCAGCCATACCACAAAGCAGAATGTGGCACAGGAGATCAAACACATGTCTGATGGGTCGCGCGAGTCATTCATCCATCAAGACGTCCTCTGATGGAAAAACATACAGCATGAAAAAGTTTCGCGTTGTCGAAGTGATTGATTTTGATATATAATTCTTCTCAATCCGAGGTCGTATGCAATCTGGAAAGGCAAAACAAAATTAGCCTAGAGTTTAACTCGGGATTTCCGAGTGAAAATTTGCCACCCGAGTGAAACGTTTGCCATCCGGTCGAGTGAAAAGTTTTCTGTCCGGCCGAGTGAAATTTCCCGAGTGAAAATCGCCGTCCGAGTGAAAAGTACCGGTCGAGTGAAAGTGACGACCGAGTGGAATGGCCGTCCGAGTGAAAATCGCCGTCCGAGTGAAAAGTACCGGTCGAGTGAAAGTTCAGAATGGCGTCGGATGAAAAAGTATTCAACATGAAAGTTGTTCGTAGCATCGAAGCGGTCAACTTTGCTTTTAATGTCATTATCATCTGAGATAGTATGTGACCTGCAGAAACTCTACAACACTCAGACAGTCCAGTCTACTACGTGACCGAGTCCGATTCGAAGTTAAAGATGACTTTGTGGAGTATTCAAGATGGGTTTATTTGGGAAAGTGATCAGAATATGGATTGTTGGCCTCATCGGAGCACACAAAATTGATGTTTGGACCATCTCCATCAGAGGACATATGCAGATTCCACGGCCCACGCAAGGAGCAAGACAGAAGATTGGGCCAGTTTTGGGCTGAATCCGAGTGGCACTAGAACTAGGACTCTAGGACGTGAATTGATGTAATTTTCTTGTAATGAAAGCCTAGGACGTGAATTGATGTAATTTTCTTGTAATTTTCTTGCAACCAATTATTCACTAAATGGTGTGAATCCTTTTCTTGTACGGGAAGTCCATCCACCTCTTATATATGTTGGGGGTGATGGCCGATTGAACAACACACAATCAAATAAATCAATCTATACTACTTTTTCATCTACGTTCTTTGCATTTTTACTCGTTCTTCATTGTGCTTCGTTTGAGAGCTGCAAATCCCGAGGCTCTAGGGGTGAGGGAATCGACCTAGGGAAGCCCATAGCTGTCGCACCCCCTGACGGGGTCCCTCCCGGGCATGCGGGGTTTCGGGTCTACAAAAGCGTCTGCCGACTGTTTTGCATATCGTGCTGCCAGACGGACCTCGTTCGATGTGAGCTACGGTGCATCACCCCCGGCATCAAGGGTACACGGTGACGTGTTCGTGTATCAACACCTGTCAACCCTTTCCAAAAAATATCGACGACTTATGTAGATTTACCCTTTGGCCTGACGCTTTCTCATACTATTTTAAAATATTTTTGAGCACTACAAAATTACTCTGAGGGGCCTCAAGGAACACCACACCGTCGTTCGCAAAAAGAAGGTGTGTGACATTGGGACTAGTGCACCCAAATGAGACGCCCTTAAGCATCACAGAGAAACCTTCAACAGAAAAGAGGAAAAGGTAAGGAGATAGCGGGTCACCCTGACGTAGCCCCCTTGATGGGATAAAACTGCAGGAGCACCCTCCATTGAGCCCGACTGTGAATTTCGTTGAAGTGACACATCTCATTACCATGTCAATCCATTGTTTAGGGAAGCCAAATTTATCCATGATAACCCACAAGTATAGGGGATCGCAACAGTTTTCGAGGGTAAAGTATTCAACCCAAATTTATTGATTCGACACAAGGGGAGCCAAAGAATATCCTCGAGTATTAGCAGTTGAGTTGTCAATTCAACCACACCTGAAAGATTTAGTATCTGCAACAAAGTTTTAGTAGCAAAGTAGTATGATAGTAACAGTAGCAGTAGTGATTTGTGTAGCAAGTGTGACAACAATAGCGGTAAAGTAACTAAGCAAGGACCAGTATAGGAAAAGCTCGTAGGCATGGGATCGGTGATGGATGATTAAGCCGGAAGATATTCATCATGTAACGGTTATAACATAGGGTAATATGTAACTAGCTCCAGTTCGTCAATGTAATGTAGGCATGTATTCCGTATATAGTCATACGTGCTTAGGGAAAAGAACTTGCATGACATCTTTTGTCCATCCCTCCCATGGCAGCGGGGTCCTAATGGAACCTAAGGGATATTAAGGTCTCCTTTTAATAGAGAACCGGAACAAAGCATTAGCACATGGTGAATACATGGAATCCTCATACTATGGTCATCTCCGGGAGTGGTTCCGGCTATTGTCACTCCGAGGTTGCCGGGTCATAACACATAGTAGGTGACTACAACTTGCAAGATAGGATCAAGAACACACATATATTGATGAAAACATAATAGGTTCAGATCTGAAATCATGGCACTCGGGCCCTAGTGACAAGCATTAAGCATAGCAAAGTAGTAGCAACATCAATCTCAGAACATAGTGGATACTAGGGATCAAACCCTCAAAACTAACTCGATTACATGATAGATCTCATCCAAATCATCACCGTCCAGCAAGCCTACGATGAGATTACTCACGAACGATGAAGAGAATCATGAAATTGGCGATGGAGGATGGTTGATGATCACGATGGCTTTGATTTCCACTCTCCGGAGCCCAAGACAGACTCCAGATCTGCCCTCCCGAGGAAGAACGGGTGGTGGCGGCGGCTCCGTATCGTAAAACGCGATGATTTCTTCTCCTTGATTTTTTCCTAGACGAAAGCGCTTATATGGAGCTGGAGATGAGGTCGGAGGGGCCACGTGGGCCCCATGAGCCTGCCAGGCGCGGCCTAGGGGGGCGTCGCGGCTTATGGGCTCGTGGCCCACTAGCAGCTCCCCTCCGGTTGATTCTTCTTCTAGTATTTTTTATATATTCCATAAAAAATCCTCTTAAGTGTTCATGTCATTCCGAGAACTTTTATTTCTGCACAAAAACAACACCATGGCAGTTCTTCTGAAAACAGCGTCAGTCCGGGTTAGTTTCATTCAAATCATGTAAATTAGAGTCCAAAACAAGGGCAAAAGAGTTTGGAAAAGTAGATACGTTGGAGACGTATCAACTCCCCCAATCTTAAAGCCTTGCTTGTCCTCAAGCAATTCAGTTGATAAACTGAAAGAGACAAAATAAAAACTTTTACAAACTCTGTTTCATCTTGTTGTTGTAATTATGTCTAACTCATATTCAGATTTTCAGCAAGATCATAAGCTAACCACATAAGCAAGGACATTAAGGTCTCACGGTATACTCATATCAATGGCATAATTAACTAGCGAGTAATAATAATAAGTTTTCAAACATCAACACTTCAATCAAAACAATCATGATACAATATGAGCAGATGGTATCTCGCTAGCCCTTTCTGAGATCGCAAAACATAAATGCAGAGCACCTTCAAAGACCAAGGGCTGACTAGAAATTGTAATTCATGGCAAAGAAGATCCAGTCATAGTCATACTCAATATCAATTAATGGCAAAGCATACAAATGACAGAGGTGCTCTCTGGCTGGTGCTTTTAATAAGAAGAGGATGACTCAACAGAAATGTAAATAGATAGGCCCTTCGCAGAGGGAAGCTTTGATTCACAGAGGTGCCAGAGCTCAAGCTTTTTAAAACAAAGATAAATAATTTTTGGGGTATCATGCTTTCATTGTCAACGCGATAACAAAGAGTTTTCACCATCTTCCATGCTACACGTATTATGGGCGGTTCCCAAACTGAATAGTAAAATTTTGACTCGCCCACCACCGATCAATCACACTCCACGACTAGCCGGATCCTCGGGTGCCGTCCATACCAACAACAATCCAGGGGGAGTTTTGTTTGCAATTATATTTTTATTTGATTTGAGCATGGAACTGGGCATTCCGATTACCGACCCCTTTCTCGTGAGTGATAGTGAATAAACACATATCGAGGATAACACGCCTAGCATGGAAGATACTAACCGCCCCTTGTCACAACATGAGCGGTTCGGGCATACAAAACAGATTATTATTTGAAGGTTTAGAGAATGGCATATGCAAATTTACTTGGAACGGCAGGTAGATACCACATATAAGTAGGTATGGTGGACTCATATGGAACAACCTTGGGTTTAGGAAGTGGATGCACAAGCAGTATTCCCGCTTAGTACAAGTGAAGACTAGCAAAAGACTGGGAAGCGACCAACTAGAGAGCGACAACAGTCATTGACATGCATTGAGATTAACCAACATTGAGTGCAAGCATGAGTAGGATATAAATCACCATGAACATGAATGTCGTGGAGGCTATGTTGATTTTGTTTCAACTACATGCATGAACATGTGCCAAGTCAAGCCACTTGAATCATTCAAAGGAGGATACCATCCTATCATACTACATCACAATCATTTTAAAATTCTTGTTGGCATCCAAGACAAACCATTATAAGCTCCTAGCTAATTAAGCATGTCATAAGAAACTATGATCTCTAAGTTGTCATTGCAAACATGTTTCTCTCATAAAAATGCTGAATTAGGAACAATGAGCTTTTACTAAAACAAAATAGGTCGAGTTCGTACCAACTTTTCCAGGCTCAGTCACTTCATCATATATCGTCATTATTGCCTTTCACTTGCACGACTGAATGATGTGAATAATAATAAGAGTGTTCGTGCATTGGACTAAGCTGGAATCTGCAAGCAAACTCAGAGGAGAAGACAAGGTAATATGGCTCTTTGACGGGTAAACAATAATGCATATGAGAGCCACTAATCATTTTAATCATGGTCTTCTACCTCGACCCAAAGAAAAAGAAAACTATTTACACGGGAAAGCTCCCAACAAGCAAAAGAAGAACGGGAAAATCTTTTTTGGTTTTCTTTTTAGTGACTACTAAGCATGCAAGAATGTAAAGTTACAACTAATTTTTTTTGTTTTTCTCATTTTTTTGGATTTTCTCAAGTTAACCAAACACACAAAAAGAATGCGAGAAAAGAAAATAAGCTAGCATGGATGATATAATGAAAAAGTGTGAACACCGACTATCAAAGTGAATGTGTGAACATGAATATAAAGTCGGTGAGAAACACGTACTCCCCCAAGCTTAGGCTTTTGGCCTAAGTTGGTCTACTCCCAAGGAGGAAAGTAACCAGCTCCGGGGTACTCCAGGCGATATCCAAAATCATAATGTGGGTTGTACTGGGACGCGGCAGCTACCGCCTGAATAGCTACCTCACGGAGGCGATCAACCTTCACTTCTCTCTCATACTCCTCCGGCTCTTTTCTAGTTATGTAATACCTCCGTTTACTCTGAAAATCAAAGAAGGGAGAGGGTAATATGAAAAACACGCTGACGGTTAAATATTAACCGGTATAGGAGGGACTCATTGCTGTTCTCAAGGAACTGGAAGTGTATCATAGCAGCACGATCAAGGAAAGCACTGTGAAGCGGGGGATCTCCTGTCTGGATGGGTATTTTAAGATAATTAGCTAGGCGAGTGGCATAGATCCCACCAAAGAAATCTCCTTCATTAGCAGTGTTATTTAGTCTCCTAGCAATTATAGCTCCCATGTTAAAACTTCTATCACTTCTTACTGCACTCTTACGTATACTGAGGTCAGGTGCGCAGAGGTGGCTATGATCACGCTTACCATTAATGCATCTACCTATGAAGAGGGCAAAATAATGTAAGGCAGGAAAATGAATGCTCCCCATGGTAGCCTGCGTAATATCTCTAGTCTCCCCAACAGTTATACTGGAAATAAAATCTCTAACCGAGGACTTAGAAGGGTCATTGGGACTACCCCAATCAGGTATCTTGCATATTCTATTAAAAATCCTCTAAATCCATAGTATACGATTTATCATAAAGGTCAAACAGTATGGATGTGTCACGGCCAACTAAAAATTTGAATCTACAGACAAAAGAGGCAGTGAGTGTAGTATACTGTTCACATTTATTGGAGATGAATTCTTCGAGCCCGACGTTGCGAATAAATTCATCAAACTCGTCCTTGAAACCTGCATCAATCATGAATTCATCAGAAGGCCATTCACATGGTTGCACTGATGCGTCTCTCGGCTGATAAGGATCGGGCTCCCGAATCGCTGGACAGGGACCCCTCTTGCTTGAGGAACCACCATGATAGTTATTCCTAAACATTTTCGTATTTCTGAAATAATTCTGAAATTTTTAGTGACTCAAAATAAAAGTAAACAAAACTTAACAAAACTCATAGCAACTACTCCTACAAGTGCCTAGAGGACATATCTTGCATCAAACCTACTTGGGACCAAATAAAATTAACATGCAAAGCTCAAGAACAGGGTCACCAAGGCAGCAATAATATGCAATGAATAAAGCACTAGAACAAAAACTAAGTGGACCAATGGAGGAGTCACATACCAAGGAACAATTCCCCAAAACAGTTTGGTGAATGGGGCTTTGCACAAGGAGATCAAAAAATGCAGCAAAACGAGCACGAACACGGGTTTGAGCTGTGGGATGATTTTTTCTGGAGGTAGAATAAGGATATTGGTGCTGGAATAAGTGGAGGGGGCCACGTGGGCCCCACGAGCCTGCTAGGTGCGGCCAGGAGGGGTGGTCGCGCCTCCTGGGCTCGTGGCCCACTGGTGCATCCCCCTGACTAGTTATTTATCTTAGAAATTCATAAATATTCTAGAAAAATCATACTTGAATTTCAGGGCATTTGAAGAACTTTTATTTTCAGGTCATTTTTTATTGGACGGATAATGCAGAAAACAGGAAAATAATGCTATTTTTATTATTTTTCTACTAAGTAACAGAAAGTAAAAGTTCGGAGCAGAAGATTGTGACTTCTAGATTCATCCATCTCATGGTCATCAAAAGAAATCCATCAATGAGGTTGATCAAGTCTCCTTGACAAACTTTTTCCGAATCACATGAAACCGGAGAATTTTCGAAAAATCACTAAGTTACCTTAATGGGAATATGCATATCCCCAACAATAAGTATATCATATCTCATCTTTACAGTAGGTATAGGAAATTCAAAGCTCCCAATAATAATGGATGAAGATTTTTCAATAGAATTTATGCAATGAACCCGATATTATTTCTTCGGAAAGCGCACCGTGTGCTCATTACCATCAACATGGAAAGTGACATTGCCTTTGTTGCAATCAATAATAGCCCCTGCAGTATTTAAAAAGGGTCTTCCAAGGATGGTTGCCATGGCATCATCCTCAGGAATATCAAGGATAACAAAGTCCGTTAAGATAGTAACGTTTGCAACCACAACAGGCACATCCTCGCAAATGCCAATAGGTAAAGCAGTTGATTTGTCGGCCATTTGCAAAGAAATTTCAGTAGGTGTCAACTTATCCAATTCAAGTCTATGATATAAAGAGAGAGGCATAACACTAACACCGGCTCCAAGATCACATAAAGCAGTTCTAACATAATTTCTTTTAATGGAGCAAGGTATAGTTCCAGGATCACCTAGTTTCTTAGGAGTCCCACCCTTAAAAGTGTAATTAGCAAGCATGATGGAAATCTCAATATCAGGTATCTTTCTTTTATTTGTCACAATATCTTTCATGTATTTAGCATAAGGAGACATTTTAAGCATATCAGTCAAACACATTTGCAAAAAGATAGGTCTAATCATTTCAACAAAGCGCTCAAAATCCTCGTCATCCTTTTTCTTGGATGGCTTAGGAGGAAATGGCATGGGTTTCTGAACCCAAGGTTCTCTTTGTTTACTGTGCTTCCTAGCAATAAAATCACTCTTATCATATCTTTTGTTCCAAGGTTGTGGGTTATCAGGTTCAATAGCAGGTTCAATCTCCACATCATTATCATTACTAGGTTGAGCATCAATATGAACATCATTATCAACATTATCACTAGGCTCATGTTCATCACCAGATTGTGTCTCAGCATTAGAAATAGATATATAATTTGGATTCTCGGGTGTAACAGCAACAGGTTTACTAGCATGCAAGTTCCTATCATCTTTCTTTTTCTTCCTATTACCAGGATGACTAGGTGCATCAATATTAATTCCTTGAGAATCTTGTTCAATTCTCTTAGGATGACCCTCAGGATACAAAGGTTCCTGAGTCATCCTACCACCTCTAGTAACAACTTTAACAGAATTATCATTCAATTCATTAAGCAAGTCATTTTGAGCCTTAAGTACTTGCTCTACTTGAGTAGTGACCATAGAAGCATCTTTACCAATAAGCTTAAGATCATTAACATTTTTATCCACACAAGCACTTATATGATTAATCATATGAGCATTTTGTTCCAGTTGTCTGCTAACATAATAATTAAAACTTTGTTGTTTGGCAACAAAATTATCAAATTCATCTAAGCATAAGCTAGCAGGTTTATCATAAGGGATATCACTCTCATTGAATGTACGAAGATAATTTACCTCTACTACCTGTGTCGGGTTATCAAGACCATGTATCTCTTCAATAGGTGGTAGATTCTTAACATCTTCAGATTTAATACCTTTCTCTCGCATAGATTTCTTTGCTTCTTGCATATCTTCAGGACTGAGGAATAGAATACCTCTTTTCTTCGGAGGTGGCTTCAGAGGTGGTTCGAGAATAGTCCAAGCATTATCATTGCTCAAGATATTATTTAATATAATTTCAGCTTGTTCCACAGTTTGTTCCCTGAAAACACAGCCAACACAACTATCTAGGTGGTCCCTAGAAGCATTGGTTAGTCCATTATAAAAGATATCAAGTATTTCATTTTTCTTAAGAGGGTGATCAGGCAAAGCATTAAGTAACTGGGCAAGCCTCCCCCAAGTTTGCGGGAGACTCTCTTCTTCAATTTGCACAAAGTTATATATATCCCGCAAGGCAGCTTGTTTCTTGTGGACAGGAAAATATTTCTCAAAGAAGTAGTATATCATATCCTGGGGACTACGCACACAACCAGGGGCAAGAGAAGTAAACCAAGTTTTAGCATCACCCTTTAGTGAGAAAGGAAACAACTTAAGGATATAGTAATAATGAATTTTTTCCTCATTAGTGAACAAGGTGGCTATATCATTCAGTTTAGTAAGATGTGCTACAATAGTTTCAGATTCATAACCATGAAAAGGAACAGATTCAACCAAAGTGATTAACTAAGGATCGATAGAGAACTCATAATTCTTATCAGTAACAAAGATAGGTGAAGTAGCAAACTTAGGATCATATTTCATTCTAGCATTCAGAGATTTTTCTTTCCACTTGCCTAATAAATTCTCAAGATCATAGCCATCCTTACAAGCAAGAAAGTCTTCAGCTACCTCTCCTTCCATAACATAACCCTTAGGTATATTAGGCAATTCATATTTAGGAGGGCTAGGTCTAACAGGTGTAACAGCAGGTTCCATTTCAATAATTTCATCAGTTTCAGAAGTATCATTTGATTCAGTAGTAACTCTAGCAATTTGTGCATCAAGAAATTCACCAAGTGGCATATCATTACCAAGCAAAGCATCATCATAATTATCATGTATAGCAGAAGTAGCATCATCAAGCACAGGCGACATATCAGAATTAATAGCAGGTGGCGGTGTCGCAAATTTACTCATAACAGAAGGTGAATCAAGTGCAGAGCTAGATGGTAGTTCCTTACCTCTCCTCGTAGTTGAGGGAAGAACTTTAGTTTTTGGATCTCGCAAATTCTTCATAGTGATCAACAAATATAAATCCCAAGTGACTCAGAGAATAGAGCTATGCTCCCCGGCAACGGCGCCAGAAAAAGGTCTTGATAACCCACAAGTATAGGGGATCGCAATAGTTTTTGAGGGTAAAGTATTCAACCCAAATTTATTGATTCGACACAAGGGGAGCCAAAGAATATCCTCGAGTATTAGCAGTTGAGTTGTCAATTCAACTACACCTAAAAGATTTAGTATCTGCAGCAAAGTTTTAGTAGCAAAGTAGTATGATAGTAACAGTAGCACTAGTGATTTGTGTAACAAGTGTGACAGCAATAGCGGTAAAGTAACTAAGCAAGGACCAGTATAGGAAAATCTCGTAGGCATTGGATTGGTGATGCATGATTATGCCGGATGATATTCATCATGTAACGGTTATAACATAGGGTAATATGTAACTAGCTCCAGTTCGTCAATGTAATGTAGGCATGTATTCCGTATATAGTCATACGTGCTTAGGGAAAAGAACTTGCATGACATCTTTTGTCCATCCCTCCCGTGGCAGCGGGATCCTAATTGAAACTAAGGGATATTAAGTTCTCCTTTTAATACAGAACCGGAACAAAGCATCAGCACATGGTGAATACATGGAATCCTCATACTATAGTCATCTCCGGGAGTGGTTCCGGCTATTGTCACTCCGGGGTTGCCTGGTCAGAACACATAGTAGGTGACTACAACTTGCAAGATAGGATCAAGAACACACATATATTGATGAAAACATAATAGGTTCAGATCTGAAATCATGGCACTCGGGCCCTAGTGACAAACATTAAGCATAGCAAAGTAGTAGCAACATCAATCTTAGAACATAGTGGATACTAGGGATCAAACCCTATCAAAACTAACTCGATTACATGATAGATCTCATCCAACTCATCACCGTCCAGCAAGCCTACGATGAGATTACTCACGAACGATGAAGAGCATCATGAAATTGGCGATGGAGGATGGTTGATGATCACGATGGCTTCGATTTCCACTCTCCGGAGCCCAAAACAGACTCCAAATCTGCCCTCCCAAGGAAGAATAGGTGGTGGCAGCGGCTCCGTATCGTAAAACGCGATGATTTCTTCTCCTTGATTTTTTCCTGGACGAAAGAGCTTATATGGAGCTGGAGATGAGGTCGGAGGGGCCACGTGGGCCCCACGAGCCTGCCAGGCGCGACCTAGGGGGGGCTCCTCGGCTCGTGGCCCACTGGTAGCTCCCCTTCGGTTGATTCTTCTTCTGGTATTTTTTATATATTCCATAAAAAATCCTCGTAAGTTTTCAGGTCATTCCGAGAACTTTTATTTCTGCACAAAAACAACACCATGGCAGTTCTGCTGAAAACAGCGTCAGTCCGGGTTAGTTTCATTCAAATCATGCAAATTAGAGTCCAAAACAAGGGCAAAAGAATTTGGAAAAGTAGATACGTTGGAGACGTATCAATCCATGATATGCTCCAGAAAAATCCACTCGACCCTACCGTATGTCTTCATCATGTCTAACTTCACTACACAAAGTGGCTTCTTCCTCTTCCTCGTTCTGATAACATTAACTTTTCTACTTTTGTTAGGCTAGGACACATGCATCTGTATATTCTCTCTCCTTTTAAATAAATTCATGGACTTCATTTTATCTTAGCCAATTAAAAAACATTCATATCCTTTAAACCATTAGCTTTAAATATTTGAACTCCCGATACATGGCTCTGTCCAGAATTTTTTCCCACCCAATTTTGGGAAGGTTCTAGAACCTAAACCTTCCGTGAACCAGTATTTTCAAATTTTTTCCAGCCTTTTTTTATTTTCTCTTTTCTTTTCATTTTTATTGCATGAATTTTTTATGTGTTTTTCTTTCGCTTTTGTGTTTTCTTCTTTTTTATTTTGTTTTTCACCTTTTCACTTTTTCATTTTAAATTTTCTACATAAAATTAATCCGTGAAACATTTTTTTGTGTTTCTTTCTTTCGTTTTTGTACTTTCTTAATTCTTATTTCATTTTTCTCATTTTTAAATTTTTAATTTTAAAATTCAAAACAAGCTTTCAAATTCATGTTTTTTGAAAGGGGATTGCTACAAATCATCCGATTGATTCTTCCACGAAATTAGTCGGTAGCGAACTGTCGGATCCGTCCTTCATTCTTGTTGGATAGGTTATGCTTCGATATGCTCTCGACACACCAATCTAGCCCTCCCTGCTTCGTCTCATCTGGCCACTCGTAACAACAAACACAACGCGCATTATCGAAAGTATTGTCGTCCAGCTCGCAGCTCCCACTTGGCCCCGCAGCAGAAACCTTGGGCGTTGCAGTGCAGCTCCGCCACCGACGAGATTCATGGATCGCAAGCTTGTAACACCCATGCGTTACATTGTAGCTCCGTCACCTACAAGATGCATGGTCACATCACTTGTAGTACCGGCGGCAAGCTGCATTGCCCTTGCACCGGTGACGAGCTGCGTTACAGCATCGACGCCTCTGGCGTCCCTTGCGTGCTGCATTGCAGCACCCACGCGAGATGCGTTGCAGCACCGGTGCCGCCGGCCTCCCTAGCGAGTTGTGTTGCAATACTGGCGCGAGCTGCTGGCGGTGAGCTGCGCTGCAGCACCGGTGGTGTGCTGTGGCCACCTCCGGCAACTACGCCCTTATGCTGCATTGCAGCACCAGTGGGGTGTGACCCCAACTACGGCCTCCTTCTTCCTGCTGTGTTGCAGCACCGACACGAGCAGTGTCCATCGTCGTTCCTCTCGAATCGCAGCAGCGGTGGCGCGCTGATGGGTGTGTCCTCTCCCAGCGCTGATGGTTATTTCTCACAGCAGGAGTGGCAACTGAGAAAGATAGTCAATCCCATGGCGAGGAGCGCCTGAGAAGATAATCAAGGCCATGGCAAGGAGCAGTATGCTGAATGGATAGGGATGGGTGGTTGGCGTGAGATAAGTTAAGAGCATCTACAGCCGGACCTTGCAAATCCAGTCCCTCAAACGCCCGCAGACGTGTCCGGACGCGTCCGTGGACACTAACCAGGCGCGTCTCATTTGTTGCCTTTCACATCTGCGGCCCTCATATCCGAACCCTAAAAAACATACAACCCATGCAACGCTACATAAAAGTAGATCAACACACAGTTCATCGGATCGGATTGTGATACGTCTCCAACGTATCTATAATTTTTGATTGTTCCATGCTATTATATTATCAACTTGGGATGTTTTACATGCATTTATATGCTATTTTATATCATTTTTGGGACTAACTTATTAACTCAGTGCCCAGTGCCAGTTTCTGTTTTTTCCGTGTTTTTGACCTTTTTCAGATAAGAATATTAAACGGAGTCCAAACGGAATAAAACCTTCGGGATGATTTTTTCCACGACAGAAAGGATCCAGAAGACTTGAGAACCAAGGCAGAGGGCCACAAAGGAGGCCACGAACCCCCTAGGCGCGCCCTATGTGTGGGGGCGCGCCTAGCAGGCTCGTGGGCCTCTCGTGCCTCCTTTTCCCTGCCTCTTTCGCATATAAATTCCCTCAAATCCCAAAACCGACAGAGAGAGCCACGAAAATACTTTTCCGCCACCGCAAGCTTCTGTTTCCGTGAGATCCCATCTGGAGACCGTTCTGGTGCCCTGCCGGAGGAGGATTCGAACACGGAGGTCTTCTTCATCAACACCTTTGCCTCTCCGATGATGCGTGAGTAGTTCACCACAGACCTTCGGGTCCATAGCTAGTAGCTAGATGGCTTCTTCTCTCTCTTGGATCTTCAATACAAAGTTCTCCATGATCTTCATGGAGATCTATCCGATGTAACTTTCTTTTGCGATGTGTTTGTCGAGATCTGATGAATTGTGGATTTATGATCAGATTATCTATGAATATTATTTGAGTCTACTCTGATTTCTTATATGCATGATTTCGTATCCTTGTAAGTCTCTTCGAGTTATGGGTTTCGTTTGGCCAACTTGATCTATAATTCTTGCAATGGGAGAAGTGCTTGGTTTTGGGTTCATACCGTGCGGTGTCCTCACCTAGTGACAGAAGGGGTAGCGAGGGACGCACCGTGTTGTCGCCATCAAGGGTAAAAATATGGGGTTTATATCATATTGCATGAATTTATCCCTCTACATCATGTCATCTTGCTTAAGGCGTTACTCTGTTTGTGATGAACTTAATACACTAGATGCATGCTGGATAGCGGTCGATGTGTGGAGTAATAGTAGTAGATATAGAAAGTATCGGTCTACTTGTCTCGGACGTGATGCCTATATGTATGATCATTGCCTTAGATATCATCATGACTTTGCGCGATTTTATCAATTGCTCGACAGTAATTTGTTCACCCACCGTAATACTTGCTATCATGAGAGAACCCTCTAGTGAACACTATGGCCCCCGGGTCTATTTTACACATTATATATTCAGATCTACATACAAAAATACCAAAAATACCTTGCTGCACTTTTATTTATTTATTTATATTTACCTATTATCACTATCAGATCTCACCTTGCAAGTAATCGTAAAGGGATTGACAACCCCTTTATCGCGTTGGGTGTAAGTTTGTTTGTTTTTGCGCAGGTGCCTTGGTGCCTCATCTTGATACTCCTACTGGATTGATACCTTGGTTCTCAAACTGAGGGAAATACTTATCTCTACTAAGCTACATCACCCTTTCCTCTTCAAGAGAAAAACCAACGCAAGCTCAAGAAGTAGCAGTTGCATCGCCGAACAAAAGGAGCATAGTTTATCGGAGTTCATCGGCAAATCCTAACCACAAACTAGCTAAATATAAATAAACTATAAAAGGAGACGGGGACAGTCACCACTTCCTCGCAGGCCCTTTGCACTTTCGGTCACCAACGCAGTTGTAGGAGTCGGCGGCTGGTGGGGAATCGGCTGAGTCGTTGGACGAGGAGTCGTGGTCATCATCGTCATTGTCGGAGAGGACGACGAGCCCTTTTAGCAGTAGGACCTCCTAGTCCTGCTCCTGCTTGAGCTTGGCGAGCTGAGCTGCCTCCGCCACTGCCTCCGCCTCCTCGCACTCAGACTGCACAATGGCAATCCGCAGCGCCTTCGTGTTCTTCTGCCGGAGCCGCCGCGCGTCCATCTCCGCGGTTTTAAGCAACCCGCGGTAGACCCATTCGAGGAGCCGCACGTCCTTGTCGGGCTCCGCCTCCATTCCGCGGCGGCGGCACATGGATTTCTCCTCCTCCCACCTCTTCCTTTGTCGTTTCTGCTCATGGCGGGCGGCACGCGCCTCTAATTCCGGCGTGCATGTACAGGCCAATGCGGCGGGCACAAGCACCCACCGTTGGCCACGTGGGGGAGAAGCAGCCGGCGGGGCCAGGGGACGACGCAGGAGAGGCGCGGATTGAGCAGGCCGACTGCCAAAGCTACGCATGAGCCGGGAGGGGCCAGCGTCAATGTCCGAGCTACCGCAAAGGGGAAGTGGCAAGGCTGCAGATCCGGAGCTGCCCCCAGTCTCCACCTTGGACCGCTCCAAGGCGATGCGGCGGGCAAGTTCATACTCTGGATCCAGGTCATCATCGGAGCGGCTGCCGGAGCTCGACATTTTGCCGTATTCGATGCGGGAAGAGGAGAGGACGGAGCGAGAGAGGAGAGTGAGTGAGTTAGTGTTTCGGAACGATGATCCGGATGTGTCTTTTTGTTGGAGAACGTCGGATGGGAAACAAAAAATTTCCTACGCACACGCAGATCTATCCATGGTGATGAGTATCTACGAGAGGGAGAGTGGATCTACATACCCTTGTAGATCGCTAAGTGGGAAGCGTTAAGAAACACGGTTGGTGTAGTCGAACATCTTCGCGATCCAAATCGCCGAGCGTCCCGCAATCTCATCACGATCCGTCTTGCGATCCAATCACGATCCGTCCCGTGAACTCATCACGATCCGTCCCGCGATCTCATCACGATCCGTCTCATGATCTTGATCACGATCTGTCTCGCAAACTCATCACGATCCGTTCTGCGATCTCATCACGAACCGTCTCGCGATCTCGATCACGGTCCTTCCGATCTAGCGCCGAACGGACGACACCTCCGCGTTCAGCACACGTACAGCTTGATGACGATCTCCGCCTTCTCGATCCAGCAAGAGGGAGCAGAGAGGTAGAAGAGTTCTCCGGCAGCGTGATGGTGCTCCGGCGATGGTGGTGGAGCTATTCCGGCAGGGCTTCGCCTAAGCACTGTAGAAATCCGATCTAGAGGAGAAACTATGCACTAGAGGAACGGGTAGCACGTGGCTGAAAATCAGGTGCAAAAATCCCTAAAACCTCTAGTATATATAAGAGGAAGAGAGGAGGAGGCTTGGATCTCAAAGATCCAGCCCTTGGGTCGGCCAAACCAAGTAGGAGAGGTGGAATCCACCTCCAATCTTAGTAGGACTAGGATTCATCCTATTTTTGCCTTTTTCCACCTTTTTCTCTTTGGGCTTTTCTTCCCAGCCTCATGTGCCTTGTGTGGGACTTCCACCAGCCCACTAAGGGCTGGTATTCACTCTCCCACAGCCCATGTAGCCACTTGGGTCGAAATACCCCTCCCGATGGTCTCCCGGTACACTACCGGCACTCCCGGTACACTAAGGGTACTCCCGGTACACTACCGGTGAGCCCGAAACTTTTCCGGCAACCAAAATAGGACTTCCTATATATCAATCTTTACCTCCGGAACATTCCGGAGCTCCTCGTGACGTCCGGGATCTCATCCGGGACTCCGAACAACCTTCGGTCACCACCATACATAACTCTATACTACCGAAACGTCACCAAACCTTAAGTGTGCAGACCCTGCGGGTTCGAGAACTATGTATACATGACCGAGACACCTCTACGGTCAATAACCAATGGCGGGACCTGGATGTCCACATTGGTTCCTACATATTCTACGAAGATCTTTATCGGTTGAACCTCTATGTCAAGGATTCAGTTAATCCCGTATGATGTTCCCTTTGTTCTTCGGTATGTTACTTGCCCGAGATTCGATCGTCGGTATCTCCATACCTAGTTCCACCTCGTTATCGGCAAGTCTCTTTACTCGTTCCGTAATGCAAGATCCCATGACTAACACTTAGACACATTGCTTGCAAGGCTTGTTGTGATGTTGTATTATCGAGTGGGCCTTGAGATACCTCTCCGTCACACGGAGTAACAAATCCCAGTCTTGATCCATGCCAACTCAACAGACACCCTCGGAGATACCTGTAGAGCACCTTTATAGTCACACAGTTACGTTGTGACGTTTGATACACACAAGGCACTCCTTCGATGTCCGTGAGTTGCATGATCTCATGGTCATAGGAACATATACTTGACATGCAAAAAACAGTAGCAATAAACTGACACGATCATATGCTACGTTTGTAGTTTGGGTCTTGTCCATCACATCATTCTCCTAATGATGTGGTCCCGTTATCAAATGACATCTCATGTCCATGTCTAGGAAACCTTAACCATCTTTTGATCAATGAGCTAGTCTACTAGAGGCATACTAGGGACATGGTGTTGTCTATGTATCCACACATGCATCTAAGTCTTCGATCAATACAATTATAGCATGGATAATAAACGATTATCATGAACAAGGAAATATGATAATAACTAATTTGTTATTGCCTTTAGGGCATATTTCCAACACTTTTCACTACTAGGAAAAAGCCTAGTAGTAGCGCGGGTTAAACAGCTAGTAGTAGCGCGGGTGCCCGCGCTACTACTACGACGCTATAGCTAACTGGTAGTAGTAGCGCGGGTGCATCCGTGCTACTAGTACGTGTGTTAGTAGTGGCGTGGGTGCCACACACGCTACTACTAACTATCTGTAGCGCCTACCTGTGACCCGCGCTACTACTATACTAATTTCAAAAACCAAACAAAAAATTGATCCCGTGTGTGCTGTCAATGTTGCCAATGGTTCGATGCAGTGACGACAGGGGTCGCCGGAGGCGAGGACGCCCATCGACAGACCAGATCCGGCAGCGGCTGCTGGAGAGGGCCTGGATCCAGGGCAGAGCAAGGCGGCGGCATGGGGCTTCTATTCACATCCAAGGCAGAGAACTCCTAGTCGTCCATGTCCACGGGCATGGACATGGGAGGATAAGTCAAACCGGTGGGACAGAGAGAGAAAAAGGAAAACGAGGGAGAGGAAGGAGATGGAGGGAGCAGTGGGGTTTTGGTCAGCAGGGGTGCGGTGCTTTGGCGTGACGGCATGGAGACACTGGGGGTGACCGGCGAGCTCTTGGACGCCGGTGGCCGAGGCGGCGGCCTCTTTACGCGCCATGCAGGAGGAGGCGCGCCTGGGTAGAGTGCCATGGAGGGAGGAGGCGCGCCTGGGTAGGAGGTCCATGTGAGAGCCTATTGAGAGAGAGGGGCGAGAGGGACGGGAGAGAAGAAGGGTTTAAGGGAGGAGATGGGGAGATGTGGCTGTTAAAAAAGTCTGTACTTAGTAGTAGCGCTAGTTATAAACATGCGCTACTACTATGGCCTGCCTCGGGGGGCCACGGTAGATACATCTTACTAGTAGCGAGGGGTATAAACCCGTGCTACTACTGTCAACTTAGTAGTAGCGCGGGTTTATACCCCTCGCTACTACTAAGTGGTCTCTACCGTTCCCCCCGGAGACAAGCCATAATAGTAGCGAGGGTTATGAATCCGCGCTACTACTATCAACTTAGTAGTAGCGAGTGGTATAAACGGCGCTACTAGTAAATACCAGTAGCGAGGGGTAAAAACCCGCGCTACTAGTAAGCGTTTGTCTATAATCCTTTTCCTAGTAGTGTTTTGTGGGACTATCGTGGGTTCGTAGGGTGGGCCAGGCCTGTCAGGCGGGCGTGCCTGAGCTCTCCCATATTCTCTCCATATTTGGGTTGGATATGAGGGGTGCCAGTCAGCCCCGGCGTTTGATGCTTGTTTAGGGTGTACGTCTTGGTCGCTTTTTAATGACCGGATGCCGACCCGACAGGCTGTCCAGGTGTTTAGAACGTATATAAGGGGTCTGGCTATAGATGCTCTAAGGAAAGAGTGAACGGTGGGAGGCCCACGGGGACGAGTGGCATGAGTAGCGTGCGGCTTACGCGAATAGAAAATCAGTAGGTTGATTACAAACGTTTTCCCTTTTTAAATATGCAAAAATCTTAAAATTTGAGAACAATTTTTGAATTTTCCGATTTTTCCAAAATATTGAATATTTCGTAAAATCTGTGGATATTTTTCAAATTTGAGAATATTTTCTTAATCGTGAACATTTTTTGAATCTATGAACACTTTTTGAAATTTAAGACATATTTTGAAATTGATGATCATTTTTTCCACTTCATGCTCCGCGTGGAGTGGAAGACATTCACCAGACCTAACTTGCATCGAGTTCATGTACAAGACATGAGAAAAGGCTTAACAGCCTAGAGATGAACGTCAATAATACAGTGTAGCTGGTTTTATACAAATCCTCAAAAAAAAAAAACTAGTTTTATACAAAACATGGTACTAGCTAGCTGTTCAGTATAAATTACAAATGAGTTTCGCGTGAGACTGCCTTCTACTCGCTCCGTTTCTAAATATAAGACATTTTAAAGATTGCATTATAAACTATATACGGATGTATGTAGTTATATTTTAGAGTGTAGATTGACTCATTTTGTTTTGTATCTAGTCTATAGTAAAATCTCTAAAAGATCTTATATTTAGAAACGAAGGGAGAGTATAACTCAAACTAGCTAGCCATGCATGGCGCTGAGCGGGGGGTTAAAACTGATTCAGTGCTGCATGTTGGGACGGCGGTCGAAGCCTCAATTACATGTTTTAATTTGTTTGTGTACATAACTTGCTTGCTTTCATTACATGTTTTAATTTGCTTGGGTACATAATTTGTTTGCTTTCATTATAAGTTTTATTAATTTGCTTGTGTATATAATTTGTTTGCTTTCAATACAAGTTTTAATTGCTTGTGTACATAATTCGAAACAACACATATGGACAATTCAGCAAGCAACAACGAATCGGTGGGTGATGTGGAGAAGTGAAATCAGTGGAGATTAGAGGAGTCAAAGTGGAGCATAAAAAAAACTCGAAGGACACAATGCCGAATTGAAGAAAGAAATGGATGAGTTGCTCCTAGAGGGTGCTAATGCCATCACAAAGGTCGACAAACTAAGGGAGCTAAGGAATAAGTTGACACATGATAGAGTCAACTCAAGCTGAAGAAAAAATAACTCAGGACAAAGAGGGTTGAGCTATAGACAACTGTTGCTCATTTCAAACAAGATGGAGAGAGCAATGCGCCAGCTGAGGATAATCCTTGATGATGAAGAGTAGTTAGTTGATTACTAAGTTTTAAACTACGAAGTTTATGAGTATGTTTAAATGATCAATACTAAGTTTTAAACTATGTAGTTTATGAGTATGTTTAAATGATCAGTACCTTTTATGAAGTTTAAACTCTTAAGTTTCTGAAGCATTTCTTTTTATTATAAAAAAACAAATTGTTGGTGTTGGACAACAACACACGTCATAAACATGTGAAATATTGCTTGCATCTTCTCCAACGCCAGTAGTATTTTTTAACTGTGGCGCCATATTGCTGGCGTCGGGTGTCTACTCCAGCAAGACCATTTTGGCAAAGCCATAGCTAGCCTTTTCTGCAGTAGTGTATATGCGACGTGCGTAGACTTTGAGACTTCAACGCCAGCTATCATCTAACAATGTCTCAATAAAAAGGCTATCATCAAACACCCACGTTTAATCACATCCATTGAAGTTAACTTAATAGAAGGAACGCACGATCACTAGCCCAATGTTTCTTATATGTTTTTCGAGTGTTGTTTTTGGTGGTGGTTTGTGTGCTGCTGCAGAGAGTAGTTTATCACTATGGCGAGGTCTTTATTTGTTTTCTTTATTATTTTGTTTTCTTTTTGGGTTGTGTGTATTCTGGATGTTTTTGAGACATCTTGTTGGTGCAGAGACTGAGTATAATTTGTATCTTTGTGATATTAACATACTCCCTTTTTCAAAAAAAAACTAGATGGAATGTGGATTTTTTTCATTTGCGAAAAAGGAAGAACGTGGAGTTTTGTACATGAAGTTCCTTTTTTCAAGGAAGCACATGGAGTTTCTCTCTGTAGTGAAAACATAATTTTTTGTATCCATGTTATTCGCACCCTCCATGTTGTCGGGTCTATCACTAGTGAAGAACAGGCTAGCCACAATTCTTGTTCGTGGTGCGCCGTTTCTTACAAACGCCAACACTAATATTTTCGAATAGTGCTGAGGTGGGTTAAAATCGTACGCCATAGCTATTTGCTTAGTCCTAGCATTGCAAATTAGGCCCGGCGTTGCACATTCAGGCCCAATAGACCCACGCCAGCACTAGTAGGTTTTAACAGCTTCCAGCCGGCGCAGTAAAACCTTATCCTTTTGTGCTCACTCTCTCGATCCCCAACTCCACCCGTCCTCTCCTCTCGACCCCCGCCACCGCCCCACCCGCCGCTGCCACCACCCGACGCCACCCCGCCCGACCCGACCTGTCTTCCTCAGAGGAGCTACGTGAGGGCGCCTCGCCCTTACGCTGACCCGCCCTGCTCAGCGCCCAACACTCAAGCACAGGTATATCTAGCATTACATCAATTCACTGTAAGGATTTTACAAACAAACTTAGCTAGCTACTACAAGGCAACATGATTGATTTTGCTGCTTCATTATGGCACAAATGGATTCACTGTAAAGATTTTTCCCAATATGTAGTACCGGCTGTTGAGCATGTACTACTAATTGTGTAGTGGCACAAATTGTCATGATAGATAAAATAACACTATACTTCATAATGATTCGTATATATACTAATTTTTCTTGTGTACATAATTAGCTTGTGTACATAATTTGCTTGCTTTTATTACAAGTTTAAATTTGCTTGTGTACATAATTTGCTTGCTTTTATTACAAGTTTTAATTTGCTTGTGTACATAACTTGCTTGCTTTCATTACATGTTTTAATTTGCTTGGGTACATAATTTGCTTGCTTTCATTATAAGTTTTAATTTGTTTGTGTATATAATTTGTTTGCTTTCAATACAAGTTTTAATTGCTTGTGTACATAATTCGAAACAACACATATGGACAATTCAGCAAACAACAACGAATCGGTGGGTGATGTGGAGAAGTGAAATCAGTGGAGATTAGAGGAGTCAAAGTGGAGCATTAAAAAAACTCGAAGAACACAATGCCGAATTGAAGAAAGAAAGGGATGAGTTGCTCCTAGAGGGTGCTAATGCCACCACAAAGGTCGACAAACTGAGGGAGCTAAGAAATAAGTTCACACATGATAGGGATCAACTCAAGCTAAATAACTCAGGACAAAGAGGGTTGAGGTATAGACAACTATTGATCATTTCAAACAAGATGGAGAGAGCAATCGGAAGAAGATGCGCCAGCTGAGGATAATCCTTGATGATGAAAAGTAGTTAGTTGATTACTAAGTTTTAAACTACGAAGTTCATGAGTATGTTTAAATGATCAATACTAAGTTTTAAACTATGTAGTTTATGAGTATGTTTAAATGAACAGTACCTTTTATGAAGTTTAAGCTCTTAAGTTTCTGAAGCATTTCTTTTTATCACAAAAAAACAAATTGTTGGTGTTGGACAACAACACACGTCATAAACATGTGAAATATTGCTTGCATCTTCTCCAACGCTAGTAGTATTTTTTACTGTGGCGCCATATTGCTGGCGTCGGGTGTCTACTCCAGCAAGACCATTTTGGCAAAGCCATAGCTAGCCTTTTCTGCAGTAGTGTATATGCGACTTGCGTAGACTTTGAGACTTCAATGCCAGCTATCATCTAACAATGTCTCAGTAAAAAGGCTATCATCAAACACCCACGTTTAATCACATCCATTGAAGTTAACTTAATAGAAGGAACGCACGATCACTAGCCCGATGTTTTTGATTATTGTGGGATTTTCTTGTTCATTCCTCTATTGTTAATCCGTATTTTACTTTTAATATATAATAGATAATAGAAATATAATAGAATAGAAGATAGATTGATGCTTCCTCCGTTCGAAAATACTTGTCGGAAGAATGGATGTATCTAGAAGTATGTTAGTTCTAGATACATTCAGTTTTTATTCATTTCTTTGACAAGTATTTTCGAACTATGGAAGTAGAAGATAGAATAGAAGATAGATAGATCCTAAAAAAAACTGCCTTATAATACAAAACATGGTGCTAACTCAGAAACTGTTCAGTAATTGATTACAAATGGGTTCTGTGTAGGCCTGCCTTCTATAACTCAGATTAGCTAGCCATGCATGGCGCTGAGCAGGGGAGTCAAAACTGATTCAGTGCTGCATGTTGGGACGGCGGTCGAAGCCTCCTCTGGCATGACAACGGAGAGGTAGCACCGAACAAGGAGGCGGTCTTCCTGCATGGGCGACTTTTCAGGGTGCTTAAGATGATAGTAGAAGTCATCGTTGTCACGGTCAAACGTGTGCCTCGTCTTCTGGGACTCGAAGTTCAACAGCCCCTCGAACCGGAAGCTGAACTCCGCCGTTATCTGCGTCGTCTCAATCCCCTTTCTTGCGTAGGCGAGGCACACGAGGGAGGATCCATGACATCTTGGGTAGAATTTAAGGTACCATGTGCTCCCGCCCACGATGAAGTGCGTGGAGTAACTGCACTCCTCGTTCCGGAGCGCCGCCCTGAGTTCGGAGACGCTGCACACAGTGAGCGTGTGGGAACCAGCCATGGCGACCTGCGGGGGCTCCAAGACGGCGTTAGATTTGCAAAAGCTTCCGAGGAGGCACCGCCGCTTTGTTGCCTGCAGCATCTTCTGCAGGGTGCACCTGATGGTGAAGCTGTCGTTGTGGGAACGAACGCACGACGATGCCTCCAGCTCTCTCCTGCTCACGCACAGGATACACCTACCATAGGTTTGTTCTTCTATCGTGTCCTGGCTGCTGTCCTTGTGGAAGACGGTGTGCTCGCCAGTCTCGTCGAGGATTTCAATGGAGATGTGGGTGCCGGCCGCCGATTTGAGGCCGTGCAGCATGAAGTCAATGCAGACCGAGACGAGCAAGATGTCCGCTAGGCCATCCTTGTCGAAATGCATCGACCGCACGTTTACGTCCCAGAAGAGGTCGCGGAACTGGAGGTTGCCCAAATTCAGCGGATGAGGCGCTCGCACCAGTTTGGAGTACCCGAGGACCGGCACCACGAGCGTCATCGGCGCCGATCGGCTCGCGGTACAACCCATTGACCACGTACCAAGCTATCAAGCAATCGTGTATATCCGCGCACGCCTATATGTAGGCCGGCCGGCGAGGGAGTCTTGACCGTGTCCGGAGTGGAGTCATCTCTGCCTCCACGATACAAAACCGGCAAGTTGTTGGAAGACGTAACACGAGTGGGATTCGGATCACGTCCTTTGCAACGCTACGTTGTGATTAGATTTTAGTATTAGCAAAACCGTTCGTATTATGCATGATTGAAGAGCGAGATGGACTGCCCAAATTGTATATGCATTCAGGCATTTGGCGGACACGTAAGTTGGTTGGTCATGCAAAGATGATCTTCATCTAACTAGGTCGTCATTAGGAAGCATGCCAGCACTAGTAGAAAACATGGCTTTGGTTTGGCCATATCAGAGCAACAGTCCCGGTCATGTTATGAATCAGGACTAATGGAAGCATCAGTCCCAGGTCGAGCGGTCATGACGCTGACCGGGCCTCGACAGGCATCAATCCCGATTCGTCTGGGGCCTTTAGTCCTGGTTCTAGACACCAATCAGGACTAAAGGTCCTCGCTCCTGATGCAGTCTTCAGTCCCGGTTCTAGACACCAACCAGGACTAAATGTCCTCGCTCCTGACGCAGTCTTCAGTCCCGGTTTCAGACACCAACCAGGACTAAAAATGTTCTTATATATACGTCAGGACCGCGTCCTTTCCTCTATTTTTTGGCCGCTGGTGGTGGGAGGTGTGTGCTGGTGCTCTATTCTCACTTTCTATGCACATTAGGTGTTCGATGAAATGCCTAAGCCACACTTAAGCTTTCTTCTCTGTTCTTCCTCCAAGCCCCATTTCTCCCAAGATTTCTTTAGGTTTGACGATGCACCAACTATCCAAGTGTTGTAAAAAGGTTACGACTTCATCCTTTCATCTCTCACTGCTAGTTTAGCTCATTTCAAATGCTCTAAAAGTAGTGTGTTTTGTGGGTTTTAGTGGAGGAGTGTATGTGAGTTTATCTCATTTAGATGCACAATTTGAGCTCAAATTAACTTCTTAGTTTGCACATGTGTAGGGTGCCGTCCCGTTCCCGTCCCCTTCCTCACTGCCGATTGCCCATGCCGATCTCGTCGCCGGCACCACCGTGGCGATCCTCTTGTTCGTACCTTTTTTTAATAAAAATTCTTACTTGTATGATTTATGTAGCTACTTATATAATTTTCTTACTTGTATTATTGTTTGTTATTATATAGTGCCATGGTTTTGGTATCCACCCCTGCCGGCTCTCGACTGGTCTATGATTCGGATGTGCTATATTATATTTTATAACTATTTGTTTCATTTAGTGTTTATGACAATTATGCCGATCAACTTGACATAGATGTCTTTATCTAGGAGGTATGTGAACTGGAAATTCCAACCGACCCTCTTGTCGAGAGGTTAAATTTAGTTAAAAAAGAAAAAAAATATTTGAAAAAATAATTTATAAGAGTTGAAGAAGAGAAGATGAAATTGGAGTTGCATGTTGCCGATGTCGTCGATCTATATAAGATCCAGATGGATGCAATGCGCTTAAAGATTAGAAAGATTAGAAAATATGCCATTGATAATGAGGCTTGGTATCATTATGTTGTTGGATCAATTGTTACCTTAGTCGAGATTTTGATCGCATTTGTTGTTGCATTTAAATGTTTTACATAGTTGCATGTTAATTAGTTTCAATGTATGTTTTAATGATATGCTCTAGAGAGCTGTATGTTGTTCTATGAGAACTATGTATAAACTTTATGTATTTAATTTTTTTAGTAATAACATTTGATCATTACTGTACTTTGGTTTTAATGTGACGATGAACTTGTATTAATTTGATCATTTGTCTATTCATGATGTTCTGTAATGGTTTTTGATATACTTAGTTATATAATGCACGCAGATGAACCGGCAATAGATGTACGGTGACCAACCCACCTTCAACTATATTACGAGCTTGCATAATTTTCTCGAAGTGGTTGAGGCAAACAAGGAGAATGGTTCTATGTATTGTCCGTGTACTATCTATGGGAAATGAAGGATCACTCTTCCTCGAAAACCCTTTACTTCCACCTGCTTGAGAAGGGTTTCATGCCACACTATAATGTTTGGACCAAGCACGAAGAAAGATGGATTATGACGAAAGACAACGAAGAAGAAGAGGATGATGGCAAATATCGTCCTATGTTTCCTAAATACGGTGATACTGCAACGGGGGAAGCTGAAGAACAAGAGGCATCAGATGTGCCCGCTGATGATCTTCGCCGATTCATTATTGATGCACAGAGAGAATACAAAAGTGAAAAGGAGAAGTTAAAGTTCGATAGCATGTTAGAGGATCATAAAAATGGTTGTACAAAAATTGCAAAGATAGCAACACAAAGCTCGGTACCACACTGGAATTGCTGAAATGAAAGGCAAAGAATGGTTTATCTGACAAGGGATTTGAGAAGCTACTGTAAATAATGAAGAAGAAGCTTCCAAAGGATAACGTGCCTGACAGTACGTACAAAGCAAATAAGGTTCTTTGCCCTCTAGGATTAGAGGTGCAGAAAGTATATGCATGCCCTAATGATTGCAGCCTCTATCGCGGTGAGGAGTACGAGAATTTGAATGCATGCCCGGTATGCGGTGCATTGCTGTATAAGGTCAGACGAGATGACCCTGATGATGTTGCGGACGAGCACCCCAGGAAGAGGGTTCCTGGCAAGGTGATGTGGTATGCTCCTATAATACCACGGCTGAAACGTCTGTTCAGAAACAAAGAGCATACCAAGTTGTTGCGATGGCATAAAAAGACCGTAAGAAAGACGGGAAGTTGAGAGTACACACTGATGGGTCGCAGTGGAGAAAAATCTAGAGAAAGTGGCCGGACTTTGTAGGTGACGGAAGGAACATATGGTTTGGTTTAAGTGAAGATGACATTAATCCTTTTGGGGAGCAGAGCAACAATCATAGTATCTGGCATGTGACTCTATGTATCTATAATCTTCTTCCTTGGTTGTGCATGAAGTGGAAGTTCATTATGATGCCAATGCTCATCCAAGGATCTAAGCAACTCGGCAACGACATTGATGTGTACCTAAGGTCATTAGTTGATGAACTTTTACAGTTGTGGAATAAAAAAGGTGCATGTGCGTGGGATGAGCACAAACAATAGGAATTTGACCTACGAGCATTGTAGTTTGTAACCATCAATGATTGGCCTACTCTTACTAACCTTTTAGGACATACAAACAAGGGATACCACGCATGCACTCACTGTTTAGATGAGACTGAAAGTATATATTTGGACAAATGCAAGAAAAATATGTACCTCGGACATAGTCGATTTCTTCTGACCAAGCATGCCTTAAGAAAGAAAGGCAAGCATTGCAAAGGTGAGGTAGATCATCAAAATAAGAATGTCCTCCATACTGATGACGATATACTTGATATGGTCAAGGATTTACAAGTAATCTTTGGAAAGGGTCCTGGCGGATAATGTGTTCCAAATGACGCTGATAGACACGCCCCCATGTGAAAGAAGAAATCTATATTTTGGGAGCTAGAATATTCGAAAGTCCTAGAGGTCCGCTCTGCAATCGACGTGATGCACATGATGAAGAACCTTTGCGTGAACCTGCTAGGCTTCCTGGGCGTGTATGAGAAGACAAAAGATACATCGGAGACACGGCAGGACCAGCAACATATGAACGAAAAAACGACATGGATCCAAAGCAGTATCAAGGTCCTGCCAGCTACGCTCTTACCAAAAAAGAGAAGGAAAACTTTTTTGAATGCCTGCTCAATATCAAGGTCCCTTCTGACTTCTCATCGAATATAAAGGGAATAATGAATATGGCAAAGAAAAAATTCCAGAACCTAGTCTCATGACTGCCACGTGATTGTGACGCAACTGCCTCCGGTTGCACTGAGGGGGCTTCTACCAAAAAATGTTCGATTAGTTGTAGTGAAACTATGTGCATTCCTCAATGCAATTTCTCAGAAGGTAATCGATCCAGAAAACCTATCAAGGTTACAGAATGATTTGGTCCAATGTCTTGTAGGTTTCGAGTTGATGTTCCCACCATCCTTCTTCAATATTATGACGCATTTCCTAGTCCACCTAGTCGACGACATTGCCATTTTGGGTCTTGTATTACTACAAAATATGTTTCTCTTTAAGAGGTTCATGAGAGTCATAAAGAAATATATTCATAACCGTGGTAGGCTAGAAGGAAGCATATCCAAGGACCATGAAACAGAGGAGGTTATTGAGTTTTGTGTTGACTTTATTTCAGACCTCAAGCCGATTGGTGTTACTCAATCGCGACATGAGGGGAGACGCGTGGAAAAGGCATGTTAGGACAAAAATCAATAATATGTAGGGACGAGCATTCTTGGACGTAAGCACACTACACAGTTCTACCTTGGTGACTGTGTATATCGAGAAACACATGGATATTGTACGCTCCAAGAACTCGGAGCAGTTTGACCCCTGGATTAAATAGACACACATTGGGGCTTTCGACGGTTGGTTACAAACACATCTCATGAATGACAACATTGTTGAAGATGAGTTGTACTTGTTGGCCAGGACACCATCTTCGACTATATTGACTTTCCAAGGATAAAAGATAAATGGTAATATATTTTACACAATCGCCCAAGATAAAAAGAGCACCAACCAAAACAGTGGTGTGCGCTTTGATGTAGCAAAAACCAATAGGGCAAAGGACACATATTATGGTTACATAGAGAAGATATGGAAACTTGACTATGGACGTGATTTTAAGTTCCCTTTGTTTCGGTGCAAATGGGTCAATCTGACAGGAGGCATGATACAAGTAGACCCACAGTATGGAATGAAAATAGTGGATCTCAACAACCTTGGGTACATAGACGAACCATTCATCCTAGCCAATGACGTGGCGCAGATTTTCTATGTGAAGGACATGTCTACCAAATCGAAAAAAGAGAAGAGATTAGGAAGCAGATACATCATACGATGAGCCAAACTGCCACATAGTTCTTTCAGGGAAAATAAACATTGTGGGAGGGACAAGACAGACAGAAGATTATGAGAAGTTTCTTGAAATTCTTCCCTTGACAGTGAAGACTGACCCAAGCTTCCTGTTAAGTGATGAATATTATCCATGGTTACGGCACAATATGCAAGGGACACACGCGAATAAATAGTTTTATACCCCCAAAAGATCTTACTCTGGGATGTGACCGGCTTCACCGCCATCACTTTCTCTCTAGTGTGAGTTTCTGGACTTATAGCTGGAAAGTGCCACTTCGAACAAACCTGATGGAATCTTTGTAAGAGCTAGCTAGGGCATTTTGGCATTTCAAACATGATTTTAGAAATAATTATTTATTAAGGTATGAAATTTCAATTATTCCTATCCTTTTAGTATTTTAATTTTATAGAGGAGTTAATCAATGCAAATATTTAGACCATTTTAGCAGGTGTACCAAGCTTGAGCTCATTTGGACATGTTTAGAAATGTTAAGTTGCTCAAATTAGAAAATGGACAGAGATGGTTTCGAGAGAATTTGACGAGGTTATCTTGTTCTCCAAGCCATGAGACTTGGCAAGATCATCAAATATGGCATTTGTGACATGCTAGAATTTTAGTTATGATCAACTAAAACAAAACTATAATATTTTTCAATAGAAAAAAGAATCAACTATAAAGCTTTTATAAAACTCTAGTTATGATCAACATAATATTAACTTAAAACTATATAAAATTTATGCAACTAAAATTTTGAGTTGTAGCTGTCTAAATCAAGCAAATAATAATAGGAAACTATATAAACGTGTGCATAAGTTATTCATATTCAAACTCTTTTCAAAATCCAAAATGAAAACAGAGAAAAATGTGCAACATATCAAAAAAAGGAAAGAAATAAAAAAATGCCCGCCTACTAGGCGGTGCTCCACGGTCTGCATACGACTAGAAGCCCAACACGACCAGGATGTAGGCCCGGAGAGCATCTGCTAGTGGGCCCAACAAGGCAAGTAATAGTGACATAGGTCAACACGCATAGTAGACACGTGTTCGGTTTGAGAGAAGCTCGTGCTGCCTCTCTCACAGCCGGGTTTATAAGCTGGTCATCGTGTTCCTCAACTAGCAAGGTGGGACTAAACTCCCACACGCGTCAGCTCCGCGCGCGCACCCAACCCGGTTTATATTACCAATCGGGACTAAAGGTTGGCTTTGCACGCGCACTTTCACCCACAGCCGAAAAAGCCTATAGTCCTGGTTAGAGCCACCAACCAGGACTAAAGTTCATTTAGTCCCAGTTCATGGCTCCAACCGGGACTAAAGGTCCCTGCCACATTGCTTGCAAGGCTTGTTGTGATATGTATTACCAAGTGGGCCCTGAGATACCTCTCCGTCACACGGAGTAACAAATCGCAGTCTTGATCCATGCCAACTCAACACACACCCTCGGAGATACCTGTAGAGCACCTTTATAGTCACCCAGTTATGTTGCGACGTTTGATACACAGAAGGCACTCCTCCAATGTCCGTGAGTTGCATGATCTCATGGTCATAGGAACACATACTTGACATGCAGAAAACAGTAGCAATAAACTGACACGATCATATGCTACGTTTGTAGTTTGGGTCTTGTCCATCACATCATTCTCCTAATGATGTGATCCCGTTATCAAATGACATCTCATGTCCATGGCTAGGAAACCTTAACCATCTTTTGATCAACGAGCTAGTCTATTAGAGGCATACTAGGGACATGTATAAGTCTCTGATCAATACAATTATAGTATCCACACATGCATTTAAGTCTCTGATCAATACAATTATAGTATGGATAATAAACGATTATCATAAATAAGGAAATATTATAATAAATAATTTATTATTGCTTCTAGGGCATATTTCCAATAGTCTCCTACTTGCACTACAGTCAATAATCTAGTTCGCATCACCATGTGATTCGCATTGTTATGAATCTAACACCCAATGAGTTCTGGGGCTCGATCATGCTTTGCATGTGAGAGAGGTCTTATAGTCAACGGGTTTGCAATCGATCAAATCCGTGTGTACTTTGCAAATTTCTATGTCAAACCGTAAACACTGCTACCACACTCCACTTGGTACTATTTCCAAATGGCTGCACCACTATATGTATCCAGATTGCTATTACTAGTCATCCGGATTGGTGTTAAAGCTTGCATCGACGTAACTCTTTACGACGAACTTTTTATCACCTCCATAATCAAGAAACCTCTCCTTAGTCTTTTAGTTAATAAGGATAATCTTGGCCGCTGTCCAGTGATCCACTCCTGGGTCACTCTTGTACCCCCCGACGGACTCATGGCAAGGCACACACAGGTGCGGTACACAGCATGGCATACTGTACAGAGCCTATGGCTAAGGCATAGGGGACGACGTTCGTCCTTTCTCTTTCTTCTGCCATGGTTGAGCTTTGAGTCCCACTCAACTTCACACCTTACAAATCAGGTGAGAACTCTTTCTCTGACTGATCCATTTTGAACTCTTTCAAAAACTTCTCAAGGTATGTACTCATTGAAAGTCTTATCAAGCGTCTTGATCTATCTCTATATATCTCGATGCTCAACAATTAGGTAGCTTTATCCAGGTCTTCCTTTGAAAATCACTTTCCAAAAAAACCGTTTATGCTTTCCAGAAATTCTACATTATTTCCGATCAACAATATGTCATCCACATATACTTATCAGAAATTCTATAGTGCTCCCACTCACTTTATTGTAAATACAAGTTTCTCGTAAACTTTGTATAAACTACAAAACTTTGATCACCTCATCAAAGTGTATACTCCAACTCCGAGATGCTTGCTTAAGTCTATAGAAGGATCACTGAAGCTTGCACACCTTTTAGCATCCTTAGGACTGACAAAACCTCCTGGTTGTATCACATACAACCTTTCCTCAAATAAACCGTTAAGAAAACGATGTTTTTGACATCCATCTGCCAGATTTCATAATTGAAAAATTCAGCAACTGCTAACATAATTCCAACAGACTTTAGCACCGCTACGAGTGAGAAAGTCTCATCGTAGTCAACTCCTTGAACCTGTCACAAACATATTTGCAACAAGTCGAGCTTTACAAATGGTGACATTTACCATCAGAGTCTGTCTTCATTTTAAAGATCCATTTGTACTCAACGACCCGCCGTCCAACGAGCAAGTCTTCCAAAGTCTATACTTGGTTTTCATACATGGATCCTATCTCGGATTTCATGGCCTCCAACCATTTGTCGGAATCCGGGCCCATCATCGCTTCTCCATAGCTCGTAGATTCATCGGTGTCCAACAACATGACCTCCAAGTCAGGGTTGTCGTACTGCTTAGGAGCTTTACACATCCTTGTCGACCTACGAAGTTCGATAGTAACTTGATCCTGAAGCTTCATGATCATCTTCATCAACTTCCTCTTCAACTAACGTAGGCTTCACAGAAACATCTTTCTGCGCTGTGCTACTCTCTGGTTGAACAAAGGTTTAACAACCTCATCAAGTTCTATCTTCCTCCCACTCAATTATTTCGAGAGAAACTTTTCCTCGAGAAAGGATCCGTTTTACCAACAAACACTTTGCACTTGGATCTGAGATAGAAGGTTCACCCAACTGTTCTTAGGGTATTCTATGAAGATGCATTTGTCCGCCTTGGGTTTGACCTCATTAGGTGAAAACATTTTCCACACAAGTGTCGCAGCCCCAAACATTAAGAAATGACAGCTTAGGTTTATCAGACCATAATTCACACGGTGTCATCTCAACGGATTTAGATGGTGCCCTACTTAAAGTGAATGTAGTTGTCTCTAATGCATAACCCCAAAATTATAGTAGTAAAACGATAAGTGACATCATAGCACGCACTATATCCAATAGAGCATGACTATGATGTTCGGACACACCATCACACTATGGTGTTCCAAGTGACGTTAGTTGTGAAACAAATTTCACATTGTCTTAAGTTGTTTGCCAAACTCATAACTCAGATATTCACCTCCACGATCAAATCGCAGTCATTTTTATCTTCTTGTCACGATGATCTTAAACTTCACTCTGAATTTGCTTGAACCTTTCAAACCATTCAGACTTGTGTTTCATTAAGTAAATATACACTATATCTACTCAAATCAGCAGTGAAGGAAAGAAAACAATGATATCCACTACACACTACAAGACTCACTGGATTGCATACATCAACATGTATCATTTCCAACGAATCACTTGCCCGCTCCATCCAATGGGGTCCTTTAGTCATCTTGCCCAAGAGGCATAGTTCGCATGTCTCAACCGATTCGAAATCGAATGAGTCCAAAAATCCATCAGCATGGAGTTTCTTCATGCGCTTTATAACAATATGACATTTACGGGCAGTGCCACAAGTATGTGATACTATCATTATTAACTTTGTATCTTTTGACATCAATGTTATGAACATGTGTATTACTACGATCAAGATTTCAACAAACCATTCTCACTGGGTGCATGACCATTGAAGGTATTATTTATGTAAACAGAATAACCATTATTCTCTAACTTAAATGAATAACCGTATTGCAATAAACATGATCTAATCATGTTCATGCTCAACGCAAAACACCAAATAACATTTATTTAGGTTCGTCACTAATCCTAAAGGTAGAGAGAGCGTGCGATGTTGATCACATCAACCTTGGAAACATTTCCAACACACATCGTTACCTCACCCTTAGCTAGTTCTCCTGTTTATTCCGTAGCTTTTATTTCGAGTTACTAACATTTAGCAACTGAACCGGTATCCAATACCCAGGTGCTACTAGGAGTACTAGCAAGTTACACATCAATAACTTGTATATCAAATATACTTCTGTCGATGTTGCCAGCCTTCTTATCTACCAAGTATCAAGGGTTGTTCCGCTTCAGCGGCCGCTCACCTCATAATAGAAGCACTTAGTCTCGGGTTTAGTTCAACTTTGGGTTGCTTCACTGGAGCAGCAACTGACTTGCTATCCATGAAGTTTCCCTCCTTGCTCTTGCCCTTCTCGAAACTAGTGGTTTGATTAACCATCAACACTTGACGCTCCTTCTTGATTTCTACCTTCGCGGTGTCAAACATCACGAACAGCTCAGGGATCAATATTTCTATCCCTTGGCGTTTTATAGTTCATCACTAAGTTCTAGTGATAGTGACTTGGACAACTATATCAATCACTATCTTATCTGGAAGATCAACTCCCACTTGATTCAAGCGATTGTAGCACCCAGACAATCTGAGCACATGCTCAACAATTGAGCTATTCTCTTTGATCTTACAGGCAAATAATCTTGTTGGAGATCTCATATCTTACAACACGGGCACGAGCCTGAGATCACAATCTCAGCTCTTAGAAACATCTCATATGTTCCGTGACGTTCAAAACGTTTTAGAGCCTCAATTCTAAGCCGTAATGTATGATGCACTAAACTATCAAGTAGTCATCACAACGTGCCTGTCAGATGTTCACAACATCTACAGACGACGTTAGAGGGCTTGGCGCACTGAGCGGTGCATTAAGGACATAAGCCTTCTGTGCAGCAATGAGGACAATCCTCAGATCACGGACCCAGTCCGCAATATTGCTACCATCATCTTTCAACTCTATTTCTCTAGGAACATATAAAAATTAAGGGAGCTACAGCGCGAGCTAGTAATCTACAACATAATTTGCAAAGACACTATTGACTATGTTCATGATAATGAGTTCAATTAATCATATTACTTAAGAACTCCCACTCATATTGACATCCCTCCGATCATTCGAGTGATACATGATCCAAATTCACTAACTCAAGTCCGCTCATCACGTGAGTTGAGGTGGTTGCAATGGTGAACATCATCATGTTGATCATATCTACTATATGACTCATGTTCGACCTTTCGGTCTCTTGTGTTCCGAGGCCATGTCTGTACATGCTAGGCTCGTCAAGTTTAACCCCGAGTGTTTTGCTTGTGCAACACTGGCTTGCACCCGTTGTATGTGAACGTAGAGTCTATCACACCCGATCATCACGTGGTGTCTCAACACGACGAACTTTCGCAATGGTGCACACTCGGGGAGAACACAATTTATCTTGAAATTAAGTGAGGGATCACCATATAATGCTACCGTCGTCCTAAGCAAAACAAGGTGCATAAAAAGGATTAACATCACACGCAAATCATAAGTGACATGATATGGCCATGAACTTGTGCTTTTGATCTCCATCTAGAAAGCACCGGCATGATCTCCATCGTCACCGGCATGACACCATGATCTCCATCATCTTGATCTCTATCAACGTGTCGCCATCGGGGTTGTCACGCCCTACATGCTTCTACTACTATTGCTACCATTTAGCGATAAAGTAAAGCATTACATAGCGCTTAATGATTAACACGCAGGTCATACAATAATTAAAGACAACCCTATGGCTCATGCCGGTCGCCGTATTCATCGACATGCAAGTCGTGATAATCTATACATGACATGATCATCTCATACATCACATATATCACATCATGTAATTGGCCATATCATATCACAACATACCCTGCAAAAACAAGTTAGACGTCCTCTAATTTGTTGTTACATGTTTTACGTGGCTGGTACGGGTATCTAGCAAGAACAATTCTCATCTACGCAAAAACCACAACGGTGATACACTAGTTGCTTTTCAACCTTGTCAAGGACCGCCTTTGTCGAATCCGATCCAGCCCACTAAGGGCTGATATTCATTCTCCCACAGCCCATGAAGCCTCTTGGGTCGAAATACCCCTCCCGGAGGTCTCTCGGTACACTACCGGCACTCCCGGTACACTACCGATAAGCCCGGAACTTTTCCGGCGACCAAAAGAGGACTTCATATATATGAATCTTTACCTCCGGACAATTCCGGAGCTCCTCGTGACGTCCAGGATCTCATCCGGGACTCCGAATAAACTTTGGTCACCACCATACATAACTCTATACTACCGAAACGTCACCAAACCTTAAGTATGCAGACCCTGCGGGTTCGAGAACTATGTAGACATGACCGAGACACCACTACGGTCAATAACCAATGGCGGGACCTGGATGTCCACATTGGTTCCTACATATTCTACGAAGATCTTTATCGGTCGAACCTCTATGTCAAGGATTCAGTTAATCTCGTATGATGTTCCCTTTGTTCTTCGGTATGTTACTTGCCCGAGATTCGATCGTCGGTATCTCCATACCTAGTTCAACCTCGTTACCGGCAAGTCTCTTTAGTCATTCCGTAATACAAGATCCCGTGACTAACACTTAGCCACATTGATTGCAAGGCTTGTTGTGATGTTGTATTACCGAGTGGGCCCTGAGATACCTCTCCGTCACACGGAGTAACAAATCCCAGTCTGGATCCATGCCAACTCAACAGACACCCTCGGAGATACCTGTAGAGCACCTTTATAGTCACCCAGTTACGTTGTGACTTTTGATACACACAAGGCACTCCTCCGATGTCTATGAGTTGCATGATCTCATGGTCATAGGAACACATACTTGACATACAGAAAACAGTAGCAATAAACTGACACGATCATATGCTATGTTTATAGTTTGGGTCTTGTCCATCACATCATTCTCCTAATGATGTGATCCCGTTATCAAATGACATCTCATGTCCATGGCTAGGAAACCTTAACCATCTTTTGATCAACGAGCTAGTCTATTAGAGGCATACTAGGGACATGGTTTTGTCTATGTATCCACACATGCATTTAAGTCTCCGATCAATACAATTATAGCATGGATAATAAACGATTATCATGAATAAGGAAATATGATAATAACTAATTTATTATTGCCTCTAGGTCATATTTCCAACATATATAACCGTGGCCTTCTCCCCTTCCCAATTGACCAACATTTTCGCGAAGAAACAGGGGAGCAGAGGCGCCGCCGCCCTATCCATCGCGACGCTGTCAGGCTGCCCATTTTTGCTGGCGACCCGTAGCGCCCGCGCCCTCGACGTCCGCGCGTGTCTCCGGCGTTCCCACACCCTCCATGCCTGGCCTCGACATTCGCGCGCATCTCCAGCTACCCTGCAGCGCCGCCCACTCCCTCGACGTCCGGCGACCAACGCGCGCTACTGTCCGATGACCCCGCAACACCGTCTCCTGCAGTTATCATCCCCCCTCACTGTATAAGCAACCTATATGATCACATCCATGTTCTTGCCTTGGAAAATCTAGCGATTCCTCTGCTCATTCCTTTTTTTCTAGTAGATGTACATGAATCTGGTGTGATACTTGCTGTTAGATACCTTGTGTCTTTGGTATTATCCTAAAATACTTCCGGTATATGCTTGTAGGTTAAATTGTCCTTGTCCTGGTGAATGTGATGAAAGAATCTAGTTGTTGTGTTTTCCCTCAATTTAGATATGATGGAACAATGTGCTTGTCTAGATCATGCCCGAACCTTGTATGTATATTGTGTTACTGCTTAATGTGATGAAAGAAAATCCACCATGAAGCATTGTTATTTTAAATCCTATGAATCAGATGCTCATTTTTGTGTTTGTGATAGTATGTATAAACACTAGATCAAAGCATATAAGTCGTAGCTTTTGAGCACAGATTGCTGAATGAAAATGAAGCAACATGTTCACTAGTTGTTTACTTAGCGTTAAGTGTTTTATCGCATTATTCATGATCAAAGACATTTTTTATAGCATTATTCCTGACCAAAGTCATTTCATTTGTGATATTCTTGTTCTGAACGTATGTAATGAATTTGTGAGATTTTCATGTGTAATATAATTTTTTTTCATTGAGATGAGATGAGATACATATACTATATGTGATAGATAGATGTTTTGTGAAGATGAGATGAGATGGAAGAGATTTTTTTAGGTTTTTTTAGATAGAGAAACAAATGTTAAAATTTGCATATGATGAGTGGTTACTTCATCATGATGATCTTGCTAAAACAAATTGAAGAACAAAATTGTGGTGACCTAATGTTTTTTCACTTGGTGGAATTAAATGATTTGTGGTGTTGCATATCAGTGGAGTGATCATCGACGTTGGAGCTATTGGTCCCTAATCGTCCCTCCGTTGTTCGACAAAAGGTGTTAGTTTCTTGTATAAACATAAACCCTGATAACTTCGGTATAACTTCGGTGCAATGCCGCAACCGCTGTGTGAGCCGCCACCGTTCAATTTCCCTCGGTCTTATATATTTTTGTGAACATAGAAATTTTTGTAACATGTATGTGTTTGATCACCGCGGGCTTATATAGTTGAATGCACTTTGGAGTGCATATTTAGTGGATCCAACATCAATATTAGTGAATGATTTCAGATTGTTGGCCACCGCGGAGAGTTGTGAGGGGAGATTTCCATTTGATTTTGAGGCATACGAAAACATGATTTACACGTCGGACAGGCATGAGAGAGGTGGTCCGCAAAGTATAACTTCGACATGAGTGGGGCGGGGTCATTAAAACATAACCCTGATAACTTCGGTATAACTTCAACATGAGGGGGTGGGGGTCGTCAAAACATAACCCCGACATTTGTCGATGATTTTTCCTTATTTCCGTGTGCGCCAAGGGGTCAGCCTAGTCGGGCGGCTTCCTGTGTATGGCGCCGTCTATTGGATGCTATTCCTGAACATATGGGAAAAACATATATGCTTGCAAAAGGCTCATATTTTCGAATGTCATCGAATTTGTTTCCAATTTTTCTTTAGACAAACCAAATAATATTTTCTCATTATTAAGATTAATAAAATTCTAGCCAGCCCATCGACGAGCGGGCCACTTTACTGGTTATGCCAACAATACGATGAACCTGATGATTTTATACAAACTAGCATAGTCACCCTCTCATTTGCGAAGGCATCATCTTTAAATTCAAAGCCGTTGAGAAATAAATATATCGGTTTATGAATAACACATGTAGTCTTAACGTATTTAATCATGTTTAATTCTGGGAGAATCATCATTTCTTCCTTTCAATAACATCACATGAACATAGGAATCCTTTCCAAGTGATAGTATATCAACACATAGAATTAAAAAGTTTATTCCATGATTAATCCAATACTGTTTATGTGATGCTATAGATAATAATTTTTGAACTTAGCATTAAGATTGGTGATTTATTGTTATGTGCAACATAATAATTAAGATCTGCATGAACAATGCAACATAACGGCTAAATGATCTTTCTGTTCGATAGTAGAAAACAATGCTTAGTCAACTGAAATAAAACCCTTTTATCATTGTTAATAAAAGGATGAAGTATTTTTTTTATTTTACTATATAATAATTTTATTTTATTTTATAGAAAAGGCGTAGGCCGAGCCCGCGAAAGTAATACTTCTTTTATTTACCTCTGACATGTACTTGATTTATTATACCTTCTTTATTGAATCGTAAAGTTGGCCCTTTTGAAAAGGAGATGTACAAGCAAACTTGAAGGGACGTTATTGGAAACAATGGTTTTGGAAATGTTTATATGTTCTGCATTTTACAAGTTAAATTGTAATGTAGTTATGGGTGCAGCATTTTGGAGGCAGGGCTCCAGGGAGCTTGGTGTTTTGAAAATCCGGAAAATTCTATTTGTAAGATTTAGAAAATAAAACGATTTTCTAAATGTATACATAAGGTTGTTCTTCACATGTCCGTGAAGTTTCATAAAATATATGTTCATTTGTGGCATATACAATATCCTGGCCCAAAAAGAAACCGTTATTATATACATATTTCTCTTTATTGTATACATCATGTACGGAAGTGCATGCTGCTGAAAATTCATACACATATACACACATTCATCTATTTTTTGCAAAAAATATACACATTTATCTGTATATGTATATTTGTCTTCAGAAAAAAGAGGTGTATAATCAACTTTTAGATTTAAAAAATTGAGGGATGTGTGGTGCCGGGCCGGGATCCACAACACATTTTCAAAGTAGTTATCTTTTAGTTAGTTTATATGCACGTCCCGCAAAAAAGGAATACGTAGTTTATGTGCACATTCATGTGTATACCTGTAAATATTTAATGCCCGTCATGTATTTAATAGCCTATCATGTATTTTTGTTCTAATGGATACCACAGTCTAAGAAATAGCCTTGAAACCACATATGTTTTTTTTAGAGCCAGTAAATTTTTTATGGGTTTGCGTTTTGGGCCAGGTCTGAGTTTGCTTTTTCTTTGAGTCAGAGCTATGTCTGAGTTCTTTGTTACCTGTACCCAAGTTTTAGTATCTTTTTTGTTTGACCCGTACCCAGAGTTGAGCATAGAAGGAACGTGGATTTTTTTTTTTTTTTGCAAAAAGAAGGAACATGGAGTTTAGTACGTCAAGTTCATTTCTTTTCTCAAGGAAGCACGTGGAGCTTCTCTCTGTAGTGAAAACACATTTTTTTTATCCATGTTATTCGTACATCCACGTTGTTGGGCCTATATGCGCCATGCATAGACTTTGAGACTTCAACACTAGCGAACCAACTTGTGTTTGGATGGTTAGACGAACTGTGGTATTTCCAACCCATCAGAATTCAAATTCTGTTGCTCGCAGTTATTTCTAGATTTATTTTAGAATTTCCGGCTATGCGAGTGTGTGCATACATAGAGTGAGCGTATGCATGTGTATATGAACGCTTGCATCTGCGTAAAAAAAACGCTAGCTACCATCTAAGAACATCTCTAGCAGACCATGTATAAATGATCAAACCCAATTTGCATTTTACTGTTTTGGTCGGAAAAAGTGTCCAAACAGAAACCGTAAAGTGGTTCAACCCGTATTTTTTCTAAGGGGCACTGAAAATCCACATCCGAAATCATTATATTTGTAGGTTGGAAGGTCAAACCAAGGGGGCCCCGTATACTGGTTAAACCTCATCGAAGCAAACACGTCGCCACAGCCTTCCATGACCTCAGCCTGGCCGTCGAAATCCTCCCGGCGCGGCCGGCAAAGGGGCACGGCTCTGCTGGCAACGGAACATGACGCAGTCGACGGGCGACGAGGCGCGACCGGCATGATGGTGGGGCACTGCCGGCGGGGACGGGGTGCGGCCGACATGCAACGGGGCAAGGCTGAAGGGCGTCAGAGCGCGGCCGACGGTGTTAGGCGCAGCCGGCATGGCCGGCACGGCCGGCTGGGGGAAGGGGCGGCGGCCGTCAGACCGGGAAGAAGGAGCTCTTTATCTTAGTTTTATATTTTTTATAGTTTTTGTTCGACCGTAGCTAAATGGACCCTTAAAATGCCTTTCGATCTGTATCCCAATTTTACAGTTTGTAATTATACGGGTCTGCTAGAGGTGCTCTAAGGACGTAAAATTATATCCGATAAAGTTAACTTACTAGAAGGGTCCACACAATCAATGGCCCGTTCAGCGATGAAGCTACAGCAAGGCCGAGTGGGCCGTGGGCCGCCGAGCGCATGACTTTTTCTACTGTATACCTACTTTTGTGCCATGAAAACAACCAGCCCTTAGTTCCTTCAGCCGGTCCGCCCAAGTATTTGGACCAAGCTCTGCCACTGGGCCCGATGTTTATGATTATTCTGGGATTGAGCTGAGCACAGAAGGAACGTGGATATTTTTTTTCTTTTGCGAAAAAGAAGAAACGTGAAGTTTTGTACATGAAGTTCCTTTTTTTTCAAGGAAGTGTGTGGAGTTTTTCTCGGTAGTGAAAACACAATTTTTTGTATCCATGTTATTTGCACCCTCCATGATGTTGGGCCTATATGCGCCTTGGTTAGATTTTGAGACTTCACCGCCAGCTACCATCTAACAATGTCTCAAAGAAAAAACGCTACCATCTAACAGGGACATTTAATCACATCTGTTAAAGTTAACTTTATAGAAGGGCCCAAACGATCAATGGCCCGAGGTTTCTAATTACTGTGGGGTTTTTCTAGCTAATCCGTATTTTCCTATTAGTGCATGATAGAATAGAATAGGATAGATAGATAGATAGAAGGTGGAAGGTAGAAGATAGAAGATAGATAAGTCCCAAAAATAACTGGCTTATACTTTCTCCGTCCAGAAATACTTGTGAGAGGAATGAATGCATCTAGGCATACTAGTAGAACGCCCGTGAGTTGTCACCGGCTTTTGAAAAAAAAACTTGCTTCTCAAAGAGCTAAAGTAACCAAGAACAATGTCGTCTTAGTTAATACACATCTATTTTCTAACAATTGGCTAACACACATCATACTATCAAACACAATATTGTTTAGCTTAAAACACATTATAATGTTCAAAAATAATAATGTTAGAGCATCTACTACCAGTCATCTTAAACGTTCACGAGCACGTCCAGACACTAATTGGACAGGAAAGAAAACAAGGTGACTGAATTGGACCCGTCATATCGTGCCTATACAGACCGAGTTGGAGGTGGGGGTCTAGGGAGATGATTGAGCACACAAGCAGCACCGACGTCACAACGAGTAGTTATGTCTGTCCTTTACCTTTTCTCGGGCAACGGCCCAGGGGCCACCATGCTCCTATGCCCTCCCTTCTATCTTCCATGGTTGGAAACAAGGCGGGGTGGGATGGAGATGAGGCAATCCCTCGAGATCCAGATCAGGTGGAGTCACGTTTGAAAAAGAAAATTTGAATCAGGAGGATTGAGGGAAGGAGATTGGAAACGTAACTGAATATAGCAAAATAAAGATTGAGATAGACTAATTAAATGGGTCTTATGTTTCATGAGTGTCATTCCCAACCAACATGTTTATTCCATTTTTTTTCATCATTTCTATGATTCAGAATTACAAGATCTTACCCACGGAGACTTTCCATGCATGGCAGCTTCAAGTTTCTTGATGTTGGCACTGACCACTTTGTTAGCCTTCTCACCTTTGTGATAAAAGTGAAAATTTGGCTGTGCAAGCTCCATCATTAGTCAAGTATTTGCATTACAGATTAGGATGAAGGGTGGTGATAATCATGTATATATCTACACGCAAACATGCATGTAGAAAAGATAATATTGTAATAATCATGGATATCTTTCATTGAATAGAACGAACATGCATGTAACATGTAACAGGCTATGGTTAAATCATTGTGTGTTTTCCTCCATTCACTAAAACATATCCTGTGCATCATTACAATGAAACACAACAAAAGTAACATTAAACTTTATATCATAAGAACAAAACAAAATATCATAAGAATCAAAGTAACAACACATTGACTACCAACTTCGCTTTAATAGTAGAGATAATTTTAAAACATGTTTTGTTAATATGCAAAGAATCAAAATCACATTAATGGAACTATGGAATCAGAGATTTTGGGGAAAGAGACATGTGTGATCTTTCAATCAGCCAAAATCTGATTGGCTTGCAGTACTAATCACATAAAAATAGTTAGGCTCCCTTTTCATTAGAAAAATCTCTCACATCCCGCAATAAGATAAGCTGCAAACCATGTAAATAAACTTTGCCCTTGAGTACAACATACATTCTTATATTTTTGTGATTTAGATATTAGCATAGTATCTTGTTAAGAAGCAAGTACATGACAATGAAATGGTGTGAAACAAATCCCTTGACTCTGAAACACAGATAAACAATTAAGAGCCAAGAGATATACGGTAGAATGATATGCACCTGTGTAGAACGGTATAACAATTGCGAGATGTATCACACCATATCCACTATGAACAACTCAATGAATCATGCATTGCAATTGTAGTTGACAAATGGAGTTTCTTAGACAAGATTTAAATTTGTCCATGAATATATGCTTTACAGGAAAAAGTGGCAGAGCAAGACAATTTACTTTAATGCTTCATAGTCTTGGACAACAGTGATATATTGAAATATGTATTCGACATCATCTGCTACAGCATTCACGTTGCCTGGAGCTTCCTGAGGTGCAGGCAAAGACTTGTGGTGCGAGCGGAACATCCATTGGTGCATGCACACCGTTGGAGTTATATGAAGGGTTCATGCCCTGTTTGACAGCTACTTTTTTGAGATTTAAGTGCCTTCCAAATAATAAGCCAACTTTCTTTTTTGGAAGCCAAATAATAAGGGAACTTTTGATTCCACCTGATTACTGGGATCAGATCTCTCTCCCAGTAATTGATCTTAATTGATTTTCCACCTGATTTATATATTTCCACCCAATTAATAATAACTTCCCAATCCCATGGTATGAACGCATGACTGCATGCGTCATTCCTATTTACGGACGCCTTTGTTCAAACTCGCCTTGTGAATATAAACCAGAAAAGGAAAGGAAATTATTTGATGACGACATCCCAAATTTTAAAAGAATCTTTAATTCCTTTTCCTTTGTTTCTAATGCATATGGGAATGATTGATTTCATGTACGTACAAGCATTATATCTTTATTATGAAAGTCATATCTCCCGATTGCATACTATACCAGCCAAAATAAATATTTCATTTTTTATTAAATAATGTATACAACAAAGGGTTGCCCAGGACTACGTGTATCATACATTGATATATACTACCAAAAGGAGTTAACTGATACTTGGCAAGGAAATATGCTGACACTTTTTCATACAATTTTTGTTGAACATAATATTTTATTAAACCAAGAAGAGATATGCCGACACTTCAAAACATGAAACTTCTCAACGAAATGTTGCACGCAACATGTTTTCCTATACGTACAAGCGTTATCTCTTCTATCTTATCTTTCTATATACCAGCCAAAAGAAATATTTAGCTTTTGTTATTAAATAATAATGTATGCAGCGAAGGGTTGCCCAAGAGTACGTGTATCATACATTGATATACTACAAAAAGGGATTCACTGATAATTGGCAACGAAACATGCCTACACTTTTTTTTACCTCTTTTATTAAATATGATACATTATTAAACCAAGAAGAGAGATCTTAAAAAATCCAAGAAGAGATATGTCGACACTTGGCAACGAAATGTTGCACACACCATTTTGATACATTTGCATATTAAAGAAGAAATATGCACTTGTGTACACGCAGATAATTTTAATGTCCATTGTTCCTAGCTTGCACAATATTATTGACGTAGGCGCGTGTTTCGTCAAGTGTCATGAGGCTGGCTTAATGGATATCTATGATAAAAAAACATTATCAGTAATGACATAGTACTAAAAAATTAAAATACTACGCAACCCCTACCTTGTAGATGATGATCATCGTCATTAATGTTTGGAGAGAATATGAATGTACTCTTCCTCATGGTTTGCAAGCATTGACGCCTCCGATTTAACTGTATGTAAGTAACAACAAGCTTCTCAAATGGATTTTCAGTGCATTGCAAATGGTAGAAGTATCGACCAACGGGCTCTTCACATACACGTAGGAAAATTATCTGCCGGCTACAAACAAAAATAAATGTTAGTTTATGATCGCAACAATAAACTTATAAGTAGTGTCTGAAAATCTCAAATTCTAATTTGTGCTTACCAAAAGTTCATGAGACCAATCTCGAGGAAAGGGACGTTGCGAGCATATATTGAATCCCACTTATGTTGTATTTTACCAACATAGGCAAAAACAGCAACCACATCTGCAAAAAATTAATCAGAATGAGACACCGAGTTACTGAGTTGTCTGGAGTAATATGCAAGAACAAAATAAAGATGATGCACCAGTGATGCTTTTATCCCGTAGCAAGAATATGTCCATGAAGTGTGGGAAGCAGGGTGGACAAATTGTTGATGCTATCCTATTCGCTGACCTCCGAACCTCAGTCCTAGCATTTAGTGTGATGACGAACTCCATGGCTAGATACCAGAAATGTCCATCTGTTATTTCCGTGGGGTTGAATCCGACGTGAGTGAAGTCATAGGTCATGCCGGTTTGTAATATGGTGTTGAAGCGAACTGCTTGGTTGTTGTACGCAATCGCTTTCATTTTTGTTCCCTAATATTTTTTATGAATCATTACAAAAATTAGGAAGGAAACTGTTTATCAAATGTGTATATTAAATTACTGACGAGTAAAGCCTTATATCTTGATGCAGTAGTATACATTGAAGATAAACATTTTCATTGCCATTCTCCTTGATTTGGGTCTTCCATTCGACCCTAGCATGAATGGTCCAACAATTCTGATATATATGCTCCATATGGACGTCCTGAAAAGTCAAGTTCCTGTGCATAAAATATAATGAATGGATGAGGTAAAGAATTGAGCGATGATGGCAAACTGCCGTATAGACTACTTCATCTATCTTGCCTGTTCATAATGGGATGATAGGTCGAGGGATGACAGTAACCGGCGGCGATCCCATCACCCTCCTAGAGGCCGTCAATCTGTATGAGGTTAGCATGGTGGTGGAAGAGATGTCTGAGCCTATGTAGAAAGATGGAGACACATATGGTGGTGTGGGGAAGTTTTATAAGCACAGTGGGTGGCGGGAAAATCAAATCTCTTTTAAAAATTCGTTTTGACGGTCTAGGTCCTCGTGGGTGAAAAAACTCTTCCGTCCTACGTTTCCCTCGCGTTATCCACGTCTCTTGTATGATCAATCTTTGCCAACCTAACAAATATTGTTTATTATTTTTGGTAACCCAACAAATTACGATCTCTCTGTAATCAAGGCCAATATCCATCACCGAACATGGTTTCCATTTGACCATCAATATCACAATAGTCATTTGATCAATCTTCGGCAACCTAATAAATATTATTTATTTCTTTTTATTAACCCAATGAATTTAGAACATGGTTTCCATTTGACCAATGAAATCACAAATCATTTGATCAATCTTCGTAACCTAATAAATATTATTATTTCTGTTTAGTAACCCAATAAATTCAGAACATGGTTTCCATTTGTCCTGTCAAATCACAATAGTCATTTCATCAATCTTCAGCAACCTAATAAATATTATTTATTTCTTTTTAGTAACCCAATAAACTCAGATATCTCTATAATGAAGGCCAACCTCCCAATTATTTGCATTTACTTTTAGCAACCAAATAAATTCGGATCTACATATAATAAAGGCCAGCCTATGAATCGTTCGGTACTCACGGAATATAGCTCTTTCCATGAATGAACCCACGCTGTATCTCTCATTCGTGTATAAGAAATGATAATTTCCCTCTCACTAATATACTTATATATTATGAGTTTATTTTTCCGAAAAATTAAAGTTTGTCTTGGATTGCGTGCAAGATAATGTTAGCAAGACAGGAAATGTTGCTGTAGTCAACCTTTTTTATGCCACTAAGTTTTCTTTGAAGTATATTTTTTTTCTATGATGTATGACACGTCATGATTTACATGTTAGCTTCCTTATATAACCCATTATTTGTTTCCTTAAAATATATTATTTGATTCCTAAAGCAAATTGCAATAATGGGAGGTATCGATTTTCTATGATGCGTCATGATTTACATGTTAGCTTCCTTTTAATCCATTATTTGTTTCCTTCAAATATATTATTTGATTGCTAAAGCAAATTGCAATAATGGGAGGTACCGATTGATTTGGGTAATTTTGGTAAATTAGATTCATAATCTTGCGCCTGTTAGGAAAATGAAGGTTTACAAGGAAAGAGCGGAGAGTTAAATAAACCGGTGGACAGGGGGTGGTGGGAGGTGGGACGGAAAAAAACCGACCGGAAAAAAACTCGGAACGGAAGCTACCAACTCCCCAATTAGGAGTAGATATTTTAGTTTCAGATAGATCTATTTGTATCCATTTCTTTGGCAAGTACTTCCGGAGGGAGTAAAAAGCATGGTACTAGCTCACAAGCTGTTCAGTAATTATTTGCAAATGAGTTTTGTGTGGGCCTGCCTTCTATAACTCTAACTAGCTAGCCATGCATGGCGCTGAGCAGGGGAGTCAGAACTGATTCGTTGCTGCATGTTGGGACGGCAGTCGAAGCCTCCTCCGGCATGACAATGGCAAGGTAGCATCGAAGAAGGAGTCGGTCTTCCTGCATGGGCGACGTTCCAGTTTGCTCAAGATGATAGTAGAAGTTATAGTTGTCACAGTCAAACGTGTGCCTCTTCTTCTGGGACTCGAAGTTCACCAGCCCCTCGAACTCAGCTGAACTCGGCCGTTGTCGGTGTCGTCTCAACCCCCTTGCTTGCGAGGACGAGGTACACAAGGGAGGATCGATGACATCTTGGGTAGAATTTGAGGTACCATGTGCTCCCGCCCATGGTGAAGTGCGTGGAGTAACTGCACTCCTCGTTCCGGAGCGCCGCCCTGAGTTCGGAGACGCTGCACACGGTGAGCGTGTGGGAACCAGCCATGGCGACCAATGGGGGCGGCTCCAAGACTGGCGTTGGATTTGCACAAGCTTCCGAGGAGGCACCGCCGCTTTGTTTCATGCTGCATCTTCTTCAGGGTGTCCGCTAGGCGATCCTTGTCGAAATTAATAGGCCGCACTTTTATGTCCCACAAGAGGTCACGGAAGAGGAGATTGTCCAGAATGAGCTGGTCAGGCGAACGCACCAGCTTGGAGTACCTGGTGACAGGCACGACGTGCGTCACCGGCGTCAATCGGCTCGCGGTACAACCCATTGACCACGTACCAAGGTATCCGGCAATCGAGTATATCCGCGCACGGGTATATGTAGGACGGCCGTGGAGGGAGTCTTGATCCTGTCCGGAGTGGAGTCTTCCCCGATGCAGAATCGGTAAGTTGTTGGAAGACTGACGTAAACCGAGTCGTATTCGGAGATTAGATTTTATATACCCCCTCGTTCGTAAACATGAGTCTTTTTAGACATTCTAAGAGAACTACATGCAAAACAAAATGAATAAATTCATACTCTAAAATATGTCTGTATATATCCATATGTAGTTCAATGATGAAATCCCTAAAAAGACTTATATTTAGAAACGGAAGGAGTACTATACATGCTTTTATCATGCATGATTGGAGCGACTGGGACTACCCAAATTGTATATCACTCATTCAGGCATTTCGAGGACACGTAAGTTCGTTGGTCATGCAAAAATGATCTTCGTCTAGCTAGGTCGTCATTAGCAAGCTTGCCAGCTCCGTTTTAATCATCACAGCGCCATGTATCCTCACCACCTCCGCGTACGCTTTTCTCTTGTGCAATTGGTACAGAAAATATCACGAGCAAAGCTGAAAGAACTTCGCCTCAGAGCAGATCCGGGCGGTGCGACGAACTGGATGCCTAAAAACTTCTCGCCTTGATAGATACCACCATATATGACTACATGAGATTGGTACGGTGGTCTGTGGCTAGAACCCTAACCGGAGAGGACGAGGGGAAGGAACTACCCAATGTTGACTGAAGTAGTCCTCTTGCGATGATTTGTGGCTAGTACCCTAACCGAAGGGGCGAGGGGAAGGAACTACGCAAAGTTGACTAAAGTAATCCTTAACGGGCTTAGTCAAGATAACTGTTTTGGCAGTTGATGACAAGATTAGCATGATTTGACCCGTCCTAGAATTTTTAGCACGTGTTAAACGCCCAACATCATGGAGTTCGTGCCTCATATTGACACGTCAAAGTGAGTAACATTTTTGGCCTGGCCTCATATTGACACCTAAAAGTGAGTAACATTTCTAGACGTGTAACTAGAAACGCCTCGGACCCTCTGGTGTTTCTTCCCTGAATAGGCAAGTGGATGCGGAGCTATGGGTGGGCCATGGGGTCCCCCCCTCTCTTCCCAGCCGCCACGATGAACTAAGGGTCGCCCCTCACTCCTAATCGAAGCGCTTGTCTGCCAAAACTCGTGGATTTGAGCCTCCTTAAGTTGCTAGAGGTATCCCCCTCCTCCTCCCCTCCCCTCCCCTCTCCTCTCCTCTCCTTGCGCCGTCCTCGCGGGCGGCTGGGGGGAGCCCAGATCTGTTGCCCCTCGCCCCTCCTCCCTCCTCCGCCCCTCCTCGCCGCCGTCGGTGCAGGTCGTCGGGCAAAGCCCGCTCAGCCTGGGCGGCGGCGGGGCCTTCTTCTCCTCCTGCCTGAGGATGGCGGTGCGGGACGCTTTCTTCTAGTGGCGGTGCGGCGCGGGCATGGGGCACGGCGGCGCGACGGCAAGGACCAACGGCGGTGGCTGCTAGGCATAGGTGGCCTCGTCCTCTCCTCGACCAGTGGCGGGATCTGGTGTAGGGATCTCCGGTGCCGCGGCTGGGACCTGTCCAGGGCGGCCCTGATGCTCGCGTGGTGCGGCTGCTGGCTGGTCAGGCGGCGGTGGCCTGGATCCTACTTCCAGTCCCCGGTGGAGATGGCGGCGATCCGTACACAAGACTTGATGGAGGTTCTTCGAACAGATCTGAGTGAAAACCTTGCGCTCGGCTAGATGGCAACGCCGTCGATGGCGGCGCTCTTCTGTGTCGTTCCCTTCTTGAAGACATCGCCGTGGAGAAGTTTTAGACCTCTATCTGTTACCTCCAGGGGAAACCGTAGATTGGTAGATCGGATGACGGCGGCGCTCTTGCGTCGTTTCCCCCTTGGGGGCGTCAGTCTTGGAGGTGTGCATGGGCTCGAGGGACCAGCGGACAACATCTTTGGTGGAGCAGTGTTTCATGTTACGCAACAATGACTGTGGATCTCGGTGGCGTGGCGCAGTGGAGTCTCAGCGGTCCATGTGTACACGGACTCGCGCAGGAGGATGGCACTGTCTGGTGCCGTGGTGGCATCGATGGCAGATCTGGCAAGGTTGTGGTGTCAGTACCTGCTCTGAAAATGGATCAATGGGAGATGGCGGAGGCGGCCACTCAGAGTGCGCCGGACTTGTGTGTGCCCCAGACCAGGTATGTGGCTTGGCTGGGCCCTCCGATTTTAGATGTTAGGTTTTGTTGCGAGGTCTGTTTGGTATTAGGCTCAGACTATCAGCACCTCTTCATCAAATGGATTGAAGTAGCGACTAGTGGCTTTAGCTTACTGATGTACTACTTTGTAACGTCTTTATGAATAATTAATAAAGTGGTTGCAAGCATCGTCCAGATGCAGAGGCCGGGGTCCTCCTCCTTTAAAATAAAAAATACCCCCCCCCCCCCATTTCTCCAATTTTCTGCAATTGAAACATGCTATTTTTGGTGCATTTTTGTGTAGTTGATTGAACTCTAAATTTAGTTTCTCCTAACACTTTTGCTTCAGTAAACACATCAATCTGAGGAGACCTTTTGATACCCTTTTATAATAAAGAACATGCATGATGGTCCTGTTTTAAAAATAAATCGTTGGCCGAGCCTGCCAATACGTGGCATGTGATATACTACCCATACAAGGCCTGACGTACATGGCATACCCAAACCCTATTTGGCACCCTTATATTTTTTTCTTGTGCGTCGCGGGAGATTCGAACTCAAACCCTTAAGGTTTACTTCAAGTTCTAGTAACCAACCGGGACATGCTAATTGTGCCCACTTGCTTTCTTTTCTGCTTTTCATGTGGAAAATGTAACTTTGTGAACATTCATGCCAGGTTTTTTCGTATTTTTTAAACCGCGTTTTGTCTTGTTTATTTGATTTTTTATTTCTTTTCATTTTCATTTTTTAAATGCGTGAACATAAAAAATCAAATTCGAGATTCTTTTCTTAAACTTATGAATCCTTTAAAATTTATCGATTTTTTTCAACATATTTAGCAAACTTTGTTTTTGAAAATCTATGATTTTTTTAAGCCGGTGAATATTCTTTTTTTGAAATCCGTGAATTTTTTCCAAATCGGTGAACGCGACGGGAGCGTTGTTGTCCCCTAGTTGGTCCAAGGCCAAGGCAGTTCTATTTATTTTAGTTTTCGTCTATTTTTTACTTAATTCATTTTCCCCTTTTGAACTTTATTATTATTTTTGAAACTTTTTTAAACTTTTGAAATATTGTTTGCAATAGCAAATTGTTTTTGTTTTCAAATATTTTTACAATTTAAAAAAATATTCTCGAATATGAAAAATGATCTTGTGTTTGAATTTTTTGTTTACAAATTTAAGAATTATTAATAATTTTTAAATTACTTTATTTACAATTTCTATTCAAAATTTTCAGCAATTGTTAGGAATTTATTAAGTACTTTGAAAAAGGGTTCAAGTTTGTAAAATTTTCATATACAATTTGAAATTATAAAATTGTTTAAAATTTTGAAGAAACCGTTAGGAAATAATAAAAAAATCATGTTAATTGATAATGATGGAAATTGCAAGTAAAAAAGAATTCAAATTCCGAAGAAACACGTGCTCACATATGCACTCAGCCGGTCTACTCTTCACGCTCCTCTCAACTGGTTGTTTTATGGGCTATGTATAAATGACTCCTACCTTTGTATGAAAGAGCGCATGCCCGTGGCAAGTAAACATGTCTGGTTTGACTGAATTCCGACATTGTTTACATGTTGCGACACATCTAGCCATTTATCGCCTCCTTACAGAAAGATTATCTATCTACATGGATAGGATTGCATTTTATAACTCGTACACAAGGGGGTAATTTCGAAACAGCAATAAGTTAATTTAGTTACTACACTCTAAATCCTTTGGCCATGTGCACTGGCAATTCACAGCGAGAGGAGGGTGACGACCAGTGTTCGAGCCCATGCAGGTGGGGTGGCCGGCTCCACCCTTCGCCAACTGAGCAACATTTGGTGCTTGGAAAAGAAAACTAGAACTGAGACAAAATTCAGAAAGATATGGACTTACTTTTGTATTATCTTCAGTGTAAGATTTCCAAGGATATCGTTCATACTTCCCCTTATCCTCCTCACTAGCTAATAAACTAGCCATATCTTGTCCAACAATAGCGGAACAAAATAGATCAGGACATCTCAACATCAAACATCCTGGACAATGGATGTACATATGACATTTGTCTCGTTTGGCCAAGAAATAAAAAGTAAACAAAAAATCAAAACAAAAGGGTGTCTTCTGTAAATCAGAGGCAAATGTGATTTTAGCTTGTCAAAATTATAAAACACAGTATATCAACATAATCCTTTCAAGATCCTCATGGAAAGCCATATACAATTTGTCAAAACCGATGCAAGTATCAATTACTTGTGATTTTGACAAAATATAAGGATGTTGGAAATATGCCCTAGAGACAATAATAAAATGGTTATTGTTATATGTTCTTGTTCATTATCCATGCTAGAATTGTATTGATTGAAAACTCAAATACATGTGTGGGTACATAGACGACACTGCGTCCCTAGTGAGCCTGTAAGAGACTACCTCGTTGATCAAAGATGACTAAGGTTTCCTAGTCATATACATGAGTTGTCATTTGATAATGGGAACATATCATTAAGAGAATGATGTAATGGACAAGACCCAAACTATGAACATATCATTTGATCGTGTCAAGTTTATTGCTATTGTTTTCTACATGTCAAGTATGACCATGAGATCATGTAACTCACTGACACCGGAGGAGTACCTTGTGTGTATCAAACGTCGCACGTAATTGGTTGACTATAAAGATGCTCTACATGTATCTACGAGGGTGTTTGTTGAGTTGGCATGGATCAAGACTGAGATTTGTTACTCCGTGTGACGGAAAGGTATCTCAAGGCCCACTCGGTAATACAACATCACAATGAGCTTGCAAGCAAAGTGACTAAAGAGTTAGAAACGGGATCTTGTATTACGGAACGAGTAAAGAGACTTCCTGGTAACGAGATTGAACAAGGTATGGAGATACCGACGATCGAATATCGGGCAAGTAAAATACCGATGAACAAAGGGAACAACATACGAGATTAACCGAATCCTGACATAGAGGTTCAAAAAATAAAGATCTTCATAGAATATGTAGGAACCAATATAGGCATCCAGGTCCCGCTATTGGTTCTTGACCATAGAGGTGTCTCGGTCATGTCTACATAGTTCTCGAACCCACAGGGTCTGCACACTTAACGTTCGGTGACAATTCGGTACTGTTGATTTATGTATGTTGGTGACCGAAGGTTGTTCGGAGTCCCGGATGAGATCCCGGACGTCACGAGGAGCTTAGGAATGGTCCGGAGGTAAATATTGATATATAGTAAGTTCCGTGTTGGTTACCGAAATAAGTTCGGGCATCACCGGTAACGTACCGGGGGTGCCGAAAGGGTTCCGGGGGTCCACCGGAAGGGGCCCACACACCAAGATTGATCTTGGTGAAGCATAGGAATTTTTTTGTTTCCCATGCAACATTTCCCAACAGTGGCATCATGACCTAGGTCTTTGCGTAGATGGCATCACGAATAGAACAAAAAGGAGTTTGTGGGCGTTCATATTCAGATTGCTTCCCTCCTTAGTCTTTTCTTGATTCAACGGTATTGTGGGATGAAGCTGCTCGGACCAACCTTACTCGTCCACGTACGAGAGACCAGTTCCATGGACTGACATGTAACTTTTTTGCATAAGATGGCTGGCGGGTGTTTGTCTCTCCCACGTTAGTCGAATCGGATTCGACAAAGGCAATCCTTGTAGATGGTGAAATACCAACTTGTATATCACCATTGTGGTTTTGCGTAGGTAAGAATCATTCTTGCTAGATACCCATAACAGCCACGTAAAACATGCAACAACAAATTCAAGGACGTATAACTTGTTTTTGCAGGGTATGTTGTGATATGATATGGCCAAAGACATGATGATATATATTTGATGTATGAGATGATCATGTTTTGTAATAGTTAATATCGACTTGCATGTCGATGCATACGGCAACCAACAGGGGCCATATGGTTGTCTTTAATTATTGTATGACCTGTGTGTCAATCATTAAGCGCTGTGTAATGCTATACTTTATCGCTAGGCGGTAGCAATAGTATTAGAAGCATGGTTGGCTTGAAAACCCTGATGGCACCACAATTATGTAGATCATGGTGTCATGCCGATGAGGATGGATATCATGCCGGTGCTTTGGAGATGGAGATCAAAGCACAAGTTCATGGCCATATCATGTCACTTATGATTTGCATGTGATGTTAATCCTTTTATGCATCTTATTTTACTTAGGACGATGGTAGAATTATAAGGTGATCCCTCACTAAAATTTCAAGATAAAATTGTGTTCTCCCCGAGTGTGCACCGTTACGAAAGTTCATCGTTTCGAAGCACCACGTGATGATCAGGTGTGATAGACTCTACGTTCGCATACAATGGGTGCAAGCTAGTTTTGCACATGCGGAACACTCGGGTTAAACTCGACGATCCTAGCATGTACAGACATGTCCTTGGAACAAAAGAGACAGAAAGGTCGAACATGAGTCATATAGTAGATATGATCAATATGGAGATGTTCACCATTGAAACCACCTCATCTCACGTGATGATCGGACTTGGGTTGGTGAATTTGGATCATGTAGAACTCGGTTGACCGGAGGGATGTCAATTTGAGTAGGAGTTTTTAAGTAATATGATTAACTAAACTCATTATCTTGAACAATAGTCTAAGTTGTCTTTGCAAATTTATGTTGTAGATCAATGGCTCGCGCAGTAGTTCCTCTAAATTTCGATGCGTTCCTAGAGAAAGCCAAGCTGAAAGATGATGGAAGTAACATTGTAGACTGGGCCCATAATCTGAGGATTATCCTCACGGCTTACCAAAAGGCTTATGTCCTTGATGCACCGCTCGGTGAGCCACCCGCTCCAGTGTCGTCTGCGGATGTTGTGAACGCCTAGCAATCGCGTTTGGATGATTACTCAATAGTTCAATGTGCTATGTTGTATGGTTTAGAATAGGGACTTCAAAGGCATTTTGAACGTCATGGAGCATATGAGTTGTTCCAGGAGTTGAAGTTTATTTTTGAAAAGAATGCCTGGATCGAGAGGTATGAGACCTCTGATAAGTTCTATGCTTGCAAGATGGAGAAGAACGGGCCTGTCAATGAACACATACTCAGAATGTCTGGGTATTCCAACCGCCTAGTTGAATTGGGGATGCCCCTCCCGCCAGGGGCGATCACTGACAGAGTTCTTCAATCATTGACACCTAGCTACAAAAGCTCCGTATTGAACTATAACATGCAAGGGATGAACAAGTTAGTGGCCTATCTGTTTGCGATGCTGAAAGTCGCTGAGTCTGAAATCTAGAAGGAGCATCAAGTGTTGATGGTCAATAAAACCACTAGTTTGAAGAATAATGGCAAGGGCAAGAAGGGTAACTCCAAGAAGAGTGGCAAAGCAGTTGTCTCTCCCGTGAAGAAACCTAAGGCTGGACCCAAGCCATAAACTAGGTGTTTTCATTGCAAGGGAGCTGGCCCCTGGAAGCAGCCGACAAGAAGGCGGCTAAAACCAAACAAGGTATATATGATATACATGTTATTGATGTGTACCTTACCAACTCTCGTTGTAGTGTCTGGGTATTTGATACCGGTTTGGTTGCTCACATTTGCAACTCAAAGCATGAACTATGAAATAGACGGAGGCTGGCAAAGGACGAAGTAACGATGCGCGTGGGAAATGGTTCCAAGGTTGATATGATCGCCATCGGCATGCTAGCTCTTCGATTACCATCGGGATTAGTGATGAACCTGAATAATTGTTATTTCGTGCCTGCGTTGAGCATGCATATTATTTATGGATACTGTTTAATGCGAGATGGTTACTCATTTAAATCGGATATGGATAATATATTTTATGGTCATGCACCCAATGTGAGGGGTTATTCTTATTGAATCTCGATGGTGATGATACACATGCTCATAATATTGATGTCAAAAGATGTAGAGTTGATAATGATAGTACCACTTTCTTGTGGCACTGCGGCTTAGGTCGTATTGGTGTAAAATGCATGAAGAAGCTCCATGCTGATGAACTTTTGGAGTCACTTGATTTTGAATCACTTGACACATGTGAACCATGCCTCATGGGCAAGATGACTAAGACCCTATTCTTTGGAACAATGGAACTGGCAAGTGAATTGTTGAAACCATACATACTGATGTGTGCAGTCTGATGAGCATTTAGGCGCGCGGTGGATATCGTTACTTTCTCACCTTCACTACAAGAAATATGCTAACTTGTGACCATCAATATTGGTCACCGAATGGTCATTGTTTTTCATTTATGACCTTTTTATGACCAAAAACAGTTGGTCAAAAGCTGACTGTCATTAATGGAAATTAACGACCTTTCTTGTGGATTCGTTGTAGACGGTTACGACCAAAAAAAGGTCCTTGGCCCTACAACCAATTGTTTTGGTCGCTTGCAGTCTGCCTAGGCCACGTGGATCCAACATGGCAAGCTAACGTGGCAAAATTACGACCAATTGGATTGGTCGTTGATAAGAATCGACTTGGTCCAATTCGGGGCTTTACATGGGCCGAGCCCAACAATTCAACCTATTTGTACTGTTTTTTCTGTAAATTCTGGTCATCTAGATGGGCCAAGCCCAACACTTTTGTTCATTTGATGGGCTACAGCCTTTTACGGTCCACTTATTTGGGCCTCATGTTTTTTATTTAAACATGGTCCACTTGCCATTTTTTTATTTCAGAGTAGGTACCACTAGTCAAATGGCCCAACCCCAATTCTCAGGAATGTTTTTTATGTCCCACACATCAGCTCCCATTTGTGCAATTACCAATAATTTCATTCAAACACGGCCTATAATGCATAGTATTTCATACAACAACGAAACAAAGTACATTACAATCATGCACATCACACATTTGGTATTTGGCTATAAAAATACAACTAAATACACACATAACTAGCTCCACTAAGCTAGAACACATTGTTGGGTGCGGATTTTGTTGGGGATCATAATAGTAAATCAAAATTTTCCTACGCATCACCAAGATCAATCTATGGAGAACCCATCAACAAGTGGGTGGGAGTGCATCTTCATACCTTTGAAGACCACAAAGCGGAAGCGTTACAAGAACGCGGTTGGAGGAGTCATACTGGCAGCGATTCAGATCGCGGTCGATTCCGATCTAAGCGCCGAACAACGGCGCCTCCACGATCAACACAGGTGCAGCCCGATGACGTCTCCCGTGCCTTGATCCAGCAAGGAGGAGGGAGAGGTTGGGGAAGACAACTCCAACAGCAGCACGACGACGTGGTGGTGGTGGAGCAGCGCGGTACTCCAACAGGGCTTCGCCAAGCACTATGGAGGATGAGAAGGTGGAGAGGTAGGGTTGCGCTGAGAGAGAGAGAGAGAGAGTTGCGTTGTTGGCAGCCCCAAAACCGTCACTATATATAGGAGGAGGGTGCGCCCCCTCTAGGGTTCCCACCCTAGGGGGTGCGGAAGCCCTAGATGGGGGAGGGCCGACGGCCAAGAGAAGGAGATAGGGGAGGCGCCCTATGGTGGGTCTAGGGCCCATTTGCGCCTAGGGTTGCCCCCTCTCGTCCTAGCTACACCTTGGGCCTTGGTGGGAGGCGCACCAGACCACTCAGGGGCTGGTCCCTTCCCACTCTCGGCCCATGAAGGCCTCTGGGGCCGCTCGCCCCTCCCGGTGGACCCCCAGAACCCTTCCGAGGGTCCCGGTGATGCCCGGAACTCTTCCGGTGACCAAATCCTCACTTCCTATATATCATTCTTTACCTAACGGACCATTTCAAAACTCCTTGTGACGTCCGGGATCTCATCCGGGACTTCTAACAACCTTCGGTAACCACATACACAATTCCCCTATAACCCTAGCATCATCGAACCTTAAGTGTGTAGACCCTACGGGTTCGGGAGGCATGTAGACATGACCGAGACACCTCTCCGGTCAATAACCAACAGTGGGATCTGGATACCCATGTTGTCTCCCACATGCTCCATGATGATCTCATCGGATGAACCACGATGTCGGGGATTCAATCAATCCCGTATACAATTCCCTTTGTCTACCAGTATGACACTTTCCCGAGATTCGATCGTCGGTATCCCTATACCTTGTTCAATCTCATTACCGACAAGTCTCATGCCCGAAACACTTCCGGTGACCAAATCCTCACTTCCTATATATCATTCTTTACCTCCGGACCATTCTGGAACTCCTCGTGATGTCCGGGATCTCATCTGGGACTCCGAACAACCTTCGATAACCACATACACAATTCCCCTATAACCCTAACGTCATCGAACCTTAAGTGTGTAGACCCTACGGGTTCGGGAGGAATGTAGACATGACCGAGACACCTCTCTGGTCAATAACCAACAGCGGGATCTGGATACCCATGTTGACTCCCACATGCTCCATGATGATCTCATTGGATGAACCACGATGTCGGGGATTCAATCAATCCCGTATAAAATTCCCTTTGTCTACCGGTATGACACTTGCCCGAGATTTGATCGTCGATATCCCTATACCTTGTTCAATCTCATTACCGACAAGTCTCTTTACTCGTTCCGTAACACATCATCCCATGGCTAACTCCTTAGTCACATTGAGCTCATTATGATGATGTCTTACTGAGTGGGCCCAGAGATACCTCTTCGTCACACGGAGTGACAAATCCCAGTCTCGATTCGTGCCAACCCAACAAATACTTTCGGGGATACCCGTAGTGCACCTTTATAGCCACCCAGTTACGTTGTGACGTTTGGCACACCCAAAGTATTCCTACGGTATCCGGGAGTTGCACAATCTTATGGTCTAAGGAAATGATACTTGACATTAGAAAAGCTTTAGCAGACGAATTACACAATCTTGTGCTATGCTTAGGATTGGGTCTTTTCCATCACACCATTCTCCTAATGATGTGATCCCATTATCAATGACATCCAATGTCCATGGTCCTGAAACTGTGACCATCTATTGATCAACGAGCTAGCCAACTAGAGGCTCACTAGGGACATGTTGTGGTCTATGTATTCACACATGTATTACGGTTTCCGGTCAATACAATTATAGCATGAAAAATAGACAATTATCATGAAAAAGGAAATATAATAATAATAACTTTATTATTTCCTATAGGGCTTATTTCCAACAGTCTCCCACTTGCACTAGAGTCAATAATCTAGTTACATTGTGATGTATCGAACACCCATAGAGTTCTGGTGTTGATCATGTTTTGCTCGTGAGAGAGGTTTAGTCAACAGATCTGCGACATTCAAATCCGTATGTACTTTACAAATGTATGTGTCTCCATCCTGGACATATCCACGAATGGAGTTGAAGCGGCGCTTGATGTGTATTATCTTCTTGTGAAACCTGGTCTCCTTGGCAAGGTCAATAGCTCCAGTGTTGTCACAGAGTAGAGTCATCGGGCCCGACGCATTGGCAATCCCTCCTAGGTCCGTGATGAACTCCTTCATCCAGACTCCTTCCTATGCTGCTTCCGAAGGAGCTATGTACTCCGCTTCACATGTAGATGCCGCCACGACACTTTGCTTGTTGCTGCACCACCTGACTGCCCCTCCGTTCAAAATATACACGTATCTGGTTTGTGACTTGGAGTCTTCCGGATCTGTGTCAAAGCTAGCATCGACGTAACCCTTTACAACAAGCTCTTCGGCACCTCCATATATGAGAAATATGTCCTTGGTCCTTTTCAGGTACTTCAGGATATTCTTGACCGTTGTCCAGTGTTCTGCTCCGGGATCACTTTGGTACCTCCCTACCAAACTTATGGCAAGGTTCACATCAGGTCTGGTACACAGCATGGCATACATAATAGAGCCTATTGCTGAAGTATAGGGGATGACACTCATGTTTTCTCTATCCTCTGCCGTGGTCGGGCATTGAGTCGTACTCAATCTCACACCCTGTAACACAGGCAAGAACCCCTTCTTGGACTGATCCATATTGAACTTCTTCAATATCTTGTCAAGGTATGTTCTTTGTGAAAGACCTATGAGGCGTCTCGATCTATCTCTATAGATCTTGATGCCTAATATGTAAGCAGCTTCTCCAAGGTCCTTCATTGAGAAATGCTAGAGAGCTCCCACTCAATTTCTTATAAATACAGGGTTCTCCATAAACCTGTATAAATCCAAATGATTTAATCACCTCATTAAAGCGAATGTTCCAACTCTGAGATGCTTGCACCAGCCCATAGATGGAGCGCTGAAGCTTGCATACTTTGTTAGCATCTTGAGGATCGACAAAACCTTCCGGCTGCATCATATACAGTTCTTCCTTAAGGAAACCATTAAGGAATGTCGTTTTGACGTCCATTTGCCAGATCTCATAATCATAAAATGCGGCAATTGCTAACATGATTTGGACGGACTTCAGCATCGCTATCGGTGAGAAAGTCTCATGGTAGTCAACTCGTTGAACTTGTCGATAACCCTTAGCGATGAGCCGAGCCTTATAGACGGTCATATTACCATCCGCGTCAGTGTTCTTCTTAAAGATCCATTTATTTTCTGTGGCTCGCCGATCATCGGGCAAGTCCACCAAAGTCCATACTTTGTTCTCATACATGGATCCTATCTCCGATTTCATGGCTTCAAGCCATTTGTTGGAATCCGGGCCTGCCATCGCTTCTTCATAGTTCAAAGGTTCACCGTTGTCCAACAACATGATCTCCAGGACAGGGTTGCCATACCACTCTGGTGCGGAATGTGTTGGAAATATGCCCTAGAGGCAATAATAAATTAGTTATTATCATATTTCCTTGTTCATGATAATCGTTTATTATCCATGCTATAATTGTATTGATCGGAGACTTAGATGCATGTGTGGATACATAGACAAAACCATGTCCCTAGTATGCCTCTAATAGACTAGCTCGTTGATCAAAAGATGGTTAAGGTTTCCTAGACATGGACATGAGATGTCATTTGATAACGGGATCACATCATTAGGAGAATGATGTGATGGACAAGACCCAAACTTCAAACGTAGCATATGATCGTGTCAGTTTATTGCTACTGTTTTCTGCATGTCAAGTATATGTTAATATGACCATGAGATCATGCAACTCACGGACATCGGAGGAGTGCCTTGTGTGTATCAAACGTCGCAATGTAACTGGGTGACTATAAAGGTGCTCTACAGTTATCTCCGAGGGTGTCTGCTGAGTTGGCCTGGATCAAGACTGTGATTTGTTACTCCGTGTGACGGAGAGGTATCTCAGGGCCCACTCGGTAATACAGCATCACAATAAGCCTTGCAAGCAATGTGACTAAGTGTTAGTTGCGGGATCTTGTATTACGGAACGAGTAAAGAGACTTGCCAGTAATGAGGTTGAACTAGGTATGGAGATACCGACGATCGAATCTCGGGCAAGTAACATTCCGAAGAACAAAGGGAACGTTATACGAGATTAATTGAATCCTTGACATAGAGGTTCGACCGATAAAGATCTTCATAGAATATGTAGGAACCAACATGGTCATCCAGGTCCCGCTGTTGGTTATTGACCGTAGAGGTGTCTCGATCATGTCTACATAGTTCTCAAACCCGCAGGGTCTGCACGCTGAAGGTTTGGTGACGTTTCGGTAGTATAGAGTTATGTCTGGTGGTGACCGAAGTTTGTTCGGAGTCCGGGATGAGATCCTAGACATCACGAGGAGCTCCGGAATGGTCCGAAGGTAAAGATTCATATATAGGAAGTCCTGTTTTGGTCGCCGAAAAAGTTTCGGGCTCATTGGTAGTGTACCGGGAGTGCCGGTAGTGTACCGGGAGGGTTATTTCGACCCAAGAGGCTTCATGGGCTGTGAAAGAGTAAATACCAGCCCTTAGTGGGCTGGTGGAAGTCCCGCACAGGGCCCATGAGGTTTGAGAAGGAAAAAATCGAAAGGTGGAGAGGTGGAAAGAGTTTCCAAGTGGAAAGGAGGAATCCTACTCCTAATAGGATTGGAGTAGGACTCCTCCACCTCCAATTTCGGCCAGATCTTGAGGGTTTGAGGCTGCCTCCTCTCCTCCCTCCCTCCTATATATACTAGAGGATTTATAGGGAAAATCTTACCCTAATTGCCACGTGCTGCCCTCTTCTTCTCTAGATCGTAGTTTCTCCTCTAGATTGGTTTTGGCGGTGCTTAGGCGAGGCCCTGCCGGAATTGCTCCACCACCATTGCCGGAGCGCCGTCACGCTGCCGATGAACTCTTCCTCCTCTCCACTTCCTCTAGCTGGATCAAGACGTTGGAGATTGTCATCAAGCTGCACGTGTGCTGAACGCGGAGGTGTCGTCCGTTCGGCGCTAGATCGGAAGGACCGTGATCCAGATCGCGAGACGGTTCGTGATGAGTTCATGGGACGGTTCATGATGAGTTCGCGGGACGGATCGTGATGAGATCGCGGGACAGATCGTGATGAGATCGCGGGACGGATCGTGATGAGATCGCGGGACGGATCGTGATGAGTTCGCGGGACGGATCGTGATTGGATCGCGGGACGGATCGTGATGTGATCGCGAGACGCTCGGCGATTTGGATCGCGAAGATGTTCGACTACACCAACTGCGTTTCTTAATGCTTCCCGCTTAGCGATCTACAAGGGTTTGTAGATCCACTCTCCCTCTCGTAGATGCTCATCACCATGGATAGATCTTGCGTGTGCGTAGGAAATTTTTTGGTTGACATGCAACGTTCCCCAACAGAATGTGTCCTTGTGGACCTTTGAGGTTCAATAGCAACTAGATCTGAAGTTTCATGATCATCATCATTAACTTCCTCTCTAGCCGGTGCAGGCTCTACAAAAACAACTTCCTGTGCTGTGCAACTCTCTTGTTCGAGTGGAGGTACAATTACCTCATCAAGTTCTATTTTCCTCCCACTTACTTCTTTCAGAGAAACTCTTTCTCTAGAAAGGATCCATTCTTGGCAACAAAGACTTTGCCTTCTAATCTGAGGTAGAAGGTATACCCAACAGTTTCTTTGGGGTATCCTATGAAGACACACTTTTCCGCTTTGGGTTCGAGCTTCTCAGGTTGAAGTTTCTTCACATAAGCATCGCATCCCCAAACTTTCAGAAACAATCGCTTAGGTTTCTTTCCAAACCATAATTCATATGGTGTCGTCTCAACGGACTTAGACGGAGCCCTATTTAAAGTGAATGTGGCGGTCTCTAATGCATATCCCCAAAATGATAGCGGTAAGTCGGTAAGAGACATCATAGATCTCACCATATCCAATAGAGTGCAATTACGACGTTCAGACACACCATTTCGCTAAGGTGTGCCAGGCAGCTTGAGTTGTGAAACAATTCCACATTTCCTTAGGTGCGTGCGAAACTCGTGACTCAAATATTCTTCGCCATGATCAGATCGTAGGCACTTTATTTTCCTGTCACGTTGATTCTCTACCTTTAAAATTCCTTGAAATTTTCAAAGGTTTCAGACTTTTGTTTTATTAAGTAGAAATACCCATATCTCCTTAAGTCATCAGTGAGGGTGAGAACATAATGGTAACCACTGTGAGCCTTAACGCTCATTGGACCGCAGACATCGGCATGTATTATCCCTAACAAGTCAGTTGCTTGCTCCATTGTTCTGGAGAACGGAGTCTTGGTCATCTTGCCCATGAGGCATGGTTCACACGAGTCAAATGATTCAAAATCATGAGACTCCAAAAGTCCATCATCATGGAGTTTCTTCATGCGTTTGACACCAATATGACCAAGGCGGCAGTGCCACATGTAAGTGGGACTATCGTTATAAACCTTACATATTTTGGTAATCACACTAAGAACATGTGTAACATCACATTCGAGATTCATCAAAAATAAACCATTGACCAACGAGGCATGACCATAAAACATTTCTCTCATATAAATAGAACAACCATTATTCTTAGATTTAAATGAGTAGCCATCTCGCATCAAGCGAGATCCAAATACAATGTTCATGCTCAAAGCTGGTACTAAATAACAATTATTAGGGTTTAAAACTAATCCCGAAGGTAGATGTAGAGGTAGCATGCCGATAACGATCACATCGACCTTGGAACCATTCCCGACGTGCATCGCTACCTCGTCCTTCGCCAGTCTCCGCTTATTCTGTAGCTCTTGCTTGGAGTTACAAATGTGAGCAACTGCACTGGTATCAAATACCCAGGAGCTACTACGAGCGCTGGTAAGGTACACATCAATAACATGTATATCATATATACCTTTGATGTTGCCGGCCTTCTTATCCGCTAAGTACTTGGGATAGTTCCGCTTCCAGTGACCGGTTCCCTTGCAATGAAAGCACTCAGTCTCACGCTTGGGTCCATTCTTGGGCTTCTTCCCGACAACTGATTTACCGGACACGACAACTTCTTTGCCGTCTTTCTTGATGTTCTTCTTACCCTTGCCTTTCTTGAAACTACTGGTCTTGTTCACCATCAACACTTGATGTTCCTTTTTGATTTCCACCTCCGCTGATTTCAGCATCGAATATAACCCAGGAATGGACTTCTCCATCCCTTGCATACTGTAGTTCATCACAAAGCTCTTGTAGCTAGGTGGAAGCGACTGGAGGATTCTGTAAATAACCGAGTCATCCGGAAGATTAACTCCCAGCTAAGACAAGCGGTTGTGCAACCTAGACATTTTGAGTATGTGCTCGCTGACAGAACTATTTTTCTCCATCTTAAAACTGAAGAACTTGTCGGAGACTTCATGTCTCTCGACCCGGGCATGAGGTTGGAAAACCATTCTCAGATCTTGGAACATCTCATATGCTCCATGTTGCTCACAACACTTTTGGAGCCCCGGTTCTATGCTGTAAAGCATGCCACACTAAACCAGGGAGTAATCATCACTACGCGACTGCCAGGCGTTCATAGTGTCTTGAGTTGTTGGGAAAACAGGTGCGTCACCTAGCGGTGCATCAAGGACATATAATTTCTTGGAAGCTATGAGGATGATCCGCAAGTTACGGACCCAGTCCGTATAGTTGCTTCCATCATCTTTCATCTTGGTTTTCTCTAGGAACGCGTTGAAGTTGAGGGCAACATTAGCATGGGCCATTGGATCTACAAGATAGATTGTAAAGACAATTTTAGACTAAGTTCATGATAATTAAGTTCATCTAATCGAATTATTTAACAAACTCCCACTCAGATAGACATCCCTCTAGTCATCTAAGTTATACCTTATCCACATCGACTAGGACATGTCCGATCATCACGTGAGACGGACTAGTCATCAATGGTGAACATCTCCATGTTGATCGCATCTACTATACGACTCATGTTCAACCTTCTGGTCTCTCTTGTTCCAAGGCCATGTCTGTACATGCTAGGCTCGTGAAGACAACCTAAGTGTTTCGCGTGTGTAAATCTGGCTAACACCCGTTGTATGCGAACGTTAGAATCTATCACACCCGATCATCACGTGGTGCTTTGAAACAACGATCCTTCGCAACGGTGCACACTTAGGTGGGAACACATTTCTTGAAATTTTAGTGAGGGATCATCTTATTTATGCTACCGTCGTTCTAAGCAAATAAGATGTAAGAACATGATAAACATCACATGCAAATCATAAAGTGACATGATATGGCCAATATCATCTTGCGCCTTTGATCTCCATCTTCGGGGCGCGGCATGATCACCATCGTCACTGGCACGACACCATGATCTCCATCATCGTGTCTTCATGAAGTTGTCTCGCCAACTATTACTTCTACTATTATAGCTAACGGTGAGCAATAAAGTAAAGTAATTACATGGCGTTTTTGATTGACACGCAGATCATACAATAAATTAAGACAACTCCTATGGCTCCTGCCGGTTGTCATACTCATCGACATGCAAGTCGTGATTCCTATTACAAGAACATGATCAATCTCATACATCATATATATTTCATCACATTCTTTTGGCCATATCACATCACATAGCATACCCCGCAAAAACAAGTTAGACGTCCTATAATTGTTGTTGCAAGTTTTACGTGGCTGCTATGGGTTTCTAGCAAGAACGTTTCTTACCTACGTAAGAGCCACAATGGTGATATGCCAATTGCTATTTACCCTTCATAAGGACCCTCTTCATCGAATCCGATCCGACTAAAGTGGGAGAGACAGACACCCGCTAGCCACCTTATGCAACAAGTGCATGTCAGGCGGTGGAACCAGTCTCATGTAAGCGTACGTGTAAAGTCGGTCCAGGCCGCTTCATCCCACAATGCTGCCGAATCAAGATAAGACTAGTAACGGCAAGCAAATTGACCAAATCATCGCGCACAACTACTTGTGTTCTACTCGTGCATAGAATCTACACATAGACCTAGCTCATGATGCCACTTTTGGGGATCGTAGTAGTAAATCAAAATTTTCCTACGCATCACCAAGATCAATCTATGGAGAAACCAACAACAAGTGGGGGGGGGGGAGTGCATATTCATACCTTTGAATATTGAAAAGCGTAAGCGTTACAAGAACGTGGTTGGAGGATTCGTACTCGCAGCGATTCAGATCACGGTCGATTCTGATCTAAGCGCCGAACAACGGCGCCTCCGCGTTGTACACACGTGCAGCCCGGTGACGTCTCCTGTGCCTTGATCCAGCAAGGAGGAGGGAGAGGTTGGGTAAGACAACTCCAACAACAGCACGACGGCGTGGTGGTGGTGGAGCAGCGCGGTACTCCGATAGGTCTTCGCCAAAAACTATGGAGGATGAGGAGGTGGAGAGGTAGGGCTGCGCCGAGAGAGAGAGAGAGAGAGAGAGAAAGAGAGAGAGAGAGAGTTGCGTTGTTGGCAGCCCGAAAACCCTCACTATATATAGGAGGAGGGGAGGAGGGTGTGCCCCCTCTAGGGTTCCCACCCTAGGGGGTGCGGCAGCCCTAGATGTTGGAGGGCCGGCGGCCAAGAGAGGGAGAGAGGGGGCCACGCCCTAGGGTGGGGCTAGGGCCCATCTGCGCCTAGGGTTTGCCCCCTCTCCTCCTAGCTGCGCCTTGGGCCTTGGTGGGAGGCGCACCAACCCACTCATGGGCTGGTCCCTTCCATCTCTCGGCCCATGCAGGCCTCCGGGGCCGCTGGCCCCTCCCGCTGGACCCCCGGAACCCTTCCGGTGGTCCCGGTACATTACCGGTGATGCTCGAAACACTTCCGGTGACCAAATCCTCACTTCCTATATATCATTCTTTACCTCCGGACCATTCTGGAACTCCTCGTGATGTCCGGGATCTCATCTGGGACTCCGAACAACCTTCGATAACCACGTACACAATTCCCCTATAACCCTAACGTCATCGAACCTTAAGTGTGTAGACCCTACGGGTTCGGGAGGAATGTAGACATGACCGAGACACCTCTCTGGTCAATAACCAATAGCGGGATCTGGATACCCATGTTGACTCCCATATGCTCCATGATGATCTCATTGGATGAACCACGATGTCGGGGATTCAATCAATCCCGTATAAAATTCCCTTTGTCTACCGGTATGACACTTGCCCGAGATTTGATCGTCGATATCCCTATACCTTGTTCAATCTCATTACCGACAAGTCTCTTTACTCGTTCCGTAACACATCATCCCATGGCTAAGTCCTTAGTCACATTGAGCTCATTATGATGATGTCTTACTGAGTGGGCCCAGAGATACCTCTCCGTCACACGGAGTGACAAATCCCAGTCTCGATTCGTGCCAACCCAACAGATACTTTTGGGGATACCCGTAGTGCACCTTTATAGCCACCCAGTAACGTTGTGACATTTGGCACACCCAAAGTATTCTTACGGTATCCGGGAGGTGCACAATCTCATGGTCTAAGGAAATGATACTTGACATTAGAAAATCTTTAGCAGACGATCTACACAATCTTGTGCTATGCTTAGGATTGGGTCTTGTCCATCACATCATTCTCCTAATGATGTGATCCCGTTATCAACGACATACAATGTCCATAGTCATGAAACCGTGACCATCTATTGATCAACGAGCTAGCCAACTAGTGGCTCACTAGGGACATGTTGTAGTCTATGTATTCACACATGTATTACGGTTTCCGGTTAATACAATTATAGCATGAAAAATAGACAATTATCATGAACAAGGAAATATAATAATAATCACTTTAATTGCCTCTAGGGCATATTTCTTATAGGTTTTATTTGGGATTCATCTTTCTGGAGCTCAACGTTTGAAGAATAAAGGCCAGCATATGGAGGTTATAAATCAAAAAGTTAGCAACAGAATCAAGTGAAGTCGCGCTCATAACATTCTCCTAACAATAAAAAATTCCTGCAGAATTTGAGATCTAATAAGAAACCATGCGTATTAGATTCTCATAACAACAAAATTGAGATATATTTGTAAAGGCTAAATGATAAGTACCAACCCAGTGCAAGATACCAGAGAAACTATGTGAAGTTAATCATGCATCAAGAATTCGGCCATCAAGCATCAGGCCAACAAGCATCAGGATTAGTACAGTTGTGAAGCAAAGTAAGTTGATCAGATGACATAGAGTCAGGATTTTATTATTATTGTTAAGAGAAAATTTAAAGTTAAGCCTTTCCTTAATAGTAGGCCTATGGAAATCAAGTGTGATTTTTGGTGAGAATATAGCAACAGATTAAGAGCATATTGTGTAGAATCACACAGATAAGATAGTAGGACAATGCTACAGGCAGCTATTGTCATAAAGCAGAGATTTTGCGGTATGTGATAGATATGAAGGACCAAGCAAACTGTTCCAGAATAGATAAATTACATAAGAAGCATGTATTCACCATCCTACTGGTAGCAAGGACATAAAGATAATCATTTAACAAGCAACACGAACATGATTAAATCACATAACTAAGTACAATCCACTATACCAGCTGAGAGCGAACATGTATTTGACATTTTCGGCATTTCAAAACATGCACGATAGAGAATAGCACTTTGTTCTTACCACAACACGAGTGAGATGTCCCTCGACAATGCCCTGCTTCTCCATGTCGTGCTCGAGGCTCAACCAGCTCTACGGTGTGGACGATGCCCTCCTTGCTCTGTCCGGATGACAGACACGGACTCGGAAGCCCTACACATCGCAATTTGCGCAAATGCAACAACAATATAAGGAACCGGTATCAAGCAGAACAAAATTTGAGAGAAGGTTAGGTTCCAGGAGCCGACCATCCAAGGGAGCTGCATGGTGCGCCATGGCGATGCCTTCATCTGGAGTTGCAGCTCGGAGTTGTGAGCTGCTGCATGCTTTGCTTCCCCATATATAGCACGCCTAGGTTCTCCTAAGATAAGAACCCGAGAAACAAAAAAATGATTAGGGAGCTGGTACATCAAAAAAGGAAACCATGCACGAATGACATATACAACTAAAAAAATCAGGATATCACATATTATTACAATTGCATATTAGATGGCTGCAAGATAAGTGTTGCTTCATTTAAGATGTTTCGATATAGCATAACCAGGATTAGAAAAATAGAGCATAAATGGGCAGTTTGGCATTTGCTATGTTGTGCAGCATTGAGCTACTGTATTTAGTTACTTATGAAGAAACTTTCCCGATCCGAGTAAACTTACAATCCAGATGTTGTCCACACCACCAAGCACAACAACGGCCAGCTTGGATCTTAAGGGGTTCCACACCCTGTACTCAACCTTGGATCTCCATCCTCGTTCTGTACAATAACAAAATAGTAATAAACAACAGTCTACTGCATCTGTAGAACAGTAATGAACATCATTTCACAACAGCACCAATAAGTGCATATCTCAGCCAGTAATTGCATCATTTACATATATAGGCATAAAAAAGTGCATCTTTCAAACAACAATGAACATCATTCACATGCTCTGGGAGAAGAACAGAGCATAAAAATCCATCAATAGAACTTGAAGCCAGTGAATATATCTAGAAACTACTGACATAAGTGTATGATTTGCTCCTCTAGGAACTAACAATAGCCGAATCTAAGATGATGACCCAACTGTATCGAAGCTGGTTAGTGTTCTATCACTGGTACTACAAAATTTAGATTACACTACTTCTGAACTTCCACAACCATGTACTATAGCTGGTTTGTGTGATCTGGACTGGTCAAAAGAATTACTACTAGTGAAAGCATCATCTCAACTTCTGAATAATTAGGTGCTCACAGTTTGAGCTTGGCTGTAGTAAAATTCAACTACAACCAGAATTACCTCCGACGAAACGGCAACTGCTCCTCCTCCTCCTCCTGGCCGCCACACTCCCGCCCTCGCTCACGTCCTGGCTCGGTGACCACGAGCCCCCTCCTCCCCCGTGATACGTCTCCAACGTATCTATAATTTTTGATTGTTGCATGCTATTATATTATCTGTTTTGGATGTTTTATATGCATTAATATGCTATTTTATATTATTTTTTGACTAACCTATTAATCTAGATCCTAGTGCCAGTTTCTGTTTTTTCCATGTTTTTAGATTTGTAGATAAGGAATATTAAACGGAGTTTAAACAAAATAAAACCTTCAGAAGGAATTTTTTTGGAACGAAAGGAAACCAGGAGACTTAAGAAAACCAAGGCAGGGGAGCCACCGTGGGGGCCACAAGCCCAAGGGGCACACCTAGGGGGGTAGGGCGCGCCGGGTAGGCTTGTGGGCCCACGGTCGCTCTCCTAACCCTAATCATTGGCCTATAAATTCCCAAATATTCCATCATTATCAGAACAAGCCAAGAAAACACTTTTTTGTCGCCAGAAGCCTCCGTTCCCGAGAGATTCAATCTTGGAGCCTTTTCGGGTAATCTGCCGGATGGGGATTCGACAATGGAGGGCATCTACATAAACTCCAGCCCCTCCGATGATGCGTGAGTAGTTCACCATAGACCTTCGGGTCCATAGCTAGTAGCTAGATGGCTTATTCTCTCCCTTTGATCTTGAATACCATGTTCTTCATGGTCCTCATGGAGATCTATCCGATGTAATACTGTTTTGCGGTGTGTTTCTCGGGACTCGATGAATTGTGGGTTTATGTTCAGATTATCCATGAATATTATTTGAGCCTTTCTGGAATTCTTATATGCATGATTTCATATCTTGGCAAGTCTCTTCGAGTTATTGGTTTGGTTTGGCCAACTAGATTGATAATTCTTGCAATAGGAGAAGTGCTTAGTTTTGGGTTCAATCTTGCGGTGTCCTCAACCAGTGACAAAGTAGGGGTAGTGAGGCCCGTATTGTATTCTTGCCATCAAGGATAACAAGACGGGGTTTTCATAATATTGCTTGAGTTTATCCCTCTACATCATGTCATCTTACCTAATGCGTTACTCTGTTCTTCATGAACCTAATACTGTAGATGCAGGCAAGAGTCGGTCAATGTGTGGAGTAAGAGTAGTAGATGCAGAATCGTTTCAGTCTACTTGAAACGGAGGTGATGCCTGTTTGCATAATCATTGCCTTGGATATCATCATAATTATTTGCTTTTCTATCAATTACTCGACAATAATTTGTTTACCCACCGTAATACTTGCTATCATGAGAGAAGCCTCTAGTGAAACTTATGCCCCCCGGGTCTATGGTCTATTTTACATCTTATACTTTCATATCTAAAACCAAAAATACCAAAAATATTTTGCTTCATTACTTTTATCTTTTGTTTACTTTCTGTTCAAGCAATCTATCTCTATTAGGTCTCATCCTTGCAAGTAACCTTAAAGGGATTGACAACCCCTTTATAGCGTTGGGTGCAAGAGTTTGATTCCTTGTGTAGGTACACCTATTGGGGACTTGCTTGTATCTCCTACTGGATTGATACCTTGGTTCTCAACAACTGAGGGAAATACTTATCTACTTTGCTGCATCACCCGTTCCTATTCACGGAAACCAGTGCATGCTCGAGAAGTAGCACCCCGCACCTGCACGCCCACCAGAACCAGGTCAAGAGCGGTGGCGGTGCTGCCAGCGGTGGCGTGAGCCGCGTGCTCACCACCACGCTCATCATCGCTATTGGTCGTCCTCCTGCTCTACCTCTGCATCTCCGGCGCACTCCGCCACATCCGTGGCAAGGGAGAGGGTGGCCGCATGTCGCAGCAGGCGTTGCAGTCCTCTCGTGCCGCCGCCATGGCCTGCACCATAGCTGCTGGGCCTTCACGTACAAGCAGCTCCATGCCACCCGCAATCTCGGGGACGGTGACTCCCCTGCCAAATCATCGCCTCGATTGCTGTCGTACGGGAGAACTGGATGCCGCCCCCGCTTAAACGCCTCAGCCCACCTCGTCTCTGCGCTAAAACTTCTACAACTGTGCAATTTTTGGCTTGAGTGGATCGCATGGCGCTGTCTCGGGGTCGAGATCGAGATCGAGAGAGGGTGTAAGCAGTGGAGGATCTATGGACTAGGATGGCTACGGATCTGGCTCGGGATGGGAGGTGGATCTGGAGAGCATGCGAAGTGGGCTTGATGGTGGCGGATCTAGCTGGAGGAAAGGGAGCAGCGGAGGCAGGGAAACTCGGATATGTTCTGTGCGTCGGCGAGGGATGTTGGAACTAAGTCGGAATCGAGGTGGGAGAGGGCTGGGGCGGCAGCGGCGAGGGATGGGGTGTGATGGGGGGATCTGAGCTAGGGTTTGGGCTGCGGGTGGGGGTATCTCTTTTTCTTTTGTTTTTTTCTAGATAGATGGATGGATGGATGGATGTGGGATGGAGAGATGGATGGATGTGGGATGGAGAGATGGATGGGCGCCATGTCATCGATCCGTGGGAAGAGTTCTGATTGGTTCGAAAAATCAGTGATTTAAAATATAGGGATTTCGTGAAGCAGCTATCAGTAAAAGGGCAAAACACAAATTTTCATTAGATTTAGACCACATTTTATGGATGAGGACCAATTTGTATGCATTTTTGATCTTTCTAGCGAGTTTTAATCATTTTTTGAGTGGCAAAAATGGTTTTTTCGTGAAGAACCTACCAAATATTTGTTGCAGAATTGGAATCCATCAATTTTCTAAAATACTAGTCCATATTTAATGTAAAATTGACCAAATAGTTGGGTGTCAAAAGTTTTGATCCACCTCTCGTGAAAAAGAAAAATTTCTGCCGATTTAGTTCGAAGGCGGTTAAATTTGAACTGCAGCTGCCTCATAGTTTGCCCTTTATTTTTTTCAAAAATCATTTCTAGGTATACAAGTATCTATTTAATCAGAGAAACACCAAATTTTTTCCAAGATTCAACCACTAGCAAGGAACGGTCATTCCTGCCGTTATGACCGCATTTTGAAATGGGCATGAAAAATTCAAAAAAATAAAAAAATTGGAAAAACATTGCACTGTGTCATTATATGTGGCCAATTTACCAGTAAAAATAATAAACTGATTATACATTAATTATTTTTAAAAAGTGTTCTTAGAAACGAGCTATCATGTGAGAGGATCAATGGCTTTCAAGCCAAATGATCAATGTTATGGTAGCATTCATGGTATAGTTTGTTCAGATGACCTCATATTGTGCAAAAGGATGCATCATGTAATGGTAAACAATGTTGGCTAAGGAAGTTTTCAATTTCTTTTGACGAAAAAATCATTTTCCATTTTTCGAGTGCCCAAAATGAGTTTTTTGTGAAGGACCTACCACATATTTGTTGCAAAATTGGACCAAATCATTTTTATAAAATATTAGGCCATATTTAATGCACAATTAATCAAATGGTTTGATGTCAAAAGTTTTGATACTCCTCTCGTGAAAAAGACAAATTTCAGCCGATTTAGTAGGAAGGGGGTCAAATTTGAACTGCAACTGCCTTATAGTTTGCTCTTTATTTTTTCCAAAAATCATTTCTAGGTACCTAAGTATCTATTTAATCATAGAAAAACAAAAAAAAAATCCAAGATTCAACCACTAGCTAGGAACGGTAATTCCTGCCGTTTTGACCACATTTTGAAACGGGCATAAAAATTAAAAAAATTAAAAAAATTGGAAAACCTTCACATTGTGTCATTATATGTGACAAAATTACCATGAAAAATAATAACATTGTAATATGGCAATTATTTTAAAAACGTGTTCTGAGAAAGGAGCTATCATGTGTGAAGATTCATGTCTTTCAACCCAAATGTTCAATCTTTTGGCCATATTCATGCCATAGTTTGTTTAAATGATATAATATTATGCAAAAGAGTGCATATTGGAATGGCAAGAAATGTTGCCAAAGAAAGTTTTCATTTTCTTTGGACGGAATTTCATTTTCCATTTTTCGAGTGCCCAAAATGATTTTTTTGTGAAGGACCTACCATATATTTGTTGCAAAATTGGACCAAATCAGTTTTATAAAATATTAGGCCATATTTAATACACAATTAATGAAATGGTTTGGTGTCAAAAGTTTTGATACACCTATTGTGAAAAAGAAAAATTTCTGCCGATTCAGTAGGAATCAGGTCAAATTTGAACTGCACCTGCCTTATAGTTTGCTCTTTATTTTTTCAAAAATCATTTGTAGGTACATACGTATCTATTTAATCATAAATAAATGGTTTGGTGACAATACGTCGAGGTTTGGATGGTGGCCGATGGCCCCAACTCCAGAGTGTGTAAACTCGCATGCCCGCCGCGTGGTCATCGCGTGACCGTGGCATTGCCATGTGTTCTAGACGGCATAGGCATGTCTAGTGGGCTGGGCACTCCCCAGGTAGGTGCTAGTAATGCAATTACAATATAGGAATCTCACGAGGAGACCGAACTATGCTCAAACATGAATTAGCAGCCAAGTGTTTGATTAGCAGTACGGGAAGTGCATATGGCCAATGGGCGTGATTTTTGGCTGAGGATGATCATCTACTAAGAAGACTTTCTTCACAAATTTTCAGCTCAAATGGATGAGCCTAAGTGGCACTTGCTTTGCAAAGTACCACACTGGACAGAAATATGAATGTCGAAGCTGGGGTCAAATGAATGAATGGATCGAGCTGAAATTTGGTGGAGGCTGGGTATTTAGGCATTGGAAACCACTGTAGAAAATTGATACCATTTGGACATGCCAAAGTGGTACTTCCTTCACAATGCTCGTCTCTGGACATAAACTTGGGAAAACTAGTAAGAGAAATTAGTTAAATGAAATGAGCTCAAATTTGGTGTAGGTAAGTTACATAGGTATGGTAAATTGGTAATGCCGTGGTAAATTTTCAGAAAATATGAAGCAATATATAATATAGTTGCTTCACAAACTGAAAATATGACAATAATAAAGGATCGGATGATGAGCGACATTTTTTTGTTGATAGAGCTCAAATTTTGTAGAGAGTGATTATTTGAGCATATGGAAGATTTGGAAAAATATAAGATCATTTGGATAAGCCTGGCTTGTACTTACTTCACAAAGCTTCTCTCTGGATAGGAACTTTGGAAATTTGCTCAAGAATATTTGTTAGAAAAATGGAGCTAAATATTATCATGTGGCAATGATTTGGGTATGGAAGAGTGCCGAAAAAGTTTGAGGGTAATAGGAGGGATCTAGATAGCACTTGCTTTGCAATGTGCCAATCTGGCCATAAAATATAAATTGAACATGGGCTCATATAGATTATTTGATTGAGATGCAATTTGGAGGAGGGTGATAATTTAGGCATATGAAGGCACTGTATAAATTTAATGCCATTTGGATATATAAAAAGGTACTTCCGTCACAATGATCTCCACTGAACAGAAATTTGGGAAAAATATTGAGGGAAAATGGTTAAATTAACTGAGCTCAAATTTGGTGGAGGGAGGTTATATGGGCAGGGTCATGTCCTGGTAAATTTTCAGAAATTATAAAGCAATATAAAATATATTTGTTCCACAAATTGAAAATATTATCAGAAACAAAGATTGGATGGTGATCTCTCATGGATTGTTAGATGGGGATAAAATTTTGTGGAGAGCTATGATATGGGCATATAGAAGATGTGGCAAAAATTCAAATCATTAGGATATGCATAGCTAGTACTTCCTTCACAAAGCTTCAAGCTGAACAATTTTTTTGGAAATTTGCCGAGGAAGATTTACTAGGCAAATGGAGCTGAATTTTGTCATGAGGCAATGATTTGGATAGTAAAGAGTGCCCAAAATTTTTGAGGGCAATCAAGAATATATAAATAGCACTTACTTCATGACGTGGTTTTATCATGGCAGATCTCCAAGGACTTAGATTCGAGGCCATCGCTAAGGTGATGGACTCAAAGGGGTTGGTTGGGACTAAGGAGACGAGTTTACCCAGGTTCGGCCCCTCAGGTAGAGGTAAAAGCCTACATCCTGTTTGTGTTGTATTTATTGGAGTATCGATTACAAGGGAGCGGATTCGCTTGACCTAGCTCTCGATCAGTTGGTTTCTGTCTAAGTCGCCTCGGGTCTCGCCCTTATAAAGGAGGTCAAGACCATGGGTTAAACAAGTCTCATACCGACTCTTACAATGTGTCCGACTCTATCTCTATGTCATCTTGCCTTCCTGAGCAAGCCGTCTCCGGGCGGCTTATCCGCTCGGGTCTTCATGCCTTCGTTGTCCGGGCATCCCCTTGGCCCATCTTCGTGAACCGCCATACATCTAGGCTTATGTCTCGAGGCCCATCCTTGGTCTGGCTTATGAGCCGCCAGGTACGACCTGGCCCCACCTAGGCGGGTCTCACCACGCGGTTATATCCCCAACATTAGGCCCCAGGTTGATTTGAGATTGCTCATTTCAACCTTCCATCTCACTTGGTGGCGAGTCTTGCTCAACCTTCCATCTCACTTGGCAGCGAGTCTTGCTCATTATCACCTGAAAGTAAGACAAAGTAACGCGCCTTGACGTCATAACGGAGATATAAAAAGATTCCCTGATGACCGCAATGGATCTTTCCACTATTAAAGTGACGGCCCAAAAATTGAGGCATCCATCTCGGTCAATCAACTTCCGTCGCCTGGATTCTCGCGCCCGTTTCCACCTTTTGCCTATTAAATAGGACAGCGAAGGGTGGTCTTCATTTCCTTCTCTGCTTGCCCTTCTTCTTCTTCCTCCCGACATCGTCGCTCCAGAGCTTTCCTGCTCCGGCGAAGCTTTCGCGCCGTCGTCATGCCAAGCTGCTGCATCAACCTGACTGGACCAGAGCACCGCCCGCGTCCGTCGCATCATCTTCGGTGAGTTCTTCTCCACCCCTCAATCTGTAGCTTTCAGTAGGGTTTTCATGGAGTTCCTCCGCTGTTAGAACACGAGCTCTTTGCAATGTCCGATAGTATGTAGACCAATGAGCTTGATAATACCCCTTTTTCTCGTGCGGTAGATCGTAGGAAGTAGATAATAGCACAACACAGATCCGTGGTTTCCCCCTGTACTATCTCCAAATACTGCTGGTTCTTCTGTTCGTCGCTAGATTAGAATAAACCTATTTTTTCCTCTATTTTGTAGATCTATAACTATGTAGATAGTCTGTGAAACTTGTTTTCCACACATAGTAATATTTGCAATGTTCCTCTCTTGGCTAAACTGTTTCGGCGACTTAGCCTTAAAGAGTTTAAATTTCATCAGCCGTGTGTAGTCATCTGTCACCTTCTGACTCGCCACACATTATTACTTTGCACAGCTTTAAGACGCCATCATGCCTCACACGTCCAATTCTTGTAACTGGGTCGGCTCTGCCTTTACCGAAGATTTCTTGAAGGACTTTGTAAACACAGGGTCGTTACCAGCCAAAGATGACATCCATTGGCGGGTTCCAGGCAACGAAAAGAAACCCTTCCTCAGAAGGGCGAAGAAGTTATTTTCGCCAATCACCTTGTACGCGGTTTCAACCCGTCCGGTTCAAAATTCTTCTGGGACATCCTTCATTTCTTTAAGCTGCACCCTCCAAATCCTCAGTGAAGTTTACTTACAAGAAGAGCCGTCTGTTGGCCTTTTCCGTGAGTTCTTCTACGCGAACCGCCAGACGGAAGTAAAAGCTGGTCCAAGCTTAGAGCTCGGCGGGATCTCAATTCAAAGGAGACGGGACGTGACCTTTCCGGCTGTTCGGATGCCAACTCATCCCAAGGGCTGGAATAAAACCTGGTTTTACTGCAAGGACACTTCTCCAGAAGGAGAGCATCCCTTGTCGGGTTATCATCCAACCCGGCTCAAGACTTCAACTGAGCTCCCTGACCGGCTGTCAGCCACAGAACGAGAGAAGTATGCTCCGGCTCACGCAAGAATCAAGGCCCTTATGGCCAATGGTCTGACAGGGATGGACCTGACCTGCTGTTGGGTTTCCTGGAAAGTCCTTCCTCTGAGCCGGCGAAGCCGCCTCATGTGTGAGTATACGGGTGATCATGATGATGCCCTCTACTTTAACTCTACCACGTTGTTAGAGGATAACATCGTGGCCGCCATCAAGAGCCTTGTTCATGAATCTGAAGGAGCTTGCAGCGCCATTGGATTAGCACCTTTCTACGATGCAAACCCGGCCCTAGACGTAAGGGCGACTCTCGATCTCCTTACTTCCGTGTTAGCTATCCATATATGCTTTGCAATCTTTTGATCTCTTTCGACGGCTTTCATTTTCAGGCCAATTCCAGCTTCTGGAAAAAGAAGTATGTTCCTCCGCCAAAGAAATCAAAGGTGAAAACTGACGGCCGAAAGAAGAAAACCGCACCTCAAGAACAACCGGAATCTAACGACTCAGAGGTAGAACTTGACTCTCTTGGCCATCTCTTCATGCACCTTATTGACAATGATAATTCTCAGGACGAAACAAAGACAAGCCACGCCAATGTTCCTGAGGTAACTTATGTTTCATCCGACTCAGAACATCTTGCACCACAGAACATATAGAGGGTCGTCCAAAAGGTCCCACTTTCTCATCCTCTTGCTTACTTAGACCCCCACTTTTATTTGAAAAAGCAACAACAACTCTCCTGACGCCAAACCCGGAGTACCGGCTCTAACGGCCTCATGGCTAGGTTAACTCATTATCCGGCTCAACGGAAACGGCCAGCTGAGGTATTTGTTTCACTTGGCTTAAGTTTGTCAACCTTGCCTTTATGATTTGATCCTGTCTTATATCGCGTTAACTGTTTTTAGGAATCACCCCCTTCCTCGGGCGACTCTATAGCTACTGCTCTTCCGCCTCTGAAGATTAAACCAGAGTACGTCCCTTTCATGCTTGCATTCCATCCTTTGTTAGCCGTAAAGTTTATACCATGACCTTCTATGCTTTACAGGGCTAAAGCAAAACGACGAAAAACCGGCGGGTCTAATCCTGCTTCCAAGGCTCGAGAGCCGGAGCCTGCCAAGCCGGATTCTCCTACGCCGCATGATGATCCCTCTGCGCCCTCCAAGGACACGCCTAAAGAAGCTCATCACTCTGCCGAGCTGATGGCCAATGACATGATTCCTGAGAGTCCTCCAAGGGCCAATTCTAAGCCGCCGAGCCTTGCACCAGCTGCTGACGATTCGGTTACTCCGGACGTCGTCATTACTGGCGCCGGCTTTAACTCTCCTCAACCTCATGTGTTAAAAAGGCACACTGAGAAGACTGAAGCTTCCGAGAAGCTGGACTTTGAGCCCCCCATGCTTGAAAAGCTAACAGCCGACGAGCTTCATGCTGGTTATCTGAACTGCCTTTCCACAAGCCGTAATATGGAGCTCAAGCTTGTTAACTTGATGAAGAAGAAATATGAGGTACTCTTGCTTTCTTTCCCTTATACCATTACGTAGCCCCTAAGGGTCGGTTTAGTATTTGCCAATGGTAAGCCGGGTCTTTGAATCTTTGTTATAAGTAAAAAACACTTAGCCTGTAGGCCTCAATAATCAGCTTAAGAATTAAATATTGAGCCGACGCTTTAGTGCGTAAGTATTTGTTCAAAGAACCATTTTTAGCCCCCAAGGGCCGGCTTGACTTGATAAAAGATGAGATGGAACTTCCACATAGATAGATCAAAGTGTCACATGTAGTCCCCAAGGGCCGGCTTAACTTTGATGAAGATGAGCCAGAACTTTCTTGTATCCTTGGAGAACAAATAGACATTAGCCCCCAAGTGTCGAGCATATTGCTTGCAATCTGCTTGAAACTTGCCTTATATTGTCTTACACTTGATCATCTGATAATATACCATCCTGGCGACTTAGCCCTCCTTTTGCTTTGTGATGTGTTACAGGAAGCTTTAAACAAGGCCGAGTCCGAATTAACCGGCTTAAGGAGCAATCTGGCCACCCAGCAAGCCGCTCGAAGTGAAGCAGATGAGAAGTGCCTGCTTATCGCCGAGGAACTTACAAAAGTTAAAGCTGACTTCACTGCTTTCAAGAAAACTACCGAGACGGAGCAAACCGCCCTGGCTCAACGAGCAGACGATGCTGACCAGCGGGTCATGGTTGTGTCCGATGAGCTACACGCCTTGAAGCGTCACATTGCAAAGATGTCTGCTACCATCTTTGGTAAGTACGAAATACTTAGCCAATACTCTTGTGTGAATACTTACACTGGCGACTTATAACCTAACATCCGTCTTATGTAGGTCCAAGGAGCCGGCAACTTGCTACTGACAGCTTGCTACCTTTGAAAGTCGTCTATACTTTAACAGAGCAACTGTATTGCGGCACTCTCTACACAATCAAAGTGGTGCTCTATAAGGATAACATCCCTTCAACTATGAAGGGAGTCATAGGATTGTTGTCCACCTTGCCCAAACAAATCCAGGATCTCAAGAAATCAGCTGCCAGGAAAGGAGCCATCGCAGCCATAAGCTGGGCGTTAGCTTTCGCCCCAAAGCTGACTCCCAAAGACATGATGGACGGGTTTCCATCAAAGAAGGATGACGGCTCAGAGTTCATGGAGGCTGACTATGCCCATTGCCTGAAGTCTTCCCGAGTCCTCGGATCAGTGTTAGTAGAAGTAGTGGACTTGTCAACATACCAGGCGGCTTACAGTGCCGAGCAGAACAGAGTACGTGGTCCAACCTTTGAGGCCAAGGACTTAACGCCTGCACGCCGTAAGCACCTCTTTGCTCCTGATATTGACCCATCCCCCCTCTTTGAAGAGGCAAATTTTGCGGCTTTAACCAACTTCAACTGGGACGTGGACAATCTCCAGATCATAGAAGTCGAAGACCCGCTGCAAAGTGACCCGCCATCCAACTAACGACCTTGGTAACGTCGTGGATTAGCCGGCCTTGTGACCCGCCATAGGGCGGTGTAAAAAACTTTGAGTCCTCATTTTTGAGCTCCACAGTGAGCATTGTAATAGGCTTGTAGTAAACTTTGTCTTGCCTGAACTGTGCCATCGTGCACATATGAAATCGTCCGGCTTAACATATTACATCTGCCTTGTGCCTTCAACTCATACCAGATGTTGTGGCGGCTCTTGGGAATTAACCAACGTCCAAGAATAGATTAATATCACATTGTCAGGAAGATGGCTTAAGATGGTGCCACCCAAAGATTCTATATCTTTCCGGACTTGCTTTTTGTTTAACTCATGTGCCAGTTCTTCTGAGCTAACTCTCCACTTAAAACTTCTTAGCAGTACAGGGTCTCTAGCGAGATTGGTCGTTAATTCCTTTGAGTGGCTCAGGGTCTCTAAGCGAGTTTAACTGATAGGAAGTGTGACGACCCAGAAGAGACTCGACAGGGCATGAGTACTCTGGTAGCCCATAAACTACCTCTCACATGACATAAATCTGTTGTTTTAACCTTAAACAGTGCAGGGTCCTTAAGGAATAGCTGTCTAAGAGTACGAACGGGCCACATAGCAGAGAGTCGGTAGTAGATGGGAGAGTTTATCCTTGCTTTCCGTAAGTCGGCCCTCATGTGAAAAGAGCCGCCATTTTAACCTTTAACCAGTACAGGGTCTCTATCGAGATTGGCCATCAATTTCTTTGAGCCGGCTCAGGGTCTCCAGGCGAGATTAACTCGTAAGAGTTTGGTGGGTCACCTAGCAGAGCAGCATCAGCTTACAGGCAGGTTTAACCTTGTTCGGCTTAAGAGCCGATCAAGAGGGTGTGTAAGCTAAACCCGGTGGGTTGGAAGCCCCTAAGTGACCTTTGTTGATGGAGTCAATTATTCGGCTTAAGAGCCGACCGATAGGGTGTGATAAGCTAAACCCGGCGGGTTGGAAGTTGATACGTCCACTTTGCATCATACTTTTATATTGATATTTATCGCATTATGAGCTGTTATTACACATTATGGTACAATAGTTATGCCTTTTCTCTCTTATTTTACAAGGTTTACATGAAGAGGGAGAATGCCGGCAGCTGGAATTCTGGGCTGGAAAAGTAGCAAGTTTGAGATATCTATTCTGCACAACTCCAAAAGCCATGAAAATCAGCGAGGAATTATTTTGGAATATATAAAAAATACTGGGCGGAAAAAATACTAGAGGGGAGCCACCAGGAGGCCACGAGCCTGCCAGGCACGCCCCACCCCTCTGGGCGCGCCTGGGGCGCTCGTGGGCCCCCTGTAGCCTCTCTGGCCCCCATCTTATTTTATATGGAGGGTTTCATTCGAGAAAAAAATCAGGAGAGAGCTTTCGGGAAGAAACGCCGCCGCCACGAGGCGGAACTTGAGCAGAACCAATCTAGAGCTCCGGCAGGGCCGTCCTGCCGGGGAAACTTCTCTCCCGGAGGGGGAAATCATCGCCATCGTCATCACCAACACTCCTCTCATCGGAGGGGACTGATCTCCATCAACATATTCATCAGCAACATCTCATATGCAAACCCTAGTTCATCTCTTGTATCCAATCTCCGTCTCGCGACTCCGATTGGTACTTGTAAGGTTGCTAGTAGTGTTAATTACTTCTTGTAGTTGATGCTAGTTGGTTTACTTGGTAGAAGATCATATGCTTAGATCCTTAATGCTATTCAATACCTCTCTGATCATGAACATAATTATGATTTGTGAGTAGTTACGTTTGTTCCTGAGGACATGGGATAAGTCTTGCTACTAGTAGTCATGTGAATTTGGTATTCGTTCGATATTTTGATGCGTTATATGTTGTCTCCCCTCTAGTGGTGTTATGTGAAAGTCAACTACATGACACTTTACCATTATTTGGGCCTAGAGGAAGGCATTGGGAAGTAATAAGTAGATGATGGGCTGCTAGAGTGACAGAAGCTTAAACCCTAGTTTATGTGTTGCTTCGCAAGGGGCTGATTTGGATCCACTAGTTTAATGCTATGGTTAGTCTTTGTCTTAATTCTTGTTTCGTAGTTGTGGATGCTTGCGAGAGGGGTTAATCATAAGTGGGATGTTTGTCCAAGTAAGGACAGCACCCAAGCACCGGTCCACCCACATATCAAACTATCAAAGCAGCGAACGCGAATCATATGAACATGATGAAAACTAGCTTGACAATAATTCCCATGTGTCCTCAGGAGCGCTTTACCTTATATAAGAGTTCGTTCAGGCTTGTCCCTTTCTACAAAAGGGATTGGGCCATATTGCTGCACCTTTGTTACTATTGTTACTTGCTACCCGTTACAAATTATCTTATCACACAACTATCTGTTACTGACAATTTTAGTGCTTGCAGAGAATACCTTTCTGAAAACCGCTTGTCATTTCCTTCTGCTCCTCGTTGGGTTCGACACTCTTACTTATCGAAAGGACTACGATAGATCCCCTATAATTGTGGGTCATCAAGACTCTTTTCTGGCGCTATTGTCGGGGAGTGAAGCGCCTTTGGTGAGTGGAATTTGGTAAGGAAACTTTTCTATAGTGTGCTGAAATTTATTGTCACTTGTAACTATGGAAACTAATCCTTTGAGGGGCTTGTTCGGGGTATGTTCACCTCGACCGGAAGCACAAAAAGTTTCTCCTCAAACTAATGCACCTACTGAAAATATTTATTATGAGATTCCTTCGGGTATGCTAGAGAAACTATTGGCTAATCCGTTTACAGGAGATGGAACATCACATCCCGACTTGCATCTAATCTATGTAGATGAAGTTTGTGGTTTATTTAAGCTTGCAGATTTGCCCGAGGATGAGATCGAGAAGAAGGTCTTTCCCTTATCTTTTAGGGATAAAGCATTGACATGGTATAGGCTATGTGATGATACTGGATCATGGAACTACAACCGATTGAAATTGGAATTTCATCAAAAGTTTTATCCTATGCATTTGGTACATCGTGATCGGAATTATATCTATAATTTTTGGCCTCGTGATAGAGAAAGTATCGCTCAAGCTTGGGGGAGGCTTAAGTCAATGTTATATTCATGCCCCAACCATGAGATCCCTAGAGAAATTGTTATTGTGAACATTTTTGCTCGGCTTTCTCATGACAATCGCACCATGCTTGACACTTCTTGTACCGATTCTTTTATGAAGAGAGATATTGACTTCAAATGGGATTTATTGGAAAGAATTAAACACAATTTTGAAGATTGGGAGTTTGATGAAGGTAGTGAGTTAGGTATGAATCTTAAGTTCGATTGCGTTAAATCATTCGTAGAAACAAAAACTTTTCGTGATTTTAGCGCTTAACATGGACTTGACTCTGAGATAGTAGCTTCTTTATGTGAATCATTTGCTACTCATATTAATCTCCCTAAGTAGAAGTGGTTTTAATATCATCCTCCCATAGAAGTTAATGTAGCTAAACCCGTTCTAGTTGAAGAGAAAGTTATTGCTTATAATGATTCTATTGTTCCTACTGCTTACATTGAGAAACCACCTTTTCGTGTTAGAATAAAGGATCATGCTAAAGCTTCAACTATGATACGTAAGGGCTGCATTAGAACACCTACACCGCCTGAGAAAATTAAAGTAGAACCTAGTATTGCTATTATCAAATATCTCTTGGCCGATAATGTTGATGGCATGTTATTCAATTCTGTGAAGCTGCTGCTAGAATTGCTAAACCTCATGCTAGAGACAAACATAAACAGGTAGTTGGCATGCCTGTTGTTTCTGTTAAAATAGGAGATCATTGTTATCATGGTTTATGTGACATGGGTGCTAGTGTTAGTGCAATACCTCAATCTTTATATAATGAAATTAAAGATGAGATTGCACCTGTCGAGATGGAATTTATTAATGTTACTATGAAACTTGCTAATAGAGATACTATCTGCCCTGTGGGAATTGTTAGAGATGTTGAAGTCTTGTGTGGTAAAACTAAGTATCCTACTGATTTTCTCGTTCTTGCTACCTCACAAGATAGCTTTTGTCCCATCATATTTGGTAGACCTTTCCTCAATACTGTTAATGCTCAAATTGATTGTGAAAACAAATAGTTACTGTTGTCTTTGGAGGTGTGTCACATGAATTTAATTTTTCTAAGTTTGGTAGACAACCTCATGAAAAAGAATTATCTAGTAAGGATGAAATTATTTCTCTTGCTTCTATTACTGTGCCTCCTACCGATCCTTTAGAGCAATACTTACTTGAACATGAAAATAATATGCATATGGATGAAGGGAATGAGATAGATAGAGTTATTGATGTCTACTACTCAACCTTCTCCTTGTAGATGTTGTTGGGCCTCCAAGTGCAGAGTTTTGTAGGACAGTAGCAATTTTCCCTCAAGTGAGTGACCTAAGGTTTATCAATCCGCGGGAGGTGTAGGATGAAGATGGTGTCTCTCAAGCAACCCTGCAACCAAATAACAAAGAGTCTCTTGTGTCCCCAACACACCCAATACAATGGTAAGTTGTATAGGTGCACTAGTTTGGCGAAGAGATGGTGATACAAGTGCAATATGGATGGTAGATATAAGTTTTCGTAATCTGAAAATATAAAAACAGCAAGGTAATTAATAGTAAAAGTGAGAACGAATGGTATTGCAATGCGTGGAAACAAGGCCTAGGGTTCATACTTTCAGTAGTGGAAGTTCTCTCAACAATGATAACATAATTGGATCATATAATTAGCCCTTAATGTGCAACAAAGAGTCACTCCAAAGCCACTAATAGCGGAGAACAAACGAAGATATTATTGTCGGGTACGAAACCACCACAAAGTTATTCTTTCTGATCAATCTATTCAAGAGTCCGTAGTAAAATAACACGAAGCTATTCTTTCCGTTCAATCTATCATAGAGTTCGTACTAGAATAACACCTTAAGACACACATCAACCAAAACCCTAATGTCACCTAGATACTCCATTTTCACCCCAAGTATCCGTGGGTATGATTATACAACATGCATCACACAATCTCAGAATCATCTATTCAACCAACACATAGAACTTCAAAGAGCGCCCCGAAGTTTCTACCGAAGAGTCAAACCATGTGCCAACCCCTATGCATAGGTCACGAAACCCGCAAGTTGATCACCAAAACATACATCAAGTATTCTCACATGAATATCTCATTGTCACCACAGATAGACACGGGTAAGACATACATCAAGTGTTCTTAAAGACTCAGTCCGATAAGATAACTTCAAAGGGAAAACTCAATTCATTACAAGAAGGGAGAGGGCGAAGAACATCATAAGATCCAACTATAGTAGCAAAGTCCGCGGTACATCGAGATCAAGACATCTCAAGAACATGAGAGAGAGAGAGAGATCAAACACATACTACTAGTACATACCCTCAGCCCCGAGGGTGGACTACTCCCTCCTCGTCATGGAGATCGCCGGGATGATGAAGATGGCCACCGGAGATGGATTCCCCCTCCGGCAGGGTGCCAGAACGGGCTCCCGATTGGTTTTTGGTGGCTACAGAGGCTTGCGGCAGCGGAACTCCCGATCAAGGTTTAGTTCTGATGGTTTCTCTATTTATAAGACCGTATGGCGTCGAGAACAAGTCGAGAGGGGCCACGAGGAGGTCACGAGCCCCCTAGGCGCGACCAGGGGGGCGCCTGCCAGGCTCGTGACCCCCTCGGTCCTCCTCTCCGGTATCTTTTCCTTCTGGTATTTTTGATATTTTCCATAAAAAATCACGGCGAAAGTTTTATTCCATTTGGACTCCGTTTGATATTCCTATCTGAAAAAGGTCAAAAACACGGAAAAAACAAAAACTGGCACTGTGCACTGAGTTAATAAGTTAGTCCCAAAAATAATATAAAATAGCATATTCATGCATATAAAACATCCAAAGTTGATAATATAATAGCATGGAACAATCAAAAATTATAGATACGTTTGAGACGTATCAAGCATCCCCAAGCTTAGCTCGTACTCGTCCTCGATTAGGGAAGTGATAAAAACATAATTTTTGATGTGGAATGCTACCTAGCATATTTATTCTTATAATCTTATTTATTGTGGAATGAAGGTTCAGATCCATAAGATTCAAAACAAAAGTTTAATTTTGACATGAAAACAATAATACCTCAAGCATACTAGCAAAGTAATCATGAACTTTCGAAATAACATGGCCAAAGAAAGTTATCCCTACAAAATCATATAGTCTGGCTATGCTCCATATTCCTCACACAATGAATCTAAATCATGAACAACCCCAGTATTGGTCAAGCAATTGTTTTCACACTTTTACTTTTTCAAACTTTTTCAACTCTCACGAAATACATGAGTGTGAGCCATGGATATAGCACTATAAGTGGAATAGAATATGGTGGAGGTTGTGAGGCAAAAAAGGAGGAGATGGTCACATCGACTCGGCGTATCAATGGGCTATGGACATTCCCATCAATATATATCAATGTGAATGAGTAGGGGTTACCATGGAACGAATGCACTAGAGCTATAAGTGTATGAAAGCTCAAAAGAAACTAAGTGGGTGTGCATCCAACTTGCTTGCTCATGAAGACCTAGGGAAATTTGAGGAAGCCCATCATCGGAATATACAAGCCAAGTTCTATAATGAAAATTCCCACTAGTATATGAAAGTGACAATATATGAGACTCTCTATCATGAAGATCTTTGAACCGCAAGTGTGGTAAAGGATAGTAGCATTGTCCCTTCTCTCTTTCTCTCCCTTTTTTTGTTTGGGCTCTTTGGGCTCTTTTTTTATTTCTATTTTGGTTGGGCTCTTTGGCCTCTTTTTTTATTTCCTCACATGGGACAATGCTCTAATAATGATGATCATCACACTTTTATTTACTTACAACTCGATACTTAGACTCTATATGAATGAAAGTGATGGCACATGTCATGAGACGGAACGATGAAGTTGCATGGCAATATATCTCGGAATGGCTATGGAAATGCCATAATAGGTAGGTATGGTGGCTGTTTTGAGGAATATATATGGTGGGTTTATGCACCGGCGAAAGTTGCGCGACATTAGAGAGGCTAGCAAAGGTGGAAGGGTGAGAGTGCGTATATACCATGGACTCAAATTAGTCATAGAGAACTCACATACTTGTTTTGAAAGTTTTATTAGTAATAGAAACAAAGTGCTAGACGCATGCTCCTAGGGGAAGGGTTGGTAGGAGTTAACCATCGCGCGATCCCGACCGCCACACAAAGGATGACAATCAATAAAAACATCATGCTCCGACTTCCTAACATAGCGGTTCACCATATGTGCATGCTACGGGAATCACAAACTTCAAAACAAGTATTTATGGATTCATAACACTCTACTAACATTACTCTAATATCACAATCTCCATGTCTCAAAACTAGATGCAAGGAAACAAACTTCTCTTACTACTCAATGCACTAGAACATGAAAGTTTGTATTATATCCCTTTTGGATGCCTATAAATTAGGACTAGTTTCATAAACTAAGAAAATTACCATGCTGTTTAAGACTCTCAAAATGATATAATTTAAGCATGAGATTTCATCAGTTTCTCTAAAATATAAACATTGCAATGCTCTATAAGGATATAAGTGAAGCGCTAGAGCAAAAGACAAACTACTCCAAAAGATATGAGTGAAGCTCAATGAGTAGTTGAATAATTATTTAGATATGTGAAGACTCTCCCATCTAAGAATTTAAGATCTTAAGTACCTTATTCAAACAAAATAAATTGTCACTCCAAGGATAGCACGAATTATGTGAAGAAGCAAAAACTTAGGTTGAACCGATATTAACCGATAATTTTTGAACAAGAAAGGTGGGATGCCAACCGGGGCATCCCCAAGCTTAGACGCTTGAGAATTATTGAAATATGTATTGGTGATGCCTTGGGAATCCCCAAGCTTGAGCTTTTGTGTCTCCTTAATTCCTCTCATATGACGGTTTCCGAAATCTTAAAAACTTCATCCACACAAAACTCAACAAAAACTCGTGAGATAGATTAGTATAAATCAATGCAAAACTTTATCATCCTCTACTGTATAAAATTACTAAAATTATTATTTAACATTGCATACTAAGTGCCTCTGCATATTTAAAACTCCCATCATCAAATGGAATCACTAAACATGCAAACATATGCAATCATAACAGCAATCTGCCTAAACAGAACAGTCTCACAAGAATGCAGCAAGGTCCATACTTAATTTACTCCAAAAAATATGAAAAACATTCCACTCTGTATCGAATTTATAAGATCATACTGTGTCCAAATTTCAAGTTATTCTGACATACAGAAAATTCTAGGCATTTTTTGCACTACAAGCAAACTTTCTGTTTTGGAACAACAACTCCTATACTTGCAAATTAAGCATGGTAAAGGCTATCCTTGACATTTTTATTGAACTAAATGATGAAAAACATTAAAATTAATATGAATAACAGAAATTAAGTACTAACAAAAGAAAATGACGCTCCAAGCAAAACACATATCATGTGGTGAATAAAAATATAGCCCCAAGTAAACTTACCGATGGATTGAAGACGAAAGAGAGGATGCCTTCCTGGGGCATGCCCAAGCTTAGGCTCTTTGGTGTACTTGAATATGTCTTGGGATTCCTTGTGCATCCCCAATCTTAGGCTCTTTCCACTCCTTGTTCCGTTGTCCATCCGAACTTTACCCAAAACTTGAAAACTTCACAACACAAAACTTAACGGAAGTTCGTGAGATGGGTTAGTATAATAAAGATAAATCATTCATTTTGGTACTGTCAAGACAAGATTAATAAATGTTAACACACAGTTCCTACTGTATCTTATCATTTCCACAATTTATATCACTTAATATAATCTATGGGAACACTAAAACAAGCAAACTATGCATTGAAAGCAGAATCTGTCAAGATCAGAACAATCTGTAATGATCTAAATGATAACCATACTTCTGCACCTCCAAAAATTCTGAAACAAATATGAAACTTAAGGAAATTTTTATATCAATCAGAAGAAAAACTAATCAACTCAAAAACTCTCTCTGATAAAAATGAAAAATAATTTCGTGAGCACAAAGTTTCTGTCTTTTTCAGCATGATCAAACAACTATCACCCAAACTAATCATAAAGGCTTTACTTGGCACTTTATTGAAATAAAAGCTATAAAACATGATTAATACAGTATACTAATCATATTAACACACAAAAACAGTAAGGATACATATTGGGTTGTCTCCCAACAAGCACTTTTCTTTAATGCCTTTCAAGCTAGGCATGATGATTTCAATGATGCTCACACACAAGATAAGAATTGAAACATAACGGGAGCATCCTGAGGCATATGAAAAGCATATTTAAGGCTAACCCACTACCTATGCATAGGTATTTTGTTAAAGGACAACTTATTGGAGCAAGAATCATCTAGCATAGGAAGGCAAAGCAAGCATAGCTTCAAAAATTTTAACACATAGAGAGGAAACTTGACATTATTGCAATATGTAGAAGCATATGATCCTCATAATAATTTTTGGTAGCATCATGAATGAATTCAACAATATAACCAGCACCTAAATCATTATTTTGATGATGCACAAGCATAGTATTTTTTTCACTCTCATCATAAGCAGTTTTCTTCTCAATCAAAATAGTGGGAGCAAACTCAACAAAATAAGTATCATGTCATACTTGATTGACATAACCACTTTGAATATTAAAATCATGATATAAGGTTTCATGGTTACCATTACACTTTATAGCATATGTGTCATCACAATAATCATCATAGATAGGAGGCATGTCATAATCATAATAGTTTTGCTCATCAAAACTTGGGGGGCTAAAAATATCATCCTCATCAAACATAGCATCCCCACGCTTGTGGCTTTCCATATCATTAGCATCATGGATATTCAGAGAATTCATAGTAACAATATTACTATCATGCTCATCATTCAAATATTCAGTTCCAAAAATTTTAATAACTTCTTATTCTAACACTTGAGCACAATTTTCCTTTCCATCATTTTCACGAAAGACATTAAAAAGATGAAGCATTTGCGGCAACCCCAATTCCATTTTTTGTTGTTTTCTTTTATAAAACCAAACTAGTGAAAAACAAGAAACTAAAAGATATGATTGCAAGATCTAAATATATACCTTCAAGCACTCACCACCCCGGCAACGGCGCGAGAAAAGAGCTTGATGTGTACTATGCAACCTTCTCCTTGTAAACGTTGTTGGGCCTCCAAGTGCAGAGGTTTGTAGGACAGTAGCAATTTTCCCTCAAAGTGGTGACCTAAGGTTTATCAATCCACAGGAGGTGTAGGATGAAGATGGTCTCTCTCAAGCAACCCTGCAACTAAATAACAAAGAGTCTCTTGTGTCCCCAACACACCCAATACAATGGTAGGTTGTTCTGGTGCACTAGTTCGGCGAAGAGCTGGTGATACTAGTGCAATATGGATGGTAGATATAGGTTTTTGTAATCTGAAAATATAAAAACAGCAAGGTAATTAATAGTAAAAGGGAGCATGAACGGTATTGCAATGCGTGGAAACAAGGCCTAGGGTTCATACTTTCAGTAGTGGAAGTTCTCTGAACAATGATAACATAATTGGATCATATAATTAGCCCTCAGTGTGCAACAAAGAGTCACTCCAAAGTCACTAATAGCAGAGAACAAACGATGATATTATTGTCGGGTATGAAACCACCACAAAGTTATTCTTTCTGATCAATATATTCAAGGGTCCGTAGTAAAATAACACGAAGCTATTCTTTTCGTTCAATCTAGCCTAGAGTTCGTACTAGAATAACACCTTAAGACACACATCAACCAAAACCCTAATGTCACCTAGATACTCCATTGTCACCTCAAGTATCCGTGGGTATGATTATACGACATGCATCACACAATCTCAGAATCATCTATTCAACCAACACATAGAACTTCAAAGAGTGCCCCAAAGTTTCTACCCGAGAGTCAAAACATATGCCAACCCCTATGCATAGGTCACGAAACCCTCAAGTTGATCACCAAAACATACATCAAGTACTCACATGAATATCCCATTTTCACCATAGATAGACACAGGCAAGACATACATCAAGTGTTCTTAAAGACTCAATCCGATAAGATAACTTCAAAGGGAAAACTCAATTCATTACAAGAAGGGAGAGGGAGAAGAACATCATAAGATCCAACTATAGTAGCAAAGCCCACGGTACATCGAGATCAAGACATCTCAAGAACATGAGAGAGAGAGATCAAACACATAGCTATTGGTACATACCCTCAGCCCCGATGGTGGACTACTCCCTCCTCGTCATGGAGATCGCCGGGATGATGAAGATGGAAACCGGAGATGGATTCCGCCTCCGGCAGGGTGCCGGAACGGGCTCCCGATTAGTTTTTGGTGGCTATAGAGGCTTGCGGCGGCGGAACTCCTGATCTAGGTTTAGTTCTGATGGTTTCTCTATTTATAAGACCGTATGGCGTCGAGAACAAGTCGAGAGGGGCCACGAGGAGGTCAAGAGCCCCCTAGGAGCGACCAGGGGGGCGCCTCCCAGCCTCGTGACTCCCTCGGGCCTCCTCTCCGGTATCTTTTCCTTATGGTATTTTTGATATTTTCCATAAAAAATCACGGCGAAAGTTTATTCTGTTTGGACTCCGTTTGATATTCCTATCTGAAAAAGGTCAAAAACACGGAAAAAATAGAAACTGACAGTGGGCACTGAGTTAATAAGTTAGTCCCAAAAATAATATAAAATAGCATATTCATGCATATAAACATCCAAAGTTGATAATATAATAGCATGGAACAATAAAAAAATATAGATACGTTTGAGACGTATCAGTTATCTTTGAACAACGTCCTATCCTTAAGAATAATTTGCCTGTTGAACTACTTGGGGATCCACCTCCACCAAAGGGTGATCCTGTGTTTGAGCTTAAACAATTACCTGATACTCTTAAGTATGCTTATCTTGATGAAAAAGAGATATATCCTGTTATTATTAGTGCTAACCTTTCAGAGCATGAAGAAAAGAAATTATCGAAAACTCTGAGGAAGCACCGTGCTGCTATTGGATATACTCTTGATGATCTTAAGGGCATTAGTCCCACTCTATGCCAGCATAAAACTAAAACTGATCCTGATTCCAAACCAGTTGCCGATCACCAATGAAGATTGAATCCTAAGATGAAAGAGGTGGTAAGAAAAGAAATACTAAAGCTCCTGGAAGCAGGTATTATTTATCTTGTTGCTCATGGTGATTGGGTAAGTCCGGTGCATTGTGTCCCTAAGAAGGGAGGTATTACCGTTGTTCCTAATGAAAAAGATGAATTGATCCCACAAAGAATTGTTACTGGCTATAGGATAGTAATTGATTTTAGGAAATTAAATAAAGCTACTAAGAAAGATCATTACCCTCTACCTTTTATTGATCAAATGCTAGAAAGATTGTCTAAACATACACACTTTTGCTTTCTAGATGGTTATTCTGGTTTCTCCCAAATACCTGTTGCACAATCTGATCAGGAGAAAACAACTTTTACTTGTCCGTTCGGTACCTTGGATTATAGACGTATGCCTTATGTAATGCACCTGCTACCTTTCAAAGATGTATGATGGCTATATTCTCTGACTTTTGTGAAAAGATTGTTGAGGTTTTCATGGATGATTTCTCCGTTTACAGATCTTCTTTTGATGATTGCTTGAGCAACCTTGATCAAGTTTTGCAGAGATGTAAAGATACTAACCTTGTCTTGAATTGGGAGAAGTGCCACTTTATGGTTAATGAAGGCATTGTCTTGGGACATAAAATTTCCGAAAGAGGTATTGAGGTTGATAAGGCTAAAGTTGATGCCATTGAGAAGATGCCATGCCCTACAGACATTAAAGGTATAAGAAGTTTCCTTGGTCATGCTGGTTTCTATAGAAGGTTTATTAAAGACTTCTCTAAGATTTCTAGGCCTCTCACTAATCTCTTGCAAAAAGATATTCCATTTGTTTTTGATGATGATTGTGAAGAAGCATTTGAAATACTCAAGAAGGCCTTGATAACTACACCTATTGTTCAACCATGTGATTGGAACCTACCTTTTGAAATTATGTGTGATGCTAGTGATTATGCTGTTGGTGCTGTCCTAGGACAAAGAGTTCATAAGAAATTGAATGTTATTCATTATGATAGTAAAACTCTAGATAGTGCCCAAATAAATTATGCTTCTACTGAAAAAGAATTTTTAGGAGTTGTGTTTGCATGTGATAAGTTCAGATCTTATATTGTTGATTCTAAAGTTACTATTCACACTGATCATGCTGCTATTAAATATCTCATGGAAAATAAAGATGCTAAACCTATACTTATTAGATCAGTTCTCTTGCTACAAGAATTTGATTTGCATATTGTTGATAGGAAGGGTGCTGAGAACCCCGTAGTAGATAACTTGTCTAGGTTAGAGAATGTTCTTGATGACCCACAACCTATTGATGATAGCTTTCCTAATGAACAATTGAATGTCATCAATGCTTCACGCAGTACACCATGGTATGGTGATTATGCTAATTATATTGTTGCTAAATATATACCACCTAGTTTCAGATACCAACAAAAGAAAAAGTTCTTTTATGATTTGAGACATTACTTTTGGGATGATCCCCACCTTTATAAAGAAGGAGTAGATGGTGTTATTAGACGTTGTGTACCTGAGCATGAATAGGGACAGATCCTACAGAAGTGCCACTCCGAGGCTTACGGAGGACACCATGCTGGAGATAGAACTGCACACAAGGTATTGCAATCCGATTTTTATTGGCCTACTCTCTTTAAGGATGCTCGTAAGTTTGTCTTGTCTTTTGATGAATGTCAAAGAATAGGTAATATTAGTAAACGTCAGGAAATGCCTATGAATTATTCACTTGTTATTGAACCATTTGATATTTGGGGTTTTGATTATATGGGACCTTTTCCAAAGTCCAATGGGTATACTCATATTTTAGTTGCTGTTGATTACGTTACTAAGTGGGTAGAAGCTATTCCAACTAGTAGTGCTGATCATAACACCTCTATTAAGATGCTTAAAGAAGTTATTTTCCCTAGATTTGGAGTACCTAGATATTTAGTGACTCATGGTGGTTCACATTTTATTCATGGTGCTTTCCGTAAAATGCTTGCTAAGTATGATGTCAACCATAGAATTGCATCTCCTTATCATCCTCAGTCTAGTGGTCAAGTAGAGTTAAGTAATAGAAAAATTAAATTAATTCTGCAAAAGACTGTTAATAGGTCTAGAAAGACTTGGTCTAAGAAACATGATGATGCACTGTAGGCTTATAGAACTGCTTATAAGAATCCCATGGGCATGTCTCCTTATAAAATGGTTTATGGTAAGGCTTGTCATTTACCTCTTGAGCTAGAGCATAAGTCTTATTGGGCAATCAAAGAGCTCAACTTTGATTTCAAACTTGCTGGTGAGAAGAGGTTATTTGATATTAGCTCACTTGATGAATGGAGAAGTCAGGCATATGAAAATGCCAAGTTGTTTAAAGTGAAAGTTAAGAGGTGGCATGATAAAAGGATACAAAAATGTGAGTTCAATGTATGTGATTATGTCTTGCTATAGAATTCTCGTTTAAGATTTTTTGCAGGCAAGCTTCTATCTAAATGGGAAGGTCCTTATATTGTCGAAGAAGTATATTGTTCCGGTGCCATCAAAATCAACAACGTGGAAGGCACTTTTCCGAGAGTTGTGAATGGGCAAAGAATCAAGCATTATATCTCAGGTACTCCCATAAATGTAGAATTTCAAACTCCGAAAACGAAGAGGTATGTGAAACAGTAAGCAAACCGACTCCAAAACTTTTCCAATAGCAATTTTTCTCTGTTTCGGAATATTTAGAAAAATACAATAATTTAAAGTAGTCCGGAAAGCGCACGAGGAGGCGACGTGCCTGCCAGGCGCGCTCCTACCCCCTGGGCGTGCCTGGGGGGCTCGTGAGCACCTGTGTGCCTCCCGGACTCCGTTTTCTAGTGGAATACTCCTTATGGTCGGTAAAAATTCATTATATGATCTCCCGAAAGGTCTGACCCTCGTATCACGCAAATATCCTCTATTCTCGTTTCGAGCTGTTGTGCAGACAGATCTAGATCGCTATGGCGTCCCCAAAGGTTTCGAAGGACAAGTTCTTCTAGAAGGTCATAAACCCCTACCTCGTGGAGGTGCTGCAACACCCTCAAACCATTGAGATGCGTGAGGGGGTGCTGCACATCCGTGATGTTGAGGGGCCCAAGAAGACCGGAAATATGGAGACGAGGCTCGAAGCAATGGAGTAGCAAGTCTTCAAGTGCCAAGGGATATTGGAACGCGGACTCAACGCCAACCACACGATGATTACGGAGTTCACCAACAAGCACAAGATCGATGCCAAGGACATCTGGGAACACCTCTTCAAGCTCTATGATAGAATCGATCATCTCCAAGCCCAGATCTACGAACTGCAAAACCAGAACTGTGAGTATGAGTATATATTTAAAGCAATGCGGTTGGCTGCAGATTTGAGGACCCTGGAGACTCAATCATCTTTCCATGATGGAGAACCTATGCCTTGGAAGACGAAGAATCAACCCCGGACTCCAACAACTCCACTGCCATCACCCCCGAAGGAAGACAATTAAACACACGGGTATGGGCACTCCCCTTGGCTTGTGCCAAGCTTGGGGGAGTTGCCCCGGTATCATATCACCATCACATCTTTTGCCTTTACCTTTATCTTAGTTCGATCCTCTTGCTAATATCTTTATATAGTAGAATAAAGTTCTTAGTATGATCTAGGCTTGAGTGTTGCTTTGTGTTACCCCCAATGTAATCGAGTTCGTGAGTTATATAGTAAAGAGTGTTTTAGTTAAGGGCTTTGCTTCTTGCCATGATCTAAAGAAAATAATAATAAAAGAACAAAAGCATGAAACATTATGTGATGATCTTATGGGAAGTGACAGCTTCACATATAAAAAGAATGTTGACTGAAACTTGTTGTGGGTGGACAAACGTAGACCTTGGTGATTGTTGCAATTAATAGGAAGTAATAAAGAAAGAGAGGTTCACATATAAATATATCATCTTTGACACCGTCTATGATTGTGAACACTCATTAAACTATTACATGCTAAGAAGTAGAAGTTGGACAAGGAAGACAACATAATGAATTATGTTTGCTTGGTTCCGAACAATGTTATGTGAATATAGATCCTTTAGCATGTGACGCTTGCTTCCACCTCATATCAGCCAAAACTTCCGCACTAAGTAGAGATACTACTTGTGCATCCATAAAACCCTCAACCCAGTTTTGCCATGAGATTCCACCATACCTACCTATGGATTGAATAACATCCTTCAAGTAAGTTGTCATCGGTGCAAGCAATAAAAGTTGCTCCCTAAATATGTATGATCCATTAGTGTGTGGAAAATAATCAAGTACGAACCTGTGATGAGGAAGACATAAAAGCAACAGACTGCATAATAAACTTCTTTATCACAGGAGGCAATATAAAGTGACGTTCCTTCACACTAAGAGATCACACATCCAAACCTCAAAAGTGCATGACAACCTCTGCTTCCCTCTGCGAAGGGCCTATCTTGTACCTTTACTTTTTTATCTTTAAAAGAGTCATGATGATCCACACCAATTCCCTATTTTGCCATTATCTTGGAAAGCGTCATGTGCTAGGGAAAGATCTATGTTCATATATCAACTTGAAAGTAAGTAATCATGAATTATTATTGTTGACATTACCCTTGAGGTAAATAGTTGGGAGGCGAAACTATAAGCCCCTATCTTTCTTTGTGTCCAACTGAAACTTTGATCTCATGAGTACTGTGTGAGTTTTAGCAATTGTAGAAGACTAAAAGATGATTGAGTATGTGGATTTGCTTTACAAGCTCTTATTTGACTCTTTCCGATGTTATGATAAATTGCAATTGCTTCAATGACTAAAGACTATTGGTTGTTCATTCTCAATAAGGTTCTTGATGCATGCTTTATATTGTGAATGAATTGTCACTTTATCATAAGGGATTATATGACGATATTGCTGTTCTAAATATAATCATGATGCCTGCATGTCCGTATTTTATTTTATCGACACCTCTATCTCTAAACATGTGGGCATAGTTATCGATCTCGGCTTCAGCTTGAGGACAAGCGAGGTCTAAGCTTGGGGGAGTTGATACGTCCATTTTGCATCATAATTTTATATTGATATTTATCGCATTAGAAGCTGTTATTACACATTATGGTACAATACTTATGTCTTTTCTCTCTTATTTTACAAGGTTTACATGAAGAGGGAGAATGCCGGGAGCTGGAATTCTGGGATGGAAAAGGAGCAAGTTTAAGGTGCATATTCTGCACAACTCCAAAAGCCGTGAAAATCAGCGAGGAATTATTTTGGAATATATGAAAAATACTGGGCGGAAGAAATACAAGACAAGAGCCACCAGGAGGCCACGAGCCTGCCAGGCGCGCCCCACCCCCCTCGGCGCGCCTGGGGGCTCGTGGGCCCCCTGTAGCCCCTCTACCCCCCATCTTCTTTTATATGGAGGGTTTCTTCCCAGAAAAATCAGGAGAGAGCTTTCGGGAAGAAACACTGCCGCCACGAGGAGGAACTTGAGCAGAACCAATCTGGAGCTCCGGCAGAGCCGTCCTGCCGGGGAAACTTCTCTCCCGGAGGGGGAAATCATCGCCATCGTCATCACCAACACTCCTCTCATCGGGGGGGGGGGGACTCATCTCCATAAACATCTTCATCAACACCATCTCATCTACAAACCCTAGTTCATCACTTGTATCCAATCTCCGTCTCACGACTCCGATTGGTACTTGTAAGGTTGCTAGTAGTGTTAATTACTTCTTGTAGTTGATGCTAGTTGGTTTACTTGGTGGAAGATCATATGTTCAGATCCTTAATGCTATTTAATACCTCTCTGATCATGAACATAATTATGCTTTGTGAGTAGTTACGTTTGTTCCTGAGGACATGGGATAATTCTTGCTACTAGTAGTCATGTGAATTTGGTATTCGTTCGATATTTTGATGCGTTGTATGTTGTCTCTCCTCTAGTGGTGTTATGTGAACATTGACTACATGACACTTTACCATTATTTGGGCCTAGAGGAAGGCATTGGGAAGTAATAAGTAGATGATGGGTTGCTAGAGTGACAGAAGCTTAAACCCTAGTTTATGCGTTGCTTCGCAAGGGGCTGATTTGGATCCACTAGTTTAATGCTATGGTTAGACTTTGTCTTAATTCTTCTTTCGTAGTTGCGGATGCTTGCGAGAGGGGTTAATCATAATTGGGATGTTTGTTTAAGTAAGGACAGCACGCAAGCACCGGTCCACCCACATATCAAACTATCAAAGTAGAGAACGCGAATCATATGAACATGATGAAAACTAGCTTGACAATAATTCCCATGTGTCCTCGGGAGCGCTTTACCTTATATAAGAGTTCGTTCAGGCTTGTCCCTTGCTACAAAAGGGATTGGACCATATTGCTGCACCTTTGTTACTATTGTTACTTGCTACCCGTTACAAATTATCTTATCACACAACTATCTGTTACCGACAATTTCAGTGCTTGCAGAGAATACCTTACTGGAAACCGCTTGTCATTTCCTTCTACTCCTCGTTGGGTTCGACACTCTCACTTATTGAAAGGACTACGATAGATCACCTATACTTGTGGCTCATCAAAGCCTCCGGGACGATCATGTTGATGGATTCAACTATTTGGCTTGAGAGCCGATCAATATGGTCTGATAAGCTAAACCCGGTGGGTTGGAAGCCTCCTGATTGACCCTTTTTGCACAAACTGAGATATGCGAAACGGCAGAGGCCCCGGCTTGCAGGGATGCCAACTTTATTCATATATATAAGTGATATGTACAATGAAGGTGTACAATGTAAAATCTTGACAACTTAAGTATAATAAGGCCGTAGATGCGCTATGTTCCACGGCCGGCGGTTCTCCTGCCCAGAAGTGTGTGAGTTGTCTCGGATGTCAATGACCTAATATGACCCATTGTTGAGATTTCTGCTGACCATGAAAGGCCCTTCCCAGGGAGGGGACAACTTGTGTGCATCTGTCTGATCTTGAATCAACCGCAACACTAAGTCGCCCCCTTGAAACGTCCGGGTCTTCACTCTATGGCTATGATAGCGACGCGGGTCTTGCTGATAAATCGCCGAACGAGCCGTCGCCAGGTCACGTTCTTCCTCCAAGGCATTCAACGCATCTTGATGCGCCATTTCATTGTCCGCCTCAATGTAAGCTACCACTCGTGGTGAGTCATGACGGATATCGCTTGCTAACACGACTTCTGCACCGTAAACCATGAATAAAGGTGTGTAACCAGTTGATCAGTTGGGAGTGGTTTTGATGCTCCATAAGATGGACGGCAACTCCTCCACCCAACAACCCGGCGTTCTCTGTAAAGGAACCATAAGCCGAGGCTTGATACCTCTTAAGATTTCTTGGTTAGCGCGCTCTGCCTGACCGTTTGATTGTGGATGAGCAACTACAGAAACATCAAGTCTGATGTGTTCACTTTCATAGAATGCTTTCATAGCCCCCTTGGATAGGTTTGTACCATTATCTGTGATGATACTATGAGGGTAACCAAAACGGTAGATCATCTTCTTAATGAACTGAACCGCCGTAGCCGCATCACACTTGCCAACCGGCTCAGCTTCTACCCACTTGGTAAATATGTCAACCGTCACCAAGAGGTGGGTCTTCTTGTCCTTGGATCTCTTGAAAGGCTCGACCATATCAAGCCCCTAGACCGCAAATGGCCAAGTAAGTGGAATCATGCACAGCTCTTGAGCCGGGACATGAGCACGCTGGCCAAACTTTTGACATCCATCGCACTTGCGGACCAAGTCTTCCGCATCCTTATGCGCCATCAACCAGAAGAAGCCATGTTGAAAGGCCTCAGCCACTAGTGATTTTGAGCCAGTGTGATGACCACAATCACCAGCATGAATTTCATTCAAGATTTCCTTGCTCTTCTTCAGGTGAAACACAGCGTTGAAACACGCCGGTGACGCTGCACCTACGTAACTCGCCATTGACTATCGTCATAGACTTAGACCACCTGGTGATCTGTCTGGCTAGATTTTCATCATCAGGTAACTCGTCGCGAGTCAAGTATGCCAAATAAGGCACAGTCCAGTCAGGAATTGCATGTAGAGCCGCCATCAGTTGTCCCTCCGGGTCAGGAATAGCCAAGTCTTCCTCTGAAGGTAACTTAACTGACGGGTGATGTAGTACGTCTAAGAAAACGTTAGGTGGCACCGGTTTACGTTGAGAACCTAGCCTTGACAGGGCGCCAGCCGACTCATTCATGCGACGATCAATATGATCCACCTGATAACCCTTGAAGTGACCAGAGATGATATCCACCGCTTGACGATAAGCCACCATCCGCGGGTCCTTGGAATCCCAAGTGCCTGAAACTTGTTGGGCTACAAGATCTAAGTCACCGAAGCATCTAACCCGGCTTAGGTTCATCTCCTTAGCCACCCGGAGGCCATGAAGTAGAGCTTCGTACTCAGCTGCATTGTTAGTACAAGGAAACATCAACCTTAGCACATAACAGAACTTATCACCTTTGGGTGAAGTTAAGACAACTCCTGCCCCTGATCCTTCCAGTTGCCTGGATCCATCAAAGTGGATTGTCCAATATGTGTTATCTGGCTTTTCCTCGGGTGCCTGACACTCAGTCCAGTCGTTGATGAAATCCACCAAGGCTTGTGACTTAACCGCTGTGCGAGGCACATATTTCAAATTGAGAGGTCCATGTTCCAATGCGCACTTAGCGATCCGGCCAGTGGCGTCTCTGTTTTGAATTATATCTCCCAACGGGGCAAAGCTAACCACTGTAATCTGGTGCCCCAGGAAGCAGTGCTTTAGCTTGCGATTGGCCATGAACACCCCATACACCAGCTTCTGCCAATGAGGATACCTCTGCTTAGATTCTGTCAGGACCTCACTGATACAGTAAACCGGCCTCTAAACCGGATATTCCTTCCCTGACTCCTTACACTCAACAATGATTGCGGCGCTGACAGCCCTATTATTCACCGCCATGTATGAGAGGAAAGGTTCTTTCTCAACCGGAGCAGCTATGACTGGCGGCTTAGTGAGCTACCTCTTGAGTTCCTCAAATGCTTCACCCGCTGCCGTACTCCAGACAAAGTTGTCCGTCTTTTTCATCATTTGGTACAAAGCGATAGCCTTCTCACCAAAGCGGCTTATAAACCGGCTTAACGCAGCAATTCGTCCCGCCAGGCGCTGAACATCATTGATGCAGGCCGGCTCAGACAGGGATGTGATAGCCTTGATTTTATCCAGGTTAGCCTCAATGCCATGCTCAGATAACAGAAATCCCAAGAGCTTGCCTGCCGGAACGCCAAAGACACACTTAGCCAGGTTAAGCATCATCTTGTAGACCCGTAAGTTGTCAAAAGTCTCCTTTAGGTCATCAAGCATAGTCTCCTTCTTCCTTGACTTGATCACAATATTATCCACATATGCATGAATGTTGCGCCCAATTTCGCTATGAAGACAGTTTTGTACGCAACGCTGGAAAGTCGCCTGGGCACTCTTGAGCCCGAAAGGCATAGACACATAGCGGAAAGCACCAAAAGGCATGATGAAAGCCGTCTTCTCTTGGTCCTTGACTGCCATCTTGATCTGATGATAACCAGAATAAGCAACTCGGAAGCATAAACTCTCACAACCCGCCATTGCATCAATGATTTGGTCAATACAAGGGAGAGCAAATGGGTCAGCCGGACATGCCTTGTTAAGATCCGTGTAGTCCACACACATACGCCATGTGCCGTTTTTCTTGAGTACTAACACCGGGTTAGCAAGCCACTCCGAATGAAAGACCTCAATGATGAAACCCGCCGCCGGGAGCCAGGCTACCTCTTCCCCAATGGCCTTGCATCTCTCCTCATTGAATCGCCATAGAAACTGTTTGACTGGTATAAACTTAGGATCCACATTAAGGTGGTGCTTAACAAACTCTCTCGGTACACCCGGCATGTCAGAAGGTTTCCACGCGAAGATGTCCTGATTCTCACGGATGAATTCGATGAGCGCGCTTTCCTATTTGGGATCCATATTAGCTCCGATAGTGAACTGCTAAGATGAGTCGCCAGGATTGAAATCCACTAATTAAGTATCATCTGCCGAAAATTTGAGGGGCGGCTCAACCTTTGTGGTGGGCTTTTTCAGTGGAGTCATGTCCTCTGGGTCGACATTTTCTTTGTAAAACTTACGCTCCGCCTCAGCATAACTGGACTCTGCATAAGCCGCATCCCCTTCCTCGCACTCAATAGCCGTCTCTCGATCACCATGCACCGTAATCGTACCTTTTAGGCCCGGCATCTTGAGCTGCAAGACTGCAACTACACATAACAAGGCCTAGCCATGAATTTGGCGTAAGCCGGACGACCAAACAGAGAATGATATGGACTTTTGATCTTGACCACCTCAAAACACAAGGTGTCCACCCTGTAATTGTGTTCATCACCAAAGGCGACTTCCAAAGAGATCCTCCCCATTGGATAAGATGACTTGCCAGGCACCACGCCGTGAAAAAGTATTGAGGACGGCTTAAGATCCTTATCAAGCAACTTCATCCGGTGGAAAGTGTCATAGTACAAAATATTGATGCTACTGCTACCATCCATAAGCACCTTGGTAAACACATAGCCTCCAACTTGGGGAGCAACCACCAATGCCAGCCGTCCCGGGTCATCAACACGCGGCGGGTGATCCTCCCAGCTCCAAGTTATATCATACTCAGACCACTTCAAGTATTGTGGTAGAGCCGGCCTATCGCATTAACCACCCGCTTGCGCAACTTCTGATCTCGCTTGTCAAGGCTGGTCGTAAAAACATGATACTAACCTGAGCTGAGCTGCTTTGGATAACTCTGATATCCAGATTGGTTATTCTGTTGTCGATTATTGCCACTAGAGTGTTGATGATGTCCTCCTTGGTTGCCCTGGCCGTGATGGTCGGATCCTGAGCTGCCAGACCCAAACCCGGCTCCTGACCCGCCTGGTCCTGAGCTGCCAGGCAGACCACCATCGTTGTTATGCTGTCGTAAGCTGTAGCCCTTGAATTTTTGCATAACGTGGCAATTACCCCACGTGTGACCCGCTGGCCTGTCGGGCCGACTGTGCTCCGGACAAGGTTTATTGAGCATTTCTTCCAAATTAAAAGGAGTCTTACCCTTATTAAAAGGCTGCTTGAACTTCCCATTGCCCTTAACATGATTATTGCTGGTGCTGGCGTTGGCCACCTGTTCTGACCCGCCGTCCGGGTTTTTCCTCTTGCCTGGGTTCCCATTGCCTACCTCACCCTTTCCATTGCTATTCTTCTAACTTTGACCATGCTTTTCTTCATCAGAGCCCGGATCCTTCATATTATCTGAGTCGGCGAATTTCGTGAGAGCCGCCATGAGCTCCCCCATGTCTTGACACGTGCGCTTGAGCCGGCCGAGCTTCTGCTTCAAAGGCATAAAGTGGTAATTCTTTTCCAGAATGAAGACCGCTTGAACCGCCGTAATCTGCTCACACGAGTGGATGATAGTCAAAATCCACCGGATCCAATGATGAGCCGACTTGTTTTCCTGCTATACACAGTGATCCAAGTCCACAATCGTCATGGGCTGCTTGCATGTTCCTTGAAAGTTTTTGATGAACCTTGCATTTAACTCGGCCCAAGAATTGATGGTATTGGGTGGCAAACCCTTCAACCACATGCGAGCCGGCCCTTCTAGCATCATCAGAAAATACTTCACGCACACCGCGTCGTTGACGTCCAACATCTCCATGGCTAGCTCATAACTCTCAATCCAAGCCTCCAGGGGTAGATCAACAATGTAATTCGGGACCTTGCGGGGGCCTTTGAAATCCTTCGGCAGATGCTCGTTCCGCAGAGACGTCACCAAGCACGATACTCCCACGGCCCTGGTGGTTACTCCTGCTCCAACTGAGAGGGAAGGCGCAGGCTCTTGATGAGCCACCGTTGGCAGAGCCACCGCCTCATGGTGTGCCCTCGCCCGATCTACGAGCACCTGCGCATAAAAAGCCGCCTCGTTGTCTCGCGCCGGGCCCCGGTGTCGATCACTGCTAGATATCGCCGGCGACTCATAACGCCGGCTGAAGCTGCGGCTGGGGACAGGGGTTGAATGCATGTGACCCCGGCTGTAGGTATACTTCTCTTGTTGGGCCATCACCGTTCGTAGGTACCCAATAGCGTCCTGTACCTCTTCTGCAAAAAGCGCCTCGTCAGGAATAGGGATTGTTCCAAGCCGGGTTGTCGCCACAATGTTCTCTACCGGGTTTGAGTAGTGACCCACCAGTGTCGGAAAAGCCATCGGTGAGGTCTGGTTCCATCGGGGCGGGTTAAGCCGCTGTCGAGCCACCGGCCGACTTCTAGGTGCTTCCATTGTCCGACCCGTTCCCAGGGTGTAAAAAAGGTTTCGGGCCTCATATTTCTTTGGCAGGCGGGACTGATGCCTCATCCGCCGCACCGCGGCCGCTGACTGTTGTTATAGCTCAAGGCGAAAAGCATCCGTCTTAAGGCGCTCTGCCTCCGCGTCCATCTGAGCTTTTAACGCAACGATTTTCTGCTGGACTTCCACCATCTGGTCCTTCAGTCTTGTGATCTCCAGGTTCCAGGCGGCTTGATTGTCACGCGTGACTTCCATCGCCATTAGGGTTGTGAGCTCGTTCATCAGGTCCAGAAGAACCTGAGCCGGTTGCGGGTCAGCCCCCGTGTCTGTCGCCTCGGCGGCCGCACTTCTTGGGCCTGGCTCTGTTCCTGCCTTGAACACGGCCGCATGAGTCGACAACCCATGATCGTCCGGCTTAGACCGCTCCGACTCGAGGTAAATCTTGTCATAGCCCCCGAGCCCTCCATCATGAAGTTGTTAGATTGATTCCGCCTCTTCGCTCGAAGATCCATCCTCTCAACAGATGAGGGTCTCTTGCGACTTAGAAGCCTCAAGATCCATACCTTGAGTGAAGCCAAAGAAAGACATGCTTCCTGCCCGGGTCAGCACGGGCGGGTTGCATTTGTCGGACGGGTTGCGCACACCGAGCCGGCTCGACGATGTTGTTGTAGACGACCGGCCCGGGTGTAGATCCGTCGATTTTGCCAATGAAGATGTCAATTCCGCCGAAGGGAACCTGGAACCCGTACTCCACAGAGTCGGCGTTGGGACCCCAGCCGGTGTAGTCGATGTAGAGCCGACCCCGATGACTTTTGTTCATCCTTCCGGTAGCATATCCCTTGCTCCCCGGAAGAGAGCCCTTTGAGAACTCAACACCATCGAGCGCTAGCCCCATGGTGGGCGCCAACTATCGTGGTTTTATCACGGCAGATGTCCGAGGACATAGATTCGAGGCCATCGCTAAGGTGATGGACTCAAAGGGGTTGGTTGGGACAAAGGACACGAGTTTACCCAGGTCCGGCCCCTCAAGTAGAGGTAAAAGCCTACGTCCTGGTTGTGTTGTATTGATTGGAGTATCGATTACAAGGGAGCAGATTCGCTTGACCTAGCTCTCGATCAGTTGGTTTCTGTCTAGGTCGCCCCGGGTCTCGACCTTATAAAGGAGGTCAAGACCATGGGTTACACAAGTCTCATATCGACTCTTATTATGTGTCCTACTCTATCTCTATGTCGTTTTGCCTTCCTGAGAAAGCCGTCTCCGGGCGGCTTATCCGCTCGGGTCTTCATGCCTTCCTTGTCTAGGCCTCACCTTGGCCCATCTTGGTGAAACGCCATACGTCTAGGCTTATGTCTTGAGGCCCATCCTTGGACTGGCTTATGAGCCGCCAGGTACGACCCGACCCAACCTAGGCGGGTCTCACCATGGGGTTATATCCCCAACACTTCACAAAGTGTTGTTCTGAATAGAATAGGAAAATGAATATTGTTGAATTATTTTTGAACTAGGCAAGGTAGGTTTTTGACATATTTGACAAATATGTGATCCAAATAATTTATGAGAATATTTTGGGAATTTTGGGAATAACAGAAATATAGGTTGTTTCACAACCTAGGGCAAAAATTGACACATGGACATGACACATAGGAAAAACTGATGAGGTGGTGCCTAGTCATTGCAACCCACCACAATTTACAAGGTTATGACCATCTATATTGGTCGGGATCAGCTAGAAATAAGGCAGCAGACCAGTATTGTCTGCTTTACGACCAATTCATGTAAGGAAATTATGACCTTTCTGACAAAAATGGTCGTTATGGTTTATGTTTTGGAGCCCTCCAAACAGCTTACAACCAATTGGTCTCAAATGGTCATAGATTTACGGCCATTTTTTCTGGGGTCACTGAGAGAAGGTCACAACTTGACATATTTATTGTAGTCCTTCACCAATGACTTAAGTAGATATGGGTATATTTACTTGATGAAACCTAAGTCTAAAATGTTTGAAAAGTTCAAGCCATTTCAGAATGAAGTTGAGAATCATCGTAACAAGAAGAATAAATTCCTACGATCTGGTCGAGGAGGAGAATATCTGAGTTATGAGTTTGGCAATCAGTTAAGAAAATGTGGAATTGTTTCATAGTTGACGCCACCTGGAACACCACAGCGTAATGGTGTGTCCGAAAATCGTAATCCTTATTGGATATAGAGTGGTCTATGATGTCTCCTGCCGATTTGCCACTATCGTTTTGGGGTTATCCGTCAGAGACAGCTGCATTCACTTTAAATAGGGCACCATCCAAATCCGTTAAGACGCCGCTGTATGAATTGTGGTTTGGCAAGAAACCAAAGTTGTCATTTCTGAAAGTTAGGGGATGCGATGCTTATGTTAAAAAGCTTCAACCAGAAAAGCTGGAAACCAAAGGGGAGAAATGTGTCTTCATTGGATACCCAAAAGAGACGGTTGGGTATACCTTCTTTCTCAGATCCGAAGACAAAGTGGTTGTTGCTAAGAACGGGTTATTTCTCGAGAAAGAGTTTCTCTCAAAAGAATTGAGTGGGAGGAAGATAGAACTTGATGAGGTTGTTGAACCTGTGTTTCAACCGGAGAGTAGCACAGCGTAGAAAGATGTTTTTGTGGAGTCTACACCAGTTGAAGAGGATGCTAATGATGGTGATCATGAAGCTTCGGATCAATTTACTATCAAACCTTGTAGGTCGACAAGGGCACGTACTACTCCTGAGTGGTATAGTAAACCTGTCTTAGAGGTCATGTTGTTGGACAATGATGAACCTACGAGCTATGGAGGAGCGATGGTGGGCCCGGATACCGACAAATAGTTAGAGGCCATCAAATCCGAGATAGGATCCATGTATGAAAACAAAGTGTGGACTTTGGAAGTATTACCTGAAGGGCGAAAGGTCATTCATAATAAATGGATCTTTAAGAAGAAGATGGATGCGGACGGTAATGTCACTGCCTATAAAGCTCGACTTATGGCAAAGGGTTTTTCACAAAGTTCAAGGAATTGACTACGATGAGGCTTTCTCTCCCGTGGCGATGCTTAAGTCCGTCAGAATCATGTTAGCAATAGCTGTATTTTTCGATTATGAAATTTGGCAGATGGATGTCAAGACGGCATTCCTCGACGGTTTCCTTGAGGAAGAGTTGTATATGAGGCAACCAGAAGGTTTTGTCGATCTAGAGAATGCTGACAAAGTTTGCAAGCTCCAGCGATCCATTTATGTATGGGTGCAGGCATCTCAGAGTTGGAATAAGCGCTTTGATGAGGTGATCAAAGCGTGTGGGTTTATACAAGTTTATGGAGAATCTTGTATTTACAAGAAAGTGAGTGGGAGCTCTATAGTGTTTCTAATATTATATGTGGATAACATATTGCTGATTGGAAACAATATAGAATTTTTGGAAAGGGTGAAGGAATATTTCAACAAGAGTTTTTCAATGAAGAACCTAGGAGAAGCTGCTTTCATATTAGGCATCAAGATCTATAGAGATAGATCAGGACGGTTAAGAGGACTTTCATAGAGCACATACCTTGATAAAGTTTTGAAGATGTTCAAAATGGATCAGTCCAAGAAAGGGTTCTTGCCTGTCTTGCAAGGTGTGAAGTTGAGTAAGACTTAATGCCCAGTGATTGCAGAGGATAGAGAAAAGATGAGTGTCATCCCCTATGCTTCTGCCATAGTCTCTATCATGTATGCAATGTTGTGCACAAGACGAGATGCCAGCCTTGCCATAAGCATGGCCGAAAGGTTTCAAAGTAATCCAGGAGTGGATCACTGGATGGTGGTCAAGAATATCCTTAAATACCTGAAATGGACGAAGGAGATGTTTCTCGTTTGTGGAGCTGATCAAGAGCTCGTCGTAAAGGGTTGCGTCGATGCAAGATTTGACACTGATCCGGATGACTCTAAGTCTCAAACTGGATATGTATCTATTCTCAATGGGGAGCGGTAAGCTGGTGCAGTTCTAAGGAAAGCGTGGTAGTTGATTCTACATGTGAAGCGGAGTACATAGCTTCCTCGGAGGCGGCAATGGAATGTGTCTGGATGAAGCAGTTCATGACGGATCTTGGAGTTGTGCTCAGTGCACTGGACCCAATGACTCTGTTCTGTGAGAACACCGGTGCCATTGCTCTAGCCAAGGAACCAAGGTTTCACAAGAGGACCAGACACATAAAGCGACGCTTCAATTCCATCCATCAAGGAGGGAGACACAAATATTTGCAAAGTGCATACGGATCTGAATGTTGCAGATCCGCTGACTAAGTCTCTTCCACAAGCAAAACATGATCAACACCGGAACTGTATGGGTGTTAGATTCATTACAATGTAAATCACATAGTAATGTGAGCTAGATTATTGACTCTAGCGCAAGTGGGAGACTATTGGAAATATGCCCTAGAGGCAATATTAAAGAGGTTATTATTATATTTCCCGATTTATTATAATTGTTTATTATCCATGCTAGAATTGTATTGATTGGAAACTCAAATAGATGTGTGGGTACATAGACCCTAGTGAGCCTCTAAGAGACTAGCTCATTGATCAAACATGACTAAGGTTTCCAAGTCATAGACATGAGTTGTGATTTGATAATGGGATCACATCATTAGGAGAATGATGTGATGGACAAGACCCAAACTATGAATGTAGCATTTGATCGTGTCAAGTTTATTGCTATTGTTTTCTACATGTCAAGTATCTGTTCCTATGACCATGAGATCATGTAACTCGCTGACCTTGGAGGAGTACCTTATGTGTATCAAACGTCGCAACATAATTGAGTGACTATAAAGATGCTCTAAAGGTATCTTTGAGTGTGTTTGTTGAGTTGGCATGGATCAAGACTAGGATTTGTTACTCCGTGCGACGGAGAGGTATCTCAGGGCCCACTCGGTAATACAACATCAGACTGAGCTTGCAAGCAAAGTGACTAACGATTTAGCCATGGGATATTGTATTGTAGAACGAGTAAAGAGACTTGTCGGTAACGAGATTGAACTAGGTATGAACATACTGACGATCGAATCTTGGGCAAGTAACATACCGATGAACAAAGGGAACAACATACGGGATTAACTGAATCCTTGACATAGAGGTTCAACCGATAAAGATCGTCGTACAATATGTAGGAACTAATATGAGCACCCATGTCCCGCTATGGGTTATTGACCGTAGAGGTGTCTCGGTCATGTCTACATAGTTATCGAACCTGCAGGGTCTGCACACTTAACGTTCGGTGACGATTTGGTATTGTTGAGTTATTTATGTTGGTGACCGAAGGTTGTTCGGAGTCCCGGATGAGATCCCGGACGTCACGAGGAGCTCCGGAATGGTCCGGAGGTAAATATTAATATATAGAAAGTTCCGTGTTGGTCGACAGAAAAAGGTTGGGCATTACCAGTAACGTACCGAGGATGCCATAAGGGTTCCAAGGGTCCACTGGAAGGGGCCCACCCACCCCGAGTAGCCACATGGGCTGAAGAGATGACGAACCATCCCTTGGTGGGCTGGGGAGCCAGCCCCTAAAGGCCCATGCGCATGGGGGTAGGTGGGAGGTAGGCCAGAGGGGAGGGACTCCTCCCTTGGGCCTCCACCTCCCTTGTGGGAGGTGGACTCCCCCCGCACCCCGGTCGATCGGCCAGCCCTAGAGTTTCCCATAGGGCTGCCACCCCTTCTCCCTTTCCCCTATATATAGTGGAGGTTTTGTGGGCGGTAACACCTAAAAAAGGTCACGTGCTGCCCTCTCTTCCCCTAGACAGCTTTCTCCTCTAGATTGGTTCGGTAGAGCTCGGCGAAGCCCTACCGGATCAGGTCACCACAACCTCCACTGATGATCCACAAGTATAGGGGATCTATCGTAGTCCTTTCGATAAGTAAGAGTGTTGAACCCAACGAGGAGCAAAAGGAAATGATAAGCGGTTTTCAGCAAGGTATTCTCTGCAAGCACTGAAATTGTCGGTAACAGATAGTTGTGTGATAAGATAATTTGTAACGGGTAGCAAGTAGCAATAGTAACAAAGGTGCAGCAATATGGCCCAATCCCTTTTGTAGCAAGGTACAAGCCTGAAAGAACTCTTATATAAAGTAAAGTGCTCCCAAGGACACATGGGAATTATTGTCAAGCTAGTTTTCATCATGTTCATATGATTCGCGTTCGCTACTTAGATAGTTTGATATGTGGGTGGACCGGTGCTTGGGTGCTGTCCTTACTTGGAAAAACATCCCACTTATGATTAACCCCTCTCGCAAGCATCTGCAACTACAAAAGAAGAATTAAGAAAAAGTCAAACCATAGCATTAGACTAGTGGATCCAAATCAGCCCCTTATGACGCAACGCATAAACTAGGGTTTAAGCTTCTGTCACTCTAGCAACCCATCATCTACTTATTAATTCCCAATGCCTTCCTCTAGGCCCAAATAATGGTGAAGTGTCATGTAGTTGACATTCACATAACACCACTAGAGGAGAGACAACATATAACGCATCAAAATATCGAACGAATACCAAATTCACACGACTACTAGTAGCAAGACTTATCCCATGTCCTCAGGAACAAAAGTAACTACTCACAAAGCATAATTGTGTTCATGATCAGAGAGGATTTGAATAGCATTAAGGATCTGAACATATGATCTTCCACCATGTAAACCAACTAGCATCAACTACAATAGGTAATTAACACTACTAGCAACCTCACAAGTACCAATCGGAGTTGCAAGACGGAGATTGGGTACAAGAGATGAACTAGGGTTTGGAGATGGGATGGTGCTGATGAAGATGTTGATGGAGATGAGACCCCTCTGATGAGAGGAGTGTTGGTGATGACGATGGCGACGATTTCCCCCTCCGGGAGGGAAGTTTCCCCGGTAGGACGGCCCTACCGGAGCTCTAGATTGGTTCTGCTCAAGTTTCGCCTCGTGGCGGTGGCGTTTCCTCCCGAGAGGTGTAGATTGATTTTTTTTGGAACGAAAGCCACCATATAGGAGAAGATGGCGGCCAGAAGGGCCACAGGGGGCCCACGAGCCCCCCCAGGCACGGCTAGGGGGGTAGGCTTCGCCTGACAGGCTCGTGGCCTCCTGGTGGCTCTCCTCTGGTATTTCTTTCGACCGGTATTTTTTTTATATATTCCAAAATAATTTCTCGTAAATTTTCACAGCTTTTGGAGTTGTGCAGAATTGGTATCTCAAACTTGCTCCTTTTCCAGCCCAGAATTCCAGCTGCCGGCATTCTCCCTCTTCATGTAATACTTGTAGAATAAGAAAGAAAAGGCATAAGTATTGTACCATAATGTGTAAGAACAGCCCATAATGCAATAAATATCAATATAAAAGCATGATGCAAAATGGACGTATCAACTCCCCCAAGCTTAGACCTCGCTTGTCCTCAAGCGGAAGCCGAGATCAATAAATATGCCCACATGTTTAGAGATAGAGGTCTCGATAAAATAAAATACGGACATGCATGCATCATGATCATATTCGGAACAGTAATATCGTCATATAATCCCTTATGCCAAAGTGACAATTCATTCACAATGTAAAGCATGCATCAAGAATCTTATTGAGAATTAACAAGCAATAGTCTTTAGTCATTGAAACAATTGCAATTTATCATAACATCGGAAAGAGTCAAATAAGAGCTGGTAAGGAAAATCCACATACTCAATCATCTTTTAGCCTTCCACAATTGCTAAAACTCACTCGGTACTCATGAGATCAAAGTTTCAGTTGGACACAGAGAAAGATAGGGGCTTATGGTTTCGCCTCCCAACGATTTACCTTAAGGGTAATGTCAATAATAATAATTCATGATTACTTACTTCCAAGTTAATATATGAATATAGATCTTTCCCTAGCACATGACGCTTGCCAAGATAATGGCAAAATAAGGAATTGGTGTTGATCACCATGACTCTTTTAAAGATAAGAAGTAAAGGTACAAGATATGCCCTTCGCAGAGGGAAGCAGAGGTTGTCATGCGCTGTTGAGTTTTGGATGCGTGATCTCTTAGTGTGAAGGAACATCACTTTATATTGCCTCTTGTGATAAAGAACTTTATTATGCAGTCTGTCGCTTTTATGTCTTCCTCATCACAAGTTCGTACAAAGCTTATTTTCCACACACTAACAAATCATACATATTTAGGGAGCAATTTTTTATTGCTTGCACTGATGAAAACTTACTTGAAGGATCTTATTAAATCCATAGGTAGGTATGGTGGACTCTCATGGCAAAACTGGGTTAAGGGTTTTATGGATGCACAAGTAGTATCTCTACTTAGTGCAGAAGTTTTGGCTAATATGAGGTGGAAGCAAGCGTCACATGCTAAAGGATCCATAATCATATAATATTGTTCGGAACCAAGCAAACATAATTCATTATGCTGTCTTCCTTGTCCAACATCTACTTCTTAGCATGTAATAGTTTAATGAGTGTTCACAATCATAGATGGTGTCAAAGATGATATATTTATATGTGAACCTCTCTTTCTTTATTACTTCCTATTAATTGCAACAATGACCATGGTCTACGTTTGTCTACCCACAACAAGTTTCAGTCAACATTCTTTTTATATGTGAAGTTACCACTTCCCATAAGATCATCACATGATCTTTCATGATTTTGTTCCTTGATTATAATTTTCTTTAAATCATGGCAAGAAGCAAAGCCCTTAACTAAAAACACTCTTTATTATATAACTTACGAACTCGATTACATTGGGGGTAACACAAAGCAAAACTCAAGCCTAGATCATACTAAGAACTTTATTATTCTAGATAACGATATTACCAAAAGGATCTAACTAAGATAAAGGTAAAGGCAAAAGATGTGATAGTGATAAGATATCGGGGCAACTCCCCCAAGCTTGGCACAAGCCAAGGGGAGTGCCCATACCTGTGTGTTTAATTGTCTTGCTTCGGAGGTGATGGTGGTGGAGTTGTTGGAGTCCGGGGTTGATTCTCCGTATTCCAAGGCATAGGTTCTCCATCATGGAAAGATGATCGAGTCTCCGGGATCATCAAATCTGCAGCCAACCGCATTGCTTTAAATCTATACTCATACTCACAGTTCTGGTTTTGCAGGTCGTAGATCTGGGCTTGGAGATGATCGATTCTATCATAGAGCTTGAAGAGGTGTTCCCCGATGTCCTTGACATCGATCTTCTGTTTGTTTGTGAACTCTGTAATCATCGTTTGGTTGGCATTTATTCCACGTTCCACCATCCCTTGGCACTTGAAGACTTGCTGCTCCATTGCTTCGAGCCTCGTCTCCATGCTTCCGGTCTTCTTGGGCCCCTCAACGTCACGGATGTGCAGCACCCCCTCACGCATCTCAATGGTTTGAGGGTGTTGCAGTACCTCCGCGAGGTAGGGGTTGATGACCTTCTCAAGGAAATTGTCCTTCGAAACCCTTGGGGATGCCATAGCGATCTAAATTTGTTTGCAAAACAGCTCGAAACAAAAACAGAGGATATTTGCGTGATACGAGGGTCAGACCTTTCGGGATATTATATAATGAATTTTTACCGACCATAAGGAGTGTTCCACAAGAAAACGGAGTCTGGGAGGCACACGAGGTGCTCACAAGCCCCTAGGCGCGGCCAGGGGGTGGGCCCGTGCCTGGCAGGCTCGTGGCCTCCTCGTGCGCTTTCCGGACTACCTTAAATTTTTGTATTTTTCTAAATATTCCAAAAATGAAAAAAATTGCTATTGGAAAAGTTTTGAAGTCGGTTTGCTTACCGTATCACATACCACTTGGTTTTTGGAGTCTGTAACAGGCTGGTAAACATCCCTTATGTACTCCTTCGGGGTTATGGTGTTAATTATATTGCTTTCTACATTTATGGGAGTACCTGAGATATAATGCTTGATTCTTTGCCCATTCGCAACTCTCGGAAAAGTGCCTGCCGCGTTGTTGATTTTGATGGCGCCGGAATGATATACTTCTTCAACAATATAAGGACCTTCCCATTTAGAGAGTAGCTTACCTGCAAAAAATCTTAAGCAGGAATTGTATAGCAAGACATAATCACCTACATTGAACTCACGTTTTTGTATCCTTTTATCATGCCACCTCTTAACTTCCTATTTAAACAACTTGGCATTTTCATATGCCTGAGTTCTCCATTCATCAAGTGAGCTAATATCAAATAACCTCTTCTCACCACCAAGTTGAGCTCTTTGATTGCCCAATAAGCCTTATGCTCTAACTCAAGAGGTAAATGACATGCTTTACCGTAAACCATTTTATAAGGAGACATGCCCATGGGATTCTTATAAGAAGTTCTATAAGCCCACAGTGCATCATCAAGTTTCTTAGACCAATTCTTCCTATACCTATTAACAGTCTTTTGCAGAATTAATTTAATTTCTCTATTACTTAACTCTACCTGACCACTAGACTGAGGTTGATAAGGAGATGAAATTCTATGGTTGACATCATACTTAGAAAGCATTTTACGGAAAGCACCATGAATAAAATGTGAACCACCATCGGTCATTAAATATCTAGGGACTCCAAATCTAGGGAAAATAACTTCTTTAAGCATCTTAATAGAGGTATTATGATCAGCACTACTAGTTGGAATAGCTTCTACCCACTTAGTAACATAATCAATAGCAACTAAAATATGAGTATACCCATTGGACTTTGGAAAAGGTCCCATGTAGTCAAAACCTCAAACATCAAATGGTTCAATAACAAGTGAATAATTCATAGGCATTTCCTGACGTTTACTAATATTACCTATTCTTTGACATTCATCACAAGACAATACAAACTTACGAGCATCCTTAAAGAGAGTAGGCCAATAAAAACCGGATTGCAATACCTTGTGTGCAGTTCTATCTCCAGCATGGTGTCCTCCGTAAGCCTCGGAGTGGCACTTCTGTTGGATTTGTCCCTGTTCATGCTCAGGTACACAACGTCTAATGACACCATCTACTCCTTCTTTATACAGGTGAGGATCATCCCAAAAGTAATGTCTCAAATCATAAAAGAATTTTTTCTTTTGTTGGTACGTGAAACTAGGTGGTATATATTTAGCAACAGTGTAATTACCATAGTCAGCGTACCATGGTGTAATGCGTGAAGCATTGATGACATTCAATTGTTCATCAAGAAAGCTATCATTAATAGGTTGTGGGTCATCAAGAACATTCTCTAACCTAGACAAGTTATCTGCTACGGGGTTCTCAGCACCCTTCCTATCAACAATATGCAAGTCAAATTCTTGTAGCAAGAGAACCCATCTAATAAGTCTAGGTTTAGCATCTTTCTTTTCCATGAGATATTTAATAGCAGCATGATCAGTGTGAATAGTAACTTTAGAATCAACAATATAAGATCTGAACTTATCACATGCAAACACAACTGCTAAAAATTCTTTTTCAGTAGTAGCATAATTTCTTTGGGTACTGTCTAGAGTTTTACTAGCATAATAAATAACATTTAATTTCTTATCAACTCTTTGCCCTAGGACATCACCAACAGCATAATCACTAGCATCACACATAATTTCAAAAGGTAGGTTCCAATCAGGTGGTTGAACAATAGGTGCAGTTATCAAGGCCTTCTTGAGTATCTCAAAAGCTTCTTCACAATCATCATCAAAATTAAAAGGAAAATCTTTTTGCAAGAGATTAGTGAGAGGTCTAGAAATCTTAGAGAACTCTTTAATAAACCTTCTATAGAAACCAGCATGACCAAGGAAACTTCTTATACCTTTAATGTCTTTGGGGCATGCCATCTTCTCAATGGCATCAACTTTAGCCTTATCAACTTCAATACCTCTTTCAGAAATTTTATGTCCCAAGACAATGCCTTCATTAACCATAAAGTGGCACTTCTCCCAATTCAAGACAAGGTTAGTATCTTCACATCTCTGCAAACCTTGATCAAGGTTTCTCAAGCAATCATCAGAAGAAGATCCATAAACGGAGAAATCATCCATGAAAACATCAACAATCTTTTCACAAAAGTTAGAGAATATAGCCATCATACATCTTTGAAAGGTAGTAGGTTCATTACATAAACCAAAAGGCATTCGTCTATAAGCAAAAGTACCAAAAGGGCAAGTAAAAGTGGTTTTCTCCTGATTAGATTGTGAAACATGTATTTGGGAGAAACCAGAATAACCATCTAGAAAGCAAAAGTGTGTATGTTTAGACAATCTTTCTAGCATTTTATCAATGAAAGGTAGAGGGTAATGATCTTTCTTAGTAGCTTTATTTAATTTCCTAAAATCAATTACCATCCTATAGCCAGTAACAATTCTTTGTGGGATCAATTCATCTTTATCATTAGGAACAACGGTAATACCTCCCTTCTTAGGGACACAATGCACCGGACTTACCCAATCACTATAAGCCACAGGGTAAATAATACCTGCTTCTAGGAGCTTTAGTATTTCTTTTCTTACCACCTCTTTCATCTTTGGATTCAATCTTCGTTGAGGGTCGACAACTGGTTTGGAATTAGGATCGGTTTTAATTTTATGCTCGCATAGAGTGGGACTAATGCCCTTAAGATCATCAAGAGTATATCCAATGGCAGCACGGTGCTTGCTCGGAGTTTTCAATAATTTATTTTCTTCATGCTCTGAAAGGTTAGCACTGATAATAACAGGATATATCTTTTTTTCATCAAGATAAGCATATTTAAGAGTATTAGGTAATTGTTTAAGCTCAAACACATGATCACCCTTTGGTGGAGGTGGATCTCCAAGTAATTCAACAAGCAAATTATTCTTAAGGATAGGAGGTTGTTCGAAGATAACTCTATCTATCTCATTCCTCTCATCCATATGCATATCATTTTCATGTTCAAGCAAGTACTGCTCTAAAGGATCAGTAGGAGGTACAGCAATAGAAGTACTAGACAATTCCTTTTCATGAGGTTGTCTACTAAACTTAGAAAAATTAAATTCATGCGACACACCTCCGAAGCCAACAGTAACCGTTTGTTTCTCACAATTAATTTGAGCATTAACAGTATTGAGAAAAGGTCTACCAAATATGATGGGACAAAAGCTATCTTGCGTCGTAGCAAGAACGAGAAAATCAGTAGGATATTTAGTTTTACCACACAAGACTTCAACATCTCTAACAATTCCCACAGGGCAGATAGTATCTCTATTAGCAAGTTTAATAGTAACATCAATAAATTCCATCTGTACAGGTGCAATCTCATATTTAATTTCATTATATAAAGATTGAGGTATTGCACTAACACTAGCACCCACGTCACATAAACCATGATAACAATGATCTCCTACCTTAACGAAACAACAGGCATGCCAACCACAGGTTTATGCTTATCACTAGTATGAGGTTTAGCAATTCTAGCAGAAGCTTCACAGAATTGAATAACATGCCCTTCAACATTGTCGGTCAAGAGATCTTTAATAATAGAAATACTAGGTTCAACTTTAATTTGCTCAGGGGGTGTAGGTGTTATAATGTAACCCTTACGTATCACAGTTGAAGCTTTAGCATGATCCTTTATTCTAACAGGAAAAGGTGGTTTCTCAATGTAAGCAGTAGGAACAATAGAATCATTATAAGCAACAACTTTTTCTTCAACTGAAACAGGTTTAGCTACATTAACTTCTATGGTAGGATGATATTTAAACCACTTCTCATTAGGGACATTAACATGAGTAGGAAATGGTTCACATAAAGAAGCTGCTATCTCAGAGTCAAGTCCATATTTGGCGCTAAAATCATGAAAAGTATTGGTTTCTACAACGGATTTAACGCATTCAAACTTAAGATTCATACCTGACTCCTTGCCTTCATCAAACTCTCAATATTCAGAATTGCGTTTAATTCTTTCCAATAAATCCCATTTAAGTCAATATGTCTCTTCATAAAAGAACCGGTACAAGAAGTGTCAAGCATGGTGCGATTGCCATGAGAAAGGCGAGCATAGAAGTTCATAATAATAATCTCTCTGGGAAGCTTATGGTTGGGGCATGAATATAACATTGACTTAAGCCTCCCCCAAGCTTGAGAGATACTTTCTCTATCACAAGGCCAAAAATTATAGATATAATTCCGATCACGATGTACCAAATGCATAGGATAAAACTTTTGATGAAATTCCAATATTAATCGTTTGTAGTTCCATGATCCAGTATCATCACATGGCCTATACCATGTTAATGATTTATCCCTCAAAGATAAGGGAAAGACCTTCTTCTTGACCTCATCTTCGGGCAAACCTGCAAGCTTAAATAAACCACAAACCTCATCTACATAGACTAGATGCGAGTCGGGGTGTGATGTTCCATCTCCTGTAAAAGGATTAGCCAAAAGTTTCTCTAGCATACCCGAAGGAATTTCATAATAAATATTTTCAGTGAGTGCGGTAGGTTGAGGAGCAACTCTTTGTTCTTCCGATTGAGGTGAAGATACCCTGAACAAGCTCTTCAAAGGGTTAGTTTCCATAGTGACAAGTGACAATAAATTTCAGCACACAATATAAATGTTTCCTTACCAAAGGCGCTTCACTCCCTAGCAACGGCGCTAGAAAAGAGTCTTGATGACCCACAAGTATAGGGGATCTATCGTAGTCCTTTCGATAAGTAAGAGTGTCGAACCCAACGAGGAGCGAAAGGAAATGATAAGCGGTTTTCAGCAAGGTATTCTCTGCAAGCACTGAAATTGTCGGTAACAGATGGTTGTGTGATAAGATAATTTGTAACGGGTAGCAAGTAACAATAGTAACAAAGGCGCAGCAATATGTCCCAATCCCTTTTGTAGCAAGGGACAAGCCTGAATGAACTCTTATATAAAGTAAAGTGCTCTCGAGGACACATGGGTATTATTGTCAAGCTAGTTTTCATCATGTTCATATGATTCGCGTTCGCTACTTTGATAGTTTGATATGTGGGTGGACCGGTGCTTGGGTGCTGTACTTACTTGGACAAACATCCCATTTATTATTAACCCCACTCGCAAGCATCCGCAACTACGAAATAAGAGTTAAGAAAAAGTCTAACCATAGCATTAAACTAGTGGATCCAAATCAGCCCCTTACGACGCAACGCATAAACTAGGGTTTAAGCTTCTATCACTCTAGCAACCCATCATCTACTTATTACTTCCCAATGCCTTCCTCTAGGCCCAAATAATGGTGAAGTGTCATGTAGTCGACGTTCACATAACACCACTAGAGGAGAGACAACATACAACGCATCAAAATATTGAACGAATACCAAATTCACATGACTACCAGTAGCAAGACTTATCCCATATCCTCGGGAACAAAAGTAACTACTCACAAAACATAATTGTGTTCATGATCAGAGAGGATTTGAATAGCATTAAGGATCTGAACATATGATCTTCCACCAAGTAAACCAACTAGCATCAACTACAGTAGGTAATTAACACTACTAGCAACCTCACAAGTACCAATCGGAGTTGCAAGACGGAGATTGGGTACAAGAGATGAACTAGGGTTTGAAGATGAGATGGTGCTGATGAAGATGTTGATGGAAATGAGTCCCCTCCGATGAGAGGAATCTTGGTGATGATGATGGCGACGATTTCCCCCTTCGGGAGGGAAGTTTCCCCGGCAGGACGGCCTTGCCGGAGCTCTAGATTGGTTCTGCTCAAGTTCCGCCTCGTGGCGGCGGCGTTTCTTCCCGAGAGGTGTATATTGATTTTTTCTGGAACGAAAGCCACCATATAGGAGAAGATGGGGGCCATAGGGGCCACAGGTGGCCCACGAGCCCCCAGGCGCGGCCAGGGGGGTAGGCCGCGCCTGGTAGGCTCCTGGCCTCTTGGTGGCTCTCCTCTGTTATTTCTTTCGCCCAGTATTTTTTATATATTACAAAATAATTCCTCGTCAATTTTAACGGCTTTTGGAGTTGTGCAGAATTGGTATCTCAAACTTGGTCCTTTTCCAGCCTAGAATTCCAGCTGTCGGCATTCTCCCTCTTCATGTAAACTTTGTAGAATAAAACAGAAAAGGTATAAGTATTGTACCATAATGTGTAATAACATCCCATAATGCAATAAATATCAATATAAAAGCATGATGCAAAATGGACGTATCACCACCACGCCGTTGTGCTGCCAAAGAACTCATCTATCTCTCCGTCCTCGTTTGCTGGATCAAGGAGGCAAAGATCGTCATCGAGCTGTACATGTGCTGAACGCGGAGGTGTTGTCTGTTTGCCGCTAGATCGTGATTGGATCGCGGGACGGCTTTCGATCTTGAATCGCGGAGACATTCGACTACATCAACCACGTTTTTTAACACTTCCCGCTTAGCCATCTACAAGGGTATGTGGATCCGATCTCTCCTTTCGTAGATGCTCATCTCCTAGATTGATCATGGTAAAGTGTAAAAATTCTACCCCAAATTGATATCTTTACCTAATAAAGCACCATCGCGGCAATTTTACACAAAGCCCCTCGCCATTTTTTCAATAAACTCACATTCCATGAAGTAAGTTTGTTTAGGCAAAAAAAGCTTTTCGATCCACCGTAGTGTGTTGGCCCTTCCACAACGAAAAATAAACCATGGAGTTGGGCACAGAGCCAGCTGAGCTAGCTATCCTTTCTATGCAGATAAAGGTTTGCTTGCGCTTATAGTACCACCTCGCTGCTTTAAACAAAATTTCACCAATTTACATAGATCAGCAGGTAGACATCAACAAGCCTCATCGGGAAGTAAAGATAAATTTGGCAGAGAGACCCAATAAATAAGGAGGCACGCATCTGGCTGGGAGTGGGTAGGCGCTTGTCGGCTAGATGGAGAGCTCTTTGGGAATGCCCATGGCCGTACATGAGGAAGAAGATAGGGGCCGGTGCGCAGAAAAAAAAACGAACAGAGAGATCGAAGATGAGGAGACCGTCGCCGTTCTTCCAATTGCAGTACGCGAGCGGGGTTTAGTTGGATCACTAATGTTGGACCATGGACATATATCTACATCCGATTGTACTCTAGGTGTTTTCAATTCCGAAATATTTTATGGCAATCAGATTCTGACATTTTAGCTTGATGTTGAGAAAACGAGCAAATTTTGGGATCAATTTATCTAAATTGAGCTGTCAACAATCATCCTCTAAATTAGCTTATCTGAAATCAGTTTTTTTACCTTTTGAATGAGTAGAGGGAAGCAGGGTGCCTAAGCGTAGTGGAGCGCTGCCCACCGCCGCCTGCCACTCTGGTAGCGGCGTCCACCTCCCCTCGTCGCCGGTCACTCTGACGACGGCGCCCACAACCCCCTCCCTCGCTGTCGGTCGCCCTGACCCCGGTTTCCACCCCTGCTCCGCTTCCCCTCCCTCTCCTTGGGCAACCATGGTTTCTAGTCTTTGTTCCGTAGGCTCGTCGGCGCGCCTCGCCGGGGAACGCCCGGTAGTGTTGGGGCTGGGGATCTCCTCGAGTTCGGAGTCGTCGCGGAGTCGTGACCAGGCGAACCCTCCCCCCCCCCCCCCCCCCCCCCACGGTGCGGCGGTGCAGATGGCCGAGCGGGTGTCGGAGCCCCCGGGCGAACCCCCCTGCACAGGAGCGCCGTGCGGCATCGCCGGAGATGGCCGGGTTGTGCTACAAGTGCTTTGAGGAAGGGCACTTCAAGAAAGATTGCACAAACAGAGTGGTTTGCTTCAGATGTGGCATCGCTGGACATGAGTCCAAGGAGTGCAAGCGTCCTAGGAGCTCATCGCTGGAGGAGGACCTCAGGAGACAGGTGGCGGCCAAGGTCGCTAGGCAGGAGTTGGCGCCGTCTGCGCGCGTTGGAGGCTCAGGTCGCCGGACAGAGGTTCGGCCACCACCCCCTCCTCCTGTCACTGTCGCGGCTGCGCCCCCTGCATGGCCGCGTCACCACTCGTCTCGCCTGCATGCCCCGGCGTTGGAGGAGGTGGGACCAAACGAGCTCTGCGTCATCCAGCGAACGCCGGCCATCGGCGACCTGGAGCGGCATCTGCAGCTGGCCATGGTGGCCTACGTGGGTGGTGCCCGGCACGACATCTCGCCGACGTTCGTCGCGGAGGCCTTGGCGGCGAGTTTCGACATCGGCCCGGAGAAGATATCGGTTCATCAGTTTCGGCCTGAGGACTTCATGGTGGTGTTTGCGCGTCCGGAGGACAAGAACAGGGTGGACGGAGAGCCATCCCTCAAGCATGCTGGGGTGTGGCTGTTCTTTAGGCAATGAAACCGCCAGGCACGGGCGGTGTATGCGCGGTTTAGTTTCAAGGTGGCTCTGGTCCTGGAGGGCTTGCCGCCGCACGCCTGGGACAGAGAGGTGGCGGAGGATCTCCTCGGTTCATCTTGCCTGGTGGAGGAGGTGGCGCCGGAGACCTGCTCGCGCCGAGACTTGTCGGCCTTCAAGCTCACTCCTTGGACGCCGGACCCTGAGGCCATTCCCTTGCTCAGAAGGCTGGCCATTCCCGAGCCGGGATTAGTAGCGCCATTGACGGAGCCGTCGCTCCTCCAATACAAGGTCCCCATCCACCTGGATTCAGTGATGGAATTCAGCGTTCGCGATGAGCCGTTCTTCTTCGGCTCTCCTTCTGAAAGCGGCCTGAGTGGGATCCCGGACTCGGACAGTGCCTTCAGTGGCAATGGTGACGGCGGCGGCAATACGGCCCCGTGCGGAGGCACCGGCAGTTTGGGGTGCAAGACGTGCGCGGAGGCAACTCTGGTCGGCAGATAGCCCATGCTACGGTCGTCTGATAACCCACAAGTATAAGGGATCGCAACAGTTTTCGAGGGTAGAGTATTTAACCCAGATTTTTTGATTCGACACAAGGGGAGCCAAAGAATATCCTCGAGTATTAGCAGTTGAGTTGTCAATTCAACCACATCTGAAAGATTTAATATCTACAACAGAGTTTTAGTAGCAAAGTAATATGATAGTAACAGTAACAGTAGCAGTAGTGATTTGTGTAGCAAGTGTAACAGCAGTAGCGGTAAAGTAACGTAGCAAAGACCAGTATAGGAAAAGCTCGTAGGCATTGGATCGGTGATGGATAATTATGTTGGATAGCATTTATCATGTAACAGTTATAACATAAGGTGATATGTAACTAGCTCTAGTTCGTCAATGTAATGTATGCATGTATTCCGTATATAGTCATACGTGCTTATTGAAAAGAACTTGCATGACATCTTTTGTCCATCCATCCCGTGGCAGCGGGGTCCTAATGGAAACTAAGGGATATTAAGGTCTACTTTTAATAGAGAACCGAAACAAAGCATTAGCACATGGTGAATACATGGACTCCTCATACCATGGTCGTCTCCGGGAGTGGTTCCGGCTATTGTCACTCCGGGGTTGCCGGGTCATAACACATAGTAGGTGACTACAACTTGCAACATAGAATCAAGAACACACATATATTGATGAAAACATAATAGGTTCAGATCTGAAATCATGGCACTCGGGCCCTAGTGACAAGCATTAACATAGCAAAGTAGTAGCAACATCAATCTTAGAACATAATGGATACTAGGGATCAAACCCTATCAAAACTAACTCGATTACATGATAGATCTCATCCAAACCCTCACCGTCCAGCAAGCCTACAATGAGATTACTCACGAACGATGGAGAGCATCATGAAATTGGCGATGGAGGATGGTTGATGATGACGATGGCTTCGATTTCCCCTCTCCGGAGCCCAGAACGGACTCCAGATCTGCCCTTCCAAGGAAGAACAGGTGGTGGCGGCGGCTCCGTATCGTAAAACGCAATGATTTCTTCTCTCCTAATTTTTTCTGAACAAAAGTGAGTATATGGAGCTGGAGAGGAGGTCGGAGGGACCACGTGGGCCCCATGAGCCTGCCAGGCGCGGCCTAGGGGGGCGCCTCCTAGGCTCATGGCCCACTGGCACCTCCCCTCCGGTTGATTCTTTCTCCGGTATTTTTTTTATATTCCACAAAAATTCCTCGTAAGTTTTCAGGTCATTCCGACAACTTTTATTTCTGCACAAAAACAACACCATGGCAGTTCTACTGAAAACAACGTCAGTACGGGTTAGTTTCATTCAAATCATGCAAACTAGAGTCTAAAACAAGGGCAAAAGAGTTCGGAAAAGTAGATACGTTGGAGACGTATCAAATCCCCCAAGCTTAAAGCCTTGCTTGTCCTCAAGCAATTCAGTTGATAAACTGAAAGAGACAAAAGAAAAACTTTTATGAACTCTGTTTGATCTTGTTGTTGCAATTATGTCTAACTCATATTCAGATTTTCAGCAAGATCATAAGCTAACCGCATAAGCAATGACATTTACGTCTCATGGTATACTCATATCAATGGCACAACTAAATAGCGAGTAATAATAATAAGTTTCAAACGTGAACACTTCAATCAAAACACTCATGATACAATATGAATAGATGGTATCTCGCTAGCTCTTTCTGAGACCGCAAAACATAAATGCAGAGCACCTTCAAAGACCAAGGGCTCACTAGAAATTGTAATTCATGGTAAAGGAGATCCATTCATAATCATACTCAATATCAATTAATAGCAAAGCATGCAAATAACGGAGGTTCTCTCTAGCTGGTGCTTTTAATAAGAAGAGGATGACTCAACGGCAATGTAAATAGATAGGCCCTTCGCAGAGGGAAGCATTGATTTGCAGAGGTGCCAGAACTCAAGCCCTTTTTAAAAAACAGAGATGAATAATTTTGGGGGTGATATGCTTTCATTGTCAATGCGATGACCAAGAATTTTCAACATCTTCCATGCTACACATATTATAGGAGGTTCCGAAACAAAATAGTAATGTTTTGACTCCCCCAACCACCAATCAATCACACTCCACGGCTAGCCGAATCCTTGGGTGCCGTCCATACCAACAACAATCCTGGGGGCGTTTTGTTTGCAATTATATTTTTATTTGATTTGAACATGGAACTGGGCATTCCGATTACCGGCCATTTTCTCGTGAGTGATAGTGAATAAACACATATCGAGGATAACACGCCTAGCATGGAAGATACTGACCGCCCCTTGTCACCACATGAGCGGTTCAGGCACACAAAATAGATTATTATTTGAAGGTTTAGAGAGTGGCACATGCAAATTTACTTGGAACGGCAGGTAGATACCGCATATAGGTAGGTATGGTGGACTCATATGGAACAACTGTGGGTTTATGGAAGTGGATGCACAAGCAGTATTCCCGCTTAGTGCAAGTGAAGGCTAGAAAGAGACTGGGAAGCGACCAACTAATGAGTGACAACAATCATCAACATGCATTAAGATTAACCAACATTGAGTGCAAGCATGAGTAGGATATAAATCACCATGAACATGAATATCGTGAAGGCTATGTTGATTTTGTTTCAACTACATGCGTGAACATGTGCCAAGTCAAGCCACTTGAATCATTCAAAGGAGGATACCATCCTATCATACTACATCACAATCATTTTAAACTTCATTTTGGCATCCAAGACAAACCATTATAAGCTCCTAGCTAATTAAGCATGGCATAAGAAACTTATGATCTCTAAGTTATCACTGCAAACATGTTTCTCTCATAACAAGGCTGAATTAGGAACGCCGAGCTAGTCATATTTACAAAAACAAAATAGATCGAGTTCATACCAGCTTTTCCAGGATCAGTCACTTCATCATATATCGTCATTATTGCCTTTCACTTGCATGACCGAATGATGTGAATAATAATAAGAGTGTTCATGCATTGGACTAAGCTGGAATCTGCAAGCAAACTCAGAGGAGAAGACAAAGTAATATGGCTCTTTGAGGAATAAACAATAATGCATATGAGAGCCACTAATCATTTTAATCATGGTCTTCTACGACCCAAAGAGAAAGAAAACTATTTACACGGGAAAGCTCCCAACAATCAAAAGAAGAACGTGAAATCTTTTTGGGTTTTCATTTCTTGATTACTACTAAGCATGCAAGAATGTCAAGTTACAACTAATTTTTTTTGTTTTTCTCTTTTTTTAATTTTTTTGGGTTTTCTCAAGTTAATAAAACACACAAGAAGAATGCGAGAAAGAAAATAAAATAAACTAGCATGGGTGATATAATGAAAAAGTGTGAACACCAACTATCAAAGTGAATGTGTGAACAGGAATATAAAGTCGGTGAGAAACACGTACTCCCCCAAGCTTAGGCTTTTGGCCTAAGTTGGTCTACTCCCAAGGAGGAAAGTAACCGGCTCCGGGGTACTCTGGAAGATATCCAAAATCATAGTGTGGGTTGTACTGGGATGCGGCAGCTGCCGCCTGAATAGCTGCCTCATGGAGGCGAGCAGCCTTCACCTCCCTCGCATACTCCTCTACCTCTTCTTTAGTTATGTAATATCCCCGCTTACTCTGAAAATTAAAGAAGGTAGGAGCAGGAAGGGTAATATGAAAAACATGCTGTCAGTTAAATATTAACCGGTACATGAGGGACTCATTGCTCCTCTCAACGAACTGGAAGCGTATCATACCAGCACGATCAAGAAAAGCACTGTGAAGTGGGGGATCTCCTGTCTGGATGGGTATTTTAAAATAATTAGCTAGGCGAGTGGCATAGATCCCACCAAATAAATCTCCTTCATTAGCATTGTTATTTAGTCTCCTAGCAATTATTGCTCCCATGTTAAAACGTCTATCACCTATTGCTACACTCTTAAGTATACTGAGGTCAGGAGCACAGAGGTGGCTATGGTTGCGCTTACCATTAATGCACCTACCTATGAAGAGGGCAAAATAATGTAAGGCAAGAAAATGAATGCTCCCCATGGTAGCCTGCGTAATATCTCTAGTTTCTCCAACAGTTATACTCGACAAAAAGTCTCTAACATAGGATTTAGGAGGGTCATTGGGACTACCCAAATCAGGTATCTTGCATATTCTATTGAAATCCTCTAAGTCCATAGCATACGATTTATCATAAAGATCAAACAGTATGGATGTGTCACGGCCAACTAAAAATTTGAATCTACGAACAAACGAGACAGTGAGTATAGTATACTGTTCACATCTGTTGGAGACGAACTCTTCGAGCCCGGCGTTGCGAATAAGTGTATCAAACTCGTCCTTGAAACCTGCATCAATCATGAATTCGTCGGAAGGCCATTCACATGGTTGCACCAGTGCGTCCCTCGGCTGATAATGATTGGGCTCCCGAATCGCGAGACGGGGACCCCTCTTGCTTGAGGAACCACCATGATAGCTCTTCCTAAACATTTTCCTTTTTCTGAAATAATTCTAAAAAATTTAGTGACTCAAAATAAAAGTGAATAAAACTTAACAAAACTCATAGCAACTACTGCTATAAGTACCTAGAGGCCATATCTTGTATCAAAATTAATTGGGACCAAATAAAATGAACATGCAAAGCTCAAGAACAGGGTCACTAAGGCAGCAATAATATGCAATGAATAAAGCAATAGAACAAATACTAATTGGACCAATGGAGGAGTCTCATACCAAGGAACAATTTCCCCAAAATAGTTTGGTCAATGGGGCTTTGCACAAGGAGATCGAAAAATGCAGCAAAACGAGCAAGAACACGGGTTTGAGCTGTGGGATGATTTTTTCCGGAGGAAGAAGAAGGAGATGGGGGCTGGAATAAGTGGAGGGGGGCCACGTGGGCCCCATGAGCCTGCTAGACGTTGGCCAGAGGGGTGGCCGCACCTCCTGAGCTCGTGGCCCACTGGTGCATCCCCCTGACTAGTTATTTATTTCAAAAAAAATTAAATATTCCATAAAAATCATACTAAAATTTCAGGGCATTTGAAGAACTTTTATTTTCAGGTCATTTTTTATTGGACGGATAATGCAGAAAACAGGAAAATAATGCTATATTTATTATTTTTCTACTGAATAACAGAAAGTAAAAGTTGAGAACAGAAGGTTGTGACTTCTAGATTCATCCATCTCATGGTCATCAAAAGAAATCCATCAATGAGGTTGATCAAGTCTCCTTGACAAACTTTTTTCGAATCAAATGAAACTGGAGAATCTTCGAAAAATCACTAGGTTACCTCAATGGGGATATGCATATCCCCAACAATAAGTATATCATATCTCATCTTGACAGTAGGTAAAGGAATTTGAAAGCTTCCAACAATAATGGATGAAGATCTTTCAATAGGATTTATGCAATGAATCTGATATTGTTTCTTCGGAAAGTGCACTGTGTGCTCATTACCATTGACATGGAAAGTGGCATTGCCTTTGTTGCAATCAATAACAGCTCCTGCAGTGTTTAAAAAGGGTCTTCCAAGGATGATTGCCATGGCATCATCCTTGGGGATATCAAGGATAACAAAGTCTGTTAAGATAGTAACGTTTGCATCCACAACAGGCACATCCTCGCAAATGTCGATAGGTAAAGTAGTTGATTTGTCGGCCATTTGCAAAGAAATTTCAATAGGTGTCAACTTATCTAATTCAAGTCTACGATATAAAGAGAGAGGCATAACACTAACACCGGCTCCAAGATCACATAAATCAGTTCTAACATAATTTCCTTTAATGGAGCAAGGTATAGTGGGTACTCTGGGATCACCTAGTTTCTTAGGAGTCCCACCCTTAAAAGTGTAATTAGCAAGCATGGTGGAAATCTCAATAACAGGTATCTTTCTTTTATTTGTCACAATATCTTTCATGTATTTGGCATAAGGAGACATTTTAAGCATATCAGTCAAACGCATTTGCAATAAGATAGGTCTAATCATTTCAACAAAGCTCTCAAAATCCTCGTCACCCTTTTTCTTGGATTGTTCGGGAGGAAAGGGCATGGGTTTCTGAACGCATGGTTTTCTTTCTTTACCGTGCTTTTTAGCAATAAAATCACTCTTATCATATATTTTATTCTTAAGTTGTGGGTTATCAGCATCAATAGCAGGTTCAATTTCCACATCATTGTCATTACTAGGTTGAGCATCAATATGAACATCATTATCAATATTATCACTAGGCTCAGGTTCATCACCAGATTGTGTCTCAGCATCAGAGATAGATATATCATTTTGATTCTCAGGTGTAATAGAAACAGGTTTAATAGCATGCAAGTTCCTAACATCTTTCTTTTTATTCCTATTACCAGGATGACTAGGTGCATCAGTATTAATTCCTTGAGAATCTTGCTCAATTCTCTTAGGATGCCCCTCACGATAAAAAGGTTCCTGAGTTATTCTACCACCTCTAGTAACAACTTTAAGAGAATTATCATTCAATTCATTAAGCAAGTCGTTTTGAGCCTTAAGTACTTGCTCTACTTGAGTAGTGACCATAGAAGCATGTTTACTAATATGCTTAAGATCATTGACATTTCTATCCACACAGGCACTTATATGATTAATCATACGAGCATTTTGTTCTAGTTGTCTGCTAACATAATCATTAAAACTTTGTTGTTTGACAACAAAGTTATCAAATTCATCTAAACATAAGCTAGCAGGTTTATCATAAGGAATGTCACTCTCATTGAATCTACAGAGAGAATTTACCTCTATTACCTATGTCTTGTTATCAAGACCATGTATCTCTTCAATAGGTGGTAGATTCTTAACATCTTCATATTTAATACCTTTCTCTCGCATAGATTTCTTTGCTTCTTGGATATCTTCAGGACTGAGGAATAGAATACCTCTTTTCTTCAGAGTTGGCTTCGGAGGTGGTTCGGGAATAGTCCAAGCATTATCATTGCTCAAGATATTATTTAATAGAATTTCAGCTTGTTCCACAGTTCGTTCCCTGAAAACACAACCAGCACAACTATCTAGGTGGTCCCTAGAAGCATTGGTTAGTCCATTATAAAAGATATCAAGTATCTCTTTTTTCTTAAGAGGGTGATCAGGCAAAGCATTAAGTAACTAGATAAGCCTCCCCCAAGCTTGTGGGAGACTTTCTTCTTCAATTTGCACAAAGTTATATATATCCTGCAAGGCAGCTTGTTTCTTATGGGCAGGAAAATATTTCTCAGAGAAGTAGTATACCATATCCTGGGGACTACACACACAACCAGGAGCAAGAGAGGTAAACCAAGTTTTAGCATCACCCTTTAGTGAGAAAGGAAACAACTTAAGGATATAGTAATAGCGAATTTTTTCCTCATTAGTGAATAGGGTGGCAATATCATTCAGTTTAGCAAGATGTGCCACAATAGTTTCAGATTCATAACCATGAAAAGGATCAGATTCAACCAAAGTGATTAACTCAGGATCAACAGAGAACTCATAATATTTATCAGTAACAAAGATAGGTGAAGTACCAAACTTAGGGTCATATTTCATTCTAGCATTCAGAGATTTTTCTTTCCACTTGCGTAATAATTTCTCAAGATCATAGCTATCCTTACAAGCAAGAAAGTCTTCAGCTAACTCTCCTTCCATAACATAAACCGTAGGTATATTAGGAAATTCATATCTAGGAGGGCTAGGTCTAACAGGTGTAAGAACAGGTTCAATTTCAATAATTTCATCAGTTTCAGAAGTATCATTTGATTCAGTAGTAACTGTAGCAATTTGTGCATCCAGAAATTCACCAAGTGGCATCTCATTGTAAAGCAAAGCATCATCAAAATTATCATGTATAGCAGAAGTAGCATCATCAAGCACAGGCGACATATCAGAATTAATAGCAGGTGGTGGTGTCGCAAATTTACTCATAACAGAAGATGAATCAAGTGCAGAGCTAGATGGTCGTTCCTTACATGTCCTCGTAGTTGAGGGCAGAACTTTAGTTTTTGGATCTCGCAATTTCTTCATAGTGATCAACAGATATAAATCCCAAGTAACTCAGAGAATAGAGCTATGCTCCCCGGCAACGGCGCCAAAAAAGGTCTTGATAACCCACAAGTATAGGGGATCGCAACAGTTTTCGAGGGTAGAGTATTCAACCCAGATTTATTGATTCGACACAAGGGGAGCCAAAGAATATCCTCGAGTATTAGCAGTTGAGTTGTCAATTCAACCACACCTAAAAGATTTAATATCTGCAGCAGAGTTTTTAGTAGCAAAGTAATATGATAGTAACAGTAACAGTAGCAGCAGTAGCAGTAGTGATTTGTGTAGCAAGTGTAACAGCAGTAGCGATAAAGTAACGTAGCAAAGACCAGTATAGGAAAAGCTCGTAGGCATTGGATCGGTGATGGATAATTATGTTGGATAGCATTTATCGTGTAATAGTTATAACATAAGGTGATATGTAACTAGCTCCAGTTCGTCAATGTAATGTAGGCATGTATTCCGTATATAGTCATACGTGCTTATGGAAAAGAACTTCCATGACATCTTTTGTCCATCCCTCTCGTAGCAGCGGGGTCCTAATGTAAACTAAGGGATATTAAGGTCTCCTTTTAATAGAGAGCTGTTGGAAATATGCCCTAGAGGCAATAATAAATTAGTTATTATCATATTTCCTTGTTCATGATAATCGTTTATTATCCTTGCTATAATTGTATTGATCGGAGACTTAAATGCATGTGTGGATACATAGACAAAAACCATGTCCCTAGTATGCCTCTAATAGACTAGCTCGTTGATCAAAAGATGGTTAAGGTTTCCTAGCCATGGACATGAGATGTCATTTGATAATGGGATCACATCATTAGGACAATGATGTGATGGACAAGACCCAAATTACAAATGTAGCATATGATTGTGTCACTTTATTGCTACTATTTTCTGCATGTCAAGTATGTGTTCCTATGACCATGAGATCATGCAAATCACGGACATCGGAGGAGTGCCTTGTGTGTATCAAACGTCGCAACATAACTGGGTGACTATAAAGGTGCTCTACAGGTATCTCCGATGGTGTCTGTTGAGTTGACACGGATCAAGACTGGGATTTGTTACTCCGTGTGACGGAGAGGTATCTTAGGGCCCACTCGGTAATACAACATCACAATGAGCCTTGCAAGCAATGTAACTAAGTGTTGGTCATGGGATCTTGTATTACGGAACGAGTAAATAGACTTGCCGGTAACGAGGTTGAACTAGGTATGGAGATACCGACGATCGAATCTCGGGCAAGTAACATACCGAAGAACCAAGGGAACAACATACGGGATTAACTGAATCCTTGACATAGAGGTTCGACAGATAAAAATCTTAGTAGAATATGTAGGAACCAATGTGAATATCCAAGTCCCGCCATTGGTTATTGACCGTAGAGGTGTCTCGGTCATGTCCACATAGTTCTCGAACCCGCAGGGTCTGCACAGTTAAGGTTTGGTGACGTTTTGGTAGTATAGAGTTGTGTATGGTGGTGACCGGAGTTTGTTCGGAGTCCCGGATGAGATCCCGGACGTCATGAGGAGCTCCGGAATGGTCTGGAGGTAAAGATTCATATATAGGAAGTCCTGTTTTGGTCACCGGAAAAGTTCTGAGCTTATCAGTAGTCTACCGGGAGTGCCGGTAGTGTACCAGGAGACCTCCGGGAGGGGTATTTCGACCCAAGAGGATTCATGGGCTGTGAGAGAGTAAATACCAGCCCTTTGTGGGCTGGTGGAAGTCTCACACAAGGCCCATGTGGCTGGGAAGAAAAGCCCAAAAGGAAAAAGGTGGAAAAAGGCAAATTAGGGAAGGAGTCTAAATCCTACTAGGAGTGGAGGAGGTGGACTCGTCCCTAGCTGGTTCTTCCGAAGCCTCCAAGGCTTGGAGGCCAAGGCTGCCTCTCCTCCTCCCTCCCTCCTATATATACTAGTGGATTTCTAGGGTTTTGCACTTGATTTTCAGCCACGTGCAACCCTAGTCTCTAGTGCATAGTTTCTCCTCTGGATTGGATTTCTGCAGTGCTTAGGCCAAGCCCTGCCGGAATTGCTCCACCACCATCGCCGGATCGCCGTCACGCTGCCGGCAAACTCTTCTAAATCTCCACTCTCTCTTGCTGGATCAAGACGGTGGAGATCGTCATCAAGCTGTACGTGTGCTGAACGCGGAGGTGCCGTCCGTTCGGCGCTAGAACGGAAGGACCGTGATCGAGATTGCAAGACGGTTCGTGATGAGATCACGGAACGGATCGTGATGAGTTTGCGGAACAGATCGTGATCAAGATCTTGAGACAGATCATGATGAGATCGCGGGATGAATCGTGATGAGTTCACGGGACGGATCGTGATTGGATCGCGGGACGGATCGTGGTGAGATCGCGCACGCTCGGCGATTTGGATCGCGAAGATGTTCGACTACACCAACCACGTTTCTTAACGCTTCTCGCTTAGCGATCTACAAGGTTATGTAGATCCACTCTCCCTCTCGTAGATGCTCATCACCATGGATAGATCTGCGTGTGTGTACGAAATTTTTTGTTTCCCATGCGACGTTCCCCAACAGTGGTATCAGAGCTATGTCTATGTGTAGATGAGATCTCGAGTAGAACACAAAAGGTTTGTGGGCGTTGATGCTTAAATTGCTTCCTCCCTTGGTCGGATTTTGGTTCAGCGGTATTCTGAGATGAAGCAGCCCGGACCAACATTACTCGTACGCTTACGAGAGACTGGTTCCCTCAACCGCAACTTGTTGCATAGATGGCTAGCGGGTGACAGTTTCTCTCACTTTAGCTGGATCGGATTCGACAAAGGCGGTCCTTGAGAAGGTTGAAAAGAAACTAGTGTATCACCGTTGTGGTTTTTGCATAGATGAGAATTGTTCTTGCTAGATACCCGTAGCAGCCACGTAAAGCATGCAACAACAATTAGAGGACGTCTAACTTGTTTTTGCAGGGTATGTTGTGATATGATATGGCCAATTACATGATGTGATATATGTGATGTATGAGATGATCATGTGATGTATAGATTATCACGACTTGCATGTCGATGAATACGGCAACTGGTAGGAGCCATAGGGTTGTCTTTAATTATTGTATGACCTGCGTGTCAATCGTTAAGCGCTATGTAATGCTTTACTTTATCGCTAAATGGTAGCAATAGTAGTAGAAGCATGCAGGGCGTGACAACCCCGATGGTGACACATTGATGGAGATCATGGTGTCATGCCGGTGACGATGGAGATCATGCCGGTGCTTTCTAGATGGAGATCAAAAGCACAAGTTCATGGCCATATCATGTCACTTATGATTTGCATGTGATGTTAATCCTTTTTTATGCACCTTGTTTTGCTTAGGACGACGGTAGCATTATAAGGTGATCCCTCACATAATTTCAAGATAAATTGTGTCCTCCCCGAGTGTGCACTATTGCGGAAGTTGGTTGTGTTGAGACACCACGTGATGATCGTGTGTGATAGACTCTACGTTCACATACAACGGGTGCAAGCCAGTGTTGTACATGCATAACACTCGGGTTAAACTTGACGAGCCTAGCATGTACAGACATGGCCTCGGAACACAAGAGACCGAAAGATCGAACATGAGTCATATAGTAGATATGATCAACATGATGATGTTCACCATTGCAGCCACCTCAACTCACGTGATGATCGGACTTGAGTTGGTGAATTTGGATCATGTATCACTCGAATGATCGGAGGGATGTCAATTTGAGTGGGAGTTCTTAAGTAATATGATTAATTGAACTCATTATCATGAACATAGTCAGTAGTGCCTTTGCAAATTATGTTGTAGATTACTAGCTCGCGCTGTAGCTCCCTTGAATTTTTATATGTTCCTAGAGAAATAGAGTTCAAAGATGATGTTAGCAATATTGCGGACTAGGTCCGTGATTTGCGGATTGTCCTCATTGCTGCACAGAAGGCTTATGTCCTTAACTCACCGCTCGGTGCGCCACCCCCTCTAGCGTCGTCTGTAGATGTTGTGAACATCTGACAGGAACGTTCTGATGACTACTTAATAGTTTAGTGTGTCATGCATTGCGGCTTAGAATTGAGGCTCCAAAACGTTTTGAACGTCATGGAACATATGAGATGTTTCTAAGAGCTGAAATTAGGATCTCAGGCTCGTGCCCGTGTTGCGAGATATGAGATCTCCAACAAGATTCTTTGCCTGCAAGATGAAAGAGAATAGCTCAATCGTTGAGCATGTGCTCAGATTGTTTGGGTGCTACAATCGCTTGAATCAAGTGGGAGTTGATCTTCCAGATAATATAGTGATTGATATAGTTCTCCAAGTCACTATCACTAAAGCTACTAGAACTTAGTGACAAACTATGAAACGCGTGGGATAGAAATATTGATCCCTGAGCTGTTCACAATGTTTGACACCGCAAAGGTAGAAATCAAGAAGGAGCGTCAAGTGTTGATGGTTAATCAAACCACTAGTTTCGAGAAGGGAAAGAGCAAGGAGGGAAACTTCATGGATAGCAAGTAAGTTGCTGCTCCAGTGAAGCAACCCAAAGTTGAACTCAAACCCGAGACTAAGTGCTTCTATTATGAGGTGAGCGGTCGCTGAAGCGAAACAACCCTAGACACTTGGTAGATAAGAAGGCTCGCAACATCGACAGATGTATATTTGATATACGAGTTATTGATGTGTACCTTGCTAGTACTCCTAGTAGCACCTGGGTATTGGATACCGGTTCGGTTGCTAAATGTTAGTAACTCGAAACAAAAGCTACGGAATAAACGGAGAACTAGCTAAGGTTGAGGTGACGATGTGTGTTGGAAATGTTTCTAAGGTTGATGTGATCAAACATCGCACGCTCTCTCTACCTTCAGGATTAGTGACGAACCTAAATAAATGTTATTTGGTGTTTTGCGTTGAGCATGAACGTGATTAGATCATGTTTATTGCAATACGGTTATTCATTTAAGTTAGAGAATAATGGTTATTCTATCTACATGAAAACTACCTTCAATGGTCATGCACCCAATGAGAATGGTTTGTTGAAATCTTGATCGTAGTAATACACATGTTCATAACATTGATGTCAAAAGATACAAAGTTAATAATGATAGTACCACATACTTGTGGCACTGCCGCTAAATGTCATATTGGTATAAAGCACATGAAGAAACTCCATGCAGATGGATCTTTGGACTCATTCGATTTCGAATCGGTTGAGACATGCGACCCGTGCCTCTTGGGCAAGATGACTAAAGGACCCCGTTGGATGGAGCGGGCAAGTGATTCATTGGAAATGATACATATTGATGTATGCAATCCAGTGAGTCTTGTAGCGTGCAGTGGATATCGTTATTTTCTTACCTTCACTGATGATTTGAGTAGATATAGTGTATATTTACTTAATGAAACACAAGTCTGAATCGTTTGAAAGGTTCAAGCAAATTCAGAGTGAATTATAAGATCATCGTGACAAGAAGATAAAAATGACTGCGATATGATCATGGAGGTGAATATCTGAGTTACGAGTTTGGCATACAACTTAAGACAATGTGAAATTTGTTTCACAACTAAACGCCACCTGGAACACCATAAGTGTGATGGTGTGTCCGAACATCATAGTCATGCTCTATTGGATATGGTGCATGCTATGATGTCTCTTATCGTTTTACTACTATAATTTTGGGGTTATGCATTAGAGACAACTACATTTACTTTAAATAGGGCACCATCTAAATCCATTGAGATGACCGTTAGTGCATCTAGTGCCCCTTAGTGATTTTGGTGTGTTGAAGACTTATCGGTTAAGAGACTAATTTGTTCGTGAGTGTACACAGGCTCTATAAGTCGATGAGGAGTTTGATACAACTGGAGATTACCGACCCCTAAAAATGTATGTCTTCAACTGAAGACTTTGGTGAAGACTTTGTGAAGACTTTGGTGAAGACTTTTGCACTGAAGAAATCGGTGTGACCTTGAAGATATGAACGAGGACTATGAAGCATGAAGACTTGTTTTCGTAGTTTCATTTCCTTTCTTTGAGTCATAGGAAACACCGAACTGTTAAAGGGGGCCGAGGTAATACCGAGGAAAATTTCCAACTGATGCTCAACTCCATAATCCTCAACCTACACATTGTTTTAAGTGAAGCCTTTGGAAATCTCTTCCGGCTCAGACAAGTTCTTTAGTTACAGAGACGATGTTCTTCTGATCTCTGAGGAAATTGGTCTGACTGAGGAGTTAGGATTTCGCCAGTGCGAATTACCTACAAGTGAGGAACGTGATATGTCTGAGGACTTTCATTGTTCGAAAATCCGACCATTGTTGTGCTTAGCGCCAGCTGTCCCAATAGAGGAACAAAGGGAACGTTATACGGGATTAACTGAATCCTTGACATAGAGGTTCGACCGATAAAGATCTTCATAGAATATGTAGGAACCAATGTGGACGTCTAGGTCCCGCCATTGGTTATTGACCGTAGAGGTGTCTCGGTCATGTCTACATAGTTCTCGAACCCGCAGGGTCTGCACACTTAAGGTTCGGTGACGTTTCGGTAGTATAGAGTTATGTATGGTGGTGACCGAAGGTTGTTCGGAGTCCCGGATGAGATCCCGGACATCACGAGGAGCTCCGGAATGGTCCGGAGGTAAAGATTCATATATAGGAATTCCCAGTTTGGTCGCCAAAAAAGTTTCGGGCTCATCGGTAGTGTACCGGGAGTGCCGGTAGTGTACCGGGAGACCTCCGGGAGGGGTATTTCGACCCTAGGGGGACCATGGTCTGTGGTAGAGTATTAACCAGCCCTTAGTGGTCTAGTAAATCAGCCACAAAAGGCCCATGGCGCAGGAAGGAAAAAAGGCTAAGGAAAAAGGTGAAAATCAGCCAATAGGAGGCAATCCTACTCCAACTAGGATTGGAGGAGGAGTAGGACTCCACCCCACCTGTTTGGCCGAACCAAAGAGGCCTTGGATGCCTCTCCTCTCCTCTCCTCCTATATATACTAGTGGAATAGCTAGGGTTTTGGCAGAAATTACGGCCACGTGCTACCCGTTCCACCGGTGCTCCTCTAGATTGGTTTTTCGCAGTGCTTAGGCGAAGCCCTGTCAGAATTGCTCCACCACCACCATCACCGGAGCACCGTCACGCTGCCGGTGAACTCTCTCTCCTCTCCACCTTCTCTTTCTGCATCAAGACGGTGGAGATCGTCATCAAGCTGCACGTGTGCTGAACGCGGAGGTGCCGTCCGTTCGGTACTAGATCGGAAGGACCGTGAAGAAGGCCACGGGACGTTCGTGATCGGATCACGGGACGGATCGTGATGAGATCGCGGGATGGTTAGTTATTGGTTCGCGGGACGGTTCGTGATTAGATCGCGGGACGCTCGGCGATTTGAATCACGAAGAAGTTCGACTACACCAACAGTGTTTCTTAACGCTTCCCGCTTAGCGATCTACAAGGGTACGTAGATCCACTCTCCCTCTCGTAGATGCTCATGACCATGGATAGGTTTGCATGTGCGTAGGAAAAAAATTGTTTCCCATGCAACGTTCCCCAACAGTGGTATAAGAGCTAGGTTGATGGTTCGATGAGATCTCGAGTAGAACACAAAAGGTTTGTGGGCGTTAATGCTTAGATTGCTTCCTCCCTTGGTCGGATTTTGGTACAACGGGATTGTGAGATGTAGCGGCCCGGACCAACATTACTCGTATGCTTACGAGAGACCGGTTCCCTCGACGCAACTTGTTGTTTAGATGGCTTGCGGGTGACAGTTTCTCTCACTTTAGTTGGATCGGATCCGACAAAGGCGGTCCTTGAGAAGGTTGCAAAGCAATCTATGTATCACCGTTGTGGTTTATGCGTAGGTGAGAATTGTTCTTGCTAGATACCCGTAGCAGCCATGTAAAACATGCAACAACAATTAGAGGACGTCTAACTTGTTTTTGAAGGGTATGTTGTGATATGATATGGCCAATTACATGATGTGATATATGTGATGTATGAGATGATCATGTGATGTATAGATTATCACGACTTGCATGTCGATGAGCACGGCAACCGGCAGGAGCCATAGGGTTATCATTAATTATTGTATGACCTGCGTGTCAATCATTAAGCGCTATGTAATGCTTCGCTTTATCGCTACGGTAGCAATAGTAGTAGAAGCATGTTGGGCGCGACAACCCCGATGGCGACACGTTGATGGAGATCAAGATGATGGAGATCATGGTGTCTTGCCGGTGACGATGGAGATCATGCCGGTGTTTTTATGATGGAGATCAAAAGCACAAAATCATGGCCATATCATGTCACTTATGATTTGCATGTGATGTTAATCTTTTTATGCACCTTGTTTTTCTTAGAATGGCGGTAGCATTATAAGCTGATTCCTCACTTAATTTCAAGATAAATTCTGTTCTCCCCGAGTGTGCACTGTTGCGAAAGTTCGTCGTGTCGAGACACCACGTGATGATCGGGTGTGATAGACTCTACGTTCACATACAACGGGTGCGAGCCAGATTTGCACGTGTAGAACACTCGGGTTAAACTTGACGAGCCTAGCATGTACAAACATGGCCTCGGAACACAAGAGACCGAAAGGTGGAACATGAATCATATAGTAGATATGATCAACATAATGATGTTCACCATTGAAACCAACTTAACTCACGTGATGATCGGACTTGAGTTGGTGAATTTGGATCATGTGACACTCAGATGACCTGAGGGATGTCAATTTGAGTGGGAGCTTTAGTAATTTGATTAACTAAACTCATTATCTTGAACAATAGTCTAAGTAACCTTTGCATATTTATGTTGTAGATCAATGGCTCGCGCAGTAGCACCCCTGAATTTTAATGCGTTCCTGGAGAGAGCTAAGTTGAAATATGATGGAAGTAACTTTGTTGATTGGTCCCATAATCTGAGGATTATCCTCACGGCTTCCCAGAAACAATGTCCTTGATGCACCACTTCGTGACCAACCAGAAGACATGACCTCCGAAGACGTTAAGAACGCTTGGGAGGCTCGTGCTGGAGACTACTCAATAGTTCAGTGTGCAATATTGTATGGCTTAGAACCGGGACTTCAAAGACGTTTTGAACATCATGGAGCATATGAGATGTTCCAGGAGTTGAAGTTCATCTTTCAAAAGAATGCATGGATCGAGAGGTATGAGACTTCCGATAAGTTCTATGCTTGCAAGATGGAGGAGTGAACGGGTCTATCAGTGATGAAACACAAGTCTGAAACGTTTGAAAAGTTCAAGCAATTTCAAAGTGAAGTTGAGAATCATCGTAACAAGAAGATTTAATTTCTGCGATCTGATCGAGGAGGTGAATATCTGAGTTATGAGTTTGGCAGTCACTTAAGACAATGTGGAATTGTTTCATAGTTGACACCGCCTGGAACACCACAGTGTAATGGTGTGTCTGAATGCCGTACTCGGACCTTATTAGATATGGTGCGTTCTATGATGTCTCTTGCCGATTTGCCACTATCGTTTTGGGGTTATGCATTAGAGACAGCTGCATTCACTTTAAATAGGGCACCATCAAAATCCGTTGAGACGACGCCGTATGAACTGTGGTTTGGCAAAAGGCCAAAGTTGTCGTTTATTAAAGTTTGGGGATGTGATGCTTATGTCAAAAAGCTTCAGCCTCAAAAGCTGGAACCCAAAGCGGAGAAATACGTCTTCATAGGATACCCGAAAGAGACAGTCGGGTATACCTTCTATCTCAGATCCGAAGGCAAAGTGTTTGTCGCTAAGAACGGAACATTTCTTGAGAAAGAGTTTCTCTCGAAAGAATTGAGTGGGAGGAAAATAGAGCTTGATGAGGTTATTGAACCTTTACTTCAACTAGAGAGTAGCGCAGCGTAGAAAGATGTTTCTGTGGAACCTACGACGGTAGAAGAGGAAGTTAATGATGATGATCATGAAGCTTCGGATCAAGCTGCTATTGAACCTCGTAGGTCGACAAGGACGCGTACTACTCCCGAGTGGTACGGCAACCCTGTCTTGGAGGTCATGTTGTTAGACAACAATGAACCTACGAGCTATGGAGGAGCAGTGATGGGCCTGGATTCCGAGAAATGGTTAGAGGGCATGAAATCTGAGATGGGATCCATGTATGAAAACAAAGTGTGGACTTTGGAAGTACTACCTAAAGGGCGAAAGGCCATTCAAAACAAATGGATCTATAAGAAGAAGACGGACGCGGACGGTAATGTCACCGTCTATAAAGCTCGACTTGTGGCAAAGGGTTTTTCACAAGTTCAAGGAGTTGACTATGATGAGACTTTCTCACCCGTAGCGATGCTTAAGTCTGTCAGAATCATGTTGGCAATAGCTGCTTATTTCGACTATGAAATTTGGCAGATGGATGTCGAAACGGCGTTCCTCAACGGTTTCCTTGAGGAAGAGTTGTATATGATGCAACCCGAAGGTTTTGTCGATCCAGAGAATGCTGACAAAGTTTGCAAACTCCAGCGATCCATTTATGGACTAGTGCAAGCATCTCGGAGTTGGAATAAGCGCTTTGATGAAGTGATCAAAGCGTTTGGGTTTATACAAGTTTATGGAGAAGCTTGTATTTACAACAAAGTGAGTGCGAGCTCTGTAGCGTTTCTAGTATTATATGTGGATGACATATTACTAATTGGAAACAATATAGAAATGCTGGAAAGCGTGAAGGAATATTTGAATAAAAGTTTTTCAATGAAGGACCTAGGAGAAGCTACTTTCATATTAGGCATTAAGATCTATAGAGATAGATCGAGATGCTTGATAGCACTTTCACAAAGCACATACCTTGATAAAGTTTTGAAGAAGTTCAAAATGGATCAGTCCAAGAAGGGGTTCTTGCCTGTGTTACAAGGTGTGAAGTTGAGTAAGACTCAATGCCCGGTGACTGCAGAAGATAAAGAAAAGACGAGCGTCGTCCCCTATGCTTCAGCCATAGGATCTATCATGTATGCAATGCTGTGCACAAGACCAGATGTCAGGCTTGCCATAAGTATAGCCGGAAGGTTTCAAACTGATCCTGGAGTGGAGCACTGGCAAGCGGTCAAGAATATCCTTAAGTACCTTAACAGGACTAAGGACATGTTTCTCGCTTATAGAGGTGATGAAGAGCTCGTCGTAAAGGGTTACGTCGATGCAAGCTTTGACACTGATCCAGACAATTCTAAATCGCTAACTGGATACGTATTTATTCTTAACGGGGGAGCAGTAAGCTGGTGCAGTTCCAAGCAAAGCATGGTAGCTGATTCTACGTGCAAAGCGGAGTACATTGCAGCCTCGGAGGCGGCGAAGGAAGGTGTCTGGATGAAGCAGTTCATGACAGATCTTGGAGTAGTGCCTAGTGCACTGAATCCAATAAACCTGTTCTGTGACAACACTGGTGCCATTACTCTAGCCAAGGAACTAAGGTTTCACAAGAGGACCAGACACATAAAGCGACGCTTCAACTCCATCCGGTTCTACATCGAGGAGAAGGACATAAATATTAGCAAAGTGCACACGGATCTGAATGTGGCAGACCCGTTGGCTAAACCTCTTCCAAGGGCTAAACATGATCAACACCAGAACTGCATGGGTGTTCGATTCATTACCATGTAAATCACATAGTGATGTGAACTAGATTATTGACTCTAGTGCAAGTGGGAGACTGTTGGAAATATGCCCTAGAGGCAATAAATAAAGTGTTTATTATTATATTTCCTTGTTCATGATAATCGTTTATTATCCATGCTATAATTGTATTGAATGGAAACACATTGCATGTGTGGGTAAATAGACAAACAATGTGTCCCTAGTATGCCTCTAGTGAACTAGCTCGTTAATCAAAGATGGTCAAGGTTTCCTAGCCATTGGCCTCTGATGTCATTTGATAACGGTATCACATCATTAGGAGAATGATGTGATGGACAAGACCCGAACTACAAACGTAGCATATGATCGTGTCAGTTTATTGCTACTGTTTTCTGCATGTCAAGTATATGTTCGTATGACCATGAGATCATGCAACTCACGGATATCGGAGGAGTGCCTTGTGTGTATCAAACGTCGCAACGTAACTGGGTGACTATAAAGGTACTCTACAGGTATCTCCGATGGTGTCTGTTGAGTTGGCATGGATCGAGACTGGGATTTGTTACTCCGTGTGACGGAGAGGTATCTCGGGGCCCACTCGGTAATACAACATCACAATGAGCCTTGCAAGCAATGTGACTAATTGTTAGTTGCGGGATCTTGTATTACGGAAGGAGTAAAGAAACTTACCGGTAACGAGGTTGAACTAGGTATGGAGATACCGACGATCGAATCTCGGGCAAGTAACATACCGAAGAACAAAGGGAACGTTATACGGGATTAACTGAATCCTTGACATAGAGGTTCGACCGATAAAGATCTTCGTAGAATATGTAGGAACCAATGTGGACGTCCAGGTCCCGCCATTGGTTATTGACCGTAGAGGTGTCTCGGTCATGTCTACATAGTTCTCGAACCCGCAGGGTCTGCACACTTAAGGTTCGGTGACGATTCGGTAGTGTAGAGTTATGTATGGTGGTGATCGAAGGTTGTTCGGAGTTCCGGATAAGATCCCGGATGTCACGAGGAGCTCCGGAGGTAAAGCTTCATATATAGGAAGTCCCAGTTTGGTCTCCGGAAAAGTTTCGGGCTCATCGGTAGTGTACCGGGAGTGTCGGTAGTGTACCGGGGGACCTCCGGGAGGGGTATTTTGACCCCAGAGGGTCCATGGGCTGTGGGAGAGTAATAACTATCCCTTAGTGGGCTGGTGAAACAACCACAAAGAAGGCCCATGGCGCAGGACAAAAAAGGCTAAAGGAAAATGTGAAAAATCAGTCAATAGGGAGCAATCCTACTCCAACTAGGATTGGAGGTGGAATAGGATTCCACCCTCCACTTCGGCCGACTCCTAGAGGCCCTTGGCCTTGCGCCAAGGGCTGCCTCTCCTCTCCTCCTATATATACTAGTGGAATAGCTAGGGTTTTGGCAAAATTGTAGCCACGTGCTACCCGTTCCACCGGTGCTCCTCTAGATTAGTTTTCCGCAGTGCTTAGGCGAAGCCCTGCCGGAATTGCTCCACCACCACCATCACCGGAGCGCCGTCACGCTGCCGGTGATCTCTCTCTCCTCTCCACCTTCTCTTGCTGGATCAAGACGGTGGAGATTGTCATCAAGCTGCACGTGTGCTGAACGCGGAGGTGCCGTCCGTTCGGTACTAGATCAGAAGGATCGTGATCAAGGCAACGGGACGTTCGTGATCGGATCGCGGGACGGATCGTGACGAGATCGCGGGACAGCTCATGATTAGTTCGCGGGACGGTTCGTGATTAGATCGCGGGGCGCTCGGCGAGTTGAATCGTGAAGAAGTTTGACTACACCAACCGCGTTTCTTAACGCTTCCCGCTTAGCGATCTACAAGGGTATGTAGATCCACTCTCCCTCTCGTAGATGCTCATCACCATGGATAGGTTTGCGTGTGCGTAAGAAAATTTTTGTTTCCCTTGCGACGTTTCCCAACAGTTAGATGGGCCCAATGCCCACCCTGTATTTCAACAGTTTCAACAATAAAGGTCGTATAAGATCAGACCAATGCTTTATGTGTCATGGATTCTACGGTGGAGCCGTAGAATCCATAGGGAGGAGTAGGCGGGCGTACATTGTCCTGTTCTTCTGTAAAAGAAAAGTCACTCTACACAATATAATTGTTTAGACCAATACACAAGATATATTCGAATAATCCGAAAATCCAAGTCTGCTCCCAGGCTCAGCTGCTCCCGGTCAGAAAAATCATCAAAACAAATACTAGAAAAAATAAAAAAAACATTTTTTTGTGTGGTAGATATTTTGTTGCGTGAGGTCCGCTCCAAATTTCAATTTATTTGAACATCCGAGAAGCTCTTGGCAAAAAAGACAAATCAGGTCAGAACAGTGTGTGAACAGTAAACCTTTTTTACAGACCCCGATTTGTGTTTTACAGACCTCACGTAGGAAATTTTCTACCACACAAAAAACAATTGAAATTTTTTAAATTTTTCTAATATTCGTTTTGAATTTTTTTCGTCAACGCAGATGCTCGGGAGCCAAATTGCCGCTTCCCGAATAATCACCCTTTACCAATCGACATGTTAGTACAAGATGTTATACAACATTATAGCTGATGACAAGCTATTCGGTAAATTACAAATGAGTTATTCTAGTTTTGCATGGACTTGCCTTCTGCAACGCAAACCAACTGGGCATACATGGCGACGTGTAGAGGGCAGCATTGATTCGCTGCATGTTGGGACCGCGGTTGGAATCTCCTCCGGCATGACTACGGCTAGGCTGCACCTAACAACGAGGCCGTCGCCATGGACCTGCCTTGTGCAACGCAAACTAGTCAGCACTTATTCCCTGCACGCTGGGACGGCGGTCGGGATCTCCCCTGGCGTGATAACGGCGAGGTAGCACCGAACAACGAGGCGGTTGGCGTGCATGGGCGACTCGGCAATTGGCTCCAGCTTCAAGTAGAACTGACGGTCGTCATGGTCGAACGTGTGCCTCATCTTCTTGGACTCGAAGTTCACCACACCCTCGAGCTGAAAGCTGAATTCCGCTGTCGTTGCCGGCGTCTCGTCCGCCTTGCTCGCGCGGACGAGGTACAGGCAGGCAGGTGCATTTATACGGCGCTCGTCATCGGCGCCGGTCGGCTCGCGGTGCCACCCATCGTCGACGTACTAATTATCTCCACGCGCGCCGCTGTGTATATATATACGTAGGCCCGCCGGCGCGCGAGGGAATCTCAGATGGAGTCGGGAGTGGAGTTTTCGTTGTCTACGATACAAAGCCGTAAACGGAATCTGGCTCCTGTCGTGTCCTAGACCATGTTTGAAAGATCACGTTCTTGTGCACACCCGGCGTCATTTTAATTATTATTATTTTACTAAAATTATAACAGAGATGCTTTGTTCATAGAAAGAATCATGTAAAACAATTATGTTCAAGAATTCATTCAATTAACTAGTTAACTTATCGATTAATCCTTATTCATAGGTCCCGAGTATCTGATTAACTGATAATTCATCCGATTAATTGATTAAATGATCAATTAACTTGTCGATAGATTATTAATTCCCTACTCGTCAACCAACCGAGCAGCTACTAGTCAACGATTTCCTCAACAACGCAAAACAAGTCATAAAAACCTAAACTATTATAATGGTTCAAAGTCCCGGGACAAAATAGGCCGGCATCATTTTAGCCGGGACGACCATATTAAATTTTGTTATGCATGCTTTTGTCATACATTATTCGTGTAGGGGAGCGACTGGGACTATCCAATTGTAAGTTGGTTGGTCATGCAAAGATGATCTTAATACGTAGGTCGTCACTAGCAAGCGTGCCCGCTCGGTTTAATCTTCACGGCGTGCATACCATTCTTGGTTATCGTTCCCATCACAATTGTTTTCCTTTGATTTTGTTTTATTTCTATTTCAAATTTCTTAAGTACTCCCTCTGTAAAGTAATATAAGAGCGTTTAGATTATTGAAATAGTGTTCTAAACGCTTGTACATTAGTTTATGGAGGGAGTAGTTTTTTGACACAGTACAATAAAAGTTGTTCACATACCCGAGCATACACTGGTCCATGAGAACACAGGCACGCATACCCTATCCCTATGAGCACATTTGAGAGTCTATGCTGGCACATCATATTGAGATTGACGAGTCGTCACAGACGCATTCGCACTCGACGGGAACATCTCCTTCTATTGAGCGCACATCATCCGAAGCCCTGGAATAAATCCAGAAAAACGCAAGTGCGAGTGTCAAGTCTAAAACTTGAACTCTAGTGGGCTGGGTATACCAATGTCCTCTAACCATCCACCACAAGGATATATTGGATTCTGAAAATATTAATAATATTCAGAGAAACCATGAGTGAATATAATATGACTTCTTCAAAAACAAAAAAAGGTTGAATACTTTGGATATTCTTGGTATTGGTGTACAAAAATACTTTTTGGAATTATTTATGATCATAATTTTATTAGAACACATTTATAAAACCCAAAAGAAATTTAATAATACTTTTATGTGTATTTTATTTCGCATTTGGGTTGGAAATATGTCTGTTGTTCTTTATATTGGCAATAATAATTTCTTATTGTTTTTGGATTTTCTATTAATTTATTTAGCCAATTTATGTCCTGTTCGGTATAAGAATATCTGGCTAAAATTACCTGTTCTCCGGGCCGCTCATGTACAAACCCAGTGTAATTGTTTTCTATCCTTTGCCAGTGCGCTGGACAGTAACAGTGCGGCGCACAGCGCACGCAGCCTAATTGGGCCAAAGTACCTCAAGGCCAGCCAGCCATATTCGCCTCCTGATAATTTATGCATCCCGGTAAACGTTGTTAACTTGCAACAAAGGGGACCTCCTATGCACCGCACGTTGCGGGACGAAGGCAGGGCTTCGCATAGAGCAGTACTGTGACTGGGCCGGCCCATGCATGAGCTGCGAGCGTTGTAAAACAAACCATGGCTAAGGGCCTGTTTGGTTTGAAACTTAATTTGCCACGCCTAAGGTTAGGTGTCAACCATACCTGTGACGCGCCACAAAAACTGTGGCGGACAAAACCAGCGCCTCACCTTAGTCAATTTTTTTTACCGAAGAATCTCCTATGAGTTGTGGGGAGCCAAACCTTAGTATAAAAGCAAACACACGCCTAGAAAGCTATGGCTCGCCACACCTTTGACGTGACATACTACGACTGGCAACCAAACAACCTCTTAAAAAGACCACTTTTCACGTTCACTACGTGTGAAATCCGCGCTATCCGCCGGCTTACTCGCGCTCTGCCGAACCCACGGCTTTTGTTTTCACCCGTGTTGCTTTTGTTTGCACTGTAGCATCGGTCAGTTTTGGGCCTCAAGCGGCTGGTTTTTTGTGAGTACTGTCACCCTAGTCTAATCGATGGTTGTTTTACGTAGCTCTTACTTTGAAGGGGGTATCACGGAGCCACCGTTCCTAGATGTTGGACGCCTCCGCTTCCTAGAAAGATGGTAGACCTGACCAGTGTTGTTGGGCACGGTACTCTACCATGTCTTCTTGGACGAGTTTGGTTACCCACATTGAGCCCAACCAAATCCGCTAGATGCAACATCTTTTCGTGTTGGGCTGTTTGATTACATGCAAACACTGTTAAACCTACATAGCACACTTTTTAAAGCAGCGTTTTGCCTGCATCGTTGGAAACTGTCGAGTTGACCGTTTCCAACGAGTCAGGCCCGAGCTCAACGAGGAAGCCCATGTGGGTGGCTCACTGGGAACGCGTCAGCCGTTAACCGCCTCCTTAATAGTGAGCCTAGTCCTCTGCGTCGCCACCGTCCGCTTCATGGTGTCTCCACTGACACCGACGACACCATCACGCCAGGAAGCACCACATGGTGCATAAAAGGATTAACATCACATGCAAATCATAAGTGACATGATATGGCCATGAACTTGTGCTTTGGATCTCCATCTTGAAAGCACAGGCATGATCTCCATCGTCACCGGCATGACACCATGATCTCCATCAACGTGTCGCCATCGGGGTTGTCGCGCCCATCATGCTTCTACTACTATTGCTACCGTTTAGCGATAAAGTAAAGCATTACATGGCGCTTAATGATTGACACGCAGGTCATACAATAATTGAAGACAACCCTATGGCTCTTGCCGGTTGCCGTACTCATCGACATGCAAGTCGTGATATTCTATACAACACATGATCATCTCATACATCACATATATCACATCATGTAATTGGCCATATCACATCACAACATACCCTGCAAAAACAAGTTAGACGTCCTCTAATAGTTGTTGCATGTTTTACGTGGCTGCTACGGGTATGTAGCAAGAACAATTCTTACCTACACAAAAACCACAATAGTGATACATAAGTTGCTTTTCAACCTTCTCAAGGACCGCCTTTGTCGAATCCGATCCAACTAAAGTAGGAGAAATAGACACCCGCCAGCCATCTTTGTGCAACAAGGTTACACGTCAGTCGATGGAACTTGTCTCTCGTAAGCATACAAGTAAGGTTGGTCCGAGCCACTTCATCCCACAATACCGCTGAACCAAAACACGACCAAGGGAGGAAGCAATCTAAGCATCAACGCCCACAAACTCTTTGTGTTCTACTCGAGATCTCATCTACACATAGACCTAGCTCATGATGCCACTGATGGGGAACGTTGCATGGGAAACAAAAAATTTCCAACGCACACGCAAGATCTATCCATGGTAATGAGAATCTACGAGACGGAGAGTGGATCTACATAACCTTGTAGATCGCAAAGCCGGAAGCATTAAGAAACGCGGTTGGTGTAGTCGAACGTCTTCGCGATCCAAATCGCGAGCATCCCGCGATCTCATCACGATCCGTCCCGCGACCCAATCACGATCCGTCCTGCAAACCCATCACGATCCATCCTGCGATCTCATCATGATCCGTCTCGCGATCTTGATCACAGTCCTTCCGATCTAGCGCCGAACGGATGACACCTCCGCGGTCAACACACGTACAACTCGATGATGATCTCCGCCTTGTTGATCCAGCAAGAGGGGCGGAGAGGTAGATGAGTTCTCCGGCAGCGCGACGGCGTTGCGACGATGGTGGTGGTGCTATTCGAGCAGGGCTTCGCCTAAGCACCGCTGAAAACCGATCTAGAGGAGAAACTGCGATCTAGAGCAGAGGTAGCACGTGGCTATTAGGGTTAGGTTTTTCCTCTAAATCATCTAGTATATATAGGAGGGAGGGAGGGGAGGAGGCAGCCTCAAACCCTCAAGGTTTGGTCGAAATTGGAGGTGGAGGAGTCCTACTCCAATCCTATTAGGAGTAGGATTCCTCCTTTCCACTTGGAAACTCTTTCCACCTCTCCACCTTTGGATTTTTTCCTTCTCAAACCACTCCAGCCACATGGGCCCTTAGAGGAGGCTTCGGCCAGCCCACCAGGGGCTGGTTAACCTCCTCCCACAGCCCATGTGGCCTCTTGGGACGAAATACCTCTCCCGATGGTCCCCCGGTACACTACCGGCACTTTCGGTACACTACCGATGAGCCCGAAACTTTTTCAGTGACCAAAACAGGACCTCCTATATATCAATCTTTACCTCCGGACCATTCTGGAGCTCCTCGTGACATCCGGGATCTCATCCGGGACTCCGAACAACCTTAGGTCACCACCATACATAACTCTATACTACCGAAACATCACCGAACCTTAAGTGTGCAGAACCTGCGGGTTCGAGAACTAAGTACACATGACCGAGACACCTCTACGGTCAATAACCAATAGCAGGACCTAGATTCTCATATTGGTTCCTACATATTCTACGAAGATCTTTATCGGTCGAACCTTCATGTCAAGGATTCAGTTAATCCCGTATGATGTTCCCTTTGTTCTTCGGTATGTTACTTGCCCTAGATTCGATCGTCGGTATCTCCATACCTAGTTCAACCTCGTTACCGGCAAGTCTCTTTACTCGTTCTGTAATACAAGATCCCGTGAATAACACTTAGTCACATTGATTGCAAGGCTTATTGTGATGTTGTATTACCGAGTGGGCCCTGAGATACCTCTCCGTCACACGGAGTAACAAATCCCAATCTTGATGCATGCCAACTCAACAGACACCGTCGGAGAAACCTATAGAGCACCTTTATAGTGACCCAGTTACGTTGTGATGTCTGATACGCACAAGGCACTCCTCCGGTGTCAATGAGTTACATGACCTCATGGTCATAGGAACAGATACTTGACATGCAGAAAACAGTAGCAATAAACTGACACGATCATATGCTACGTTTGTAGTTTGGGTCTTGTCCATCACATCATTCTCCTAATGATGTGATCCCGTCACCAAATGACATCTCATGTCCATGACAAGGAAACCATAGCCATCTTTGATAAACGAGCTAGTCTATTAGAGGCATACTAGGGACATGGTGTTTTCTATGTATCCACACATGTATCTAAGTTTCCAATCCACACAATTATAGCATGGATAATAAACAATTATCATGAACAAGAAAATATGATAATAACTAATTTATTATTGCCTCCAGGGCATATTTCCAATAGGGAGTCCATCTCCGACCGTCCCAAGCACGACCACGATAGACCCACAGCGGCAGGTATCAACTCCATCTCTGTCTCCCTCCCCCTCTTCCTTGAAGTAGTAGCACAACATAAGGTAGTAGTAGGATGGTCAATACATGTCTACGGTAGCTTGTTCTATAATACTGTAACTTGTTCAAATGATAAGAGAGGTTCCCATACAACATCAGGTAGTAGTAGCACAACATCAGCATCATAGAGGTTCTGTAGCTTGTTGTGTAACTTGTGTCTCAGATTGTTCAAATGATAAGAGAGGTTCCCATTGTGGTTACAACTGACAATGGTGTGATCCTAGCTATAAAATATAAGGGACAGTCTGAACATTCGTCTAGAACTCTGAACTAGCTTGAACAATCAATCGAGGGAGAAATGCTAGTTTCTTTTGTATGGCATACATGTTGAATGTCGTTAGATGATGATCTAACCATTTTTCTCATCACAAAGTATGCATCGGCAATATAATTTGCAGCATTAGTTAGGTATTGTTGTAGTCTTTTTTAGACTTCTCTTGTATGAGTAAAATGCTATGAGTAAATTCAGTTTTCCTTACTTGCTTTAGGCATAAGAATAAGCTGATAATAACAGAATATTGATACTTTGCATGCTATGAGTAATGCTCTATTTTCTTTTGTCACCGTTCTTGTATGAATGAGTATCTCATTTTAACTAGCTGGAGAATGAAAGCATTGTACTAGCTGAATTTGTCTTATCATTCTAAAGAACTTGTTAGTTTTTTTGTTGGTTTATTCATAATATATTGGCCCCAGATTTTTTGATTCTTCTCTTCCGGTTCGTTTAACAGGACGACCGTGGAAGGCATGATGATAATTCATATTGTCATTCTGTTATTCCAGTGTAATGAAGGTCATGACCTAGTCGAGTATGGTCTACCATTGAGTCCTGCATATGTTTCATATGATTGGCGTAGGAGAGCAGTTTGCGCCGCTTGTCATTGCATATGTTTAACGATGATTCTACTTGTATATGTGTTATTACACTAGTAGAATTTGTACCTATGTGATATGATGACTGGAGCAGGATCCCAATGTACACTTGTAGAGTTTGTAACATTGATTGTCACCGTATATAGATTGATTATGGCTGATGTTACTTGAAGTATTTCTTATGTTTTATGTATGTGTTGATTTAAATATTGATTATTTATTTACTGTCAAATCGAAATCAGAAGAAAAAGGCATTGACAAAAGGGGCCCACTTACTAGAACTTGACCACTCGGACCGATCTAACTAGAGGACTTTTTTGAAAAAGGAAAAATAAAACTATCTAGACAAAAAGGCCACGGCCCAAAAATGAGAAGGCTTAATTGTTGGGCTTGGCCCATCTACCTGACCAAAATTAATAGAAAAAATATAAAAAGGCTGAATTGTTGGGCTCGACCCATGTAGAACAACGAATTGCACCGGGCTGATTCTTATCAACAACCTTCTTATTTGGTCGTAATTCTGTCACGTCAGCTTGCCACGGTGGATCTGGCGTGGCGGGGGCCATGATTTTTGGTCATAAACATCTACGACCTTTTCAGAAGAAAGGTTCTTAATTTTCATTAACGACGGTCAACTTTTGACCATCTGTTTTTGGTTACAAAAAAGTCGCAAATGAAAAATAATGACCTTTCAGTGACCAATATTGATGGTCGAAAGTTAGCATATTTCTTGTAGTGAACTGACAGTTTGGGGTAAAGCGAGGGTTGTGGGAGGAATGGAAAGAGGAGACAGGTGGCAATCGTGCGGGCGTGTGGGTGCGACTGCAGTTCTACCGCATGTCGGTTTGGCAGCCGCGAGCTCTGCGTGCGTGAAACAGGCGTGTGGGCGAACTGATAAACACCCACACACCAACCCTTTCCTATGTGGCACACAAAATCTGCCAAATCGTGTCAAATTCGAGCATACTCTACGAGTTGCAAAATGACCGCACGTGTGGGCGTTATCTTTTCCGTAGATTTAACAATATAATTTTTTATAACATGCATTAACATTTATGTAGGCAAATATGTGACTGAATTTCACCCAAAATATGCTTGAAGACTAATAAACCCATACAAAGGTAGTACAAAGCAAAGTATTCATGATTTGTTTTGTGCCAGTTACTGCAAAAATAAGGCGTAACTGCTTTTATATAGCTAGCTGCTTTTATACAGCAATGCAGCTGATGACAAGCTATTTGATAAATCACAAATGAATTTGCCCCCATGTACAGTTATTCTAGTTTTATTGCATGGACTTGCCTTCTGCAACGCATACCAGCTGGGCATGCATGGCGCCGAGTAGAGGGCAGCACTGATTCGCTGCATGTTGGGACGGGGGTTGGAATCTCCTCCGGCATGACTACGGCTAGGCTGCACCTAACAACGAGGCCGTCGCCATGCACGGGCGACGCGCCAACGAGGCCGTTGCCATGTACGGGCGACGCGCCAATTTGTTCCAGCTGAACAGTAGGCGTCATCATTGTCACGGTCGAACGTGTGTCTCATCTTTCGGGACTCGAAGTTGACGCCCCCCTGAAGCTCAAAGTTGAACTCGGCTGTCGTTGCCGGCGTCTCCTCCGCCTTGTTCGCGCGGACGAGGTACAGGCAGGTCAATTCATACGATCTGGGGCAGAATTTGAGGTACCATGTGCTCCCGCCCACGGCGAAGTGCGTGGAGTAGGCGCACTCCCCGTCCTTGAGCGCCCCCCTGAGCTCGGAGACGCTGCGGGTGGTTAGAAGGACAGTAGCATCACCAACCCATAATGATTTAAGTCTTGATGCTCGCATTGTTTCTGTACTTATTTCGGGATTTCCGCCGATGCGTATTCAGTGAGAGGAGACGTTTTCGTCGATGACGAGGCGTCTATGATGACTTCGTAAATCTAAAGATGATATGACAACTTAGTTTCACGGATGTGCTCATAGTGATAAGATCTGCATATGCGTGTTTATAGGGGTGAGTGTGTGTGCGTATATATATATAAGCACTTGCATATGTATCATGTTAAATAAAAACATGAAAGAAGCGCGTGGAAACCACTTCTCTTCTCAATCTCTAGGGCCAGTTCTTTTGCTAGCTTTTTCGGCTTATAGAATAAGTTGCCCCCTACCAGCTTATTCTGAAAGCCCAAATAAAAATATATTTTTAGAAGCCAACTAGTCAAATCTTAATTAGTAGGCTTCTAAAATAAATAAATTAGCTTGGCTTTTTAGAATAAGCTAGGCAGGAAGCAGCTTATTTCAGTTTATTCTAAAAGCCACCAAAAGAATTGACCAATAATATCATGTGAAAGATAATATCTTATAAGGAGGTCCAACTCCTCTTCCATTAACGGTATTGGACTAAACTTTCCACCACACCTATTGTCATATAACTCGCATGGGCCCTTAACATTAATTTTATTCTAAAATTGTTAGATGGGCCCAAGGCCCACCCTGTATTTCAACAATTTCAGCAATAAAGATCGTATAAGATCGGACCAATGCTTTATGTGTCATGGATTCTTGTTACCCTCAGGCAGGTCAATTCATACGATCTGGGATAGAATTTGAGATACCATGTGCTCCCGCCCACGGCGAAGTGCGTGGAGTAGGCGCACTTCCCGTCCTTGAGCGTCCCCTGAGCTCGGAGACGTTGCAGATGGTTAGAAGGACAGTACTATCACCAACCCATCATGACTTAAGTCATGTTGTTCGCATTGTTCCTGTATTTATTTCGGGATTTCCGGCGATGCGTATTCGGTGGAAGGGGACGTTTTCATCGACGACGAGGCGCCTATGATGACTTCGTAAATCTCAAGATAATATGCCAACTTAGTTTTTCGGATGTGCTCATAGTGATAAGATGCGCATATGCGTGTTTATAGGGGTGAGCGTGTGCGTATATATATAAGCACTTGCATATGTATCGTGTTAAATAAAAACATGAAAGAAGCGCGTAGGAACCACTTCTCTTCTCAAGCTCTAGGGCCAGTTCTTTTCCTAGCTTGTTCGGCTTATAGAATAAGTTGCCCCCTACCAGCTTATTCTGAAAGCCCAAATAAAAATATATTTTTAGAAGCCAACTAGTCAAGTCTTAATTAGTAGGCTTCTAAAATAAATAAATTAGCTTGGCTTTTTAGAATAAGCTAGGCAGGAAGCAGCTTATTTTAGTTTATTCTAAAAGCCATCAAAAGAATTGACCAATAATATCATGTGAAAGATAATATCTTATAAGGAGCTCCAACTCCTCTTCCATTAACGGTATTGGACTAAACTTTCCACCACACCTATTGTCATATAACTCGCATGGGCCCTTAACATTAATTTTATTCTAAAATTGTTAGATGGGCCCAAGGCCCACCCTGTATTTCAACAATTTCAGCAATAAAGATCGTATAAGATCGGACCAATGCTTTATGTGTCATGGATTCTTGTTACCCTCAGGCAGGTCAATTCATACGATCTGGGATAGAATTTGAGATACCATGTGCTCCCGCCCACGGCGAAGTGCGTGGAGTAGGCGCACTTCCCGTCCTTGAGCGTCCCCTGAGCTCGGAGACGTTGCGGATGGTTAGAAGGACAGTACTATCACCAACCCATCATGATTTAAGTCATGTTGTTCTCATTGTTCCTGTATTTATTTCGGGATTTCCGGCGATGCGTATTCGGTGGAAGGGGACGTTTTCGTCGACGACGAGGCGCCTATGATGACTTCGTAAATCTCAAGATAATATGCCAACTTAGTTTTTCGGATGTGCTCATAGTGATAAGATGCGCATATGCGTGTTTATAGGGGTGAGCGTGTGCGTATATATATAAGCACTTGCATATGTATCGTGTTAAATAAAAACATGAAAGAAGCGCGTAGGAACCACTTCTCTTCTCAAGCTCTAGGGTCAGTTCTTTTCCTAACTTGTTCGGCTTATAGAATAAGTTGCCCCCTACCAGCTTATTCTGAAAGCCCAAATAAAAATATATTTTTAGAAGCCAACTAGTCAAGTCTTAATTAGTAGGCTTCTAAAATAAATAAATTAGCTTGGCTTTTTAGAATAAGCTAGGCAGGAAGCAGCTTATTTCAGTTTATTCTAAAAGCCATCAAAAGAATTGACCAATAATATCATGTGAAAGATAATATCTTATAAGGAGGTCCAACTCCTCTTCCATTAACGGTATTGGACTAAACTTTCCACCACACCTATTGTCATATAACTCACATGGGCCGTTAACGTTAATTTTATTCTAAAATTGTTAGATGGGCCCGAGGCCCACCCTGTATTTCAACAATTTTACCAATAAAGGTCATATAAGATCGGACAAATGCTTTATGTGTCATGGATTCGTGTTACCCTCATGTTTTCTTTGCACCTCGTAGATACCAACATCTGTCACCTAGAGGTTACGGGTTCGCTGAACAATATGTATTACCTATTTAGGTATTCAGATCAAGTTACTTGAGTCCTAGACTTTCACAACACACATTCCACTCAGGCACTCACCATAGATAAACGAATTAATAATTAATCCAAAAAGCTTGTTTCATAAATAACGAAAAATAGAAATCTGACGAATCCTTTACATATCTTACGTTTGTGGAGGATTTCTCACGCATGAAAAGGAAAAACAAACAAACATAGAAATTAAATAAAAACAAATAATGTCGGTAATATTCCAAGCGAGTTTGCTGGCATTTAGCTACACTAGTTCTACATGGACCTGCCTTGTGCAACGCAAACTAGTCAGCACTTATTCCCTGCACGCTGGGACGGCGGTCGGGATCTCCCCTGGCGTGATAACGGCGAGGTAGCACCGAACAACGAGGCGGTCGGCGTGCATGGGCGACTCGGCAATTGGCTCCAGCTTGAAGTAGAACTTACGGTCGTCATGGTCGAACGTGTGCCTCATCTTCTTGGACTCGAAGTTCACCACACCCTCGAGCTGAAAGCTGAACTCCGCTGTCGTTGCCGGCGTCTCGTCCGCCTTGCTCGCGCGGACGAGGTACAGGCAGCAGGTGCATTTATACGATTTGGGGCAGAACTTGATGTACCATGTGCTCCCGCCCACGGCGAAGTGCGTGGAGTAGGCGTACTCCCTGTCATGGAGCACAGCCTTGAGCTTAGAGACGCTGTCGATGGTCAGCGTGTGGGACCCGGCCATGGCGACCTGCGGTGGCGGTGGCTCCAAGACGGCGTTGGATTTGAACAAGTTTCCGAGGAGGCGTGGCAGCTTTTTTTCCGGCTGCTGCTTCTTCCCCAGGGTGCACCTGAGGGTGAATTCGTCGTAGCGGGCACAGACGCACGACGAGGCCTCCAGCTCCCTCCTGCTCACAGATAGGCCGAAGCACAAGGGGGATTCCTGTATCGTTGCCGGCTTGCTCTCGCTGTGGAAGACGGTGTGCTTGCCCGTGGCGTCGAGGATTTCGATGCAGATGTATATGCCGACGGCCGAATCGAGCGTGTGCAGCCCGTAGTTGACGGCGACCAAGACGACCAAGCCCTCCGCTAGGCCTTCCTCGTCCAAATCCATGGGCTGCACTTGGACGTCCCAGTAAAGGTCGTCGAACAAGAGTTTGCCCGCAAGCAGCACGTCAGGCGACCGCACCAGCTTGGAGTACCTCCGGACCGTCACCACCCTCGTCAACGGCGCCGGTCGGCTCGCGGTGCCACCCATCGTCGATCGTACGCGCGTCAATTAAGCTTTGATCGAGCAGGCAATCGGGTATGTCCACGCACGCGCCTGTGTATATATATGCATACGTAGGCCGGCCTGGAGGGAATCCCAGATCGTGTCGGAAGTGGAGTCATCTCTGTCTTCCAACTATACAAAGCCGTAACCGGATTCTGGCTCCTATCGTGTCCTAGAGCAAGTTTGGATGATCAATTCCTTGTGCGCACCCCGGGCACGCACACATGGCCCGATGGGAAGATGTTACCCGGATGATCACCAGTACGCTTGGGGGAATTGCATTTTCTGGCAGAGCATGTATGTACCGGGCAAGCATCCGTCGTTCACCATTTTTTAGGGATACGTACGTGCATGTATATGAGTTTTATGTGCTAATGGAAGCAATATAAGAGAATACGTCTGGTGCATATAGTTCAAAATCAAACTGCTAGAGATAGATGACACACCACAAGGGACTGTTATTTTTTATAGAGGAAAGATGATTGTGCTACCGCTTAATTTAGAGACGATTACCCAATGTGTCGTCATCGGGGTTGTCGCGCCCAACATGCTTCTACTACTATTGCTACCGTAGCAATAAAGTGAAGCATTACATAGCGCTTAATGATTGACACGTAGGTCATACAATAATTAAACACAACCCTATGGCTCCCGCCGGTTGCCGTGCTTATCGACATGCAAGTCGTGATAATCTATACATCACATGATCATCTCATACATCACATATATCACATCATGTAATTGGCCATATCATATCACAACATACCCTGCAAAAACAAGTTAGATGTCCTCTAATTGTTGTTGCATGTTTTACGTGGCTGCTACGGGCATCTAGCAAGAACAATTCTCATCTACGCATAAATCACAACGGTGATACATAGATTGCTTTTCAACCTTCTCAAGGACCGCCTTTGTCGGATCCGATCCAACTAAAGTGACAGAAACTGTCACTCGCAAGCCATCTAAGCAACAAGTTGCGTCGAGGGAACCGGTCTCTCGTAAGCGTACGAGTAATGTTGGTCCGGACCGCTTCATCTCACAATCCCGCTGAACCAAAATCCGACCAAGGGAGGAAGCAATCTAAGCATCAACCCCCACAAACCTTTTGTGTTCTACTCGAGATCTCATCGAACCATCAACCTAGCTCTGATACCACTGTTGGGGAACGTTGCATGGGAAACAAAAAAATTCCTACGCACACGCAAACCTATCCATGGTGATGAGCATCTACGAGAGGGAGAGTGGATCTACGTACCCTTGTAGATCGCTAAGCGGGAAGCGTTAAGAAACGTGGTTGGTTTGGTCGAACGTCTTCGCGATTCAAATCGCCGAGCGTCCCGCGATCTAATCATGAACGGTCCCGCGATCTCGTCACGATCTGTCCCGCGATCCGATCATGAACGTCCCGTGGCCTTGATCACGATCCTTCCGATCTAGTACCGAACGGACGACACCTCCGCGTTCAGCACACGTGCAGCTTGATGATGATCTCCACCGTCTTGATCCAGAAAGAGGAGGTGGAGAGGAGAGAGAGTTCACCGGTAACGTGACGGCGCTCCGGTGATGGTGGTGGTGGAGCAATTCCGGCAGGGCTTCGCCTAAGCACTGCGGAATACTAATCTAGAGGAGCACCGATGGAACGGGTAGCACGTGGCCGTAATTCTGCCAAAACACTAGCTATTCCACCAGTATATATAGGAGGAGAGGAGAAGCAGACCTTGGAGCAAGGCCAAGGGCCTCTTTGGTTCGGTTGAAGGGAGGGGTGGAGTCCTACTCCACCTCCAATCCTAGTTGGAGTAGGATTGCTCCCTATTGGCTGATTTTCCACCTTTTTCCTTTATCCTTTTATCTCCTGCGCCATGGGCCTTATTGTGGCTGTTTCACCAGCCCACTAAGGGCTGGTTATTATTCTCCCACAGCCCATGGACCCTCTGGGGTCGAAATACCCCTCCTGGAGGTCTCCCGGTACACTGCCGGCACTCCCGGTACACTACCGATGAGCCCAAAACTTTTCCGGCGACCAAGCTGGGACTTCCTATATATGAATCTTTACCTCCGGACCATTATGGAACTCCTCATGATGTCCGGGATCTCATCCGGGACTCCAAACAACCTTCGGTCACCACCATACATAACTCTACACTACCGAAACATCACCGAACCTTAAGTGTGCAGACCCTGCGGGTTCGAGAACTATGTAGACATGATCGAGACACCTCTACGGTTAATAACCAATGGCGGGACCTTGATGTCCACATTGGTTCCTACATATTCTACGAAGATCTTTATCGGTTGAACCTCTATGTCAAGGATTCAGTTAATTCCGTATAACGTTCCCTTTGTTCTTCGGTATGTTACTTGCCCGAGATTCGATCGTCGGTATCTCCATGCCTAGTTAAATCTCATTACTGACAAGTCTCTTTACTCGTTCCGTAATACAAGATCCCGCAACTAACAATTAGTCACATTGATTGCAAGGCTCATTGTGATGTTGTATTACTGAGTGGGCCCCAAGATACCTCTACGTCACACGGAGTAACAAATCCCAGTCTCGATCCATGCCAACTCAACAGACACCATCGAAGATACCTGTAGAGTACCTTTATAGTCACACAGTTACGTTGCGACGTTTGATACACACAAGGCACTCCTCCGATATCCGTGAGTTGCATGATCTCATGGTCATAGGAACATTTACTTGACATGCAGAAAACAGTAGCAATAAACTGACACGATCATATGCTACGTTTGTAGTTTGGGTCTTGTCCATCACATCATTCTCCTAATGATGTGATCCCGTTATCAAATGACATCACATGTCTATGCCTAGGAAACCTTGAGCATCTTTGATTAGCGAGCTAGTTCACTAGAGGCATACTAGGGACACATTGTTTGTCTATTTACCCACACATGCAATGTGTTTCCATTCAATACAATTATAGCATGGAAATAAATGATTATCATGAACAAGGAAATATAGTAATAAACACTTTATCTATTGCCTCTAGGACATATTTCCAACATGAACTTGTGTGGAATTGTAATTGAGTATGTGGTGAGTGTAAGCCAATCTTGTATACTCATCTCTTTAGTATTGTATGTTGGAAGATACTATTCTTGCTAACAGCAAGATGCGCATCTATCCCTTGCGGGTCCCTCGTGCCTTAATATGGATAGGTGCGCATTTTGGGCATGACAAGTTGGTATCAGAGCCGACCCTCGTGGTTACACGGATGTTTGCCAACAGGTATGCGGTGATGTTGTTCATGAAGTTGGTGACCCGTCATGGCACACAGAATGACACATGTATCGGACTGGAAGCACAGAAGTTTGTGCCAAGGGGGAACGTTCCTATGACCCGACGAGGACATCGGTTCCTCCTAGTGGTGGTGTATATGATAGCCTAGATTATTCGGGATGATAGACTACTCATATCAATAAGGAATTCCTTCTTTTCCGGGAGCCCATTCGAACAGAACTCCTAGGACCGGGAAGTTGGTCCCGGGTGCGCGTGAGTGAGGACAAAGTGCGCAGAAAAGACTAGTATTGATCTGTGAGGCCAGTCTAGATCCCGCCAGGACTAAAGGTTACCGGCGGGTGTGTCCGGGGCGTTACAAGTTGGTATTCAGAGCCATACGACCATAGGAGCCTTTGCTTGTTCGAACTTGGCCGAGTCATGTCTAGTTAAAACTATTTTGAGTCTAGTTATATCGGAGAGTAGGATTCTTTTTTACTCCTCTTCTATGCTCTAGTGAGGTATCCGACTTAGGAATTTTGATTCTACTCCTCTTCTCGCTCAAAAAAAAATTTAGGATCACGCGGATATTTTGGAGTCTATATGATACCGATGTGACAGGGTTCTGTCTTGGTGCCTCCTGTTTGACTTGATTTCTTCGGGGGAGTCGAGCTCCAAGGAATGTTGGCACATCGTTATCATTCAGCTCCCTTGATATCTCAGGACGGAGAGTGTTCTAAATTACTTCAATACTTGTCGTGGTGAGATAAGGTCGGAGTCACCTAGTACTGGGGAGGCGTCCGGGGTACCACCATGGTTTAGCATTGTTGTGAGTTTGAGGATTCGAGATTAGACGAATTTGCGAGAGCCTCTGGTTATCTGTTTAAGGATGGATACAGTTGGGGTGTAGGACTGCTAGTTGTGTGAGATATTTCCTCCTTATATCCCCCACACCAGATTGCATAACCAGAAAGTTTTCGGAAGTTCATAGGTGGGAAATCATGTAGTCATCTAGGATCATCTTCTTCAGTCAAGCCTCCTGTCAAGCCTCTAGGGAATGCTATGGTGAAGCATAACACCAAGACCGCAAGAGTGAATATGGTGAAAGCAGCTGAAGTAGATCAGTCCAATAATGTGAATATGCGTAATCTCTCAGTTAATTCTATTCCTGCAAAAGTCTTATTTGATACCGGTGCTTCGCATTGTTTTATGTCATATCCTTTTGCAGCAAAACATGGTTTTTCCACGAAGTTTTTGCCAAATGCATTGCAAGATGTGTCTCCTAGGGAGCGTCTCAGTTCAAAGATGGTGGTTCGGGATGCGTCCATCAAGATGGGAAATTATTCTTTTCTAGCTTCTCCAATTGTTCTGGGTAATTCCGATATTGATCTCATTCTGGGCATGGACTTCCTGGCTATGAACAAGGCTTATGTTGATTGTCAAGCAAAAGAAGTCAAGATGACTCATCCTTCTGAAGATGTGATTATATTCATGGCTCGCGATGACACAATTCCTCTCTTTGCTCTTAATGAGAAGGGTGAAATCTCGGCGATTTCTCAAATTCCGGTGGTTTGTGAGTATGAAGATGTCTTTCCAGAAGAATTGCCATGAATGCCTCCGCACCGGCCAGTCGAGTTCGTGATTGATCTCGAGCCCGGAACTTAACCGGTGTGCAAGCGCCCATATCAACTTGACCCCGAAGAGCTGAAAGAGTTGAAGAAGCAGCTAGATGAGCAAGAACGTCTGGGTCTGATCAGACCAAGTTCTTCTTGATGGAGTTGTGGAGTTTTGTTTGTCAAGAAGAAGGATGGCACGGATTGTCTTTGTGTTGACTACCGGCCATTGAACAAGTAGACAATCAGAAACAAATACCCACTCCCTAACACCAATGAGATGTTTCAACAACTGAAAGGTGCCAAGGTTTTCTCGAAGCTTGATCTTCTCATGGGTTATCATCAGATTCACATTCGGGAAGAAGACATTCCCAAGACCGCTTTCAGGACGCGTTTTGGCCCTTATGAGTACACCGTCATGTCGTTTGGTCTTGCTAATGCTCCTCCAACCTTCTCAAGAATGATGGATTTCATTTTCTCTCCTTTCAAGCATGAGTTCGTCTTGGTCTATCTGGATGATATCCTTATGTTCTCGGAGACATAAGAAGAGCATGGAGAGCATCTCCGCCTTGTGCTTGACAAGTTAAGAGAACATCGGTTCTATGCCAAGTTTTCCAAGTGTGAGTTTTGGCTCAATGAAGTGGTGTACCTCGGGCGTGTCATCTCTGCCGAGTGAATTAAAGTACACCCTCAGAAAGTTGAGACAATCTTGAAGTGGGAACCTCCTCAGAATGTGAAGCAGCTTCGGAGTTTCTTCGGGCTTGCTAGTTATTGCAGAAGATTCGTGGAGAACTTCTCTAAAATTGCTAAGCCTGTGTCCAATCTCCTCCGGAAGAGTGTCAAGTATGTTTGGTCTCCTGAGTGTGATGTAGCGTTCAATACACTCAACCAGAGACTGAATTCAGCTCCTGTCCTTGTTCCTCCTGAGCAGCTCAAGCCTTTCCAAGTTTTTTTTGATGCTTCTCTCCAAGGTCTTGGTGGTGTTCTCATGCAAGACAAGAAGATTGTTGCTTATACCTTGCGCCAGTTGAAGCCTGCCGAGAAGAACTACCCCACTCATGATCTTGAGTTGGCGGCAGTTGTGCATGCTCTAATGACTTGGAGGCATTTGTTCTTGGGTAGACTAGTTGTGGTGTACACCGATCACAAGAGCTTGAAGTTCATTTTCACTCAACCCAATCTCAATCTTCGGCAGTCTCGTTGTGTGGAAATGCTTGAGGACTTCAATCCAAGCATTGAGTATACTCCGGGGAAAGCAAATGTCATTGCAGACGCGCTCAGCCGTAAGGCATACTGCAACAGTCTCATTCTGGAGCCTCTTCAACCCGAGCTTTGTGAAGCCTTCCGCAAGCTCAGCCTGCAGATGATTCCGCAAGGATTTCTTGCCAATCTTCAAGTTTCTCCGACTCTGGAAGATCAGGTTCTCCATGCGCAGCTTTTGGACGCTATGGTGAAGAAAGTGAATAAAGGTGTGGCCAAGAGCATTCCGAAGTATAAGTGCTTTCGTGTTGGTGACAAAGATACCTTGTTCTTTGAGGACCATCTTGTGGTTCCAAAAGGTGTTATCAGAAAGGTTATCATGGACGAAGCACATGATTCTCTCCTATCCATTCATCCAAGCAGTTCAAAGATGTATCAGGATCTCAAGCAAACCTTCTGGTGGACTCGCATGAAATGTGAAATTGCTCAGTTCATGAACGAGTGTGATGTTTGTCACAAAGTGAAGGCGGAGCATCAACGTCCAACAGGTCTTCTTCAGCCTTTGCCTATCCCAGAGTGGAAATTCGATCATGTGGAGATGGATTTGGTCACTGGGTTTCCCAAGTCCAAGAGAGGCAATGATGCCATCTTTGTGGTTATCGACAAGCTGTCAAAAGTTGCTCATTTCCTGCCAGTCAGAGAATCTATCTCGGCAGCTCAGCTTGCAGAGTTGTATACGTCAAGGATAGTGTCTTGGCATGGTATTCCTCAGCTCATCTCGTCTGACCATGGAAGCCTCTTTACTTCCAAGTTTTGGGAGTCCTTCTAGACTGTTATGGGTACCAAGATCTGTTTCAGCACTGCGTTCCATCCACAGACAAGTGGTCAAGTTGAGAGAGTCAATCAGATCCTTGAAGATATGCTTAGAGCCTGTGTGATTTCGTTCGGCATGAAGTGGGAAGAATGTCTTCCTTATGCTGAATTCTCATACAACAATAGCTTTCAAGCTAGTTCAGGCAAGGCCCCTTTCGAGATTCTCTACGGCAGAAAGTGTCGTACCCTGCATAACTGGTCTGAAACCGGTGAGCGTCAGATATTGGGTAATGACATGATCACTGAAGGAGAAGAAATGTGCCATGTCATTCATGAGAACCTCAAAGCAGCTCAGTCTCGACAGAAGAGTTATTACGATAACAAACATTGGGATGTTTCTTTCAAAGTGGATGATCTAGTCATCTCAGAGTCTCTCCCATGAAGGGCACTCAGCGGTTTGGAATTAAAGGGAAGCTAGCTCCTCGTTTTGTTGGTCCTTTCAAAGTTGTTGGCAAGAGAGGTGGTCATATCAACTAGAGGTTCCTCCAAATTTCGCGAATGTGCACGATGTCTTCCATGTTTCTCAGCTCCGGAAATGCTTCAAGACTCCTGAGCGAACCATTGACCTCCAAGCATCGATCTCCAAGAAGATCTCTCTTATCGTGAGCTATTCTGGAAGAAACTGAGCGTAAGACTCGCAACAAGTCTATCAAGTTCCTCAAGGTGAAGTGGTCTCATCATTCCGACAAAGAAGCTACTTGGGAACGCGAGGACCTTCTCCGTTCCGAATTTCCGGATTTCTTTCGTTCCTAGTTCTCGGGTCGAGATCCTCTTGTAGTGTGGGAGAGTTGTGACAGCCCAAGTGTTGTCCCTACCTTTTATGGCATGTAACCCATTGTATGAACCTTGTGTCATGAGCTTTGATATGAATTGCTACTTGTCATCCATGTGTTGTTTTGCATTCATGCATCATATCATCCATCATAGCATTCATCATGCATGCTTGCTTTCATGTGTCTTTGGATGTTGTGACTGGTTGTGGTGTGGTTTTGTGTTGTGTTGGTGTTTGAGTGTGGTTGCAGTCATGTGTGCAACCTCTTCTTCTTCCCCTCTCTATTCCCAATCAACATCCCCTTCCAACACCTCCTTCTCTTCATATTATTTTATTAGCAGAATTAAGTTGCTTCTTAAATTATTTAAAAATGTTCAAGAGGTTGCCCTAATTATCTTATTAATTTAGAGTGTGATTCTTTTGATGTTTGGGGTTTATTTGCTTTTGTGTTTTAAATAGACATGAGCTGTTATTTTTTAAAAGAATTAAATTACTTGTCCAATAATTCAACTTAATATTTTTTAAATAGTGCATTTAATTCTATTCACAAAAGTATTTTTTGTTCTCCGAAAAACTCATTTATTTTTCTTTGAGGTTTTTATCTAGTGTTGATTTGTTTTAAAAAGAATAAAGTCTGCCCTGTTTATTGCTTGTGTGAGAGAGAGCCGAGTGGGCTTTGTACCCTCACGGTCCAGCCCGCTCGTGGGAGGAACGGCAACCTTCCCCGTCCAACTCCGTCAGGTTTAGAGTGTGGTTCGAGCGAGGGAGCGGTCGCCGTCGCCATGAGCAGGAACGGATGTCGAGGCCGGCCCCCCCATTTATAAGTGCGAGAAGCCCTAGGGTTCCTTTCTCCCTCCTTGCTGCCACCGCTCCCCTTCTCGCTTCTTCTTCCTCCTCTCTCCTTCCCTTTCAGGTAAGTCTCTGTAGATAGGTTCAGAGAGTGCTCTGAGTCGCTGGTGGTTCTTCGGCTCGTCATCGTCGCCTCCGGTGTCCGTCTCGTCGCCGTCGGAGATGACAAGCGGTGCCCTGGTGCTTCCCGCGGCTTATTCCCGGTGCTAGAAGGGGCCGAGGATCCCAGCATCGCCGACGCCGCATCATCGCCATCGTCTCCTCCCCTGCTTCGAGTCGCCGTCACCGTCGCCTCATCCCTGCTCCGAGCGCAGCCTTGTCGTCCCCTCTATGAGCATCCGCGCCTCCTCTTCCTTCCTGCCTCGCGTAGTTGTCATCGCGCTCGTGTTCGCTGCCGTCCCGCCACTCTGCTCGTGCGTCGCCATGGCCGGGCAATCTTGGAGCTTGGGCCTTCGCTTCCCCTCGCAGACCCCTTCCAAGGGCGGGAATGGTACCCCCGTAGGAGCTGCAGTAGTCGCCAGTGCTGCGCGCCTCTGTTGAGGTCAGTCATCGCCGGGAATCGCCGTCGCCCTGCCGCTGCCGCTGTTGCTCTGCATATATGTGTGTGCAGGATTCAGTTTTGTCAGATCCGTAGTCATGTGTGTGCTTAATATATGGAGAGACCCCCTCTGTTAACTAGCGCGTGCATAGGAGGGTGGTCGAGCCAAGGGGAAACTGACCACCAGGTCAGGGGTTCGAACCCGAACCCCCCCTTTGTTTTTTTCTCTTTTGTCTTAATTTGTTTTTCTGCTTTATTGTTGTATAGATGATGTGTGGGCATAGTTCTGCATTTTAGTTGCATTCTTTTCGGTTGTATTTATTTTAGGAGTGTACGTGTGTGTCTTCATAATGTATGTGCTTGTGATGAGCACATGTGCATGTGCTTGTGTAGTGTGTAGTGGTAATGATAGTGTGTGTGTATGCTATACATACACACACATATGTGTAGGTGGTGTGTGTGTTCTGTGTGTATATGTGTTTGCTCATGCATACACACATGTGGGTGTAGTGTAGGTGCATGTGTGTGTATATACCCAAGTGTATATATGCATGTGGTTGTTGTATGTGTGGTGTGGTGCACTATGCAAGTGTTGTACCATGTGTATGCTTAGTCTGTGTGTATCAACTTGTGTGTATGTATGTGTGTTGAGAGTGTATGTGTGTATGTCTATGTGATATGTGTTGAGAGTCTCAGAAAACGGTTTCATCATGTCAACCTGATTGCTTCATGCTTATTGATGTGTGCCTCCTTTGCTGATTGTGTAGTTGGATAAGTTGATGTGTGTGTGCTGTGTAGATTCTGTCAATATCTTGTTTGTGGCTGTAGGGTTCCTATAGCTCAAGTCATGAGCTGTAGAAGTTGCTATGTTGATGTTTTGTGGCAGATTGTGAGTTTATTTGTTTTGTGACTTGTGGGAGCTATACTCCATGGAATTGATTGATCTTTGAGTCTATTGTGAGTGATTTTTCATAACCTATCCAGTGGCTGCCTTGGAATGCCAAGAATTAGCCCATGGCTTGGTGGTCCTATGTATTTGCCTCCGTACCTTGTCATGAGTGTATCGTGAGAACCGTAACTCCGTTTCTTGCGTTCTTTATATGCATTTCTATCGATTTTGCATGATGCATCCATATTTGCCATGTTCATGAATGTACAAATAACTTACCATGAGGTTCTGTCCAGATGCATTAATAAACAAACTTTGCATGTGAAACATGACTAGTTTTGGATTACCATGTTTAATTCTTCATAAATGAATCAAGCATCATCTTGGTTGTGCATTGCACCTTGGTTGGATGTTTATTGTTGCTGTTTCTCTTGGGTAGACGCGAGCATTGATACTGAGTACGAGGACCCAGGAGAGTACCACTACGAGAATCCCGCTACTTGTTCCGCTGAAGAACCAACAGGTAAGATGATCGTACCCGGATCCTGATACTATTTTTGGTTGCTAGTTTCTCGCTCTTATCGTTACAATTGCTCTACCTACCACTTGATATCATCCCCCTATTTTCCATGAAAGCCTCTAACCTCCACATCCTAGCAAACCTTGATTGGCTAAGTTACCGCTGCTCAACCCCACTTATACCATTCTTAGTTGCAGGTGCAGGTTGTTCCATGTGATAACATGGTTTTGGATATCACAATATTATCTATTATTTAATTTAATGCACATATATATCTTGGTATTGGTGGAAGGCTTGGCCTTTTGCTAAGTGATTTGTTCTGCTGTTATCATCATTAGTTCCTTGTTACCGGTGTTATGTTTTCCATATCTTGCGCTCCTAACATGCTCGGGGTTGTTATGGGGACCCCCTTGTTTATTCGGTTGAGATTAAAACTTGTCTGGCAAGACCCAACATTGGTACTACATTTGCTAACAACTTAATAAAATTGCATAGGGCTTAGCTACCACGTGGATAATTAATCAACAACCCAGGCCAGTGCTCCTCATGAGTGTTGGTTCAAAATGGGCTGCCTGCAGGGCCGCCTCAAGGCAACTTGAGGATTGGTTTTCCCTATAGCTAGTACCATCTGTCGTGTCCTGAGAACGAGATACGTGGCTCTTATCGGGTTCGTCGACACACCGGGTGGTCTTGCTGGATTTGTTTTGCCTTTATCGAGTGTCTTGCGTGTGGACTCTGACTTTCTTCGGGATTTCTCGAGGTGTTGGAATTCCTTTGGAATTGCCTATGATGATCGCGAGATCCGTGGTCGAGGCTATTCCCACGGAGTGTGGTTAATTTGTGAAGGATTAGTTGGAGCACCCCTGCAGGGTTAAATCTTTCAGAAAGCCATGCCAGCGGTTATGTGGCAACTTGGATATTTGTTTAACACCCGGTTATAGTAAACTTGAATTAAACTCTAATTAAAATGCACCAACTATGTGAGTAACCGTGATCGTCTCTGTTCGTGAACATGATCCGAGAGAGAACACGGTGGGGTTATGGTTGACGTAAGTAAGTGTTCAGGATCTCATAGAGATTATGCTAGATTTGATCGCTCATCGTTTGCCACTCATATTTACATTCTGGTTACGTAAGTTAGCCACCATAAATGCTTAGTGCTTCTGCAACTAAACACTTCCCACTTCCCAATCTTAAGCTTGAATAGTCTCGATACCCGGGAGTATGATTGTTGAGTCCTTGTGGCTCACAGTTTACTACAACACTCCAGGTACAGGTTCAGATGAGTTCGTGCAGATGATCTTACCCAGCTCCAGTGGGAATATGATGAGGAGAGAGGTAGGCCGTACGTGACATACCCGGATGAGTAGAGGACCATGGTCGTGATCTTTGGGATAGCTTGATAGTATCATTTGCATCTGTTTTATCGTTTGATTTCGTCCGTAGTCGTACCCTGTCTTCAACTTGATGTTATGAACTTGTGTGGAATTTTAATTTAGTATGTGGCGAGTGTAAGCCAATCTTGTATACTCATCTCTTCAGTATTGTATGTTGGATGATACTATTCTTGCTAACGGCAAGATGCGCATCTATCCCTTGCGGGGCCCTCGTGCCTTAATATGGATAGGTGCGCATCTTGGGCGTGACAAGTTGGTATCAGAGCCACCCCATGCGGTTACACGGATGTTTGCCAATAGGTACGCAGTCATGTTGTTCATGAAGTTGGTGACCCGTTGTGGCACACGGAATAACACATGTATCGGACTGGAAGCACAAAAGTTTGTGCCAAGGGGGGACGTTCCTGTGACTCGACGAGGACGTCGGTTCCTCTAAGTGGTGGTGTATGTGGTAGCCTGGCTTATTAGGGATTATAGACTACTCATATCAGTACGGAATTCCTTATTTTGAGGGATCCCATTCGAACAAAACTCCCAGGTTAAGTGTGCTTGGCTTGGAGTTTTTCTAGGATGGGTGACCGACCGGGAAGTTGGTCCCGGGTGCGCATGAGTGAGAACAAAGTGCGCAGAAAAGACTAGTATTGATCTGTGAGGTCAGTCTAGATCCTGCCAGGAGTAACGGCTACCGGCAGGAGTGTCCGGGGCATTACAAGCCCTCTCCAACACCTTATGATGCTAGTGTGTTGCTTCGAAAGAATCAAAGAATTGCTAGAGATCAATTGAAATATTCTCAAATTATTGGCTCACGTATGTACTTAGCCAGTGCCACAAGACCTGACTTCTCTTTTGCTGTTAGCAAACTGAGTCGGTTTGTCTCAAAACCGGGAGATGATCATTGGAAAGCTCTAGAAAGAGTTATGCCCTATTTGAAGGGCACTACGAGCTATGGAATTCACTACACTAGGTACCCAAAGGTGCTTGAAGGGTATAGTGACTCAAACTGGATCTCTGATGCTGATGAGATAAAGGCCACGAGTGGATATGTACTCACTCATGGTGGTGGCACTGTTTCTTGGAAGTCTTGCAAGCAGACCATCTAACGAGGTCAACAATGAAAGCAGAAGTCACAACACTAGATACAGCTACGGTCGAAGCAGATTGGCTTTGTCAACTCTTGAATGACTTACCGGTTGTGGAGAAACCTGTACCGGGTGTTATTATGAACTGCGACAATCAAACTGTGATCGCCAAAGTGAGTAGTTCAAAGGATAACATGAAGTCATCAAGACATGTTCAGAGAAGGTTAAAATCTGTTAGGAAAATGATCAACTCTGAAGTTATTGCATTGGATTATATCCAAACGTCTAAAAATCTGGCAGATCCTTTTACCAAGGGTCTATCGCGTAATGTGTTAGATAATGCATCAAAGGAGATGGGTATGAGACCCACAACATGATTTGTTCACAGTGGTAACCTATTCTATGTGATCGGAGATCCCGTGAATTAGATGTGGAAGACAAGTTGTTGGTCAACTGAGAGGAAAGTATCCTTACTATTAATAATACCACTCAATGAAGATGCAATACTTTCCTAATCTACATGGCAGGTTGATATATATCTTAATGTGTTTTAAGTGGCTTATTTAAGCAGAGATGTTGTCATGCACAACATCTTTTGAAGAACACACCTATATGAGTCTGATTGTTAACGTCGCAATGTATGAGAGTAGGGTACTCTCTAGTAAACTCATGAAAGGCCTCGTAGTATGACGCATAAGCTCCACCCGTGGGGAAGTCCCATGGCAGCCTAGTATAGGTCAAGGCTTTGTGTGAAGCTAGATTCGCAGAAAACTTGTAGTTCAAGGCATAGTCCACTATTCAACACTACTAGAAAACTGGCCTTTAGTCCCGGTTCCAGAGGGCCTAAAGGCCCCCCTTTATTCCTGGTTGTGTTACGAACCGGGACTAAAGGTCCTCCACGTGGCCGCTCTGTGTGCGTGGGCTTGAAAAAAAATCAAATTTTGGTTTCATATTTTTTTATTTGTTCATGATTTTCCAATCTTTGAATTATTTGAAAATTTAACCTCTAATCAGCCCTCCTCAGCACTCATTCCAAATCATCTAACTTCCCAATTGATCACCCATCCTCTCACTACTACAGCACTAGCATGCTTAACTTTGAAGTTCTATCAGAAGTAGTTTCCAAGTGTGCACCTCTTGTTTTCCTGACAATAGTAAGCTATCAATCATGTTAACCCTTAGATCTTAATGTCACATGATTTAATTTTTTGAATTCCAAACAATTATTAAAATAAACAATAATGATTAAATTAACAAACAACCATGATTAATTTAAAAACTCAAAAATACTTCAAAAAAAAGAAAAATTACAAAAACAATTCTCAAAAAACAAAAAAATACAGAATAATACAAAAAGTTCAAAATAAAATAAGTAATAATAATATTGAATTCCAATGAAAATAAAATAAGTATTATTATTATTATTATGCCATTTATTCATTTAAATCTGTAAATCGAAATTCGACAAATAATATATCCATTATTATCAAAAAAATGTGACCATTTTTTCAATTTTTTTTAATCTTATTTCAACTCCAGAATTTTTGTGTGTTCAATATGAACCATTCAAATCCACATATTTAAATTTCAACCTTTTTGACTTCATTTGCTACTTTTTCATGCATTTAATGATTCTTTGAGCTAAAATAGCCTGAAATTGAAAAGGACTAGAAATGAACTCTAAAAAGGTTGAGACTTGGCATGGTATCATCATTTCACCCAAATAGCTTATGCTAAAAAGTTGAGAGGGTTATGGCAAAAACTGGATGCACTTCGTGTACAAACTTGACCATTACTTTCGAAGTAACTAGGTTTCAAACGAAAACTCACCTGTTACAAAGAAATTTCATTTTTTAAATCTTATTTCAACTCCAAAAAATTTGTGTGTTCAATATGAACCATTCAAAGCCAAATCCTCAAATTTTAACCCTTTTTGACTTCATTTGCTATTTTTCATGGATTTTATGATTTTTTAGCTAAATTAGGACGAAATTGAAAAGCATTACAAATGAACTCTGAAAACGTTGAAACTTGGCATGATATCATCATTTCACACAAATAGCTTGTGGTAAAAATTTGAGAGGGTTATGGCAAAAATTGGATGCACTTTGTGTACAAACTGGACCATCTCTTTCGAAGTAACATGGTTTCAGACGAAAACTAAGTTGTTATAAGGGCATTTCATTTTTTTAATCTTATTTCAACTCCAGAATTTTTATGTATTCAATATGAACCGTTCAAAGCCACATCCTTAAATTTCAACCCTTTTTGACTTTATTTGCTATTTTTCATGGATTTAATAATTTTTCAGCTAAATTATCCTGAAATTGAAAAGCACTAAACCCAGGACGTCCGAAAACCCGAAATTCGGGACTTAAAACGTCTAAAACTCTATTATAAACAGTAAAATTAAAGGTTCAAACCCTAAAACCTAACCCTAAACTTAGAAATCTAAACCCTAGCAGCTAAACCCTAAAACGTCTAAAACATCCAAAAACTCTATTTTCCCTTTGGAATTTGGTGATTTTAGAAAATTGTCGAAACGGAAAACTTGTTGTTTCTTTGGAGAGATCTTTTTTTTCTTCTGAAAATTTTGATATATTATTTGTATTTTTCTGAATTAGAATGATTTAGTTATGATTTTTCTAAGATTAACGTGGTAGGGGGCCCCCTTTTGTCCCGGTTGGTGTCTCCAACTAAGACTAAAGATATGCCTTTAGTCCCGGTTGGAGATACCAACCGGGACTAAAGGTCCTGGCACCGTTCGAAGCCAGTCGCAAACCCTTTAGTCCCGGTTGGTGTCTCCAACCGGGACTAGAGGTCCCGTTCGAACCGGGACTAATGCCACCTTTGGTCCCGGTTCGTGAGTGAACTGGGATTAATGCCCTTGTCCTGGCTCAACCAAAGCCCTATTTTCTACTAGTGCAAGTTGCTTACTAGTGTAGCATAGAGTTCTAGGTGGATGTTCAACTTAACAGTCTCCACTGCAGTACGAGTATATAAACAGTGTTTTGGAACCAAAGGCAAATTTTGTGTGCCTCTTGGATCTGGTGGGGGAATGCTGGAATTTGTTCTAAAAATGGGCCAGCCCAATAACAATTTTTAGAATTCCTAATAAATCCTAGAGGCCCACTAATCCCATTCTTGCAAGGCAAGAGGTGGGACAAAAGTTTAGTCCCACATTGCTAGTTTAGTGGGAGTTGGACCTCCTTATAAGGGAGGATGTTTCTCCATGTCTATGAGCATGAGAACAACAGGGACATACACGCGCGGTCCTCCGGCTCCCGCCACGCCACGCCACGTCATGACGTGGGTTGTGGGAATGAGCCGAGCTGATGTCTAAATTTTTGCCACGCACGACTGGTATATGTAAGGTCAGTCGGGAGTTGAAAGGCTTAGCTGTAGTGGAGATTGAATACGACGCTGCACCCTTCGGCTACTGCCTTTTCGTTTCGTCTCCCTCTTTTGTTTCGCCTCCCGTCGTTGCATGTTCGCCTCCTTCTTCTGTGCCTACAAAAGGGAGGTCGCTCCTCTGTAGAGAGACACGTCTTAACTTCCTCTTCCTCATGTCCTCGAGTTCCAAACCCTGAGTTGCTACAAGGTTCTTCCCCATCCCGGTTTGCGGCGTGCAACGCGGGTCGGGACAGTAGGCCGTCGAAACCCCACCACTTTGAGTCCTGTACAGGAGAAGGGTGATAAGGTTTTTGGGGAGCGCTCTGCGCGACTACTGGCTTCTTCATCACGGACGCCACGAACACCAATGGTCACTTCCCAAACGACGACTTCTTTCCTAACGTCGACAACCTCTTCGACGACATGGCCGGTAACGACGTCAACGCCAACCCTGCTGCTGCTACTTCCCAGTACATATTCATGTTTTCCATGTTCGAGGTTTTGCTAGAAAGACTTGGTCTAATTTTTATTCTACCTATGTTTCCGTATGGTTCTCATGTTCACATAATATCCACCTACTATGCTTTTGTTTCCCTCACAAGTTTTGTTCCTCTGACTCTGGCATATTCTGCTCTAAATCGCATGACTTGTGTTGCCTCTTTTACTATGATCTTGTTTTATCAACTGCTTATTTCCTTTAAATCTTTCGGTAAATTTCTCATATTTTCAACACCGGGGACGAGGACGGGAACGAGCAGCTTGGTGGAGTACATCTTGTGCTTCTGCCGCGTCTGCCATCGGGATGGTGTGTTGTTGTTTGGCTTTGCACCACAGCTCCGTCCACCCATGTCCGCAAGGACGAGGCTTTAAAATACCTGCACTTGCAGAGCTCGTTGTCAGGGTAAGCCACGAGGTCCGGTGCGGCTCCAGCAAGACGTCCGGCGGAGGCGCGGCCACGTCCTTGACACGTGTCCGGCACGGGCGCGGCATCCGCGGCAGGCACGGGCTCTAATAAGACATCCAGTGCAGGCGCGGGTGCGGACACGGCCATGGTAGGCAGTCGGGCATGAGCGTGGCCACGACTACAACAGTGAGCCGGGCGTGGGCGCGGGTGTGGCAATGACGTCTATGGCGAGGGGAGGAAGGGTCGGCCCCATCGGGTTCCGACGTAGGGGCGGACAAGATTCACTAAACGTGTTTGACAAAATGAAGGCCGACGGCGTCTAGGCTAACCTGGTCGCTTAAGTCTAGTTGCTAACTCTTAATCATATGCATGTATGCAACTAAACGCTGGATCAAAGTTACTTCATGATGACAAGACATCACATGCAGGCAACCAATCTACTTGCAACTATGTTTTTTGTCTTGTTTTCTCTAGCTAGGCCCTCCTCAGCTTGGCTCATTTTTTTTGCTCACTAGTAGAAAATGGCTCATTTGTCCCGGTTCCAGAGGCCCATTAATCCCGGTTCGCCCATTAATCCCGATTCTCGAACCGGGACTAAAGGGTCGGGACTAAAGCCCAAAACCTCTAGTCCCGGTTGGATTATGAACCGGAACAAAAGGGCCTCCACGTGGTAGCTTTCTGGAGCGGTAGACTAAATGTATTTTTTTCGAAATGTTTTTATTTCTCCAAATTTTTGAATGATTTTACAATTTAATCTCTAATCATCCCTCCTCACTACTGTTGAATTATTTGACAATTTAATCTCTAATCACCCCTCATTCCAAATCATCTAACTTCCGGGCCGGTCACCCATCCTCTCACTGCTCCAACCCTAGCACGCTTAACTTTCGAGTTCTATCAACCATAGTTTTCAAGTCTGCACTTGTTGTTTTCTTGACAATAATAAGCTATCAATCCTATTAACCCTTCGGTCTTGTTGTCACATTATTTAAATTTTTGAATTCCAAACAATTATTAAAATAAACAAAAAAAGTAATAATAATATTGAATTTCTATGAAAATAAAATAAGTATATTATTATTTTATTCATTTTTTTTGCCATATATTCAATTCATATGGCACAATTAATATCTTTAAATCTGTAAATCGAAATCCAACAAATTATATATCCATTATCATTATAAAAATGTGAGGAATGCAAATATGACTCCATTTACTTATTTTTAAATGACAATATTTTTTTTTGTAGGAAAAAAATTCTTTTTGAAATAACTTTTTTCTTACTTTTGGAATTTCGAGAATCTGAGAAAACTTCACCGGGTAAACCCGGGTGAAATCGAGTACCAATTTTTCTCTAGTTTTTTTTCGACGTCGTATGCAAAAGTTATGGTTGTTTTACATTTTTTTCTCCTTTTTTTGCAAAAAGTTAAAAATTCATATTTCAAAATTTCTATACCAACTAGACACTAAAACCTAACTACATCTCAAAGGATTTATTTTGCAGATTTTATCATTTTTGTTTATTTTCTACAAAACTAAAAAAGGCGGTCCAGGGGGGTAGAGTTTGAAAATTTTAGAACCCCTTTAGTCCGGGTTGGTGTCCATCCAATCATACCGTCGACTATATCTGCTAGCACCGTCCCAGCCAGAGTCACAACTAAGGTTAATGATACGTCTCCAACAAATCTATAATTTTTGATTGTTCCATGCTATTATATGATAAACTTTGGATGTTTTATATGCATGAATATGCTATTTTATATTATTTTTGGGACTAACTTATTAACTCAGTGCCCAGTGCCAGTTTCTGTTTTTTCGTGTTTTTGACCTTTTCTAGATAAGAATATCAAACGGAGTCCAAACGGAATAAAACTTTCGATGTGATGTTTTGTGGAAAATATCAAAAATATCAGAAGGAAAAAATACCGGAGAGGCAGCCCAAGGGAGCCACGAGCCTGGGAGGTGCCCCCCTAGGGCGCGGCCAGGAGGCTCGTGACCTCCTCGTGGCCCCTCTTGACTTGTTTCCGCCGCCATATGGTCTTATAAACACCCAAACCCTCAGAATTAAACCTAGATCGCAAGTTCCGCCGCCGCAAGCCACCGTAGCCACCAAAATCCAATCGGGAGACCGTTCCGGCATCCTGGTTGACCGGTGGCCATCTTCATCAACACCATTGCCTCTCCGATGATGCGTGAGTAGTTCACATCAGACCTTCGGGTCCATTGCTAGTATCTAGATTGTTTCTTCTCTCTCTTTGATCTTCAATACAAAGTTCTCCATGATCTCCATGGAGATCTATCTGCTGTAATTCTCTTTTGCGATGTGTTTATTGAGATCCGATGAATTGTGGATTTACGATCGACTTATCTCTGAATATTATTTGAGTCTCCTCTGATTTCTTATATGCATGATTTCATATCCTTGTAATTCTCTTCGAGTTATGGGTTTCGGTTGGCCAACTTGATCTATAGTTCTTGCAATGGGAGAAGTGCTTGGTTTTGGGTTCATACCGTGCGATGTCCTCACCGAGTGACAGAAAGGGTAGCGAGGCACGTATCGTGTTGTTGCCATCAAGGGTAAAAAGATGGGGTTTATATCATATTGCATGAATCTATCCCTGTACATCATGTCATCTTGCTTAAAGCGTTACTCCGTTTGTTATGAACTTAATACACTAGATGCATGTTGGATAGCGGTCGATGTGTGGAGTAATAGTAGTAGATGCAGAAAGTATCGGTCTGCTTGTCTCGGACGTGATGCCTATATTTATGATCATTGCCTTAGATATCGTCATGACTTTGCGCGATTCTATCAATTGCTCAACAGTAATTTGTTCACCCACCGTAATACTTGCTATCATGAGAGAAGCCTCTAGTGAACACTATGGCCCCCGGGTCTATTTTACATATTATAGGTCAGATCTAAACACAAAAACAACAAAAATACCATGCTGCAATTTTATTTACTTATTTATATTCATGTACTATCACTATGAGACCTCACCTTGCAAGTAATCGTAAAGGGATTGACAACCCCTTTATCGCGTTGGGTGCAAGTTTGTTTGTTTTTGTGAAGGTTCCTTGGTGCCTCATCTTGATACTCATACTGGATTGATACCTTGGTTCTCAGACTGAGGGAAATACTTATCTCTACTTTTCTGCATCACCCTTTCCTCTTCAAGGGAAAAACCAACGCAAGCTAAAGAAGTAGCAGGAAGAATTTAAGGCGCCGTTGCCGGGGAGTAATCAAGTGAAGCATATCTACCAAGTACCTATCGCAAACTCATCTATTGCATTTACATTATTTGACATTTGACTCTCGTTTTCCTCTCCCCCACTTCTAAAATGATTTTCAGAAAATACCAAAAAGATTTGCCTTATTATTCGCCCTTTTTCGTTCGCCTTTTCGTTGCTACGTTTGCTTGTGTTGCCATGTGCCTTCTATTTGCTTGCATCTTCGCTTGCTAAAACTCTATTAATATGGATCCTCATCCACTTGGTAATCTTTTCAAAAGACTAAATTATGATGAACCAATTGCTAGTGAGTTGAGTGTAGTTGATTATCTCTATGAAGTTTTGTTTGAAAATCATGAATCTAATTTTTTTGATGAAGTGTTGAAAGAAGAAATTTATAAGGTGATTCATGATAGTTCCTTGAATGAAAAGCATGATTGCCATGTTGTTAGTATGAATTCTATGAATATCCATGATGCTAATGATATGCAAAACACAAGCTTGGGGATGCTATGCTTGATGAAGATGACATTTTTTGTTCCCCAAGTTTTGGTGATGACACGTATGCTATAATTGATCATGTAAAGAATGATTTATGTGATAGTTACATTGTTGAATTCCTTAATCATGCTACTGAAATTTATTATGAGGGAGGAACATATTCTCGTAGGAATAGCAATAATATCAAGTTCCCTCTCTATATGTTTAAAGTTATGAAGTTATGCCTGTTTTGCCTTCCTATGCTAGCTGATTCTTATTCCCATAAATTGTTTGCTCACAAAATCCCTATGCATAGGAAGTGGGTTAGACTTAAATGTGTTTTTAATGCTATTCATGATGCTCTTTTGCATATCTCAATTACTATTTTTTTATGTGAGCATCATTGAAATCATTATGCCTAGCTAGGGGCGTTAAACGATAGCGCTTGTCGGGAGGCAACCCAATGAATAGATTTATTTTTGCTTTTTACTTTCTGTTTTGTTGAGTCCACACCATCATTATTCTGTTATGATTTTATTTTTTATGTTTTAATTAGTGTTTGTGCCAAGCAGAACCTTTATGATTAGTTTTGGTGATAGTTGTTTAATCATGCTGGAAAAAGACAGAAACTTTGTGCTCACGAAATTATTTTTCATTCCTATCCAGAAAGAGATTTTGAGTTGATTTTTTTATGCTGATTATATGCAAATTTACATAATTTTCATAATTTTTTCATAATTTTTGAGTTAGCAGAGGTGTACGAAATATACAGATTGCTACAAACTGTTCTGTTTTTGACAGATTCTGTTTTTGTTGTGTTGATTGCTTATTTTGATGAAACTATGGTTAGTATCGGGGGGTACGAGTCATGGAAAAGTGAGAATACAGTAATATAACATCAATATAAATGGAAATTAAGTATACTATGGTACTCAAAAAGTTGGTGGTTTGTTTTCTTATGCTAATGCTATCACGAGTTTCTGTTTAAGTTTTGTGTTGTGAAGTTTTCAAGTTTTGGGTGATGTTCTTATGGACAATGGAATAAATAGTGGAAATAGCCTAAGCTTGGGGATGCCCAAGGCATCCCAAGCCAAATTCAAGGACACCGAAAAGCCTAAGCTTGGGGATGCCCCGGCAAGGCATCACCTCTTTCGTCTTCAATCCATCGGTAACGTTACTTGGAGCTATATTTTTATTCACCACATGATGTGTGTTTTGCTTGGAGCGTCATGTATTATAGGATTCTTTGCTTTGTGTTTTATCACACTCATCCTTTCTGCACACCTTTTGAGAAGGACATGCACTCATCGTGAATGTGTTAGAATACTCAATGAGCTTCCCTTATATCTTTTGAGTTAGGCAATTTAGCTCACATCTGCTTCACTCATATCTTTCGAGCTTAGTAATTTTGCTCCCATGTGCTTCACTTATATCTTTTGAGCTTGATGATTTTTCTCCCATGTGCTTCACTTATATCTTTTGAGATTGGTAATTTAGCTCACATGTACTTCACTTATATCTTTTGAGCTTAGTAATTTTGCTCCCATGTGCTTCACTTATATCTTTTGAGCTAGATAATTTTGCTCTAGTGCTTCACTTAAATCTTTGTAGAGCACGGCGGTGTCATTTTTTGTAGAAATAAAAACTCTTGATCTTCACTTATATCATTTTGAGAGTGCTCTCCCTAAGTAACTTGGTAATTGGCGTGTGTTATGAAATTAGTCCTAAATATGATAGGCATCCAAAGAGGATATAATAAAAACTTTCATATTCAAGTGCATTGATTAGTAATAGAAGTTTGATTCCTCGCGATTAGTTTTGAGATATGGATATGGTAATATTAGAGTTATGTTAGTAGGGTGTTATGAATCTAGAAATACTTGTGTTGAAGTTAGTGATTCCCGTAGCATGCACGTATGGTGAACCGCTATGTTAGGAAGTCGGAGCATAATTGATTTATTGATTGTCATCCTTTGTGTGGAGGTCGGGATCGCGCGATGGTTAACTCCTACCAACCCTTCCCCTAGGAGTATGCGTTTAGCACTTTGTTTCGATTACTAATAAAACTTTCGCAATAAGTATATGAGTTCTTCATGACTAATGTGAGTCCATGGTATAGATGCACTTTCACCCTTCCACCATTCCTACCCTCTCTAGTGCCGCGCAACTTTCGCCGGTGCACAAACCCACCATATACCTTCCTCAAAACAGCCACCATACCTACCTATTATGGCATTTTCATAGCCATTCCAAGATATATTGCCATGGAACTTCACCGTTCCGTCTCATGACATGTGTCATCACTTTTATTCATATAGACTCATTATTGTTCTAAGTATCGAGTTGTAAGTAAATAAAAGTGTGATCATCATTATTAGAGCATTTTCCCACATGAGGATATAAAAAAGAGGCCAAAGAGCCCAACCAACAAAAGAGAGGCCAAAGAGCCCAAATGAGAGAAAAAGAGAGAAGGGACAATGCTACTATCTTTTTTTCCACACTTGTGCTTCAAAATAGCACCATGTTCTTCATGATAGAGAGTCTCTTGTTTTGTCATTTTCATATGCTAGTGGGAATTTTCATTATGTAACTTGGCTTGTATATTCCAATGATGGGCTTCCTCAAATTGCCCTAGGTCTTCAGGAGCAAGCAAGTTGGGTGCACACCCACTAGTTTTCATTTGTGAGCTTACATACACTTATAGCTCTAGTGCATCTGTTTCATGGCAATCCCTACTCATTCACATTGATATCTATTGATGGGCATCTCCATAGCCCATTGATACGCTGAATTGATGTGACCATCTTCTCGTTTTTGCCTCACAACCTCCACCACACTCTATTCCACCTATAGTGCTATATCCATGGCTCACGCTCATGTATTGCGTGAGAGTTGAATTTTTTTGAGAAAGTAAGAGTGTGAAAACAATTACTTGGCCAATACCGAGGTTGTGCATGATTTAAATTCGTTGTGTGGGGATGATGGAGCATAGCCAGACTATATGATTTTCTAGGGATAACTTTCTTTGGCCTTGTTATTTCAAAAGTTCATGATTACTTTGCTATTATACTTGAAGCATTATTGTTTTCATGTCAATATTAAACTATTGTTTTGAATCTTATGGATCTGAACATTCATGCCACAATAAATAGATTACATAGAACAAATATGTTAGGTAGCATTCCACATCAAAAATTCGGTCTTTATCACTTCCCTACTCAAGGACGAGCAGGAGTTAAGCTTGGGGATGCTTGATACGTCTCCAACATATCTATAATTTTTGATTGTTCCATGCTATTATATTATCAACTTTGGATGTTTTATATGCATGAATATGCTATTTTATATTAGTTTTGGGACTAACTTATTAACTCAGTGCCCAGTGCCAGTTTCTGTTTTTTCCGTGTTTTTTGACCTTTTTCAAATAAGAATATCAAACGGAGTCCAAATGGATTAAAACTTTCGATGTGATTTTTTATGGAAAATATCAAAAATACTAGAAGGAAAAAATACCGGAGAGGCGGGCCGAGGGAGCCACAAGCCTGGGAGGCGCCCCCCTAGGGCGCGGCCAGGAGGCTCGTGACCTCCTCGTGGCCCCTCTTGACTTGTTTCCGCCGCCATACGGTCTTATAAACACCCAAACCCTCAGAATTAAACCTAGATCACGAGTTCCGCAGCCGCAAGCCTCCGTAGCTACCAAAAACCAATCGGGAGACCGTTCCGGCATCCTGCCGGAGGGGAATCCATCTCCGGTGGCCATCTTCATCAACACCATTGCCTCTCCTATGATGCGTGAGTACTTCACAACACATCTTCGGGTCCACAACTACTTGCTAGATGGCTTCTTCTCTCTCTTTTATCTTCAATACAAAGTTCTCCATGATCTGCATGGAGATCTATCCGATGTAATTCTCTTTTGCGGTGTGTTTGTTGAGATCCGATGAATTGTGGATTTATGATCAGCTTATCTATGAATATTATTTGAGTACCCTGTGATTTCTTATATGCATGATTTCATATCCTTGTAATTCTCTTCGAGTTATGGGTTTCGTTTGGCCAACTTGATCTATAGTTCTTGCAATGGGAGTAGTGCTTGGTTTTGGGTTCATACCGTGCGGTGTCCTCACCCAGTGACAGAAAGGGTAGCGAGGCACGTATCGTGTTGTTGCCATCAAGGCTAAAAAGATGGGGTTTATATCATAGTGCATGAATCTATCCCTCTACATCATGTCATCTTGCTTAAAGCGTTACTCCGTTTGTTATGAACTTAATACACTAGGTGCATCCTGGATAGCGGTCGATGTGTGGAGTAATATTAGTAGATGCAGAAAGTATCGGTCTACTTGCCTCGGACATGATGCGTATATGTATGATCATTGCCTTATATATCGTCATGACTTTGCGGGATTCTATCAATTGCTCAGCAGTAATTTGTTCACCCACCGTAATACTTGCTATCATGCGAGAAGCCACTAGTGAACACTATGGCCCCCAGGTCTATTTTACATATTATATATTCAGATCTAAATACGAAAACACCAAAAATACCTTGCTGCAATTTTATTTAATCATTTATATTCATCTACTATCACTATCAGATATCACCTTGCAAGTAATTGTAAAGGGATTGACAACCCCTTTATCGCGTTGGGTGCAAGTTTGTTTGTTTTTGTGCAGGTTCCTTGGTGCCTCATCTTGATACTTCTACTGGATTGATACCTTGGTTCTCAAACTACGGGAAATACTTATCTCTACTTTGTTGCATCACCCTTTCCTCTTCAAGGGAAAAACCAACACAAGCTCAAGAAGTAGCAGTTAACCAAGCCAAAGTTAACCCTTTTTTAACTTCATTTGCTATTTTTCATGCATTTAATGATTTTTTGAGTTAAATGATCCTGAAATTGGAAAACACTACAAATGAACTCTAAAAAGGTTGAAACTTGGCATGGTATCATCATTTCACCTAGACAGCTTGTGCTAAAAAGTTGAGAGGGTTATGGCACAAACTGGATGCACTTCGTGTACAAACTGGACCATCTCCACCGAAGTATCAAGGTTTCGGACGAAAACATATCTGTTACAAAGGCATTTCATTTTTTTAATTTATTTCAACTCCATACTTTTTGTGCATTCAATATGCACCATTCAAAGCCACATCCTCAAGTTTGAACACTTTCTAACTTCATTTGCTAGTTTCATGCATTTAATGATTTTTTTGAGCTAAATGACCCTAAAATTGAAAAGCCCTACAAATGAACTCTGAAAAGGTTGAAGCTTGGCATGGTATCATCATTTCACCCACATAGCATGTGCTACAAAGTTGAGAGAGTTATGGCAAAAACTGGATGCACTTCGTGTACAAACTGGATCATCTCCTTCGAAGTATTAAGGTTTCAGACGAAAATTCGTCTGTTACAAAGGCATTTCATTTTTTTAACTTATTTCAACTCTAGAGTTTTTTGTGCATTTAATATGCACCATACTACAACATGTTAAAATCTACAGCAATAACTAACTACAAATAAAAATACAACAATTAAATGACTAAAACAACTATATAAGCACAAATATAAACTACAAAAAATTTAAAATCTCATGCAAAAAGAATCACTCAAAAACATCAAATGTCTTAAAAGATATAAGTAATTTAAAACAGAAACTAAAAACAGAAAAAAAAACTTTCAAGGACCCCTTTAGTCCCGGTTGGTGTCTCCAGCCGGGACTAAAGGTCTAACCTTTAGTCCCGGTTGGAGACACCAACCGGGACTAAAGGTCCCATTTTAACCAGGACTGATGCCCTAACCGCTTGAACCGGGACTAATGCTCACATTAGTCCCAGTTCATAATGCAACTGGGACTAATGTGTAGATCGAGCAGTGACGAAAGCCCTGTTTTCTACTAGTGGCTCTCAGCCAGGCCCTGCAGAGAAGGCAACCAAACGCGTCCCTTGCAACTCGATGTATGCACTCATGATATGGGCCTGAACTGATTAAGTAATTAACTGTTAACTAATGTACTTGAGCAATATTCTAAAAGGTTAATGATCTGTGTAACTACAGTTGCATGCTCGTCGTCCACATGCCACTATAGTTGCAAGCTAATCGTGCACAACTGCAGTTGCATGTTTGTTGGTTGCATGCAACCGTAGTTGAATGTCTAGTGATCATACAAAATTACAGTCACATGTTCGTTGGTCGTACGTGACTGTAGTGGCGAATGATCGATGACATGCAACTATAATTTACACAAGTAGCATGGAAATAGAAAATAGAAAATAGAAAATATTAATATTAATATTAAAAATACATCCACATAAGTTAATTATTGCCAATACGACACAATTATTTCAAATTTTTGTAATTACTTTTGCTTAAACTTTTTCAATGAGCCGCATCATTTCACCTGGTTAGTGTAAATTATTTCAAACATATAGCACTCGCCTTCCCAAAATATCCACGAGAAATACAGTAGATTTGTGACTGTACAGCTGTACAGATTTCCACCACCCTTTTTCTCAGTGAAGATATTCACGAGCAATACACAAAATGCATAATTTTGTTGGTACCAGGGAATAAGGTGGGAAAGCCCCACACCCATGACAAAAATATCAGTACATATAACCGCCTATTTCATAACTTTATCGAGCAATTGGACATGAACACCATTTAACAACACCCTTTCCGGACCGTTATAGTAGGTCTATAACCGGCTATTTAAAACCTCAATCGCCCTTGATTCATCATGTTGGAAATATGCCCTAGAGGGAATAATAAATTATTTATTATCATATTTCCTTGTTCATGATAATCGTTTATTATCCATGCTATAATTGGGTTGATTAGAAACTCAGAAACATGTGTGGATACATAGACAACACCATGTCCCTATTATGCCTCTAATAGACTAGCTCGTTGATCAAAGATGGCTATGGTTTCCTAGTCATGGACATGAGATGTCATTTGGTAACGGGATCACATCGTTAGGAGAATGATGTGATGGACAAGACCCAAACTACAAACGTAGCATATGATTGTGTCTGTTTATTGCTATTGTTTTCTACATGTCAAGTATATGTTCCTATGACCATGAGATCATGCAACTCACTGACACCGGAGGAGTACCTTGTGTGTATCAAACGTCGCAACATAACTGGGTGACTATAAAGGTGTTATTCAGGTATCTTCGAGGGTTTCTGTTGGGTTTGTTGGAAATATGCCCTAGAGGCAATAAATAAAGTGTTTATTATTAAATTTCCTTGTCCATGATAATCGTTTATTATCCATGCTATAATTGTGTTGATCAGAAACTGAGATACATGTGTGGATACATAGACAACACCATGTCCCTAGTATGCCTCTAGTAGACTAGCTCGTTAATCAAAAGATGGTTAAGGTTTCCTAGCCATGGACATGAGATGTCATTTGATAACAGGATCACATCATTAGGAGAATGATGTGATGGACAAGACCCAACTACAAACGTAGCGTATGATCGTGTCAGTTTATTGCTACTGTTTTCTGCATGTCAATGTATATGTTCCTATGACCATGAGATCATGCAACTCACGAATATCGGAGGAGTGCCCTGTGTGTATCAAACGTCGCAACGTAACTGAGTGACTATAAAGATGCTCTACAGGTATCTCCGATGGTGTCTGTTCAGTTGGCATGGATCGAGACTGGGATTTGTTACTCCGTATGACGGAGAGGTATCTCGGGGCCCACTCGGTAATGCAACATCACAATAAGCCTTGCAAGCCATGTGACTAATTTTTAGTTGCGGGATGTTGTATTACGGAACGAGTAAACAGACTTGCCGGTAATGAGATTGAACTAGGTATGGAGATACCGACGATCGAATCTCGGGCAAGTAACATACCGCTAAACAAAGGGAACGTTATACGGGATTAACTGAATCCTCGGCATAGAGGTTCGACCGATATAGTTCTTCGTAGAATATGTAGGAACCAATGTGGACGTCCAGGTCCCGCCATTGGTTATTGTCTGTGAAGGTGTCTCGGTCATGTCTACATAGTTCTCGAACCCGCAGGGTCTGCACACTTAAGGTTCAGTGACGTTTTGGTAGTGTAGAGTTATGTATGGTGGTGACCGAAGGTTGTTTGGAGACCCGGATGAGATCCCGGACGTCACGAGGAGCTCCGGAATGGTCCGGAGGTAAAGATTCATATATAGGAAGTCCTAGTTTGGTCGCCGGAAAAGTTTCGGGCTCATCGGTAGTGTACCGGGAGTGCTGGTAGTGTACCGGGAGACCATCGGGAGGAGTATTTCGACCCAAGAGGCTACATGGGCTGTAGGAGGGTGAATACCATCCCTTAGTGGGCTGGTGGAAGTCCTACACAAATCCCATAAGGCTGGGAAGAAAATACCAAAAGGGAAAAGGTGGAAAAAGGCAAAAAGGGGCTATATAAGGAAGGAGTCCTAATCCTACTTGGAGAAGAAGGAGGAGGACTCCTCCCTCCTAGCCGGCCGAACCAGCCTTGGCTTGAGAGCCAAGGCTGCCACCCTCCTCCTCTCCTCCTATATATACTAGAGGTTTTCAAGGGTTTTGCACTAGTTCTTTCTTCCACGTGCAACCCTAACCTCCAGTGCATAGTTTCTCCTCTGGATAGGTTTTCTGCGGTGCTTAGCCGAAGCCCTGCAGAAACAACTCCACCACCATCAACGGAGCACCGTCACGCTGCCGGTGAACTCTTTCTCCTCTCCACCTCCTCTTGCTGGATCAAGAGGGTGGAGATCGTCATCAAGCTGCACGTGTGCTGAACGCGGAGGTGTCATCCGTTCGGTACTAGATCGGAAGGATCGTGATCAAGGCCACGGGACGTTCGTGATCGGATCGCGGGACGGATCGTGACGAGATCGCGGGACGGTTCCTGATTGGTTCGTGGGACGGTCCGTGATTAGATCGCGGGACGCTCGACGATTTGGATCGCGAAGAAGTACGACTACACCAACCGCGTTTCTTAACGATTCCCGCTTAGCAATCTACAAGGGTATGTAGATTCACTCTCCCTCTCATAGATGCTCATCACCATGGATAGCCTTGCGTGTGCGTAGGAATATTTTTGTTTCCCATGCGACATTCCCCAACAGTGGTATCAGAGCTAGGTTGATGGTTCGATGAGATCTCGAGTAGAACACAAAAGGTTTGTTGGCGTTGATGCTTAGATTGCTTCCTCCCTTGGTCGTGTTTTGGTTCAGCAGTATTGTGGGATGAAGCGGCCCGGACCAACCTTACTCGTACGCTTACGAGAGACCGGTTCCCTCAACTGCACTTGTTGCAAAACATGGCTAGCGGGTGTCAGTTTCTCCTACTTTAGTTGGATCGGATTCGACAAAGGAGGTCCTTGAGAAAGTTGAAAAGCAAACTATATATCATCGTTGTGGTTTATGCGTAGGTGAGAATTGTTCTTGCTAGATACCCGTTGTAGCCACGTAAAACATGCAACAACAATTAGAGGACGTCTAACTTGTTTTTGCAGGGTATGTTGTGAGATGATATGGCCAATTACATGATGAGATATATGTGATGTATGAGATGATCATGTGATGTATAGAATTTCACGACTTGCATGTCGATGAGTACGGCAACCGGCAGGAGCCATAGGGTTGACTTTAATTATTGTATGACCTGCGTGTCAATCATTAAGCGCTATGTAATGCTTTACTTTATCGCTAAGCGGTAGCAATAGAAGTAGAAGCAGGGCTGGCGCCACAACCCTAATGGCAGCACATTGATGGAGATCAAGATGATGGAGATCATGGTGTTGTGCCGGTGACGATGGAGATCATGCCCGTGCTATGAAGATAGAGATCTTAAGCACAAGTTCATGGCCATATCATGTCACTTATGAATTGCATGTGATCTTAATCCTTTTATGCACCTTGTTTTGCTTAGTATGACAGTAGCATTATAAGGTGATCCCTCATTTAAATTTCAAGATAAATTGTGTTCTCCCCGAGTGTGCACCGTTGCGAAAGTTTGTCATGTTGAGACACCACGTGTGATAGACTGTACATTCACATACAACGGGTGCAAGCCAGATTTGCACGTGCAGAACACTCGGGTTAAACTTGACGAGCCTAGCATGTACAGACATGGCCTCGGAACACAAGAGACCGAAAGGTCGAACATGAGTCATATAGTAGATATGATCAACATAGTGATGTTCACCATTGAAGCCAGCTTAACTCACGTGATGATCGGACTTGAGTTGGTGAATTTGGATCATGTAACACTCAGATGACCTGGGGGATGTCAATTTGAGTGGGAGCTTTAGTAATTTGATTAACTAAACTCATTATCTTGAACAATAGTCTAAGTAAACTTTGCATATTTATGTTGTAGATCAATGGCTCGCGTAGTAGCACCCCTGAATTTTAATGTGTTCCTAGAGAAAGCTAAGTTGAAAGATGATGGAAGTAACTTTGTTGATTGGGCCCATAATCTGAGGATTATCCTTACGGCTTCCCAGAAACAATATGTCCTTGATGCACCGCTTGGTGACCAACCAGAAGACATGACCTCCAAAGACGTTAAGAACGTTTGGGAGGCTCGTGTTGGAGATTACTCAATAGTTCAGTGTGCAATACTGTATGGCTTAGAACCGGGACTTCACAGACGTTTCGAACGTCATGGAGCATATGAGATGTTCCAGGAGTTGAAGTTTATCTTTCAGAAGAATGCCCGGATCGAGAGGTATGAGACCTCCGATAAGTTCTATGCTTGCAAGATGGAGGAGAACGGGTCTGTCAGTGAGCATATACTCAGAATGTCTGGGTACTCAAACCATCTAGCTGAGTTGGGAATTTCCCTTCCGCAACAGGCGATCATTGATAGAGTTCTTCAATCACTGCCACCCAGTTACAAGAGTTTTGTGATGAACTATAACATGCACGGGATGAACAAGTCATCATCCGAGCTATTTGCGATGCTGAAAGTCGCTGAGTCTGAAATCCAGAAAGAACATCAAGTGTTGATGGTCAATAAAACCACTAGTTTCAAGAAAAATGGCAAGGGCAAAGGCAAGAAGGGTAAAACAAAGAACGATGGAAAAGTAGTTGCTACTCCTACAAAGAAGCCTAAGCGTGGACCTAAGCCAGAAACTGAGTGTTTTCATTGCAAGGGAACTGGTCACTGGAAGCGGAACTGCCCCAAGTACCTGGCTGACAAGAAGGCGGCCAACGACAAACAAGATATATATGATATACATGTTATTGATGTGTACCTTACTAGTTCTCGTAGTAATGCCTGGGTATTTGATACCGGTTCGGTGCTCACATTTGCAACTCAAAACAGGAACTACGGAATAAACGAAGACTAGCAAAGGACGAAGTGATGATGCGCGTGGGAAATGGTTCCAAGGTTGATGTGATCGCCGTTGGCACGCTCGCTCTTCAATTACCACCAGGATTAGTGATGAACCTGAATAATTGTTATTTAGTGCCTGCGTTAAGCATGAACATTATATCTGGATCTTGTTTATTGCGAGACGGTTACTCATTTAAATCAGAGAATAAAGGTTGTTCTTTTTATATGAGTAATATCTTTTATGGTCATGCACCCAATGTTAGGGGTTTATTCATATTGAATCTTCATGGTGATGATACACATATTCATAACATTGATGCCAAAAGATGTAGAGTAGTTAATGATAGTACCACTTTCTTGTGGCACTGCCGTTTGGGTCATATTGGTGTAAAACGCATGAGGAAGCTCCATACTGATGGACTTTTGGAGTCACTTGATTTTGACTCACTTGACACATGTGAACCATGCCTCATGGGCAAGATGACTAAAACGCCATTCTCTGGAACAATGGAACGGGCCAGTGACTTATTGGAAATCATACATACTGATGTGTGTGGTCCAATGAATGTTAGAGCGTGCGGTGGATATCGTTACTTTCTCACCTTCACTGGTGACTTGAGTAGATATGGATATGTTTACTTGATGAAACACAAGTCTGAAACGTTTGAAAAGTTCTAGCAATTTCAGAGTGAAGTTGAGAATCATCGTAACAAGAAGATTAAATTTCTGCGATCTGATCGAGGAGGTGAATATCTGAGTTATGAGTTTGGCAGTCACTTAAGACAATGTGGAATTGTTCCACAGTTGACACCGCCCGGAACACCACAGCGTAATGGTGTGTCTAAATGTCGTAATCGAACCTTATTAGATATGCTGCGTTCTATGATGTCTCTTGCCGATTTGCCACTATCATTTTGGGGTTATGCATTAGAGACAGTTGCATTCACTTTAAATAGGGCACCATCGAAATCCGTTGAGAAGACACCATATTAATCGTGGTTTGGAAAAAAGCTGAAGTTGTCGTTTCTTAAAGTTTGGGGATGCGATGTTTATGTCAAAAAGCTTCAGCCTGAAAAGCTGGAACCCAAAGCGGAAAAATGCGTCTTCATAGGATACCCGAAAGAGGCAGTCGGGTATACCTTCTATCTCAGATCCCAAGGCAAAGTGTTTGTCGCTAAAAACGGAACACTTCTTGAGAAAGAGTTTCTCTCGAAAGAATTGAGTGGGAGGAAAATTGAGCTTGATGAGGTTATTGAACCTTTACTTCAACCAGAGAGTAGCGCAGCGCAGAAAGATGTTTCTGTGGAACCTACGACGGTAGAAGAGGAAGTTAATGATGATAATCATGAAGCTTCGGATCAAGCTACTATTGAACCTCGTAGGTCGACAAGGACGCGTACTACTCCCGAGTGGTACGGCAACCCTGTCTTAGAGGTCATGTTGTTAGACAACAATAAACCTACGAGCTATGGAGGAGAAGTGATGGGCCCGGATTCCAAAAAAAATGGTTAGATGCCATGAAATCTGAGATGGGATCCATGTATGAAAACAAAGTATGGACTTTGGAAGTACTACCTGAAGGGCGAAAGGCCATTCAGAACAAATGGATCTATAAGAAGAAGACGGACGCGGACGGTAATGTCACCGTCTATAAAGCTCGACTTGTGGCAAAGGGTTTTTCACAAGTTCAAGGAGTTGACTACGATGAGACTTTCTCACCCGTAGCGATGCTAAAGTCTGTCAGAATCATGTTGGCAATAGCTGCTTATTTCGACTATGAAATTTGGCAGATGGATGTCAAAACGGCATTCCTCAATGGTTTCCTTGAGGAAGAGTTGTATATGATGCAACCCAAAGGTTTTGTTGATCCAGAGAATGCTGACAAAGTTTGCAAACTCCAGTGATCCATTTATGGACTCGTGCAAGCATCTCGGAGTTGGAATAAGCGCTTTGATGAAGTGATCAAAGCGTTTGGGTTTATACAAGTTTATGGAGAAGCTTGTATTTACAAGCAAGTGAGTGGGAGCTCTGTAGCGTTTCTAGTGTTATATGTGGATGACATATTGATCATCGGAAACGATATAGAAATGCTGTAAAGCATGAAGGAATATTTGAATAAGAGTTTTTCAATGAAGGACCGAGGAGAAGCTGCTTTCATATTAGGCATTAAGATCTATAGAGATAGATCGAGACGCTTAATAGCACTTTCACAGAGCACATTCCTTGATAAAGTTTTGAAGAAGTTCAAAATGGAACAGGCCAAGAAGGGGTTCTTCCCTGTGTTACAAGGTGTGAAGTTGAGTAAGACTCAATGCCCAGTGACTACAGAAGATAAAGATAAGATGAGCGTCATCCCCTATGCTTCAGCCATAGGCTCTATCATGTATGCAATGTTGTGCACTAGACCCGATGTCAGCCTTGCCATAAGTATGGCTGGAAGGTTTCAAAGTGATCCTGGAATGGAGCACTGGCAAGCGGTCAAGAATATCCTTAAGTACCTTAACAGGACTAAGGACATGTTTCTCGTTTATGGAGGTGATGAAGAGCTCGTCGTAAAGGGTTACGTCGATGCAAGCTTTCACACTGATCCGGACGACTCTAAGTCGCAAACCGGATACGTATTTATTCTTAACGGGGGAGCGGTAAGCTGGTGCAGTTCCAAGCAAAGCGTGGTAGCTGATTCTATGTGCGAAGCGGAGTACACCGCAGCCTCAGAGGCAGCGAAGGAAGGTGTCTGGATGAAGCAGTTCATGACAGATCTTGGAGTAGTGCCTAGTGCGCTGAATCCAATAAATCCTTTCTGTGACAACACTGGTGCCATTGCTCTAGCCAAGGAACCAAGGTTTCACAAGAGGACCAGACACATAAAGCGACGCTTCAACTCCATCTGGTTCTACATCGAGGAGAAGGACATAAATATTAGCAAAGTGCACACGGATCTGAATGTGGCAGACCAGTTGACTAAACCTCATCCAAGGGCTAAACATGATCAACACCAGAACTGCATGGGTGTTCGATTCTTTACCATGTAAATCACATAGTGATGTGAACTAGATTATTGACTCTAGTGCAAGTGGGAGACTGTTGGAAATATGCCCTAGAGGCAATAAATAAAGTGTTTATTATTATATTTCCTTGTTCATGATAATCGTTTATTATCCATGCTATAATTGTGTTGATCGGAAACTGAGATACATGTGTGGATACATAGACAACACCATGTCCCTAGTATGCCTCTAGTAGACTAGCTCGTTAATCAAAAGATGGTTAAGGTTTCCTAGCCATGGACATGAGATGTCATTTGATAATAGGATCACATCATTAGGAGAATAATGTGATGGACAAGACCCACAAACGTAGCGTATGATCGTGTCAGTTTATTGCTACTGTTTTCTGCATGTCAATGTATATGTTCCTATGACCATGAGATCATGCAACTCACGAATATCGGAGGAGTGACTTCTGTGTATCGAACGTCGCAACGTAACTGGGTGACTATAAAGAGGCTCTACAGGTATCTCCGATGGTGTCTGTTGAGTTGGCATGGATCGAGACTGGGATTTGTTACTCCGTATGACGGAGAGGTATCTCGGGGCCCACTCGGTAATGCAACATCACAATAAGCCTTGCAAGCAATGTCACTAATTGTTAGTTGCGAGATGTTGTATTACGGAACGAGTAAATAGACTTGCCAGTAACGAGATTGAACTAGGTATGGAGATACCGACGATCGAATCTCGGGCAAGTAACATACCGAAGAACAAAGGGAACGTTATATGGGATTAACTGAATCCTTGACATAGAGGTTCGACCGATATAGATCTTCGTAGAATATGTAGGAACCAATGTGAACGTCCAGGTCCCGCCATTGGTTATTGGCCGTGGAGGTGTCTCGGTCATGTCTACATAGTTCTCGAACCCGCAGGGTCTGCACACTTAAGGTTCGGTGACGTTTTGGTAGTGTAGAGTTATGTATGGTGGTGACCGAAGGTTGTTTGGAGTCCCGGATGAGATCTCGTACGTCACGAGGAGCTCCGGAATGATCCGGAGGTAAAGATTCATATATAGGAAGTCCTAGTTTGATCGCCGGAAAAGTTTCGGGCTCATCGGTACTGTACCGGGAGTGCCGGTAGTGTACCGGGAGACCACCAGGAGGGGTATTTCGACCCAAGAGGCTACATGGGCTGTAGGAGGGTGAATACCAGCCCTTAGTGGGCTGGTGTAAGTCCTACACAAATCCCATAAGGCTGGGAAGAAAATACCAAAAGGGAAAAGGTGGAAAAAGGCAAAAAGGGGCTATATAAGGAAGGAGTCCTAATCCTACTTGGAGAAGAAGGAGGAGGACTCCTCCCTCCTAGCCGGCCGAACCAGCCTTGGCTTGAGAGCCAAGGCTGCCTCCCTCCTCCTATCCTCCTATATATACTAGAGGTTTTCAAGGGTTTTGCACTTGTTCTTTCTTCCACGTGCAACCCTAACCTCGAGTGCATAGTTTCTCCTCTGGATCGGTTTTCTGCGGTGCTTAGGCGAAGCCCTGCAAAAACAACTCCACCACCATGACCAGAGCGCCGTCACGCTGCCGGTGAACTCTCTATCCTCTCCACCTCCTCTTGCTGGATCAAGACGGTGTACATCGTCATCAAGCTGCACGTGTGCTGAACGCGGAGGTGTCGTCCGTTCGGTACTAGATCGGAAGGATCGTGATCAAGGCCACGGGACATTTGTGATCGGATCGCGGGACCGATCATGATGAGATCACGGGACGGTTCGTGATTGGTTCGCGGGATGGTTCGTGATTAGATCGCGGGACGCTCAGCGATTTGGATCGCGAAGAAGTACGACCACACCAACCGCGTTTCTTAACGCTTCCCGCTTAGCGATCTACAAGGGTATGTAGATCCACTCTCCCTCTCGTAGATGCTCATCACCATGGATAGGCTTGCGTGTGTGTAGGAATATTTTTGTTTCCCATGCGATGTTCCCCAACAGGGTTGGCATGGATCAAGACTGTGATTTATTATTCTGTGTGACGGAGAGGTATCTCGGGGCCCACTCGGTAATACAACATCACAACAAGCCTTGCAAGCAATGTGACTAAGTGTTAGTCACGGGATCTAGTATTACGGGACAAGTAAAGAGACTTGCCGGTAACGAGGTTGAACTAGGTATGAAGATACCGACAATCGAATCTTGGGCAAGTAACATACCGAAGAACAAAGGGAACATCATACGGGATTAACTGAATCCTTGACATAGAGGTTCGACTGATAAAGATCTTCATGGAATATGTAGGAACCAATATGGGAATCTAGGTCCCGTTATTGGTTATTGACCGTAGAGGTGTCTCGGTCATGTGTACATAGTTATCGAACCCGCAGGGTCTGCACACTTAAGGTTTGGTGACGTTTCAGTAGTATAGAGTTATGCATAGCGGTGACTGAAGGTTGTTCGGAGTCCCGGATGAGATCCCGGACATCACGAGGAGCTCCGGAATGGTCCGGAGGTAAAGATTCATATATAGGAAGTCCTGTTTTGGTCGCCGGAAAAGTTTCGGGCTCATCGGTAGTGTACCGGGACTGCCGGTAGTGTATCGGGAGACCACCGGGAGGGTTATTTCGACCCAAGAGGCTTCATGGTCTGTGGGAGAGTGAATACCAGACCTTAGTGGGCTGGTGTAAGTCCCACACAAGGCCCATGTGGCTAGGGAAAGAAAAGCCCAAAGGGAAAAGTGGAAAAAAGGCAAAAAGGGGAGGAATCCTAGTCCTACTAGGATTGGAGGAGGAGTCCTCCTCTCCTCCCCACTTCGGCCAAACCAAAGGAGGCTTGTCCCTTGCGCCAAGGCCTCTCCTCCCTCCCTCCTAAATATACTAGTGGTTTTAGGGTCTTTGTACTAGATTTTCGGCCACGTGCTACCTGTTCCTCGAGTGCATAGTTTCTCCTCTAGATCGGATTTCTACAGTGCTTAGGCGAAGCTCTGCCGGAATAGCTCCACCACCATCGCCACAGCGCCGTCACTCTGCTGGAGAACTCTTCTACCTCTCCGCTCCCTCTTGCTGGATCAATAAGGCGCAGATCGTCATCGAGTTGTACGTGTGCTGAACGTGGAGGTGTCGTCCGTTTGGCGCTAGATCGGAAGGACCGTGATCAAGATCGGGAGACGGATCATGATGAGATCGCGGGACGGATCGTGATGAGTTCGCGGGACAGATCGTGATTAGATCGCGGGTCGGATTGTGATGAGATCGTGGGGTGCTCAGCGATTTGGATCACGAAGACGTTCGACTACACCAACCGCGTTTCTTAATGCTTCCTGCTTAGCGATCTACAAGGGTATGTAGATCCACTTTCCATCTCGTAGATGCTCATCACCATGGATAGATCTTGCGTGTGCGTAGGAATTTTTTTCCCCATGCAACGTTCCCCAACAGTGGCATCAGAGCTGGGTCTATGTGTAGATGAGATCTCGACTAGAACACAAAGAGTTTGTGGGCGTTGATGCTTAGATTGCTTCCTCCCTTGGCCGTGTTTTGGTTCAGCGGTATTGTGGGATGAAGCGGCCCAGATCAACATTACTCGTACGCTTACGAGAGACCGGTTCCGTCAACTGCAACTTGTTGCATAGATGGATTGCGGGTGTCAGTTTCTCTAACTTTAGTTGGATCGGATTCGACAAAGGCGGTCCTTGAGAAGGTAGAAAAGCAATTAATGTATCACCATTGTGGTTTATGCGTAGGTGAGAATTGTTCTTGCTAGATACCCGTAGCAGCTACATAAAACATGCAACAACAATTGGAGGACGTCTAACTTGTTTTTGCAAGGTATGTTGTGATGTGATATGGCCAATTACATGATGTGATATATGTGATGTATTAGATGATCATGTGATGTATAGAATATCACGACTTGCATGTCGATGAGTACGACAACCGGAAGGAACCATAGGGTTGTCTTTAATTATTGTATGACCTGCATGTCAATCATTAAGCGCTATGTAATGCTTTACTCTATCGCTAAACGGTAGCAATAGTACTACAAGCATGATGGGTGCGACAACCCCAATGGCGACACGTTGATGGAGATCAAGATGATGGAGATCAGGGTGTAATGCCGGTGACGATGGAGATCATGCCGGTGCTTTCAAGATGGAGATCAAAAGCACAAGTTCATGGCCATATCATGTCACTTATGATTTCCATGTGATGTTAATCCTTTTATGCACCTTGTTTTGCTTAGGACGACGGTAGCATTATAAGGTGATCCCTCACTTAAAGTTCAAGATGAATTTTGTTCTCCCCAAGTGTGCACCATTGCGAAAGTTCGTCGTGTCGAGACACCACGTGATGATCGGGTGTGATAGACCCTACGTTCACATACAACGGGTGCAAGCCAGTGTTGCACATGCAGAACACTAGGGTTAAACTTGACGAGCCTAGCATGTACAGACATGGCCTCGGAACACAAGAGACCGAAAGGTCGAACATGAGTCATATAGTAGATATGATCAACATGATGATGTTCACCATTGAAACCACCTCAACTCAAGTGATGATCATACTTGTGTTGGTGAATTTGGATCACGTATCACTCGAATGACCGGAGGGATGTCAATTTGAGTGCGAGTTCTTCTGTAATATGATTAATTGAACTCATTATCATGAACATAGTCAGTTGTGTCTTTGCAAATTATGTTGTAGATTACTTGCTCGCGCTGTATCTCCCTTGATTTTTTATATGTTCCTAGAGAAATAGAGTTGAAAGATGATGGTAGCAATATTGTGGACTGGGTCCGTAATCTAAGGATTGTCCTCCTTGCTGCACAGAAGGCTTATGTCCTTAATGCATCGCTCGGTGCGCCAACTCCTCTAGCATTGTTTGTAAATGTTGTGAACATCTGACAGGCACGTTCTGATGACTACTTGATAGTTTAGTGTGTCATGCATTACGTCTTAGAATTGAGGCTCCAAAACGTTTTGAACGTCACGGAACGGAACATATGAGATGTTCTCAGAGCTGAAATTAGGATCTCAGGCTCATGCCCATGTTGCAAGATATGAGATCTCCAACAAGATCCTTTGCCTGCAAGATGAAAGAGAATAGCTCAATCGTTGAGCATGTGCTTAGATTGTCTGGGGTGCTACAATCGCTTGAATCGAGTGGGAGTTAATCTTCCAGATAAGATAGTGATTGATATAGTTCTCCAAGTCACTGTCACTAAGCTACTAGAACTTGGTGATGAACTATAAAATGTCAGGGATAGAAATAATGATCCCTGAGCTGTTCACGATGTTTGACACCGCGAAGGTAGAAATCAAGGACGAGCGTCAAGTGTTGATGGTTAGTCAAACCACTAGTTTCGAGAAGGGCAAGAGCAAGGAGGGAAACTTAATGGATAGAAAGTCAGTTGCTGCTCCAGTGAAGCAACCCAAAGTTGAACCCAAACCCGAGACTAAGTGCTTCGATTATGAGGAGAGCGGTCGCTGAAGCGGAAGAACCCTAGATACTTGGTAGTTAAGAAGGCTGGCAACATCAATCGAAGTATATTTGATACGTGTTATTGATGTGTACCTTGCTAGTACTCCTAGTAGCACCTGGGTATTGGATACCAGTTCGGTTGCTAAGTGTTAGTAACTTGAAGTAAAAGCTACGGAATAAACAGATTAGAGATGTGTTGGAAATGTTTCCAAGGTTGATGTGATCAACATCGCACGCTCTCTCTACCTTCGGGATAAGTGAACATGATTAGATCGTGTTTATAGCAATAAGGTTATTCATTTAAGTTAGAGAATAAAGGTTATTCTGTTTACATGAATAATACCTTCAATGGTCATGCACCCAGTGAGAATGGTCTGTTGAATCTTGATCGTAGTAATACACATGTTCATAACATTGATACCAAAAGATACAAAGTTAATAATGATAGTAACACATACTTGTGGCACTGACGCTAAATGTCATATTGGTATAAAGCGCATGAAGAAACTCCATGTGATGAATCTTTGGAGTCATTCGATCTCGAATCGATTGAGACATGCGAACCATGCCTCTTGGGCAAGATGACTAAGGACCCCATTTTCCGGATTGATGGACTGGGCAAGTGATTTATTGGAAATGATACATGTCGATGTATGCAATCCAATGAGTCTTGTTGCGTGCGGTGGATATCGTTATTTTCTTACCTTCACTGATGATTTGAGTAGATATAGTGTATATTTACTTAATGAAACACAAGTCTAAATCGTTTGAAAGGCTCAAGCAAATTCAGAGTGAAGTTTAAGATCATCGTGACAAGAAAATTAAAATGACTATGATATGACCGTGGAGGTGAATATCTGAGTTACGAGTTTGACATTCAACTTTAGACAATGTGAAAGTTGTTTCACAATTCACGCCACCTGGAACACCATAGTGTGATCGTGTGTCCGAACGTCATAGTCGTGTTCTATTGGATATGGTGCGTACTATGATGTCTCTTATCGTTTTGACTATGATTTTGGGGTTATGCATTAGAGATAACTACATTCACTTTAAATAGGGCACCATCTAAATCCATTGAGATGACACCGTGTGAATTATGGTTTGATAGAAACCTAAGTTGTCATTTCTTAATGTATGGGGCTGCAACGCTTGTGTAGAAAATGTTTTCACCTAATGAGCTCGAACCCAAAGTGGAAAAATGCATCTTCATAGAAAACCTTCTATCTCAGATCCAAGCATAAAATATTTGTTCCTAAAAATGGGTCCTTTCTCGAGAAAGAGTTTCTCTCGAAAGAATTGAGTGGAAGGAAGATAGAACTTGATGAGGTTGTTGAACCTTTGTTCAACCAGAGAGTAGTGCAGCACAGGAAGATGTTTCTATGAAGCCTACGTTAGTTGAAGAGGAAGTTAATGATGATGATCATGAAGCTTCAAGATCAAGTTACTATCGAACCTCGTAGGTCGACAAGGATGTGTACTACTCCTAAGCAGTACGATGATACGTCTCCAACGCATCTATAATTTTTGATTGTTCCATGATATTATATTATCAACTTTGGATGTTTTATATGCATGAATATGCTATTTTATATTATTTTTGGGACTAACTTATTAACTTAGTGCCCAGTGCCAGTTCCTGTTTTTTCCGTGTTTTTGACCTTTTTAGATAGGAATATCAAACGGAGTCCAAACGGAATAAAACTTTCGCTGTGATTTTTTTTGAATATCAAAAATACCAGAAGAAAAAGATACGAAAGAGGAGTCCCGAGGAAGCCACGAGCCTGGGAGGTGCGGCAACCCCCCCGTGGACGCGCTTGGTGGGCTCGTGACTCCCTCATGGCTCCCCCTGACTTATTGTCGACGCCAGATGGTCTTATAAATACAAAACCCGCAGAATTAAACCTAGATCGGGAGTTCCGCCACTTCAAACCTCCAGAGCCACCAAAAACCAATCGGGATCCCGTTCCGGCACCCTGACGGAGGGGGAATTCATCTTCGGTGGCCATGTTGATCATCCCGGTGATCTCCATGACGAGGAGGGAGTAGTTCACCCTCGGGGCTGAGGGTATGTACCAGTAGCTATGTGTTTGATCTCTCTCTCTCTCTCGTGTTCTTGAGATGTCTTGATCTCTATGTACCGCGAGCTTTGCTACTATAGTTGGATCTTATGATGTTCTCCCCCCCCCTCCATTCTTGTAATGAATTGAGTTTTCCCTTTGAAGTTATCTTATCGGATTGAGTCTTTAAGAACACTTGATGTATCTCTTGCCCGTGTCTATCTGTGGTGACAATGGGATATTCATGTGAGTACTTGATGTATGTTTTGCTGATCAACTTGCGGGTTTGTGACCTCGGGAACCTGTGCATAGGGGTTGGCACATGTTTTGAGTCTCTGGTAGAAACTTTGGGGCACTCTTTGAAGTGCTATGTGTTGGTTGAATAGATGATTTTGAGATTGTGTGATGCATGTCGTATAATCATACCCACAGATACTTGAGGTGACAATGGAGTATCTAGGTGACATTAGGGTTTTGGTTGATGTGTGTCTTAAGGTGTTATTCTAGTACGAACTCTAGGATAGATTGAACGGAAAGAATAGCTTCGTGTTATTTTTACTACGGACTCTTGAATAGATTGAATAGAAAGAATAACTTTGTGGTGGTTTCTTACCCGACAATAATCTCTTCGTTTGTTCTCCGCTATTAGTGACTTTGGAGTGACTCTTTGTTGCACGTTGAGGGCTAGTTATATGATCCAATTATGTTATCATTGTTGAGAGAACTTCCACTAGTGAAAATATGAACCCTAGGCCTTGTTTCCACGCATTGCAATACCATTCGTGCTCACTTTTACTATTAATTACCTTGCTGTTTTTACATTTTCAGATTACAAAAACCTATATCTACCATCCATATTGCACTTGTATCACCATCTCTTCGCCGAACTAGTGCACCTATACAACTTACCATAGTATTGGTGTGTTGGGGACACAAGAGACCCTTTGTTATTTTGTTGCAAGGTTGCTTGAGAGAGACCATCTTCATCCGACGCCTCCCCCGGATTGATAAACCTTAGGTCACCCACTTGAGGGAAAATTGCTACTATCCTACAAACATCTGCACTTGGAGGCCTAACAACGTCTACAAGGAGAAAGTTGCATAGTAGACATCATACGACAACCCTGTCTTGGAGGTCATGTTGTTGGACAACGATGAACCTACGAGCTATGGAGAAGCGATGATGGGCCGGATTCTGACAAATGGTTAGAGGCCCCGAAATCCGAGAAAGGATCCATGTATGAAAACCAAGTATAGACTTTGGTAGACTTGCTTTTTGGACGGAAGGTCATTGAGTACAAATGGACCTTTAAGATGATGACAACCGCTGATGGTGAATGTCACTATTTATAAAGCCTGACTTGTCGCAAAGAAGTTTCCGCCAAGTTCAAGGAGTTGACTGCGATGAGACTTTCTCACTCATAGCGATGCTAAAGTCTATTGGAATTATGTTAGCTATTGGGGATATAACCCCACGGTATGACCCACCCAAAGGGCTCCGGGTGATAACTGGCGGCTCGTGAGCCAGCCCAAGAATGAGCCATGAGACCTACGGCCCAGGAACATGGGCGGCTCATGGCATGGGCCGCAAGGTGGCCCGGACAGAGAAGACTCGGGTGTATAAGCCACCCGAAGGTAACTTAGCAGGGAAGATAGAGGGATACTCGGATAGACAATAGAGTTGGTTACAACTTGTATGACCCGGAGTCTTTCCCTCCTATATAAAGGTAGACCCGGGGCGACTTAGAGGTCAGGGTAATCAAGAACTAGGTCAAGCAATAGCTCCCTTGTAATCGATACAAACAAGCAATATAGATATAAGCAGGACGTAGGATATTGCCTCGTTTTGAGGGGCCGAACCTGGGTAAACTCATGTCCCTCGTCCCAGCCAACCCCTTTGAGTCCATCACGTTAGCAATGGCCTCGAATCCAAGTCCGTTCACCCGGACATCTGCCATGATAAATCAACGATAGTTGGCGCCCACCGTGGGGCCTGCGTTTGGTGGTGTTGAGTTCTCAAAGGGCTCTCTCCCAGGGCTCGAGGGATACATGGTCGGAAGAATGAGCAAGAGTCGCCACGGACGGTTTTACATCGACGATTTCGGTCGGGGGCTTGATGCTGAGTCCATGGAGTATGGATTCCGGGTTCCGTTTGACGGGATCCACGTTTTCATCGGAAAGACTGATGGATCTACACCCGGGCCGGACGTCTGCACCAACATCGTCGAGCCGGCCTGGCGTCTCCAACCTGCGCGCGACGTGCGTCCTGCCTGTGCCAATCCGGGTTAGAGGCATGTCTTCGTGAGCTTCACTCAAGGTATGGATCTGGAAGCTTCCGGGTCACACGAAACCCTCGTTTATTCAGAGGATGAATCTTCAAGTGCAGAAACAGAATCAGTGTACCAGCTCCGCAATGGTGGCCTTGGGGGCTATGGCGATGTCCGCCCGAAGTCGGATCGCTCTGAGTCGGATGATGTAAGACCCCCGGTTCATGCTGCTGTGTTCATGGCGGGATCAGCCCCAGCCACGAGTCGTGCAGCCGCGGGAGCTACCACCTCAGGTGATAATCCGCCGCCGCCGGCTCAGGTTCTTGTGGAGCTGATGGATGAGCTCGCGGCTCTAATGGCCACCGAGGTCACACCAGATAATCAAGCAGCTCGGAATTTGGAGATCTCAAGGATCAAAGGCCAGATGACGGAGGAATGACAAAGAATGGCTGAGCTGAAGACCCAGATGGAAGAAGAGGCAGAACGTATCAAGACAGATGCCTTCCGTCTAGGGCTGGAGCAGCTATCAGCCACCGCGGTACATCAAAGGAGGCATAAATCCTGTCTACCAGAGCGCTACGAAGCAAGGAACCTCTTCAATACTCCTGGCATGGGACGAGCCACGGACGCGCCCGAAAAAGCCGCCTGACGGAGCGGCCGGCGATTCATCCGGCCCGACGTAACCAAGCTTCACCTGGGGGCTTTCCGACGCCGACGGGTCATTATTCTAACCCGGCCAAGAATATGGTGGCAGTAGCTACCCGGCTTGAGATAATTCCTATCATGAATGAAGCGCCCTTTGCGGAGGATGTGCGGGACACCATCGGGTACCTGCAGACGGCCATGGCCCAGCAGGAGAAATACACTCATAGCTGGAGCCGCGTCCATTCAACCGCTCTCCCTAGCCGCAGCTTTAGCCGGCGCTATGAGTCACTGATACGTCTTCGACATATCTATTATTTTTGATTGTTCCATGCTATTATATTATCAACTTTGGATGTTTTATACGCATGAATATGCTATTTTATATGATTTTTAGGACTAACTTATTAAGTCGGTGCCCAGTGCCAGTTCCTGCTTTTTTCCTTGTTTTTGATCTTTTTCAGATAGGAATATCAAACGGAGTCCAAATGGAATAAAAATTTCGTTGTGATTTTTTATGAAAAATATCAAAAATACCTCAAGGAAGAAATACCAGAGAAGTGGGCCGAGGGAGCCACGAGCCTGGGAGGCGCCCCCCTAGGGGGCTCGTGGCCTCCTCGTGGCCCATCTCCACTTGTTTCCGCCGCCATACAGTCTTATAAATAGCCAAACACACAGAAATAGACCTAGATCACAAGTTCCGCCGCCGCAAGCCTCTAGAACCACCAAAAACAAATCGGGAGACCGTTCCGGCATCCTACCGGAGGGGAATCCATCTCCGGTGGCCATCTTCATCACCATCCTTGCCTCTCCGATGATGCATGAGTAGTTCACATCAGATGTTCGGGTCCATAGCTAGTAGCTAGATGGCTTCTTCTCTCTCTTTGATCTTCAATACAAAGTTCTCCATGATCTTCATGGTGATCTATCCGATGTAATTCTCTTTTGTGGTCTGTTTGTTGAGATCCGATGAATTGTGGATTTCTGATCAGCTTATCTATGAATATTATTTGAGTCTCCTCTGATTTCTTATATGCATGATTTCATATCTTTGTAAGTCTCTTCGAGTTATGGGTTTTGTTTGGCCAACTTGATCTATGATTCTTGCAATGGGAGAAGTGCTTGGTTTTGGGTTCATACCGTGCGGTGTCCTCAACAAGTGACAGAAGGGGTAGCGAGGCACGTATCGTGTTGTTGCCATCAAGGGTAAAAAGATGGGGTTTATATCATATTGCATGAATTTATCCTTCTACATCATGTCATCTTGCTTAAAGCATTACTCCGTTTCTTATGAACTTAATACACTAGATGCATGCTGGATAGCGGTCGATGTGTGGAGTAATAGTAGTAGATGCAGATAGTATCGGTCTACTTGTCTCGGACATGATGCCTATATGTATGATCATTGCCTTAGATATCGTCATGACTTTTCACTATTCTATCAATTGCTCAACAGTAATTTGTTCACCCACCGCAATACTTGCTATGATGAGAGAAGCCTCTAGTGAACACTATGGCCCCCGGGTCTATTTTACATATTATATATTCAGATCTAAACATAAAAACACCAAAAATACCTTGCTTCAAATTTATTTACTTATTTATATTTACTCATTATCACTATCAGATCTCACCTTGCAAGTAATCGTGACGGGATTGACAACCCCTTTATCGCGTTCAGTGCAAGTTTGTTTGTGTTTGTGCAGGTTTCTTGGTCCCTCATCTTGATACTCCTACTAGATTGATACCTTGGTTATCAAACTGAGGGAAATACTTACCTCTACTTTGCTGCATCAGCCTTTCCTCTTCAAGGGAAAAACCAACACACGCTCGAGAAGTAGCATGAAGAATTTCTGGCTCCGATGTTGGGGAGTATTCCAGTGAAGCATATCTCAAGTACCTATCACAAACTCATCTCTCGCATTTACATTATTTGCCATTTGCCTATCGTTTTCCTCTCCCTAACTTCTAAAACAAAAATTTACAAAAATATTTGCCTTTCTTTATTTGCCTTTTTCGTTTGCCCTTTTCTTCGCTTGCTTTCTGTTTGCTTGTGTGCTTGTGTGCTTGCTAAATCACCATGTCTAAAAACACTAAATTGTGTGATTTCTCTAATACTAATAACAATGATTTTATTAGTACCCCAATTGCTCCCACCACTAGTGCGGAATCATATGAAATTAATGTTGCCTTGTTGAATCTTGTTATGAAAGAGCAATTTTCCGGCCTTCCAAGTGAAGATGCCGCATCCCATCTTAATACCTTTATTGAGTTATGTGATATGCAAAAGAAGAAAGATGTGGATAATGATATAATTTAATTTAAGCTATTTCCGTTCTCACTACGATATAGAGCAAAAACTTGGTTTTCATCTTTACCCAAAAATTGTATTGATTCATGGAACAAGTGTAAAGATGCTTTTTTCCAAGTATTTTCCACCTGCTAAGATTATCTCTCTCCGTAATGATATTATGAATTTTAAGCAACTAGATCATGAACATGTTGCACAATCTTGGGAGAGAATGAAATCGATGATTAGAAATTGTCCCGCTCATGGCCTAAGTCTTTGGATGATTATACAAATTTTCTATGTTGGTTTGAATTTTGCTTCTAGAAATATCTTGGATTCCGCTTCTGGTGGAACTTTTATGGAAATCACACTAGGATAAGCAACAAAACTCTTAGATAATATCATGACAAATTATTCTCAATGGCACACCAAAAGGTCACGTACTAGTAAAAAAGTGCATGCTATAGAAGAATTCAATTCTTTGAGTGCTAAGATGGATGAGTTAATGAAGATGTTTGCTAGTAAAAGTGTTCCTCTAGATCCAAATGATATGCCTTTATCTTCCTTGATTGAGAATAGCCATGAAAATTTTGATGTTAATTTCGTTGGTAGGAATAATTTTGGTAACAACAATGCTTATAGAGGTAACTTTAATCCTAGGCCTTTCCCTAGTAATCCCTCTAATAATTTTGGCAATTCGTACAACAATGCTCATGGAAATTATAATAAAATACCCTCTGATCTTGAGAGTACTATTAAGGAGTTTATTAATTCGCAAAAGATTTTCAATGCTTCCATAGAAGAAAAATTGCTTGAAATTGATGACTTGGCTAGGACTGTTGATAGAATGTATCTTGATATTGATGCTTTGAAATTAAGATGTGTTCCTACCAGGATTAATATGGATGAAACTTTGAAAGCTACGCGTATTTCTATGAATAAGAGTAAATAAAGAACCGCCCAAATTCGTGCTAGACATGAATTGCTCAAAAAGGCGTGTTCTCGTGGTGAAAACCACAAAGATCTTAAAGTGCTTGATGTGTCTCCTCTTGAATCCTTGTTTTCTAATGTCAATCTTAATGATGATGGTGCTGGATGTGAATCCACTTTGGTTGAGAAACGCCCCAATGATTTGAAGTCTATTTATCTTGATGCTAAAAACACTAAAAGTGGAGTAGAGGATATCAAAACTTTGAATAGTGATGAAACTACTACTTTTGATTTCAAGGAATTTAATTATGATAGCTGCTCTTTTATTGAATGTATTTCCTTGATGCAATCAATGTTAAACTCTCCACATGCTTATAGCCAAAATAAGGCTTATACTAAACATATCGTTGATGCTATGATGAAATCTCTTGAAGAGAAACTTGAGTTGGAAATATCTATTCCTAGAAAACTTCATGATGAATGGGAACCTACTATAAAAATCAAGACTAAAAATTATGAATGTCATGCTTTGTGTGATTTGGGTGCTAGTGTTCCCACGATTCCAAAATCTTTATGTGATGTTCTAGGTTTCAATGAGATTGATGAGTGCTCTCTTAATTTGCATCTTGCGGATTCTACTATCAATAAACCTATGGGAAGGATTAATGATGTTCTTATTATTTCATATAGGAACTATGTGCCCGTAGGTTTCACTGTGCTTGATATTGATTGCAATCCAACATGTCCCATTATTCTTGGTAGACCTTTTCTTAGGACTATTTGTGCTGTTATTGATATGAAGGAAGGGAATATTAAATTTAAATTTCCATTAAATAAGGGCATGTAACATTTTCCTATAAAAATAACAAGATTACCTTATGAATCCATTATGATAGGTACTTATGGTTTGAGCACTAAAGATGATAATACTTGATTCCATTGCCTTATGCCTAGCTAAGGGCGTTAAACGACAACGCTTGTTGGGAGGCAACCCAATGAATATATTTATTCTTGCTTATTTAATTTATGTTTTGTTGAGTCAACACAATTATGATTCTGTTATGATTGTGTTTTTATGTTTTAGTTAGTGTTTGTGCCAAGTAGAACCTTTATGATTAGTTTTGGTGATAGTTGTTTAATCATGCTGGAAAAAGGCAGAAACTTTCTGCTCACGAAATTATTTTTCATTCACATCCAGAAAAAGGTTTTGAGTTGATTTTTTTTCTTCTGATTGATATGAAAATTTCCCTAATTATCATAATTGTTTCAGAATTTTTGAGTTAGCAGAGGTTTTTGAAATATACAGATTGCTACAGACTGTTCTGTTTTTTGACAGATTCTGTTTTTGTTGTGTTGATTGCTTATTTTGATGAAACTATGGTTAGTATCGGGGGGTACGAGTCATGGTAAAGTGATAATACAGTAATATAACATCAATCTAAATGTAAATCAAGTTTATTACAGCACATGAAAAGTTGGTGGTTTGTTTTCTTATGCTAATGCTATCACGAGTTTCTGTTTAAGTTTTGTGTTGTGAAGTTTTCAAGTTTTGGGTGATGTTCTTATGGAATAAAGAGTAGAAAGAGCCTATGCTTGGGGATGTCCAAGGCATCCCAAGCCATATTCAAGGACACCAAAAAACCTAAGCTTGGGGATGCCCCGGGAAGGCATCCCCTCTTTCGTCTTCAATCCATCGGTAACGTTACTTGGAGCTATATTTTTATTCACCACATAATATGTGTTTTGCTTGGAGCGTCGTGTGTTATAGTAGTCTTTGCTTTTTGTTTTATCACAATCATGCTTGCTGCACACCTTTTGAGAGGGACATGCATTCATCGTGAATTTGGTAGAATACTCAATGAGCTTGACTTATATCTTTTGAGTTGGGCAATATTAGCTCACATGTGCTTCACTTAAATATTTTGAGCTTGATGATTTTGTTCACATGTGCTTCACTTATATATTTTGAGATTGGTAATATTAGCTCACATGTGCTTCAGTTATATCTTTTGAGCTAGAATTTTTTTGCTCTAGTGCTTCACTTAAATCTTTGTAGAGCACGGCGATGTCATATTTTGTAGAAATCAAAACTCTCTAATCTTCACTTATATCATTTTGAGAGTGCTCTCTCTCTATCTCTCTGAGAAACTTGGTAATTGGCATGTGTTATGAAATTAGTCCTAAATATGATAGGCATCCAAAGAGGATATAATAAAAACTTTCATATTCAAGTGCATTGATTAGTAAGAGAAGTTTGATTCCTCATGATTAGTTTTGAGATATGGATATGGTAATATGAGAGTTATGTTAGTAGGGTGTTGTGAACCTATAAATACTTGTATTGAGGTTAGTGATTCCCGTAGCATGCACGTATGGTGAACCGCCATGTTAGGAAGTCGGAGCATAATTGATTTATTGATTGTCATCCTTTGTGTAGAGGTCGGGATCGCGCGATGGTTAACTCCTACCAACCCTTCCCCTAGGAGTATGCGTTTAGCACTTTGTTTCAATTACTAATAAATTTTTTGCAATAAGTATGTGAGTTCTTCATGACTAATGTCAGTCCATGGTATAGATGCACTTTCACCTTCCACCATTGCTAGCCTCTCTAGTGCCACGCAACTTTCGTTGGTGCACAAACCCACCATATATCTTCCTCAAAACAGACACCATACCTATCTATTATGGCATTTTCATAGCCATTCCGAGATATATTGCCATGCAACTTTCACCGTTCTGTCTCATGAGATGTGCCATCACTTTCATTCATATAGAGTCATTATTGTTCTAAGTATCGAGTTGTAAGTAAATAAAAATGTGATGATAATCATTATTAGAGCATTGTCCCATGTGAGGAAATAAAAGAGGCCAAAGATGCCCACCAAATAAAAAAAGAGGTCAAAGAGCCCAAACAAAAAAATGAGAGAAAAAGAGGGAAGGGATAATGCTACTATCATTTTCCACACTTGTGCTTCAAAATAGCACCATGTTCTTCAAGATGGAGAGTCTCTTGTTTTTTCACTTTCATATGCTAGTAGAAATTCATTATGTAACTTGACTTGTATATTCCAATGATGAAACTTTTCCCTAAGTCTTCATGAGAAAGCAAGTTGGGTGCACACCCACTATTTTTCATTTTTGAGCTTTCATACACTTATAGCTCTACTACATCCGTTTCATGGCAATCCCTACTCATTCACATTGATATCTATTGATGGGCATCTCCATAGCCCATTGATACGCCGAATGGATGTGACCATCTTCTCCTTTTTGCCTCACAACCTCCACCACACTCTATTCCACCTATAGTGCTATATCCATGGCTCACACTCTTGTATTGCGTGAGAGTTGAAAAAGTTTGAGAAAGTAAGAGTGTGAAAACAATTACTTGGCCAATACCGAGGTTGTGCAAGATTTAAATTCGTTGTGTGGGGATGATGGAGCATAGCCAGACTATATGATTTTGTAGGGATAACTTTCTTTGGCCTTGTTATTTCAAAAGTTCATGATTACTTTGCTATTATACTTGAAGTATTATTCTTTTCATGTCAATATTAAACTATTGTTTTAAATCTTATGGATCTGAACATTCATGCCACAATAAAGAGATTACATAGAACAAATATATTAGGTAGCATTCCACATCAAAATTTTGGTCTTTATCACTTCCCTACTCGAGGACGAGCAGGAGTTAAGCTTGGGGATGCTTGATACGTCTCCAACATATCTATAATTTTTGATTGTTCCATGCTATTATATTATCAACTTTCAATGTTTTATATGCATGAATATGCTATTTTATATTATTTTTGGGACTAACTTATTAACTCAGTGCCCAGTGCTAGTTTCTGTTTTTTCCGTGTTTTTGACCTTTTTCAGATAAGAATATCAAACGGAGTCCAAACGGAATAAAACTTTCGACGTGATTTTTTATGGAAAATATAAAAAATACTAGAAGGCAAAAATACCGGAGAGGAGGCCCGAGGGAGCCACGAGCCTGGGAGGCGCCCCCCCCCCCACTAGGGCGCGACCAGGAGGCTCGTGACCTCCTCGTGGCCCCTCTTGACTTGTTTTCGCTGCCATACGGTCTTATAAATACCCAAGCCATCAGAATTAAACCTAGATTGCAAGTTCCGCCGCCACAAGCCTTCGTAGCCACCAAAAACCAATCGGGAGACAGTTCCGGCATCCTGCTGGAGGGGAATCCATCTCCGGTGGCCATCTTCATCAACATCATTGCCTCTCCGATGATGTAAGAGTAGTTCACAACAGACCTTCGGGTCCATAGCTACTAGCTAGATGGCTTCTTCTCTCTCTTTTATCTTCAATACAAAGTTGTCCACGATCTCCATGGAGATCTATCCGATGCAATTCTCTTTTGCGGTGTGTTGGTTGAGATCCGATGAATTGTGGATTTATGATCAGCTTATCTATGAATATTATTTGAGTCTCCTGTGATTTCTTATATGCATGATTTCATATCCTTGTAATTCTCTTTGAGTTATGGGTTTCGTTTGGCCAACTTGATCTATAGTTCTTGCTATGGGAGTAGTGCTTGGTTTTGGGTTCGTACCGTGCGGTGTCCTCACCCAGTGATAGAAAGGGTAGCGAGGCACGTATCGTGTTGTTGCCATCAAGGGTAAAAAGACGGGGTTTAAGTCATAGTGCATGAATCTATCCCTCTATATCATGTTATCTTGCTTAAAGTGTTACTCTATTTGTTATGAACTTAATACACTAGGTGCATGCTGGATAGCGGTCGATGTGTGGAGTAATATTAGTAGATGCAGAAAGTATCGGTCTACTTGCCTCGGACGTGATGCGTATATGTATGATCATTGCCTTAGATATCGTCATGACTTTGCGTGATTCTATCAATTGCTCAACAGTAATTTGTTCACCCACCGTAATACTTGCTATCATGAGAGAAGCCTCTAGTGAACACTATGGCCCCCAGGTCTATTTTACATATTATATATTCAGATCTAAATACAAAAACACCAAAAATACCTTGCTGCAATTTTATTTACTTATTTATATTCATCTACTATCACTATCAGATCTCACCTTGCAAGTAATCGTAAAGGGATTGACAACCCCTTTATCGCGTTGGGTGCAAGTTTGTTTGTTTTTGTGCAGGTTCCGTGGTGCCTCATCTTGATACTCCTACTGGATTGATACCTTGATTCTCAAACTGAGGGAAATACTTACCTCTACTTTGCTGCATCACCATTTCCTCTTCAAGGGAAAAACCTGCGCACGCTCGAGAAGTAACAGTCACCAGCAGGTTCCAGCAGCAGTCGGCGCAGAGAGATTCCAACGGGTCACCGGCCGGGAAGAGATACGCAAGCATTTGTAAACCATGCCGGAAGCCCGCAAGAGGCGCCAGCTAGGCTGGCTTACTAGGTACCCGTGCCTTCCGTTTTGATAGGAAGCAGGGATAAATTCTAAGACGGTAGGGCTGCCGTGTTTGTCACCGGCTCTACAGAGCGAACAGTTGCCGAAGGACTTCAAAGGGGCCCACAAGGTCCCAAATTATACCGCTGATTTACCCCCGGAGGCCTGGATGGAGAGTTATGACCTGGCCATGGAGATGCTGGATGTCAGTGAGGCGGTTTGCGCCAAGTATTTCATCATGATGCTCGAAGGACCGACTCGAACGTGGTTTAAGGGGCTGCCGACTAATACCATCAATTCATGGGCGGAGCTCAGAGCCCGGTTCATTAAAAACTTTCAAGGGACGTGCAAGCAGCCTATGACCATCATGGATCTTGATCACTGTGTCCAACAGGAGAATGAGTCGGCCCATCTTTGGGTATGGCGAGTCTCGACAATTATCCACTCATCAGAGCAGATCACGGCGGCTCAAGCAGTGCTAATTTTGGAGAAGAACTGCCACTTTGTTCCTCTAAAGCAGAAACTTGGCCGGCTCAAACGTACGTGTTAGGACATGGGAGAGCTCATGACGGCTCCCACGAAATATGCCGATTCTGACAGCACGAAGGACCGGGTTCTGATGATGAAAAGGCTGGCCAAAGTAAGAAGAGCAATCAGAGCAAGGGCGCAGCAAACAATGGTGGCCAGATCAAGCGTAAGAACCCAATGGCCGGGTCAGAGCTGGTGGCCAATACGAATGCCCAGTAGAATCACCCCCAAAGGCAATAGGAGGTTTAGACCGCCCGTTAGCAGGGATAATTCTTCCTCGAACATGTAGGAGTTACTTAAGCGACCTTGTCCGAACCACAGTCTACCTGACAAACTGGCAAACCACACATGGGAGAATTGTTATTTATGCAGAAGTACAGACGGTATTTCACACAACCTAACAACCGAGACGGCGGCCCGCCAGGCGGCACAGGACATGGCGGGTCAGGAGCTAGGTTTGGTTTCGGCGGATAAGGATCCAGTCATCCGGGTCAGCATAATCATGGGGGACACCAGCCGCATTTTGAGAACAATAATCAACAGCAACAGCAACAGCATAATCAATCTGGTTATCAGAGTAATCCAAAGCAGCTCAGCTCTGGGCAGTACCACGTTTTCATGACCAGTCTCAATAAACGGGACCAGAAGTTACGAAAGCGGGCAGTCAATGCGGTTACGCCGGCTCTTCCGCGGTATCTAAAGTGGTCTGAGTATGACATAACATGGAGCCAGAAAGATCACCCGCCACATGTCGATGACCCAGGGCGGCTGGCTTTTGTTGTGGCCCCCAAAGTGGGCGGATATATGGTGAACAAGGTGCTTATGGATGGCGGCAGCAGCATAAACATCCTTTATTATGACACTTTGCTGCATCACCCTTTCCGGCGGATGAAGTTGCTTGACAAGGATTTAAAGCCTTCGTCCACCCTCTTTCATGATGTGGTGCCGGGCAAGTCGGCGTATTCGGTGGGCAGGATCTCGTTGGAAGTGGCTTTTGGCAATGAGTATAATTACAGGGTAGAATCCTTATGGTTTGAGGTGGTTAAGATCAAGAGTCCTTATCACGCCTTATTTGGACGGCAGGCTTACGCTAAATTTATGGCCAGGCCCTGCTATGTTTACTTGCAGCTCAAGATGCCCGGCTTAAAAGGTACCATTACCGTTCATGGTAACCGGAATATAGCTATTGAGTGTGAGGAAAGAGATGCGGCTTACGTAGAGTCCAGTTGCGCCTAGGAGGAACTTAAGTTCTATAAGGAATGTTGATCCGGAGGATATGACCCCTCTGAAAAAGCAGACCACGGAGGTTGAGCCGCCCCTCAAGTTTTCAGCGGATGATACCAAGGCAGTAGATTTCACTCCGGGTGACTCATCTAAAGAGTTCATCATTGGAGCTCACATGGATCCCAAATAGGAAAGTGCGCCCCTCGAATTCATTCGTGAGAATCGGGACATCTTTGCACGGAAACCTTCTGACATGCGGGTGTACCGAGAGAGTTCGCTGAGAATAACCTTAATGTTGATCCAAAGTTTAAGCCGATTAAACAGTTTTTGTGGCAGTTCAATGAGGAGAGGCGCAAGGCTATTGGGGAAGAAGTTGCCCGGCTTTTGGTACCAGGTTTCATCATTGAAGTTCTTCACCCGGAGTGGTTGGCTAACCCAGTGCTAGTGCTAAAAAAGAACGGCACATGGCATATATGTGTGGACTATACAGACCTTAACAAAGCTTGTCCGGCTGATCCGTTTTCCCTCCCTCGTATTGATTAGATCATTGATGTTATAGCGGGGTGTGAAAGTTTATGCTTCCTGGATGCTTACTCAGGTTATCATCAGATCAAGATGGCAGTTAAAGATCAGGAGAAGACGGCTTTTATTACAGCCTTTTGGGCGTTCTGTTATGTCTCTATGCCTTTCGGGCTCAAGAGTGCCCAGGCGACTTATCAACGATGCGTACAGAACTATCTTCACAGTCAGATTGACCGTAATGTTCATGCTTATGTAGATGACATCGTGGTCAAATCTAGAAAGAAGGAGACCCTCTTGGAAGATCTAAAGGAAACTTTTGATAATCTCCGGGTCTACAAGATGATGCTTAGCCCGGCCAAGTGTGTCTTTGGTGTTCCAACGGGCAAGCTTTTGGGTTTCTGGTCTCTAAGCGGGGTATAGAGGCTAACCCGGATAAAATTAAGGCTATTACCTCTCTGGGTGAGCCGGCTTGCATTAAGGACATTCAGCGCCTAGCAGGGCGGATTGCTGCGTTAAGCCGGTTCATAAGCAGTCTTGGAGAAAAGGCTATTCCTTTATATCAAATGATGAAGAAGACAGACAAATTGTCTGGAGCAAAGCGGAAGGTGCAGCACTTGAGGCGCTTAAAAAACAGCTCACTGAGTCGCCAGTGTTGGCCGCTCCGGCTGAGAAAGAACCGTCACTCCTCTATGTGGCGGCTAACAACTGGGCAGTAAGTGCTGTAATTGTGGTCGAGCGCAAGGAGGTTGGGAAGGAGTATCCCATGCAAAGGACGGTTTATGATATCAATGAGGTCCTGACAGAGTCTAAGCAAAGATATACGCATTGGCAGAAGCTGGTATACGGGGTTTTCATGGCCAACCGCAAGTTAAAACACTATTTTCTAGGGCACCAGATAACTGTGGTTAGTTCTGCTCCGTTGGGGGATATTATCCAGAACAGAGAAGCCACAGGAAGGATTTCTAAGTGGGCATTGAAGCTAGGACCTCTTAATTTAAAGTATGTTCCTCGCACGGCGATCAAATCCCAAGCTTTCGTGGATTTCATAAATGATTGGACAGAGTGTCTAGCTCCTGAGGAAAAGCCGGATGACACATAATAGACTATACACTTTGATGGATCCAAGCAGTTCGAGGGGTCAGGAGCAGGAGTTGTCCTAACATCCCCCAAGGGTGATAAGTTTTGTTATGTGCTCCGGCTGATGTTCCCCTGCACTAACAATGCGGCTGAGTATGAGGCTTTGCTTCATGTTCTTAGATTAGCCAAGGAGATGAATTTGATCCGGGCCAGGTGTTTGGGCGACTCAGATCTGGTGTCTCAGCAAGTTTCTGGTACTTGGGATTCCAAAGACCCGCGGATGGCGGCTTATAGACAGGCGGTTGATATTAATGCGGGTCACATCAAAGGATATCAGGTAGATCACATTGATCGTCGCAAGAACGAGGCGGCTGATGCTTTATCACGGTTAGGTTCCCAACGTAAGCTGGTGCCACCTAATGTCTTTCTGGATGTCTTGCACCAACCGACTGTCAAGATACCTTCAGAAGAAGATTTGGCTATTCCTGACCCGGAGGCAGAATTGGTGGCGGCTCTACACGCTATCCCAGATTGGACTATTCCCTATTTGGCCTATTTAACCCGGGGCGAGTTACCTCAGGATGAAGACCTGGCTAGAAAGGTCACCCGGCGCTCTAAGTCCATGACGATAGTTAATGGTGAGTTGCATAAATGCATCGTAACGGCAGTTTCCCAACGTTGTGTTTCACCAGAGGAGGGCCGACAAATCTTGAATGAAATCCATGCTGGTAATTGTGGACACCACGCCGTCTCGAAATCTTTGGTGGCCAAGGATTTCCGGCACGGATTCTTCTGGTTGACGTCTCACAAAGATGCAGAGGATTTAGTCTGTAAGTGCGAGGGCTGTCAGAAGTTTGGCCGGCGTGCTCATGTTCCGGCTCAAGAATTGAGGATGATACCAATCACTTGGCCGTTTGCGGTCTGGGGGATGGACATGGTAGGGCCTTTCAAGAGATCCAGGGACAAGAAAACACACCTCCTAGTGGCGGTTGACAAGTTTACCAAGTGGGTAGAGGCAGAGCCGGTCAGCAAATGTGACACGGCTACAGCGGTTCTATTTATTAAGAAATTGATCTACCGCTTTGGTTACCTACATAGCATCATTACTGATAATGGTACAAATCCATCCAAGGGGGCTATGAAGAAATTCTGTGACGAAGAGCTATCTGGCTTGATATTTCAGCCGTGGCACATCCACGGTCCAACGGTCAGGCGGAGCGTGCCAATCAGGAAATTCTAAGAGGGATTAAACCGCGGCTTATGGTTCCTTTACAGCGAACGGCCGGGTGTTAGGTCGAAGAGTTACCCTCCGTCTTATGGAGCATCAGAACCACCCCTAACAGATCCACGGGTTTCATGCCCTTGTTTATGGTATATGGCACTGAGGCCGTGTTGCCCAGTGACATCCGACATGACTCGCCAAGGGTGGCGGCTTACATTGAGACGGATAATGAGACGGCACGTCAAGACGCATTGGACGCTTTGGAAGAGGCGCGAGATTTAGCAGCGGCCCAATCGGCGATTTATCAACAAGACCTGCGTCGCTATCACAGCCGCAGGGTCAAGACCCGGACATTCCAGGAAGGCGACTTAGTGCTCCGGCTGATTCAGGATCAGACAAATATGCATAAGTTGTCACCTCCATGGGAAGTATCCTTTGTGGTCAGCAGAAATCTCAACAACGGGTCATATTACCTCATCGATATCAGAGATGACTCAGATACGGCGGGTCAAGAGACCCGCCGGCCGTGGAAGATCGTGCATCTTCGGCCTTATTTCACTTAAGGGTGTAAAGACCCTTCATTGTACACTATCATTGTGCATGTCATTGTTATATAAATAAATAAAGAAGCCTCTGCTATTTCACACATCTTCCGAGGAGAGAAGGTCAAACAATGTTCCGGTTGATGTATCAACTGAGATCGGCAAACGGCGGCTTCCTACCTTTGGGTATAGCTGATAATGCCTATTAGCCAGGCGTTATGCCACAAAAATCCGGCTCAGGAAAATGAGTCGTAGCAAGGACGGATTCCTACCTTCGGGTACAGCTTCTAATGCCTATCCATCGGCGGGTTACGCCGTACTACTGAGGGGGGCTTCTTACCGACGGGTATCGCTTCTAACACCCTATCGGGCGGCTTTATGCCAAATTTCCGGCTAACACGTTTAGCCGCGGTTATGAGAGGTTTTTACCGACGGGTAGCTAACACCTCATGACCCGCGAACGGCGGCTTCGTACCTTCGGGTATAGCTTATAATGCCTATTAGTCGGCTTTAGGCCACGTAAAAACGGCTAAGGTAAATTAGCCGCGGCGAACGGTAGCTTCTTACCTTCAGGTATAGCTTATAATGCTTATTAGCCGGCCTTATGGTACAAAAAATCCGGCTAAGAAAAATTAGCCACATTGAGGGCGGCTTCTTACCTTCGGGTACAGCTTCTAACGCCTATCCGCCGACGTTTACGCCATATTATTACCTTCGGGTACAGCATACGATGCTTATGAGCCGGATTTTTTCTACAAAACTCCGGCTAACATGATTAGCCAAAGACGGAAATTATTAAAGTCTTCCCGGCCGACTCTCGATCCAAAAAGAGGAGACAAACGATGACGAGTCAAGAAATCATACAAGAAAGATGGCTATTTGAAAGCCGGATGTTTTTTCATTCAAAAGATCACAAGAGCAAATGTCACAAGTACCATATTACAAATGCTCTCTGCGGAGCCCAAAAAATATCAATCAAAGTATTCCAAGCCCTGACGGCAGGTCAAGGAGAGCCGGCTATTACAAAGATTTACAAGGAATCAATCAACTGGCTGGCGGCTCATACTGCTCCGGTTCTTCGTCTTGTTTCATCTGAAGGTTGTCCAAGTTCCAATTGCAGTCAGCTAGAGCTGCAAAAGTCCCTTCTTAAAAGAAGGGGGACGGGTCAAGATCACAAGCGAAGAGTTCCTTACTGCAGGCAGGCATCAAGTACTTCCATTCGTAGAGAGGGCCATGAACTCTCTTCTGCTTGGCTTCGTAAGCCGCCTGGTAAGTGTCCAGGTCAGCTCTTCTGCTAAGACGGAGGCCAAGTATCTGGAGTCCTTGACGCACTGGATGTAATCGGCTTCGGTGAACTTTGAGTCGTCATCATTCTTCGACGGGAAGCCTTCCATCATTTCAGCCGGCGTTAGCTTTGGAGCAAAGGCCAGAGCCCGGCTTATGCCTGCGACTGCTCCCTGGCGGGCGGCTGATTTCTTCAGTTTAGCTATTTGCTTCGGCATGGTAGAGAACAGTTACAAGACCCCCTTGAGAGTTGAAGGGATCTTGTCCTTGTACTGCACCGACTTGATGGTGAACATCGCGCCACAGTACAGCAGTTCCGCCAAGGTGTAGATGGCCTTCAGAGGCAATTAGCTGTCGGGCGTCAGTTGACGGCTTCTAGGACCTATATATGCCGGAGATTTACATTTGTAAGTAGCCAATTCAGAGGTTATGTAGCAATTAAAGAGAAAAGTTATCAAGGGACTCACCGAAGAGGGCGGTTGTCATCTTCGCAATATGGAGTTTCAAGGATTGCAGCTCGTCACAGACGATTATCAACCGCCGATTGGCGTCGTCCGCCCGTTTGGTCAGCATGGCCTTCTCAGACACGGCAAATTCTCTGAAAGCGGCAAACTCCGCCTTAACTTTAGCCAGCTCTTTGGTCAAGAGCCGGAATTTTTCATCGGTGGTGCTCCGGGCAGCCTGTTGGTTAGCCAGATTGGTCTTAAAGTCGGCCAACTGTGACCCGGCTGCTGTTAAAGATTCCTGCAAAACATTTCAGAGCATAAAGTAAGACGGACAAGTCTCAAGCAGATTGCAAGCAATATGCATGACACTTGGGGGCTAATGTTTATTTACAGAAGTCCACTACAAAGAGTCCCGATTCAACTTTGAACAAAGTTTGAGCCGGCCCTTGGGGGCTACTATTAGCTCTTCTAAGTTATCTGCTGAGAAGTCTCGACTCAACTTTGAACAAAGTTTGAGCCGGCCCTTGGGGGCTACTATTAGCTCTTGTAAGTCTGATGAAAAGTTCCGACTCAACTTTGAACAAGTTTGAGCCGGCCCTTGGGGGCTACTATCGGCTCTTCTCAATTATCTTCTACACAATGATATTATCTAAAGGAAGAGCACCTATGTAAAGTCTCGGTTTAACCCTTGGCAAAGTTAAGCCAGCACTTGGGGGCTATGTAGGGGTATAAGGAGGAAAAGCATACCTCATATTTCCTCTTCATGAGGTTAACCAGTTGGAGCTCCAAGTCCCGGCTGGTGGATAGCCCGGTCATATAGCCAGCATGAAGCTCCTCAGCTGACATCTTCTCTAAGGCATAGGGCTCAAATTCTAGGTTTCTGGAAGCTTCAGTCATTTCACCCTGCTTGGTCAGCACATGAGCCGGAGGAGAATGCAAGCCAGCACCAGTGATTTCAACTTCCGAGCCAGTCATGTCTTTAGCCACCTGGGCAGGGTTTGGCGGCTTTGAAGAATTCTTCAGTGGACTATCTGGGACAATGTCGTCAGCGGCCAGCTCTCCGGAAGCCACTGGGATATCTTCAGCCAGCCACGAGTCAACCGGTTTGAAGGCTCCGGCTCTTGGACAGCAGGGCCGAGGGAGGACTTGTTGGTTTTCCGATACTTGGCTTGAGCACTGTAAAATAGAAGGATCAGAACCCAAAGATACTACTTCAGCGGGTTGATCTTGGGAGGCGGCAGAGTGGTCGCCGAAGAGTCGCCAGAAGAGGGCGACTTCTGAGACGCAGTTTAAGAACGATGAGACAGCACCAAGGTTAAAAAGAAAAATGAATCAAACGGGAATACGTACCTATGCGGGGCATTTCTTTGGAGCCGGCGAGTTTGGCAAGCCGGACATAAGCTCAATAGAGCCGACGCTCCGGGTCTGACGTCGTTCTGCCTGTTGTTGCTTTTTCAAAAGAAAGTCAGGAGCCAGATAAGCGAGAGGATGAGAAAGAGGAACTTTTCCAATAACCTGCCATGGCTTTCGGGGAAAAAAATATTCTGAGCCGGAAAAATGTAGGTTACCTCAGGGGCATTAACGTGACTTGTTTCAACATCATCCTGTGAGTAAAACAAGTGTAAGTAAAATAAGATAATAAAATGGCAGAAAACAACCAAAGTTTACCTCTGAGTCGGACGATTGCGGCGGGTCAAACCACTCTTCTTGTGGGGCGGTGTTCTTGGACTTCTTAGCTGGAGCTTTCTTCTTAAGCTTCTTCAAGGGAGGAACGCATTTCTTCTTCCAGAAATTAGAGTTGGCCTGGAAAGATAAAACCGGTTAAATGGTAATGAGTCAGAAAGGTATGAGTGACAAGGAGAAAAGGGGTGAAGAGTCGACTTACATCTGGAGCCAGATTTTGGGCGTTAAAAGGCGCCAGGCCAATGGCGCTGCATGATCCGGATTCTTCATGGACAAGACTCCGAATGACGGTGGTGATGTCATCCTCTGTCAGTGTTGATTGGCTGAAGCATAATGAACTGTCATACTTGCCTTCATATTCGCACATGAGCCAACTTCTATGACTTAAAGGCATGATCCGACAAGAAATCTAGCAGCTGATCAAATCCAGTCCGGTTAAAACATTGGCCATGAGGGCATTGATCTTGGCATGAGCCGGCTCGTACCTTGCACGTTCTGAAGCTGAGAGCCGGCCAGGAAGCTCTGAAGATGTTTTGAGCCGGGACGGACGATAACCTGACAGTGGGCGCTCATTCTCAGGAGAGGTATCTTTGCAGTAGAACCAAGTTTTATTCCAATCCTTCGGATGACTCGGCATCTGCATAGCTGGAAAGGTGATATCTCTGCGTCGTTGAATGGAGATCCCTCCAAGCTCCAAACTCGGACCACCTTTCATTTCGGTTTGTCGGTTGGCATAGATAAACTCTCGAAATAAGCCCACAGACGGCGAGGCTTGCATGTAGACCTCAAAGAGCACTTGAAAATTGCATATATTTGAGATGGAGTTGGGGGCCAAGTCCTGGGGGTGAAGCTTGTAGAAGTGAAGGCTGTCACGAAAGAATTTTGAGCCGGGAGGCACGAATCCTCGCTCGATATGGTCAAAGAAAACCACTACTTCGCCTTCTTGAGGAGTGGGCCGTGTCTCATCACCCGAGGCCCGCCAATTAAGGACCTCCTTGGAAGGAAGGGTGCCCGCGTGAACGAAATCCATTAAGAATTCCTCCGTGATGCAAGACCCAACCCAGTTGCATGAGTTGGAAGCGCGAGACATGTCGGCGGCTTAAAGACTGTGCAAATTAAAAGTACGGCAAGTCAAGGGAAAACAGAAGTCTACGACGGCTTACAAATTTAAGGGCTCTACAAATAATATGCCATGGTCTGGCTGATGAGAGACGGAGAGGCCTGGCAGGTCAACAAGGAAAGGAAGAGGAGTGAAAATCGGCTACGTCTCAGGAAACAGATTTCACAAAGTTTAGCTAAGATTACGGATCTACAAAACAGGAAAATAGTTTTATTTTCAGACCTAAAACGAACAGGTGAAGCGGACGAAACCTAAAATGACAGGCTGAGCAAGGATCAATATGTGCGTTCTTGTTTACCGCCTATTATGCCGCGGCGCCGCGAGGTCGAGCAATGGTCCGGAGCTCATACGCTAAAAGTGCGGCCGGCGGCAATGGAGTTTGGGCTCTAAAAAATGATGGCGGCGGTGGACTTCTACAGAAACCCTACCGGAGGCAGCTATGGACCTAAGGGGAAAAGACTTACCAGCGACGGCGAGAGGAGCGCGGGATGAACTCTGGTTCACAACAGTGTGATGTAGAGGCCAGTCGACGGCGAGACGGAGACAGCGTCGGAGAAGGAGAAGATGGCAGCATGAGCGGGAGAAGAGAAATGCCACCCGCAGTGGTCCTATTTAAAAGGAAAACAGGGCACGCGCGAAAATCCAGTCGGCAGAAATCATTCGACCGAGGCGGACGCCTTGATTTTTGGGCTGACCATTTAATAAGAGATTTGTTGGTACGTCGGCGGATCTTTCTTGCAGGGCCCGCATGATTTCATGGCGGTTCATCACCGGGCGAATCTCCGAGGAACAGAAGAAAAGGATGAAGTGAGCAAGCTCAAATCAACCTGGGGCCTAATGTTGGGGATATAACCCCGCGGTATGACCCGCCCAAAGGGCTCCGGGTGATAACTAATGGCTCATGAGCCGGCTTAAGAATGAGCCATGAGACCTACGGCCCAGGAAGATGGGCGGCTCATGGCGTGGGCCGCAAGGTGGCCCGGACATAGAAGACCTAGGTGTATAAGCCGCCCGAAGGTAATGTTGGGGAACGTTGCATGGGAAACAAAAAATTTCCTACGCACACGCAGATCTATCCGTGGTGATGGGCATCTACGAGAGGGAGAGTGTATCTACATACCCTTGTAGATCGCTAAGCGGGAAGCGTTACGAAATGCGGTTGGTGTAGTCGAACATCTTCGCGATCCAAATCGCCGAGCGTCTCGCGATCTCATCACGATCCGTCCCGCGATCTCATGACGATCCGTCCCATGAACTCATCACGATCCGTCCCAGGATCTCATCACGATCCGTCCAGTGAACTCATCATGATCCGTCCCGCGATCTCGTCACGGACGTCTCGTGGCCTTGATCACGGTCCTTCCGATCTAGTACCGAACGGACGGCATATCTGCATTCAGCACACGTGCAGCTTGATGACGATCTCCACCATCTTGGTCCAGCAAGAGGAAGTGGAGAGGAGGAAGAGTTCACCGGCAGCGTGACGGCGCTTCGGTGATGGTGGTGGAGCAATTCCGGCAGGGCTTCGCCTAAGCACTGCGGAAAACCGATCTAGAGGAGTAGCGGTGGAACGGGTAGCACGTGGCCGTAAAAGCTAGTACAAAAACCCTCTATTCCACCAATATGTCCCGCGATCTAGAGGAGAGGAGAGGCTGGACGCAAGGGCTGGTCCTCTTTGGATTCGGCCAAGGCAAGAAGGGAGAGGAGGACTCTCCTCCTCCAATCCTAGTAGTACTAGGATTGCTCCTTTTTGGCCTTTTTCCACCTTTTTCCTTTGGGTCTCTTTCTTCCAGCCGCATGGGACTTTGTGTGGGTATTCCACCAGCCAACTAAGGGCTGGTTAATACTCTCCCACAGCCCATGAAGCCTCTTGGGTCGAAATACCCCTCCCGGAGGTCTCCCGGTACACTACCGACACTCCCGGTAAACTACCGATGAGCCCGAAACTTTTCCGGCGACCAAACTGGGACTTCCTATATATGAATCTTTACCTCCAGACCATTCCGGAGCTCCTCGTGATGTCTGGGATCTCATCCGGGACTCCAAACAACCTTCGGTCACCACCATACATAACTCTACACTACCGAAACGTCACCAAACCTTAAGTGTGCAGACCCTGCGGGTTCGAGAACTATGTAGACATGACCGAGACACCTCTACGGCCAATAATCAATAGCGGCCCCTGGATGACCATATTGGTTCCTACATATTCTATGGAGATATTTATCGGTCGAACCTCTATGTCAAGAATTCAGTTAATCCCGTATGATGTTCCCTTTGTTCTTCGGTATGTTACTTGCCCGAGATTCGATCGTCGGTATCTCCATACCTAGTTCAACCTCGTTATCGGCAAGTCTCTTTAATCGTGCCGTAATACAAGATCCCGTAACTAACACTTAGTCACATTGCTTGCAAGGCTCATTGTGATGTTGTATTACCGAGTGGGCCCTGAGATACCTCTCCGTCACACGGAGTAACAAATCCCAGTCTTGATCCATGCCAACTCAACAGACACCCTCGGAGATACCTATAGAGCACCTTAATAGTCACCCAGTTACGTTGCGACGTTTGATACACACAAGGCACTCCTCCGATGTCCGTGAGTTGCATGATCTCATGGTCATAGGAACACATACTTGACATGCAGAAAACAGTAGCAATAAACTGACACGATCATATGCTACATTTGTAGTTTGGGTATTGTCCATCACACCATTCTCCTAATGATGTAATCCCGTTATCAAATGACATCTCATGTCTATGGTTAGGAAACCTTAACCATCTTTTGATCAACGAGCTAGTCTATTAGAGGCATACTAGGGACATGGTTTTGTCTATGTATCCACACATGCATTTAAGTCTTCAATCTATACAATTATAGCATGGATAATAAAAGATTATCATAAACAAGGAAATATGATAATAAATAATTTATTATTGCCTCTAGGGCATATTTCCAACAGTCTCCCACTTGCACTAGAGTCAATAATCTAGTTCACATCACCATGTGATTCGCATTGTTATGAATCTAACACCCAATGAGTTCTGGGGCTTGATCATGCTTTGCATGTGAGAGAGGTCTTTATAGTCAACGGGTCTGCGGCATTTCAAATCCGTGTGTACTTTGCAAATCTCTATGTCAAACTGTAAATACTGCTACCAAACTCCACTTGGTACTATTCCAAATGGCTGCTCCACTATACGTACCCAGATTGCTCCTGCGAGTCATCCGGATCGGTGTTAAAGCTTGCATCGATGTAACTCTTTACGATGAACTCTTTACCACCTCCATAATCGAGAAACATCTCCTTAGTCTCTTAGTTACTAAGGATAATCTTGACCGCTGTCCAGTGATCCACTCCTGGGTCACTCTTGTACCCCCTGACGGACTCATGGCAAGGCACACACACGTGTGGTACACAGCATGGCATACTGTACAGAGCCTATGGATAAGGCATAAGGGACGACGTTCATCCTTTCTCTTTCTTCTGCCGTGGTCGAGCTTTGAGTCTCTCGCAACTTCACACCTTACAAATCAGGCGAGAACTTATTTCTCTGACTGATCCACTTTGAACTCTTTCAAAATCTTGTCAAGGTATGTACTCATTGAAAGTGTTATCAAGCATCTTGATCTATCTCTATAGATCTTGATGCTCAACAATTAGGTAGCTTTATCCAGGTCTTCCTTTGAAAATCACTTTCCAAATAACCGTTTATGCTTTCCAGAAATTCTACATTATTTCCGCTCAACAATATGTCATCCACATATACTTATCAGAAATTATATAGTGCTCCCACTCACTTTATTGTAAATACAAGTTTCTCGTAAACTTTGTATGAACTACAAAACTTTGATCACCTCATCAAAGTGTATATTCCAACTCCGAGATGCTTGCTTCAGTCTATAAAAGGATCACTGAAGCTTGCTCACCTTTTAGCATCCTTAGGACTGACAAAACCTCCTGGTTGTATCACATAAAACCTTTCCTCAAGTAAACCGTTAAGGAAATGATATTTTGACATCCATCTGCCAGATTTCATAATTGAAAAATGCAGCAACTGCTAACACAATTCCAAGAGACTTTAGCACCACTACGAGTGAGAAAGTCTCATCATAGTCAACTCCTTGAACTTGTCAAAAACATCTTTGCAACAAGTCGAGATTTACAAACGGTGACATTTACCATCAGTGTTTGTCTTCGTTTTAAAGATCCATTTGTACTCAACGAGCTGCTGTCCAAAGAGCAAGTCTACCAAAGTCTATACTTGGTTTTCATACATGGATCCTCTCTCGGATTTCATGGCCTCCAACCATTTGTCGGAATCCGTGCCCATCATCGCTTCTCCATAGATCGTAGGTTCATCGTTGTCCAACAACATGACCTCCAAGACAGGGTTGTCGTACCGCTCAGGAGCAGTACACATCCTTGTCGACCTACAAAGTTTGATAGTAACTTGATCCTGAAGCTTCATGATCATCATCATTAACTTCCTCTTCAACTAACGTAGGCTTCACAGAAACAACTTTCTGTGTTGCGCTACTCTCTGGTTGAACAAAGGTTTAACAACCTCATCAAGTTTCTATCTTCCTCCCACTCAATTCTTTCGAGAGAAACTTTTCCTCGAGAAAGGATCCGTTTTAGCAACAAACACTTTGCACTTGGATCTGAGAAGGTCCACCCAACTGTTCTTAGGGTATTCTATGAAGATGCATTTGTCCGCTTTGGGTTCGACCTCATTAGGTGAAAACATATTTCACACAAACGTCGCAGCCCCAAACATTAAGAAATGACAGCTTAGGTTTCTATCAAACCATAATTCAGACGGTGTCATCTCAACGGATTTAGATGGTGCCCTATTTAAAGTGAATGTAGTTGTCTCTAATGCATAACCCCAAAAATTATAGTAGTAAAACGATAAGAGACATCATAGCACGCACTATATCCAATAGAGCATGACTATGACGTTCGGACACACCATCACACTATGGTGTTCCAGGTGGCTTTAGTTATGAAACAACTTTCACATTGTCTTAAGTTGTATGCCAAACTCGTAACTCAGATATTCACCTCCACGATCATATCGCAGTCATTTTTTATCTTCTTGTCACGATGATCTTAAACTTCACTCTGAATTTGCTTGAACCTTTCAAACGATTCAGACTTGTGTTTCATTAAGTAAATATACACTATATCTACTCAAATCATCAGTGAAGATAAGAAAATAACAATACCCACTGCTCGCTACAAGACTCATTGGAATGCATAGATCAACATGTATCATTTCCAATGAATCACTTTCCCGCTCCATCAACGGGATCCTTTAGTCATCTTGCCTAAGAGGCATGGTTCGCATGTCTCAACCGATTCGAAATCGAATGAGTCCAAAGATTCTTCAGCATGGAATTTCTTCATGCGCTTTATACCAATATGACATTTAGCGGCAGTGCCACAAGTATGTGGTACTATCATTATTAACTTTGTATCTTTTGACATCAATGAGCATGTGTATTACTACGATCAAGATTTCAACAAACCATTCTCACTGGGTGCATGACCATTGAAGGTATTATTCATGTAAACAGAATAACCATTATTCTCTAACTTAAATGAATAACCGTATTGCTACAAACATGATCCAATCATGTTCATGCTCAACGCAAAACACCAAATAACATTTATTGAGGTTCGTCACCAATCCTAAAGGTAGAGAGAGCGTGTGATGTTGATAACATCAACCTTGGAAACATTTCCAACACACATTGTCACCTCACTCTTAGCTAGTTCTCCGTATTCCGTAGCTTTTATTTCGAGTTACTAACATTTAGCGACCGAACCGGTATCCAATACCCAGGTGCTACTAGGAGTACTAGCAAGGTACACATCAATAACTCGTATATCAAATACACTTCTGTCGATGTTGCCAGCCTTCTTATCTACCAAGTATCTAGGGTTGTTCCGCTTCAGCAACCGCTCACCTCATAATAGAAGCACTTAGTCTCGGGTTTGAGTTCAACTTTGGGTTGCTTCACTGGAGCAGCAACTGACTTGCTATCCATGAAGTTTCCCTCCTTGCTCTTGCCCTTCTCGAAACTAGTGGTTTGATTAACCATCAACACTTGGCGCTCCTTTTTGATTTCTACCTTCGCGGTGTCAAACATCGCGAACAGCTCAGGGATCATTATTTCTATCCCTGGCATTTTATAGTTCATCACCAAGTTCTAGTAACTTAGTGACAGTGACTTGAAGAACTATGTCAATCACTATCTTATCTGGAAGATCAACTCCCACTCGATTCAAGCGATTGTAGTACCCAAACAATCTGAGTACATGCTCAACGATTGAGCTATTCTCCTTCATTTTACAGGCAAAGAATCTTGTTGGAGATCTCATATCTCGCAACATGGGCACGAGCCTGAGATCACAATCTCAGCTCCTAGAATGTCTCATATGTTCCATGACGTTCAAAACGTTTCGGAGCCTCAATTCTAAGCCGTAATGCATGACGCACTAAACTATCAGTAGTCATCGGAACATGCCTGTCAGATGTTCACAACATCTACAGACGACGCTAGAGGGGGTGGCGCACCGAGCGATGCATTAAGGACATAAGCCTTCTGTGCAGCAATGAGGACAATCCTCAGATCACGGACCCAGTCCGCAATCTTGCTACCATCATATTTCAACTCTATTTCTCTAGGAACATATAAAAATTATGGGAGCTACAGCGCGAGCTAGTAATCTACAACATAATTTCCAAAGACACTATTGACTATGTTCATGATAATGAGTTCAATTAATCATATTACTTAAGAACTCCCACCCAAATTGACATCCCTTCGGTCATTCGAGTGATACATGATCCAAATTCACCAACTCAAGTCCGATCATCATGTGAGTTGAGGTGGCTGCAATGGTGAACATCATCACGTTGATCATATCTACTATATGACTCATGTTTGAACTTTCGGTATCTTGTGTTCCGAGGCCATGTCTGTACATGCTAGGCTCGTCAAGTTTAACCTGAGTGTTCTGCACGTGCAAATCTGGCTTGCAACCGTTGTATGTGAACGTAGAGTCTATCACACCCGATCATCACGTGGTGTCTCGACACGACGAACTTTCGTAACGGTGCACACTCGGGGAGAACACAATTTATCTTGAAATTAAGTCAGGGATCACCTTATAATGCTGCCGTTGTTCTAAACAAAACAAGGTGCATAAAAGGATTAACATCACATGCAAATCATAAGTGACATGTTATGGCCATGATCTTGTGCTTTTGATCTCCATCATGAAAACACCGGCATGATCTCCATCGTCACCGGCATGACACCATGATCTCCATCATCTTCATCTCCATCAACGTGTCGCCATCGGGGTTGTCACGCCCAACATGCTTCTACTACTATTGCTACCGTAGCGACAAAGTAAAGCATTACATAGCGCTTAATGATTGACACGCAGGTCATACAATAATTAAAGACAACCCTATGGCTCTTGCCGGTTGCCGTACTCATCGACATGCAAGTCGTGATAATCTATAAATCACATGATCATCCCATACATCACATATATCACATCATGTAATTGGCCATATCATATCACAACATACCCTGCAAAAACAAGTTAGACGTCCTCTAATTGTTGTTGCATGTTTTACGTGGCTGCTATGGGTATCTAGCAAGAACAATTCTCATCTACGCAAAAACCACAACGGTGATACACTAGTTGCTTTTCAACCTTCTCAAGGACCGCCTTTGTCGGATCCGATCCAACTAAAGTGAGAGAAACTGTCACCCGCAAGCCATCTATGCAACAAGTTGCGGTTGAGGGAACCGGTCTCTCGTAAGCATACGAGTAATGTTCGTCCGGGCTGCTTCATCTCACAATACCGCTAAATCAAAATCCGACCAAGGAAGGAAGCAATCTAAGCATCAACGCCCACAAACCTTTTTGTGTTCTACTCGAGATCTCATCGAACCATCAACCTAGCTCATGATGCCACAGTTGGGGAACGTCGCATGGGAAAAAAATCCTACGCACACGTAGATCTATCCTTGGTGATGAGAATCTACGAGAGGGAGAGTGGATCTACATACCCTTGTAGATCGCTAAGCGGGAAGCATTAAGAAACGCGGTTGGTGTAGTCGAACATCTTCACGATCCAAATCGCCGAGCATCCCACGATCTCATCATGATCCATCCCGCGATCTCATCACGATCCGTCCCATGAACTCATCATGATCTGTCCCGCGATCTCATCACGATCCGTCCCGTGAACTCATCATGATCCGTCCCGCGATCTCGTCACGGACGTCTCGTGGCCTTGATCACGGTCCTTCTGATCTAGTACCGAACGGACGGTATCTCCGCGTTCAGCACACGTGCAGCTTGATGATGATCTCCACTGTCTTGGTCCAGCAACAGGAAGTGGAGAGGATGAAGAGTTCACCGGCAGAGTGACGGCGCTCCGGTGATGGTGGTGGAGCAATTCCGGCAGGGCTTCGCCTAAGCACTGCGGAAAACCGATCTAGAGGAGCAGCGGTGGAACGGGTAGCACGTGGCCGTAAAAACTAGTAGAAAAACCCTCTATTCCACCAATATATATAGGAGGAGAGGAGAGGCTGGCCGCAAGGGCTGGTCCTCTTTGGATTCGTCCAAGGCAAGAAGGGAGAGGAGGACTCTCCCCCTCCAATCCTAGTAGGACTAGGATTGCTCCTTTTTGGCCTTTTTCCACCTTTTTCCTTTGGGTCTGTTTCTTCCAGACGCATGGGCCTTTGTGTGGCTATTCCACCAGCCCACTAAGTGCTGGTTAATACTCTCCCACAGACCATGAAGCCTCTTGGTCGAAATACCCCTCCCGGAGGTCTCCCGGTACACTAAAGACACTCCCGGTACACTACCGATGAGCCCGAAAGTTTTCCGACGACCAAACTGGGACTTCCTATATATGAATCTTTACCTCCGAACCATTCCGGAGCTCCTCGTGATGTCTGGGATCTCATCCGGGACTCTGAAAAACCTTCGGTAACCACCATATATAACTCTACAGTACCGAAGCATCACCAAACCTTAAGTGTGCAGACCCTGCGGGTTCGAGAACTATGTAGACATGACCGAGACCCCTCTACGGCCCATAACCAATAGAGGTCCCTAGATGACCATATTGGTTCCTACATATTCAACGAAGATCTTTATCGGTCGAACCTATATGTCAAGAATTCAGTTAATCCCGTATGATGTTCCCTTTGTTCTTCGGTATGTTACTTGCCCGAGATTCGATCGTCGGTATTTCCATACCTAGTTCAACCTCGTTACCTGCACGTCTCTTTACTCGTTCCGTAATACAAGATACCGCAAGTAACACTTAGTCATATTGCTTGCAAGACTCATTGTGATGTTGTATTACCGAGTGGGCCTGAGATACCTCTCCATCACACGGAGTAACAAATCCCAGTCTTGATCCATGCCAACTCAACAGACACCCTCGGAGATACCTGTAGAGCACCTTTATAGTCACCCAGTTATGTTGCGATGTGTGATACACAAGGCACTCCTCCGATGTCCGTGAGTTGCATGATCTCATGGTCATAGGAATACATACTTGACATGCAGAAAACAGTAGCAATAAACTGACACGATCATATGCTGCGTTTGTAGTTTGGGTCTTGTCCATCACATCATTCTCCTAATGATGTGATCCCGTTATCAAATGACATCTCATGTCTATGGCTAGGAAACCTTAACCATCTTTTGATCAACGAGCTAGTCTATTAGAGGCATACTAGGGACATGGTTTTGTCTATGTATCCACACATGCATTTAAGTCTCCGATCAATACAATTATAGCATGGATAATAAACGATTATCATGAACAAGGAAATATGATACTAACTAATTTATTATTGCCTCTAGGGCATATTTGCAACAGGTAACTTGGCAGGGAAGATAGAGGGAGACTCGGATAGACAATGAGAGTCGGTTACAACTTGTATGACCCGGAGTCTTTGCCTCCTATATAAAGGTAGACCCGGGGTGACTTAGAGGTCAGGTTAATCGAGAACTAGGTCAAGCAATAGCTCCCTTGTAATCGATACAAACAAGCAATATAGATATAAGCAGGACGTAGGCTATTACCTCGTTTTGAGGGGCCGAACCTGGGTAAACTTGTGTCATTCGTCCCAGCCAACCCCTTTGAGTCCATCACGTTAGCAATGGCCTCGAATCCAAGTCCGTTCACCGGACATCTGTCGTGATAAATCCACGACATTAGCAGTTGCTGCATTTTTCAATTATGAAATCTGACAGATGGATGTCAATACATCGTTTCCTTCCTTAAGGAAAGGTTGTATGAGATACAACCAGAAGTTTTTGTCAGTCCTAAGGATGCTAAAAGGTAAGAAAGCTTTAGTGATCCTTCTATGGACTGAAGCAAGCATCTCGGAGTTGGACTATACACTTTGATGAGGTGATCAAAGTTTGTGAATCTATACAAAGTTTATGAGAAACTTGTATTGACAATAAAGTGAGTGGGAGCACTATAGAGTTTCTGATAAGTATATGTGGATGACATATTGTTGATTGGAAATAATGTAGAATTTCTAGAAAGCATAAACGGTTGTTTGAAAAATGATTTTCAAAGGAAGACCTGGATAAAGCTACCTAATTGTTGAGAAATCAAGATCTATAGAGATAGATCAAGATGTTTGATGAGTCTTTCGATGATTACATACCTTGACAAGATTTTGAAAGAGTTCAAAATAGATCAGTCAGAGAAAGAGTTCTCGCCTGATTTGTATGGTGCGAAGTTGAGTGAGACTCAAAGCTCGACCACGACAGAAGAAAGAGAAAGGACGAACGTCGTCCCCTATGCCTTAGCCATAGGATTTGTATAGTATGCCATGTCGTGTACCGCACCTGTGTGTGCCTTGCCATGAGTCCATCAAGGGGTACAAGAGTGATCCAGGAGTGGATCACTGGACAACGGTCAAGATTATCCTTAGTAACTAAAAAACTAAGGAAATGTTTCTCGATTATGGAGATGATAAAGAGTTCGTCGTAAAGAGTTACATCGATCCAAGATTTTACACCAATCCGGATGACTCGTAGTAGCAATCTGGATACGTATAGTGGAGCAGCCATTTGGAATAGTACCAAGTGGAGTGTGATAGCAGTGTTTACAGTTTGACATAGAGATTTGCAAAGTACACACGAATTTGAATGTCGTAGACCCGTTGACTATAAGACCTCTCTCACATGCAAAGCATGATCGAGCCCCAGAACTCATTGGGTGTTAGATTCATAACAATGCGAATCACATAGTGATGTGAACTAGATTATTGACTCTAGTGCAAGTGGGAGACTGTTGGAAATATGCCCTAGAGGCAACAATAAATTAGTTATTATCATATTTCCTGGTTCACGATAATTGTTTATTATCCATGCTATAATTGTATTGATCGGAAACTCGGATGCATGTGTGGATACATAGACAAAACCATGTCCCCAGTATGCCTCTAATAGACTAGCTTGTTGATCAAAAGATGGTTAAGATTTTCTAGCCATGGACATTAGATGTCATTTGATAACGGGATCACATCATTAGGAGAATGATGTGATGGACAAGACCAAAACTATAAATGTAGCATATGATCGTCTCAGTTTATTGCTACTGTTTTCTGCATGTCAAGTATATGTTCCTATGACCAAGAGATCACGCAACTCATGGACATCGGAGGAGTGCCTTGTGTGTATCAAATGTCGCAATGTAACCGGGTGACTATTAAGGTTCTCTATAGGTATCTCAGAGGGTGTCTGTTGAGTTGGCATGGATCAAGACTGGGATTTGTTACTCCGTGTGACGGAGAGGTATCTCAAGGCCCACTCGGTAATACAACATCACAATAAGCCTTGCAAGCAATGTGACTAAGTGTTAGTTGCGGGATCTTGTATTATGGAACGAGTAAAGAGACTTGTCGGTAACGAGGTTGAATTAGGTATGGAGATACCGACGATCCAATCTCGGGCAAGTAACATACCGAAGAACAAAGGGAACATCATACGGGATTAACTAAATCCTTGACATTGTGGTTCGACCGATAAAGATCTTCATAGAATATGTAGGAACCAATATGGGCATCGAGGTCCCGCTATTGGTTATTGACCATAGATGTGTCTCGGTCATGTCTACATAGTTCTCGAACCCGCAGGGTCTGCACACTTAAGGTTTGGTGATGTTTCGGTAGTATAGAGTTATGCATGGTGGTGACCGAAGGTTGTTCGGAGTCCCGTATGAGATCCCGGACATCACGAGGAGATCCGGAATGGTCCGGAGGTAAAGATTCATATATAGGAAGTCCTGCTTTGGTCGCCGGAAAAGTTTTGGGCTCATCGGTAGTGTACTGGGAGTGTCGGTAGTGTACCTAGAGACCACCGGGAGGGGTATTTCGACCCAAGAGGCTTCATGGGCTGTGGGAGAGTGAATACTAGTCCTTAGTGGGCTGGTGGAAGTCCCACACAAGGCCCATGTGGCTAGGGAAAGAAAATCCCAAAGGGAAAAGTGGAAAAAAGGCAAAAAGGGGAGGAATCCTAGTCCTACTAGGATTGAGGAGTCCTCCTCTCCTCCCCACTTCGGCTGAACCAAAGGAGGCTTGGCCCTTGCGCCAAGGCCTCTCCTCTCTCCCTCCTATATATACTGGTGGTTTTAGGGTTTTTGCACTAGATTTTCGGCCACGTGCTACCCGTTCCTCCAGTGCATAGTTTCTCCTCTAGATCGGATTTCTGTAGTGCTTAGGCGAAGCTCTGCCGGAATAGCTCCACCACCATCGCCACAGCGCCGTCACACTGCCGGAGAACTCTTCTACCTCTCCGCTCCCTCTTGCTAGATAAAGAAGGCAGAGATCATCATCGAGCTGTACGTGTGCTGAACGCGGAGGTGCCGTCCGTTCGACTCTAGATCAGAAGGACCGTTATCAAGATCGCAAGACGGCTTGTGATGAGATCGTGGGACAGATCGTGATGAGTTCGTGGGACGGATCGTGATGAGTTCGCGGGACGGATCGTGATTGGATCGCGGGACGGATCGTGATGAGATCGCGAGACAATCGGCGATTTGGATCGCGAAGACGTTCGACTACACCAACCGCGTTTCTTAACGCTTCCAGCTTAGCGATCTACAAGGGTATGTAGATGCACTCTCCCTCTCGTAGATGCTCATCACCATGGATAGATCTTGCGTGTGCATAGAATTTTTTTTGTTTCCCATGCAATTATCCCCAACAGATAACTCTTCACGCATGCCATAGTCTGCATATTAAGGCGCCCCCCTCGAGTTCTAGCTCCGCGTCGGACCCCCGAAATCAACAAAATGGCCCTGCTCTCACTCCACTATATCCTCTCTCGCTTTGTTCCCTCCTCTCCCTCTCTTTGATTTCGATCGAATCCGGCGAGATATCGAGCTCCGGCAGCCACTCGGGCGCCGACCTCCACGTCCCTCCGCATTAAGCTGGAGCGGTCCAAGGTGAATAGGGGTCTCCAGATCTGCACCGTCACCGCTCTCGCACGGACGCCATAGCCGGGCCGCGCGCAGTCTGCTCCACCCACACACTGTCCCTTTCCTCCGTCGGGTGCTTCTCCGTGCGGATCGCGGTGGGTGCTAGTGAACGCACGCACATGCCAGAATCGGAGGCACGTGTTGCCCGTCATCAGAGGCGACAGCCAAGGGAGAGGGAGGCAACGAAGCAATATGTGCATCGCCTTCACGGAGCCTGATGAGAATGAGCGACTCCTCGCTTGCGTCTATCGTCAGTCGTTGACGATGACGGAGACAAACACTCGTCGGCTAAGGAGGAAGAACACCAAGGCGCTTCGTCTTACCATTGATCAGTCGAAGAGTGAGGCATTAGAGGCCGTGGCGGAGGCGGCTCGGGTGGCCAAGCTCAAGCGGCAACAAGACATGGTCATCCGGTGGATGAAGGGGCTCATCGTCCTCTCCGACTCCTTGTCCGACGACGTCGACGTCCACAACTCCACCTCCGACGATTCCGCCAATTCATCACCTGTCGCAGATGCCTAAAGGTGCACTGGCAATCGAAAGGGAAAAGGCCCAGTGAGGAAGTGGTGAATCTACGCTGTTTCCATGGTAAGTTTCTAGTTACTTAGTACTATAGTTAGAACTGGTCCGTCATATGTGAACTTTGACTAGCTTTTGAAGATCTGTTGGTGATCTTTTGGAGATCGGAATGCGCCCTCACACATCCGCGAGCGTTGGAGGGGCCGAATTTGGTGACCACGCATGTAGATGCTCTAACAATTCAATAATTGACATATATTGGATATGAATGTAGAATGGACATCATAAATTTACCTTTTTGTTCCCTTGCAAAAATAAAATGAGTGTCCACATCTTGAGTGGTTAGGCCCCTCCCAATGCTTCACCTTGTACAGGTGCTAAGGCTGCCACGTAGGCAAAAAGTCTGATGTGTCAATGTAATTATGAGGAAAGAGATGATTGTGGCGACGTAGGCAAAAAATCTGATGTGTCAATGTAATTATGAGGAAATAGATGATTGTGGCGATGTAGGCGAAAAATCTGATGTGTCAACGTAATTATGAGGAAAGAGATGATTGTGGTGACGTAGGCGAAAAATATGATGTGTCAATGTAATTATGAGGAGATATATGAGTGTGGTGACCTCAGAAAGAAACAATGCTGAGCACGTGAACCTATGCAAAACAATTAAATGAATGAAACCCACCAATGCATGAAGAACTTTAGTTGCTAAATCATTATGAAGGATGCTTAGCACCAACAAGTTATTGTGATACGGTATCATGATATGATACTCAACCTCCTCTTTCTTCATTTAATTCTATGCCACCTCATCAAGATTGCCTAGTTGACATGCATGATACTAGCTATGGTACTCCCATTACGACCAGCCTTATAGTTGATTTTCTTTAAATGATCGAAAGCTATGTAGTATTAATCACACACCAATTTTTATTGATTGCACGTGTAAACCCGACCCGAAGCCCGAAAGCCCGGCCCGAAATCCTTAAAAAAGAAGCCCGAGCCCGACCCAAACTATCTTCCAGGCTAGAAAATGAAGCCCGAGCCACGCCCGAATGCCAAGCCCGAAGCTGGAAGCCGGAAGCCCGAAATGCACTATTTTTTCAAGCCTGAGCCCGACCCGAAGCCCGAAAGCCCGGTCCGGATGCTATTTTTATTGATTGCATGTGTAAACTTGACCCGAAGCCCGAAAACCCGGCCAGAAATCCTTAAAAAAGAAGCCCGAGCCCAGGCCAAACTATCTTTCGGGCTGGAAAATGAAGCCCGAGCCGGGCCCGAATGCCAAGCCCGAAGATTGAAGCCCGAAATGCACTATTTTTTCAAGCCCGAGCCCGACCCGAAGCCCGAAAGCCCGGTCCAGATGCTATTTTTATTGATTGCATGTGTAAACCCGACCCAAAGCCCGAAAGCTCGTCCCGAAATCCTTAAAAAAGAAGCCCGATCCCGACCCAGACTATCTTTCAGGTTGGAAAATGAAGCCTGAGCTAGGCCCGAATGCCAAGCCTGAAGCCCGAAACCCGAAATGCACTATTTTTTCAAGCCTGAGCCCGACCCAAAGCCCGAAAGCCCGGTCAGGATGCTATTTTTATTGATTGCACGTGTAAACCCAACCCGAAGCCCGAAAGCCCGGCCCGAAATCCTTAAAAAGGAAGCCCGAGCCCGGCCAAACTATCTTTCGGGCTGGAAAATGAAGCCCGAGCCCGGCCCGAAGCCCGATGCCCGAAATGCACTATTTTTTCAAGCCTGAGCCCGACTCGAAGCCCGAAAGCCCGGTCCGGATGCTATTTTTATTGATTGCACGTGTAAACCCGACCCGACGCCCGAAAGCCCGCCCCGAAATCCTTAAAAAAGGACCCCGAACCTGGCCCAAACTATATTTCGGGCTGGAAAATGAAGCCCGAGCCCGGCCTGAAGCCCGAAGCCCGAAATGCACTATTTTTCAAGCCTGAGCCTGACACGAAGCCAGAAAGCCCGGTCCGGATGCTATTTTTATTGATTGCACGTGTAAACCCGACCGGAAGCCCGAAAGCCCGCCCAAAAATCCTTAAAAAAGGAGCCCGAACCCAGCCCAAACTATCTTTCGGGCTGGAAAATGAATCCCGAGCCCGGCCCGAATGCCAAGCCCGAAGCCCGCAATGCACTATCTTTTCAAGCCTGAGCCTGACCCGAAGCCCGAAAGCCCGGTCCGGATGCAATTTTTATTGATTGCACGTGTAAACCGGACCCGAAGCCCGAAAGCCCGGCCCGAAATCCTTAAAAAAGAAGCCCAAGCCCGACCCAAACTATCTTTCGGGTTGGAAAATGAAGCCCGAGCCCGGCCCGAATGCCAAGCCCGAAGCACGAAAGCCTTGTCCGGATGCTATTTTTATTGATTGCACGTGTAAACCCGACCCGAAGCCCGAAAGCCCGGCCCGAGATCCTTAAAAAAAAAGTTCGAGCCCGGCCCAAACTATCTTTCAAACTGGAAAATGAAGCCCGAGCTCGAACTTGGCATTCCGGCTGATTGAGGAGGACGGGGACTGGGAGGCTAAACGGCACCGAGACTTCGTGGGTATTTAACCCGCCTCTTCCTGCTGCTTTTTCTCTTGCATTGGTTGGTGCTTTTTTCGGGCCAAGAGGAGGCCACGAATCTCGTTCGTCCTTTTTCGTTCTCTCATGCATCTTCTGTGGTTTCATCTAATCTCCTCTCGTTCATGTGGTGGCGGCCGGATGGTAGGAGGAGTCTCATTTTGTTTTTCGGGTGGTAGGAGGAGTCTCACAACCACCCCAACAGAGCCGGTATCTCTGTTCCCATCCTATTTTCCATCCGAACCGTCGGATCCACCTATGTTTTTTCTTGTCCTTGTTCGTGGCAACTCGAGGGGTATGGTGTTATCAGAAATCACGTTTTTTTTTGCTACCAAGATTGTGGATCCGGAACATCATTTTTTTGATTCCTCTGATTCTTATTGCTAATCTGCCGGCTCTGCTCGTCCTGCCGCTCTCATGAGTACTAATTAATGTTCTCAATCCCTATCTGTTTTTACCCCTTGAATATGCTTGATCCTTCTCATCCAAAAGAGGATTCAAACCTGTCCACAGGGCTTTGTTCTACTCTCACTTTGTGTACCGACCTGAGTTATTTACAGTACAATCATGTCTTGGTTAGATTCGGTTGGAGCTCCTAATCCAGTGAAAGCCCTGCATTCTCTAGTTTTTATGCATTTTTATTATTATATAAGCACACCTTATGCACCCAGGGTCTCCTAATCCAAGCATGAGTTGCAGCCTGCAACGTCCAATAGAAATAGCGGCATAGATATGTTTTTCCTTTCTACAGTCTGCCAGTGTACTTGCAGTTAACGCGCAGTAACATGATAGAGTTATTTAACAGTGTTCAATCATTTTTGAAACCAAGTTTGCTGCTCTATGTATGTTCTGCAATGTAGTGCAATGGGTAAGGCACCGACTAAACGTTCCACCGAAGGTGAGAACAACTCAATCAAGTATGCTGCCTCAGCTATGAAAGGCTCTCCTGCTGAAATGGAAGATGCCATGAGTGATATTGTAGTACTTGATGGGAATATTGAGACGGTGTCGGATTTTTTCTGGTAAAATACTGAATTTGACCTGTACCCCTTACATTGCAGCACCCAATCATCTTACAATTAAAATGGAACTTCAGGTTCGTTCTTTGGTGTTTACGATGGACATGGAGGTTTGATATTTATTTTCATTCTGTTATATTAAAGTAAACGGAACTTCAAATTCATTGTTATCCAATTTACATATCATCTGCTCTGTTTATTACACTACCGGTGTGTATGCTCTGTATGTTTACTATTTGTCCTAATTTGTAGCTGTCAATCTGTGAGGGGCCAGACATTTCTTTCATTTTTCTTGGAGAGGTGACTACACCAATAATAGCATATAGAGACAATTTTTATGTTATGTAGCCACATTTATACCCGTCTCTACACTGTCTGCATACGGTTTTAGCCAGCATCTCATCGGCGTAGCCATTGCCTTTGTTTCAAACAACTAAAGAGTTGTTGATAACCGTGTCTCAACTAGAGATGGTCAATAGAAACGGTTAAGTCTATTGCTACATGGTGAGTTTGAAACCCACATTGATTTGCAAGGCATGCCATTAACCATCTCTAATGCATATTATATCCCTGTCTAGTCTGAAATACGAATCATGAAATTAAATCATTATATACGGCTAACATATGCGTAGACACGGTTGCCTTGTGTCAAAGTTCAATAATAGAGATATCTTACGTTTGTGCTAGCACAGTCATGACCCGTCTCTACTGTATTGTATCATGTTTATGAACATTGATTATTTGTCGTTGTCGTCTCTACACATTATGTACAATTAATATCAGCACAATGATCACTGTCCAACTCAGCAGAAAAAAGTGAAAGCAAATCAAAATTGGTGATTACGAGTTCCATCCCCTTCCTAGCATAACTTTTCTCTTCCAAGTGTGTGTCGATACTTTTTTTTTGCATTATCCTTATTCCCGTTGCTGATTGCCTGACCATCCACCATAGTATCTGTTAATACTATATGATATTAATAAGAAAAATGTATTGGTAAACTGTTGGAAGAACCAAGATAATATTACCTTAGCCTCTTCTGTGTACCAATGCGAAACAAGTGCATTCCACTCGGTTTCCTCAACAGTTTCAGGAGCATTTGCCATCACCTGCTCCATAGGCACGTCAACATCATAATGTTTTTCCTTCAAACTTCTATTGTACCGACTCCATTTGTCACTCAGCTGGTTGAGAGGACAACCCTTTGCACTTTTGACTAATTCCAAATCTTCTCTACGACACAGAACATAAGGTTTATATATAAGAGGTAAAATAATATCACCACCACCACTTTTTATTACCAACATCACAGGCTGAGAACTGTACCATTACAGCAGCAAGCATTTTATATGATATATCTCTTTGAACATTGCATCATTCCATCTAGGAATGTTTAGAGGCACTAGATGTGGCTTCTTGACTAAAATCCCTAAGTAGGATCCAAGAACTCCATTAGATTTTGAGCCGGGTGCATTGAAGTGATCAAGCGGACGATAATCCTAACCCCTTCTGGAAGATTTTTAACATTAGCCAATCTTGTTTGTCTGCGCCGTCTCTTAATCCGACCAGAATGATTTGTTAGTATTGTGCGAAACTAACTATTTTGTATGCCGAAACATGAGAGAGCATAAGTATATCATGGAATTATTATACTCATAGAAAATTGTTGAGCAAGTCCTTGTTTTTGTCGTGCACTTCCTGGTCTGCCTCATCAAAGTTGTTTGCAAAAACTCCAAATTTTCCTGTGCTCTTGATGCCATGTGTTGGTTGAGAAATTGTATTACAATTAAAATCCTGAGTATAAGTAATAAGGTAGCAGTTCAAGAAAGAACCTGATTGAATAATTTATTAAGCATATCTACCATTGTTTTGAAGGCGTCCTGCCTTAGACGTTTAGGCGACGCTTAGGCGATAAGGCGCCCTGGCAGCACCTTACAATTATGCCCGCCTTGGGCGCTTAGGCGACGCTTAGGCGATAAGGCGCCCTTGCAGCGCCTTACAATTATGCCTGACTTGGGCGCTTAGGCGTCGCCTAGGCGCTAGAGCAGGTGGTGCTCGCCTTAGGTTGCCTTACCGCCTTATAAACAATGATATCTATTGTATGCTCCTAAGTTAGTTCATAATTTCATACGATCTGTAACAAAATAATTGTAGTTCAGTCAAAGCATTATAGTCTCCTGAGATTTTGAGACCAGTTCAGTCATTTGTGCCATATCAGTGCAATTCTATAGGCAGGACAAGTGCTTGCGATTTCTATAAAGAGGATATTATTAACGCTTACACACAGTGAAGCAGCAAATGGAATAAAAAAAACATAGATGCACAGATGGACCGCTTTTCTATTATCCTAGCAAGCATATGATGTAAATCTGTAAGGATGCTGAGCAAAAAGCAAACTAACAAAGTGCATGATCCAGGGAGTCAACAACCCAATATATATATGGACATTTCCAATACTCGAAGAGTATGGAAACACAACTGAAATGGCAAGCCAATTTTAGAAAGTAATCAGCTAATGTCCCTCTCAAAGGAAAATAATGAAGGTAGCTTCCTTGTACTGATAATCGTTTTCCATTGTTGCCAGGATTTTCAGCTAGTTTGATGGTCTTCTCTGTAATGTGTGGCCTACCAGCTTCACATTTAGTTCTACAGACTAGTCAGATTTTGCTTAGAGTTAACTTAAACATGGATATCAAGATCCCCTGATACTAACCTTGTGGTACAACCAATCATGGAATCAGTTGTTGATTAACTTTGCAGATTGTAATTCACTTATAGTTGATAGCCTTTTGTTTCTCTTCCCCTCTTCAATAAATTCACTACATAAATGGTGGCATAGTAAGATAACGCGAATAGTTTATTTCAGATTTAACTAGTGCATTAAGTTGCCATAGCTGCAAAAATCAGCTAGTTCATCAATATATCATAGCACATAACAATGTGCTTGAATAAGCGTTTTCCCATCAAACTTCACATTTTGTACAGCTCCAATTGTATCCCCAAAACTATCAAACAAACAGTTCTCCTCTTTTAAATTTATTTTTTTACGTACTTGTCAATTTATCAATCCATTCAACAGATCGTGAACAAAGTGTGAAGCATTAATCAGGTATATAACCCTTAGGGATATGCCACGTAGCCCTTCAAACAGACAAAAAGCCTGAAGTTCATGCACATAAAATAAATATGAATATGGTTTTATAAAGTTTAAGAGAAACATGCAGTCGGCTGATGCAATTACCGCTCAAATGGATACATACACCTATATTGCACATGACCTCCCAACTTAGATTCATCCACCAAGTGCACAATTAAATGATGAAAAGCTTTGCCGCTTTCTTCTTACCTTCTATGACTCCGTATACTGCCCCCTTTTTCTTTTTAGTTATCCAACAAGAAAAAATATAGATATGGCAAGACTCTTGGTTTTTTCTCTTGCCACGATAAAGCATACAATCATTTTGACGTGCATGTATCTTCACATAGTCTAGGACATACAATGGCTTGTTGGAACATTTGACGCGTCTGCTAAGGTCTCAGCCGAGATATTAAGTTCTGCTGTGAATACACCTTTGCTTGATCCATAGGTGCATTTGTTTTGATATAGCTTCACAATGAAAGAGAGTTTGGAATGGTTTTTGCAGCCTGGCTACAACTCTGCATTTGCATCTTTCAGTAAATTTTCGAGGGTGGGGTCCTTGAGTTGTGCTTCAGTGTTTTGCTCAGGTGCATCATGAACTAGTGTGTGCCTTGATCAGTTTCCTCGTCACCACCTAAATTCAGTGTGTTTTGCTCATTGACTACTCCTAAAACTGCATGTACAAGCCCGTGCATGTCATCATCTTCAATATTGTTCTCACCAAACTGAGAATGCGTGCTCATGGGATTTATAGTAGGGAGAAAGGGAGGATCTTCACCCTTTTAAAAATCCATCACACCTTAAATGTTCATTAACCTCATTGTAGATCTTCATGGGGCAATTTGCACAGTTAACACACACACACAAAGTACTGTTCTTTGGGTTCTCACATCATGGAATGCAAAACGTAAAAATTGGTAAATGCCTGCTTTGTATTCAGCGCTATTTCTATGTTTATCAATCCAAGCATTATCCATAACTTAGTAATTGATGACTGAAACGAAGAGAGATGTAATCCGAGAATTAGAATATCAGTAAGAGACAAAGATTAGTTTGATCTGAATGAATAATCTAGTTAGGACAGAGATCAAGTTATATTTGTGGACTATAATTTATTTTACTGTAGATAACATATCTATGAACTCTGAAATTTGCTATGAATGAAAAACATTAAGATATTGAACTCATGTGGAGGGGAATATGATAGCAATTGTTCAACACATCATTGTGCTTTATTTACAGTGATACACATGTTTTTTGCTATGATATACGAGCTCGTGTTGGCGTTCACACTGTTTCCATGTATGACTTTGTAGATGCATATGATTGATTCATCCTTCGTTTTTCTTTTATATAAGATGCTCATGCAAAGTTGACTCTTTTTCAGGAGCTGAAGTAGCATTGTATTGTTCGAGGCAATTTCATATTGAGCTTAGTCAGCATTCCAACTATAGCGACAACCTGCCTGCTGCAATGAAGGGAGCTTGTACCAGGTTATTTTCTAGATGATTAAATTATTTACTTTACATTTTAGTCAATATCAGCAAAATCATGATCTATAAAACGTGGATCTGTCGTCAAACAAGATGATCAACAAGCCCTCACAAGAAACAAGCGTTAAGTGCCTATGCACATGTTACGTTAATCTGAACTAGTATATAAGCAGTTCTTTTCAGTATGGAAAGGTGAAAGAGCGAATGCGCAGATATAGGATGTGTAATTATTTTATGCTTAATTGTTGCAGAATTGATGAGAAGTTGAAACAATCAGATGACTGGAGGACGAAGGATTATCCTCCTGGCATTAGAAAGTTGATAAGGCATCTCGGTGTTGCTGTTTGTGCTGTTAAGTGGCCCTGGAAGGTGATGAATGTTCTTTGAATATTTAGTTGTCGAAGAAGTCCCATCAAATTTTTATCTCTTGGTTAGCGCTGCGTAGTATTATGTATAAAAAGGAACTGAAAGGGATCGATGAGTGTGATAGGGAGGATTTATTGTACTTTTTCGTGATCCGTTTTGGAGTTGGCACCAACATATTTAGCTCACATCCCAGTTTCTGTTCCATTGAGTGTCTAGTTTACTGAATTGAACCCAAATGCTTCTTAAGTTTCTCATTGCACCCTAGTAGTTATCATACTACCAAAACTGAGATACTATATGACAAAAACTTCTTTACTGTGTCTGAGTTGACAATTAACTCTCTTACTCTGTACCGACTCTGATTGCTTCTGTTATGGAAGGGCACATTGACAAATATCTTCCCTGATAGTGTGGCACTCAGCTGCTGCTTTTTGATAGCCTATTTTTCCATATGAGTTTCGTTTTTTTTGTAGCATACTTAGTTTGGAATTATTTTGCAGACACCTTATCTTGGCCCCCTACAGGTGGGAAGCACAGCATGCGTGACTGTTGTTAGAGACAACCAAATTATTGTTGGAAACATTGGTGATACCCGTTGTGTACTCTCAATGAGAGGTCAAGGTCAAGGTCAAGTTGGTGAGGTATATGACCATTTTTTGGTCAAGTTTGGAGTGGGACATCGTATTTTTTTTCATAATGAATGCATTTAAGTAGCGCCTAACAATTATAATATCCATTTTAGCGAAAGGTAATTGACATTTCCACCGACCACAAGCCACAAGACAAAGCTGAAGAAAAGAGAATAGTCAAGGCAGTAGGAAAAGTATACAAAGAGGAATTCCCTAATGCAGCACTGAAGGATCTGGAAGTCTATCGCATTGACGGAAAATTACACATATCTAGAGTGATTGGTATAGTTTTTATCTAATCAAGTTTCCAGTTGTTGGATAAAATATATTTACTGTTGATGACCATTTTACTTGCATTTCAGGTATTTTCAATTTAAGCAGAACAAAACTTTGGATGATTCACAACAAATGGTGACATCTAATCTTGACATTTCCGTTGTAAGTTTGTACTATATAGCGCGAGCTCGGTGTAAGTTTTTTTCTGGTGGGTGTGTTCTGAATCTTCTGATGGAAATGACAAATTGTTTTTCTAGGTGAAGAAAACTGACAGTATCGAATTTCTTCTGACAGCAAGTAGGGGTATATGGTAAGTCAACTAAAAATTAACACAAGGCTGTTGTATGATGACTCAATTCTAAGGGCAATGCTTGATCCAGAGTAAAGTTAGTTCAGATTACTATTAATCTTTCATGTTTGTTTCATGCTAGGCCAGTAGTATTTTCACCGGAGCTTTGTACATTTTGGTTTAGTTTAATTTGATCCACCCTATACTAGAATTGTCTGACTTAGAACTAATTCATCACCATTTGTACTTCAGCCTCCGATGTCTCGAACGCGAGGATATTAAGCTATTTCCTGAGTTCTAGTTACTGTAAAGAGCAACATCTGTCAATTTCTAATTTAACTAGTGATTTGTAGTGTGTAGATAATCATTTGAGGATGTCATATCATGTTGATTTGCTATTTGGAAATGGCAGTTTCATATGTTTGCTCTTCATAACAACATTAGTGATTTATGAAACATTTATTCCAATAGGAGTTGAGCGCAGTTTTGGAAGCTTGCTATCCATGTGACAGAACCATGCGTTGGTTGTGAGATCTTATGTGTTTCACCTCTAGCCTGCCACAACTTGCAAAGTTTTCCATTCACGTAGAAGAATAAAACTACCGAGAGTAATAGTCACTACAATCTGCCCATAGATCACTATTACCCATAGAGAAGATATTTTGGTTCTCATGTTTCCTATCTAGTAATTTAATTTTGTTTATGCATTACCATACCAAAATTTCAATTCTTGTGTTTCTCAATTTTTCAGGAGAGTGATGACGAGTCAGGCGGCGGTTGAATCTGTACGCACGGCCTTGCAATCTGTGAGTCTTTACTTTTTGAGAAAAAAATCTGTTTGTCAATGAGAAGAATAGTAGTACATTCTAAAGAAACTTCATGCTGGATGAAGAAAAATTGATTGGGTTGGCATATGATGTGTTCAATGCAGGGAAAAAGTCTACGAGTCAGTTGTGAGGAACTTCTGGATGAATGCATGAGGAAGGGATCAAAGGAGAATTTGATGGTGATCTTGATCCAGTTCAAGTCTGACAGACAAGGTGAACTTCTGGCCAATCCCGGCCAGGGGATTGAAGACCTGTCCAACAGTGAAACTGATAAGGCCAGCCAGAACGACGACCCTCAAGATAAGAAGAATGGAATTCATGAAGCTAAAGAAAAGACTGTCGTCGACCCTGGAAATCAGAAGACCCGTCCAACAGTGAAACTGATAAGGCCAGCCAGAACGACGACCCTCAAGATAAGAAGAATGGAATTCATGAAGCTAAAGAAAAGACTGTCGTCGACCCTGGAAATCAGAACACCGGCAAATCAGGGGACAGACATGGTGGATCTCAGGAAGAGCCTGACCGGGACTTAAAGCACATCACAGCAGTGAAAGTGATGAAGAAAAACACAATACCAGCCACATCGACCACCCTGCAGGTAAGAACAATGAAACTGATGCAGGTAAAGGCAAGGCTGTTGTCGACGATGCCACTACAGCTCCCGGCAACCACAAGCGGAGTGACTCGCCTTCACCAGCAAAAATCCCGGAGTGACCTAGCTTCACCAGAGGAAAGCTCTAAGAGGAGTGCCTCACATTCATCAGCGGAGAGCTGAGCAGTTGCTCCTAGTAGGCTGTTGTAGATTTTGCATAAGAGCGACTTGGATTCACTCACTCTATTTTATTGCTGTCTTGATTTTGGACATGCCTAATGGGGGTATGTATGCTTTACTGCCTTCATGATCTTGCATGCCATTCATTGCAGTAGCATTATGATATTTTTCTTGTCGCTTCTGCATTTTATATGAAGACGGTAGACAGTAATCAGGTACTCCTATATGATGCCAGTGTTATTAATGGGCCTTCAATTGGATCCCAATTAGCTTTAGATTCAGTTCACTGGTAGCAGCCTGCATCGCAGGTCCAAGGAAAGAATTCAACGACAAGCGCGCCATTGCACACGTTTCAGTTTTATAGTACTACTACTGATGAGTATTTGAATGATGTTTTGAGAGGAGTTTTATAGTACTACTGGTGTTTTCCTATGCAACTTTGTTCGATCCATAAAACGGACTCCACTGTATAATCGGGTCGCAGGCACATGCAAGGCCTTGTCGTCAATCGCACGGCTATTTTGCAAAAGAAAAAAATCGCACGTCTGAAGGACCTTGTGCTGTAAGCCATACGAGCGTACGTTTCCTTTTTAGAAAACCTTTAATATAAAAGTGTTTCTTACGGTATATGTCAAAAACACTTTTGTATAGTCCTATAATATAAAAGCGTTTTTAATCCCTGTCCCATAATATTAATTAGAGCATTTTTGACACTGTTAATGTAAAAAACATTCTTATATAGTCTCATAATATAAGAGCGTTTTGATCCAATGCTGGAACGGTGTAAGTAACTCCCAAGAAAATCTAGTGTATTGAGAACCTTATTTTTTTTTCTTAACCCTAAAAATCTAAACCCTCAAAATCACAATTCTACCCGTGTCTTGCATCCATATGATCGTGCACTTCATAAAAAGTACATCATCTTATCATATATGTTTTCGATGGAAGCACCATTGAAGCCTCTACATTAATTTCCATCGTTTAGAAATAGGATTTCGCTACAAATCAAACTTCCGTTTTTTTAGCATGGCAAATCAAATGTCTGAGATGGCAAATTATGTTGTCGCGAGATGACAATTTCCTTTGGCAAGCTTCAAAAATACCAAAACTTGCTATGCTTGCCAAAGAAAATGTCTTCCCGCGACAACATAATTTTTCGTAAAAAAGTTCGATTTGCCATGCTTAAAAATATGACATCAGATTCTAGCATTCTCATAGAAACGTTTGTCCATGTGGTATGTCAAAAATTACCAGTAACTGTTGGATGAATAGTCATATAGGGACCTAATTGGACACCTAAAATTTAACTCATTTAACCTTAACACCTCAAATTTGAGGAGTTAAAAAAAACATGGACCTAATAGAACTCCTAAAACATAACTCCCTAAAATATTTTATTTGCCAATTCTTCTCTCTTTTACCTGACATATTTGCACAACATTAAATCGAAACTTCATAATTTAGGTTCACACAATTCAACAACATTGCAAAATTCAAGCTTATGAACTAAACTATTCAAATTGAAACACACTATGGTCAAAATAAAGTAATAATCCATATAAAAAGCATGACAAAAGTATAGAATCAACTGCTCTAAGTGCCAGCAGTGCTCAACAAGATCATCTTGAAGTTAGGTATGAATTATCGGTTCTCGATCATTCGATGCGCTGGGAGGAATCTCTGAATGCTATTTGCATTATATTCTGGCTCAATAGGGTCTCCATTGGAGATGTATCGAAAGTTCTATCGTTTATCTCTCATCCTTAATAATCATGTTGTGCAAGATGATGCAACATGTCATGATTTGCCAGAGGACATGCGGCTTCTGTCGGTGTCAAAACCGGCAGATCTCAGGTAGGGGGTCCCGAACTGTGAGACTGGGATCGATGGTAACAAGAGACGAAGGAGACAAGGTTTACCCAGGTTCGGGCCCTCCTATGGAGGTAATACCCTACGTCCTGCTTGATCGTATTGATGATATGTGGGTTACAGAGTTGATCTACCTCGAGATCGAATAGCTAAACCCTAGATGAGTTGTTCTATATCTACAACCTAAAACCCTCCGGCTTATATAGACGCCGAGGGTACCTAGGGTTTACACATGGTCGGTTACACGCCAACGAGATAAACATGCCTATTCGCTACATCAAACGTGGAGGACAAGCCACAAATCCCGAAGCTTCCATCCTAGAGACAGGGCCTTCGATCGATCCAATGCCCGACGGATGGCCCATACAGTTCGGCCCATAAGGAATAGGTCCACCTCCCGAGGACCCCTTAATCCAGGACTCCCTCAGATTCCACTACTCGATAGGGCATCGAACAATCTCTCAAAACAGGCTTTCGCCCCGCTTTATAGTATAAAGTAACAACATCGAACAATACACGGTTGAACAATACAATGTAATGAGATGACTCTCTTACAAAGAGGATCGAAAGATACAACAAGAAACTAGAGCTAGCCTAACACCATGATAACGCCTCCAGGAGGGTGGCAGCGGGATCCGCCACCTCGACCTGGGCAGAGAAACGGACGAGGAAACCGGAGAAGAGCAACCAGCCCGCGGTAGGGGACCTAGTCAAACCCCAACATCGGCGGCCAACTGCCAACTAGCAATACCTCGAGAGGCGGGGGTTTCCCCATCAGATCTGGCAACTCCCGGTCTAGACAGGGGGACCCCATGGCATCCGGCACCTCCGACGACGCGGTGGTAGCTAATAACTATGACCGCCAAGCAACCAACTCCGTCGGTTCCCCGCGATCGGTCCGTCCCCTCTTCACCAAAATCAAGGGCCGCTGCTGCAACCTATAACACACCCGGTCTTGGCGTGCCCACCATCAAAGATTGTCACCTCCACCCGGGATCGTTGGGCAAGCGCCACTACCATCGCGCCACAATCACTCTCACCCAGAAGCATCTAGGAGTCTGTCGACCACGACCCAAGCCGTCCCATATCCGGTGTCACACACCCGACGGTCGCCTCGAACGCCAAAGCAAGCCTCCCGAGGCAGTCCCTGGTCTGCATTGCCACTACCACCATCATGCCCTTATTACCTCCATCGATTCATAAGGAGGCCCCAACCGACCGCAGCCCAGGCCAACGCCCTCGGCACCAAGGCGCGGCAAGAACCACCGCCAAATGCAACCAGCCGCCACCCCAATCTAAACCACCACCACCGCCACCATGCCTCCCCTACCCTAGGTAGCAATTGGGAGAAGACGACTGTGGGCCTTGCCGCCCGCAGTCCCGGCAAGCCGATGGGCCGCCGGCGACAGACCTGACCAGATCTAGATGCGAACGACCCCTGCGCCACCGACCGAAGGACGTTTCCCTACAACCACCGTGTGTTGATGAGGCCCCAGAGCGCCGCCACTTGCTGGCGGCATAGGAGTGGCCTCCCGCATGCCCGCCACCACATCCCGCGACAGCTCGATGCTCCCGAGCACCGTTCGGACCCGTGTCCTGCACCGCATGCACCGCGACATGCCTGACTGACACCTGTGTTGGTCGGGCTTTGCCCGGCGGCACCTCGTGGAAGAGGTAAGGGAGGGAGTTCGAAAGGGGAGGGCCGAGCCGCTACGGCTAGGGTTTTCCCCCGAGGTCGCTCGCGGGAGAAACTCGGGGGGAGGGGACAAAAAGCATTTTTAAGCACATCCAAAGCTCTCTCAACATCTTTCTTGTCGACTCTTGATGTGCTGCAAAGCGGGATCTCTTGTTGCATTGAGTATGCATGATTGTCTTTACAAAGGATAGACACCATAAGTAAAGTAGTACCCCATCATGTACTCATGGCCATTGACAACATAGCTGCAAGGTGGAGCATCTTCCAGCAACAAGGCCATACAAACAATGGTGGTCTTGAAAGGACATTCAGGTCATTATGAGAGCCAGACAATCCATAGTATGAGTGACAAATCCATAGATCCCGCCGCTGCAATAGCCTCGAGGATGGTGGCCAGATCTTTGCAATACTATTTGTACTGACCTTTCTAGCCCACAGGACAATTCTTCCATCTAAATTGCATGCAAGTAATTGATCCAAGCATCTGTGACCATCTTCATTCTCCACTTTGTCCCATGAGCCTCTCTGTGCCTTCGAACCACCTTGGGTATTGTATCGTCCCCAACACTTGCGTAGACATCAATGACGTTAGCCAAGCGCCAATAGGCAAACACATGAAGAGACGCGACATGATTCATCAATGGAATCACACTAATTTCTCCTGGTGCACTCTTCCATAGTATAAACCAAGGATTAACCCTCAAGAGGTTTGCAATGGTGTTGAAGAACTTTGGCGCATCCAAAGTTACTGTGGAGAATACTAATCCAGATATGCTCCATTGGAAAAAAAGCAATCCTCGACAAGCTTGCCATGGTCTTCTAACCTATCACGATTGATATACAAGCAGTCTAATAAGATAATAGTATCGATCTCCTATCTTCCTCGAACGATCATGACAATAGCTAGCTCTATATTTTACGCATTTTTAGAGCTTACTTGTTGCATGTTCTCTTCAAATATCATGTCGCATTAAACCAAATAGTTACCCATTATGCATGATTACCGGTTTTTGCACTTATAATTATGAGCATTGCACATTTAGTATTCTATTTTATTTTTATTAGTTTCCTTTTTTTATTGTATCTACAAGTGTTTTAGATCAACCTAAGCCCAATCACGAAGAAAGGACCAAGGGACGGGATCGATAGAAGTCAGCCAGGGCTCAGACTTGACCTTTTCAAAGGTGAGAGAAAGCAATTTTTCCAAAGTGCACCAAATCAATATCTAAGACTAGAAATGGATAGATGTTGATAGTATGAATACAACGAGCCCAAGAACGACAAATTCCGAGTTCTTATGAAGATTTGGCCATCGTTTTACGGGAGGACACATCAGAAGATGGCCTTTCGAACGAGTGCACGCGGTCGTTTGTCTTGCACACTATTCAAAAAGTTGCCCTTCCTGACAGGATTATTCACCGATTTCCTCCATGTTCAATCCCATGAGATCCTTGGCTCGTAAAGAAGAGATTGTGAGAGGGTTTGGCTCATTGTGAGCCCTTGGATGAAGCCCATAAGGAGAGGAGTCTAGGGAGGATCCTATATATGTCTCCCTCAACCATAGCCGCCACATGCATCCTCATTCATCCACATCACATCCAAGTTCATCCTCATTACTGCTCAATCGGCACCATAGAGGAAGGGACAAGATCAAGAGAAAGAGGAGGAGACTCCACCACGATAGCACCGACCTTCGGGCTGGTGCACTGTCGACCGTGCCGACACCATCACCACCATCTTCACCGTGTCGCCGCTGCCATCATCATCACCACTATCACCTCCTCCCTTCGTCGACACGATGTCGTCTTGTAACTTGACCCTTACCTTTATGTTTGATTAGATGTATTTGTTCTCAAGGATACAGATGAACTCTTCTATGATTAGTATTATTATGATTTCAAAGCGATCCAATATGCTCTTGTTCATGTTCAAGTCAGTATTCTCGTGTGAGTTGAGAGCAGGCCCTGCTCACACAATTGTCGCTCATTGTCTGGGAAGGAACTACCGTTACTTCATAGGGTAGAACATTGAGGGGATTCAAGGTAACAGTAAGACCTCAACCCCTAGTCTTTGGAAGTTGATAGGGGAGTTCAGGTAAACCCATATATGACTGCGTCCATGGGGAACGCCTTAATTGACCGTTTGTGATAACCGTAGTGGGGAAGCAATGGTTGGTGGTGTACGTTGCATGATGTCTACGTTAGAGTAGCACATGTTCTGTACTGGGGACCGCCCGCTTATGCATATGAAGAGTGGATAGAGGATACAATAGGAAGCGTTTGCTCTGCAGTAGATGTGCATGTCATATTTGTGGTAATGATTCAAAGTCCTATAGAACACTTTACTACTCAAGATTTTTCACCACTAAAGTAGTATATTTTCATTACTGTTTTGTTCTTAGTGTAGCTAAACACCCTTTTATCTAGTTCCCTAGAAACTTATAAAGTAAATTATTTCCAAACTCAGGTTTGGGTGCGTACGAAGCTGCGTGAAGTGACAACATAGTTGCGGGGTTTGTGGTGCCTTCCTATCAGCTCCCTGTGGGTTTGACACTTTACTTATCATGAAAGTGCTACACCAACCGGGTGCACTTGCAGGACATCAAGCATTTTCTAGCGCCATTGACGGAGAGCATATCACTTGGTCATTACTTACCCGCTTGCACTTAGTTTATTTTCTTTGTTGCTATTATGTGATAACCCACAAGTCCAGGGGATCATAACAGTCTTTGAGGGAAGTAATTTAGCAAAATTTGTTGATTCGACACAAGGGGAGCCAAAGAATATTTATTAGTCTTTGCAGTTGAGTTGTCAATTCAACCACACCTGTAGTATGGGATACGTCCATTTTGCATCATGCTTTTATATTGATATTTAACGCTTTATGGGCTGTTATTACACATTTTGGTACAATACTTATGCCTTTTCTCTCTTATTTTACAAGGTTTACATGAAGATGGAGAATGCCGGGAGCTGGAATTCTGGATCAGAAAAGGAGAAAATATGAGAGACCTATTCTGCACAACTCCAACAGTCCTAAAAACTTACGAAGAATTATTTTGGAATATATATAAAAATATTGGGCCCAAGAAATACGAGAGGGGACCGACCAGGAGGTCACAAGCCACGGGGCACGCCCTACCTCCTGGGCGGGCCCCTATGGCTTGTGGGCCCCCTGGCAGCCCTTTGGTACCCATCTTATGCTATATGAAGGGTTTTGACCTAGGAAAAATAATAATCGAGCTTTTGGGACGAAGCGCCGCCGTCTCGAGGTGGAACTTGGGCAGAACCAATCTAGGGCTCCGGCGGAGCTGTTCTGCCGGGGAAACTTCCCTCCCGGAGGGGGAAATCGAAGCCATCGTCATCACCAACGATCCTCTCATCGAGAGGAGGTCAATCTCCATCAACATCTTCACGAGCAGCATCTCCTCTCCAAACCCTAGTTCATCTCTTTCATTCGATCTTTGTCTCAAAACCTCAGATTAGTACCTGTGGGTTGCTAGTAGTGTTGATTACTCCTTGTAGTTGATGCTAGTTGCTTTACTTGGTGAAATATCATATGTTCAGATCCTTAATGATAATTAATACTCCTCTGATTATGAACATGAATATGCTTTGTGAGTAGTTACGTTTGTTCCTGAGGACATGGGATAAGTCTTGTTATAAGTAATCATGTGAATTTGGCATTCGTTCGATATTTTGAGTAGATGTTATTTGTCTCTCCTCTAGTGGTGTAATGTGAACGTCGACTACATGACACTTCACCACTGTTTGGGCCTAGGGGAAGGCATTGGGAAGTAATAAGTAGATGATGGGTTGCTAGAGTGGCAGAAGCTTAAACCCTAGTTTATGTGTTGCTTCATAAGGGCCTGATTTTGATCCATATGTTTCATGCTATGGTTAGATTTATCCTAATTTTTCTTTCGTAGTTGCGGATACTTGGAAGAGGGGTTAATCATAAGTGGGAGGCTTGTCCAAGCAAGGACAGCACCCAAGCACCGGTCCACCCACATATCAAATTATCAAAGTAACGAAAGCGAATCATGTGGGCATGATGAAAACTAGCTTGATTGAAATTCTCATGTGTCCTCGGGATCGCTTTGATTAATATAAGAGTTTGTCCAGGCTTGTGCTTTGCTACAAAAAGGATTGGGCCATCTTGCTGCACCTTTGCTACATTTTTTACTTGCTATAATTTCAGTGCTTGTAGAGAATACCTTACTGAAAACCGCTTGTCATTTCCTTCTGCTCCTCGTTGAGTTCGACACTCTTACTTATCGAAAGGACTATGATAGATCCCCTATACTTGTGGGTCATCAAGACTCTTTTCTGGCGCCATTGCTGGGGAGTGAAACTTGGTAAGGAAACATTTATATAGTGTGCTGAAATTTACTGTCACTTGTTACTATGGAAAATAATCCTTTGAGGGGCTTGTTCGGGGTATCTTCACCTCTACCGGAAGCACAAAGAGTTGCTCCTCAACCTACTTCATCTAATTAAAATATTTATTGTGAAATTCCTTTGGGTATGATAGAGAAACTGCTAGCTAATCCTTATGCAGGAGATGGAACACTACATCCTTATTTGCCTCTAATCTATGTGGATGAAGTTTGTGGATTTTTTAAGCTTGCAGGTTTGCCCGAGGATGATGTCAAGAAGAAGGTCTTTCCTTTATCTTTGAAGGAGAAGGCATTGACATGGTATAGGCTATGTGATGATATTGGATCATGGAACTACACTTGATTGAAATTGGAATTTCATCAGAAGTTTTATCCTATGCATCTGGTTCATCGTGATCGGAATTATATTTATAATTTTTGGCCTCGTGAAGGAGGAATTATCGCTCAAGCTTGGGGGAGGCTTAAGTCAACGTTATATTCATGTCCCAATCATGAGCTCCCAAGAGCAATTATTATTCAAAATATTTATGCTCGGCTTTCTCGTAATGATCAATCCATGCTCGATACTTCTTGTACTGGTTCCTTTATGAAGAAAGATATTGAATTAAAATGGGACTTATTGGAAAGAATTAAACGCAACTCTGAAGATTGGGAACTCGACGAAGGTAAGGAGTCAGGTATAAACCTTAAGTTTGATTGTGTTAAATCCTTTTTAGACACCGATGCTTTTTGTGAATTTAGCACTAAATATGGACTTGACTCTAAGATAACAGCTTCTTTTTGTGAATCTTTTGCTGCTCATCTTGATCTCGCTAAGTAGAAGTAGTTGAACCTATTAAAGTTCAAGAGGAAACTATTATTTATAATGTTGTTCCTGTTATTCCTGCTGCTTATACTGAGAAACGACCCTTCCCGTTTAGAATAAAGGAACATGCTAAAGCTTCAACTGTGGTTCGTAAGAGTTATACGAGAACACCTACACCCCATGAACAAATCAAAGTTGAACCTAGTATTGCTATGGTCAAAGATCTATTGGTTGATAATGTTGATGGGCATGTCATTCATTTCTATGATGAAGCTACTAGAATTGCTAGAACTAATACTAAAGATAAACATAGACCTATTGTTGGCATGCCTATTGTTTCTGTTAAAATAGGAGATCATTGTTATCATGGCTTATGTAATGTGGGTGCTAGTGTGAGTGCAATTCCCTTTACCTTATATCAAGAACTTATGAATGATATTGCATGAGCTGAGTTAGAAGAAATAGATGTTACCATTAAGCTTGCTAATAGGGATATTATAGCACCAGTTGGGATTGTTAGAGATGTTGAAGTCTTGTGTGGGAAAATCAAATATCCTACTGATTTTCTTGTTCTTGGTTCCCCGCAAGATGACTTTTGTCCCATTATATTTGGTAGACCTTTCTTGAATACTGTTAATGCTAAGACAGACTGTGAGAAAGAAACAGTTACTGTAGGTTTTGGGGATGTGTCTCATAAGTTCAATTTCTCTAAATTTTGTAGACAACCCCATGACAACGAATTGCCTAGTAAGGATGAAATTATTGGTATTGCTTCTATTGTGGTGCCTCCTACTGATCCCTTAGAATAATATTTGCTAGACCATGAACACGATATGCATATGAATGAAAGGAATGAAATAGATAGGATTTTCTTTGATCGGCATCCTATTTTGAAACACAACCTGCCTACTGAAATACCTCGGGATCCTCCTCCACAAGGGTGATCCTGTGTCTGAGCTCAATCAATTAACAGATACTCTGAAATATGCCTATCTTGATAAAAAGAAGATATATCCTATTATTATTAGTGCTAACCTTTCAGAGCATGAAGAAAAGAGATTATTGAAAACTCTGTGAAAGCACCATGCTGCTATTGGATATACTCTTGACAATGGTAAGGGCATTAGTCCCACCCTATGTCAGCATAACATTAATATGGAGCCTGGTGCTAAACCAGTTGTTGATCACCACCGACGGTTAAATCCTAAAATGAAAGAAGTGGTAAGAAATGAAATATTAAAGCTTCTGGAGGCAGGTATAATTTATCCTATTGCTGATAGTAGATGGGTTAGTCCCGTTCATTGTGTCCCTAAGAAGGGAGGTATTACCGTTGTTCCTAACGATAAAAATGAATTGATCCCACAAAGAATTGTTACAGGATGTAGAATGATAATTGATTTTAGGAAATTAAATAAAGCTACTAGGAAATATCATTAACCTCTACCTTTTATTAATCAAATGCTAGAAAGACTATCCAAACACACACACACTTTTGCTTTCTAGATGATTATTCTGGTTTCTCTCAAATACCTGTGTCAAAAGAGGATCAAGGAAAGTTAAGTTTTACTTGCCCTTTCGATACCTTTGCTTATAGATGTATGCCTTTTGGTTTATGCAATCACCTGCTACCTTTCAAAGATGTATGAATGCTATATTCTATGACTTTTGTGAAAAGATTGTTGAGGTTTTCATGGATGATTTGACTTTTGTGAAAAGATTGTTGAGGTTTTCATGGATGATTTCTCCGTTTATGGAACTTCTTTTGATGATTGCTTGAGCAACCTTGATCGAGTTTTGCAAAGGTGTGAAGAAACTAATCTTGTCATGAATTGGGAGAAGTGCCACTTTATGGTTAATGAGGGTATTGTCTTGGGACACAAAATCTCCAAAAGAGGTATTGAAGTTGATAAAGCTAAAGTTGAAGCTATTGAAAAAATGCCGTGTCCTACGGATATCAAAGGTATAAGAAGTTTCCTTGGTCATGCTGGTTTCTATAGGAGGTTTATTAAAGACTTCTCTAAGATTTTTAGGCCTCTCCTTAATCTCTTGCAAAAATATGTTCCTTTCGCTTTTGATGATGATTGTGTAGAAGCATTCAAAATTCTTAAAAAAAGCCTTGATTTCTACACCTATTGTTCAACCACCTGATTGGAACCTACCCTTTGAAATTATGTGTGATGCTAGTGATTATGCCGTTGGTGTTGTTCTAGGACAAAGAGTTGATAATAAATTGAATGTTATCCATTATGCTAGTAAAACTCTTGACAATGCTCAAAGAAACTATGCCACCACCGAAAAGGAATTTTTAGCAATTGTGTTTGCTTGTGATAAGTTCAGACCTTATATTGTTGATTCCAAAGTAGTTGTTCACACTGATCATGCTGCTATTAAATATCTTATGGAAAAGAAAGATGCTAAACCTAGACTTATTAGATGGGTTCTTTTGCTACAAGAATTTGATTTGCATATTATTGATAGAAAGGGCGATGAGAACCCAGTAGCAGATAACTTGTCTAGGTTAGAGAATATTCTTGATGACCCACTCCCTATTGATGATAGCTTTCCTAATGAACAATTAGCTGCCATACATGCTTCACGTATTGCTCCATGGTATGCTAAATATGCTAATTACATTGTTGCTAAATTTTGTACCACCGAGCTTCACATACCAACAAAAGAAAAAAATCTTATATGATTTAAGACATTACTTTTTGGATGATCCACACCTTTATAAGGAAGGAGTAGATGGTGTTATTAGACGTTGTGTACCTGAGCATGAACAGGAACAAATCCTACACAAGTGTCATTCCGAGGCCTATAAAGGACACCACACTGGAGATAGGACTGCACACAAGGTATTACAATCTGGTTTTTATTGGCCTACTCTCTTCAAGGATGCTCGTAAGTTTGTCTTGTCTTGTGATGAATGTCAAAGAATTGGTAATATTATTAGACGTCAGGAAATTCCTATGAATTACTCACTTGTTATTGAACCATTTGATGTTTGGGGTTTTGATTATATGGGACCTTTTCCAAAGTCCAACGGGTATACTCATATTCTAGTTGCTGTTGATTATGTTACTAAGTGGGTAGAAGCTATTCCAACTAGTAGTGTTGATCATAACACTTCTATTAAAATGCTTAAAGAAATTATTTTCCCTAGGTTTGGAGTCCCTAGATATTTAATGACTGACGGTGGTTCACACTTTATTCATGGTGCTTTCCGTTAACTGCTTGCTAATTATGATGTTAATCATAGAATTGCATCTCCTCATCATACTCAGTCTAGTGGTCAAGTAGAATTAAGCAATAGAGAAATTAAGTTGATCTTGCAGAAAACTGTTAATAGATCCAGAAAGAATTGGTCTAAGAAACTTGATGATGCATTATGGGATTATAGAACCGCTTACAAAAACCCTATGGGTATGTCTTCGTATAAAACGGTTTATGGTAAAGCATGTCCCTTACCTCTAGAACTAAAGCATAAATCTTATTGGGCAATGAAAGAGCTCAACTATGATTTCAAACTTGCTGGTAAGAAGAGGTTATTTGACATTAGCTAGCTTGATGAATGGAGAACCTAGGCCTATGAGAATGCCAAGTTGTTTAAAGAAAAAGTTAAGAGATGGCATGATAGAACAATACAAAAGCATGAATTCAATGTAGGTGACCATGTCTTGCTATACAACTCTCGTTTAAGATTTTTTGCAGGAAAACTTCTCTCTAAATGGGAAGGGCCTTACATTGTCGAGGAAGTATATCGTTCCGGTGCCATCAAGATCAACAACGCCGAAGGCACTAACCCAAAGGTGGTAAACGGGAAAAGAATCAAACATTTTATCTCAGATACTCCCATAAATGTTGAGACCAATATTATCAATACCATAACTCCGGAGGATTACATTAGGGAGACCTACCAGAATGCTTCCGACTCCGAAAAGGAATAGGTATGTGGTACGGTAAGCAAACCAAACTTTTCTAGTAGCAATTTTCCTCCGTTTTGGAATATTTAATAAATTAATAAAATTTAAAGTAGTCCAAAAAGTGCAAGAGGTGGCGACAAGCCAGGGGGCATGCCCTGCCCCCCTTGGCGCGTCCCTGTGGCTTGTGGCCACCCCGTGTACTCTTTGGACTCCATTTTCTTGTGGTATACTCCTCCTGGTCGGTACAAATTCATTATATAATCTATTGAAGGTTTTGACCTTTCTATCACGACGGTACCTCCTATTTCCATTTTGAGCTGTTTCTACATCAGATTTAGATCGATATGACGTCCCCAATTGCTTCGAAGGACAAGTTCTTCGAGAAGGTCATCAACCCCTACTTTGTGGAGGTGCTACGACACCCTCAAACCATTGAGATGCGTGACGGGGTGCTGCACATCCTTGATGTTGAGTGGCCAAAGAAGACCGGAAGCGTGGAGACAAGGCTCGAAGCAATCGAGCAACAAGTCTTTAAGTGCCAAGGGATGGTGGAACACGGACTCAATGCCAATCACATGATGATCGTGGAATTTACCCATAAGCACAAGCTGGACGCCAAGGACATCGGGGAACACATCTTCAAGCTTTACAAGAAAATCGAGCATCTCCAAGCCCAAATCTATGACCTGCAGAACCAAAACTGTGAGTATGAATGCAAATTTAAGAGAATGAGTTTGGTTGCAGATTTGAGAATCCCGGAGACTAGTTCATCTTTTTACGATGGTGAGATTATGTCTTGGAAAACGGAGGACAAGCTTCCAACCTCATCAACAACTCCGACATCACCACCTCTGAGGAAAGACAAGTAAACACATGGGTATGGGCACTCCCCTTGGCTTGTGCCAAGCTTGGGGGAGGTGCCCCCGTATCGTATCACCATCACATCTTTACTTTTATCGTTTTCTTAGTTTGATCCTTTTCGTTTTATCTTGATCTAGTAGTAGAATAAAGTTTTTAGTGGGATCTAGTTTTGATTTTTTGCTTTATGTCCCTCCTGTAAGCGAGTCCGAGAGTTACATAATAAAGGTAGTTTTGAGTTAAGGGCTTTGCTTGTTTGTTACGATCTTGAGGAAAATAAATAGAAAGAAATATAGAATAAAATCAAAGTGTATATATGAAGATGTTATGGGGAGTGATGACTTCACATATAAGAAGTATGTCGATTGAAATTTGTTGTGAGTTGACAAACATAGAGATTGGTCATTGTTGCTATTAAAAGGAAGTAATAAAGAAAGAGAGGTTCACATGTAAATATATTATCTTTGACATCTTTTATAATTGTGAGCACTCATTAAAATATTATATGCTAAGAAGTTGATGTTGGACAAGGAATACAACATAATGGGTTATGTTTGCTTATTTCCGAATAGAAGTTATATGGTTATAGATCCTTTAACATGTGACGCTTGCTTCCACCCATATCAACCAAAACTTCCGCACCAAGTAGAGATACTACTTGTGCATCCAAACACCCTCAACTAAGGTTTCGCCATGAGAGTCCACCATACCTACCTATGGATTGAGTAAGATCCTTCAAGTAAGTTGTCATCAGTGCAAGCAATAAAAATTGCTCTCTAAATATGTATGATCTATTAGTGTGAGGAAAATAAACGTTATACGAACTTGTTATATGGAATAAATAACAACGAAAAACTGCATAATAAAGTTCTTTATCACGACAGGCAATATAAAGTGACGTTCTTTTGCATTAAGGGATTGCGCATCCAACTAAAATGTGCATGACAACTTCTGCTTCCCTCTGCGAAGGGCCTATCTGTTACTTTTACTTCCTAGTACTTACCTTTATGCAAGAGTCGTGGTGATCTTCACCACTTACTTTATTTCTCCTTTCTCTCTTGGCAAGTGTCATGCGTTGGGGAATGATGTAGACACATATATCCACTCGGATGTGGGTGATCATGAGTTATTTCTGTTGACATTACCCTTTAGGTAAAAGTTGGGATGCGAAGCTATAAGCCCCTATCTTTCTATGTGTCTGATTGATGATTTGACCTCATAGGTATCGCGTGAGTATTAACAATTATGAAAGACTAAAAGATGATTGAGTATGTGGATTTGATTTATAAGCTCTTATTTTGACTCTTTTCGATAATCTGATAAATGGCAAATGCTTCAATGATCGAGGCCATAGTTTCTGGTTCTCAATAGAGTTCTTGATTCATACTTTACCTTGTGAATGAATTGTTACTCTAGCATAAGAAATTATATGCCAATATATGTTGCTGTTCTAAAGATGATCATGATGCCCTCATGTACGTACTTTATTTTATCGAGACCTCTATCTCTAAACTTGTGGACATATTTATCGATTTCAGCTTTCACTTGACGACAAGCAATGTCTAAGCTTGGGGGAGTTGATACGTCCATTTTGTGCATAATGCTTTTATATTGATATTTAACACTTTATGGGCTGTTATTACACATTTTGGTACAGTACTTATGCCCTTTATCTCTTATTTTACAAGGTTTACATGCAGAGGGAGAATGCCGGCAGCTGGAATTCTAGACCGGAAAAGTAGCAAATATGAGAGACCTATTATGCACATCTCCAAAAGTCCTGAAAATTTACGGAGAATTATTTTGGAATATATAAAAATATATTGGGCGAAATAAATACCAAAGGGGACCCACCAGGAGGTCACAAGCCAGGTGGCGCACCCTACCCCCTTGGGTGTGCCCCTGTGGCTTATGGGCCCCCTAGCATCCCTCCTGTGCCCATCTTCTTCTTTATGAAGGTCTTGGACCTGGGGAAAAATAATAGAGCTTTCGGGACGAAGCGCCGCCGTCTCGAGGTGGAACAGGGGCAGAACCAATCTAGGGCTCCGGCGGAGTTGTTCTGCCAGGGAAACTTCCCTCCCGGAGGGGGAAATTGAAGCCATCATCATCAACAACGATCCTCTCATCGAGAGGGGGTCAATCTCCATCAACATCTTCACCAGCAACATCTCCTCTCCAAACCCTAGTTCATCTCTTGTATTCGATCTTTGTCTCAAAACCTCAGATTGGTACCTGTGGGTTGCTAGTAGTGTTGATTACTCCTTGTAGTTGATACTAGTTGCTTTACTTGGTGGAAGATTATATGTTCAGATCCTTAATGATAATTAATACTCCTTTGATTATGAACATGAATGTGCTTTGTGAGTAGTTACGTTTGTTCCTGAGGACATGGGATAAGTCTTGTTATAAGTAATCATGTGAATTTGGTATTCGTTCGGTATTTTGATGAGATGTATGTTGTCTCTCCTCTAGTGGTGTTAGGTGAATGTTGACAACATGAAACTTCACCATTTTTTGGGCCTAGGGGAAGGCATTGGGAAGTAATAAGTAGAAGATGGGTTGCTAGAGTGATAGAAGCTTAAACCCTTGTTTATGCATTGCTTCGTAAGGGGCTGATTTGGATCCATATATTTCATGCTATGGTTAGATTTATCTTAATTCTTCTTCCGTAGTTGCGGATTCTTGTGAGAGGGGTTAATAATAAATGGGAGGCTTGTACAAGCAAGGACAGCACCCAAGCATCGGTCCACCCACATATCAAATTATCAAAGTAACGAACGCGAATCATGTGAGCATGATGAAGACTAGCTTGACAGAAATTTGCATGTGTCCTCGGGAGCGCTTTGCTTTATATAAGAGTTTGTCCAGGCTTGTCCTTTGCTAAAAAAAGGATTGGGCCATCTTGCTGCACCTTTGTTACATTTTTTACTTGCTATCCGTTATGAATTATTTTATCACAAAACTATGTGTTATCGATAATTTCAGTGCTTGCAGAGAATACCTTATTGAAAACTGCTTGCCATTTCCTTCTGCTCCTCGTTGGGTTCGACACTCTTACTTATAGAAAGGACTACGATAGATACCCTATACTTGTGGGTCATCAGTATCCTTCTCTAGCAAAAGTGAAGTAGCAAAGAAGAATAGTAGTAATAATAGTAATAGTAAAAACAACAGTTTTGTAGTGATTGTATGAGTAGTAGCAGTAATAGTTACTTAGCAAGTTTCAGTATATGAAAAGCATAGACCATGGATCATCGATGGATAGATATGGATGACATTCATCATGTAACAGTTACACACTAGGGAAACACAAAACTCACTCCAATTCATCAATATAATGTAGGCATGTATTCCGTATATAGTCATACGTGCTTGCAATAACAACTTGCATGACATATTTTGTCCTACCCTCCCATGACAGTGGGGTATTAGTGTCAAAACTAGCAGGTCTCGTGTAGGGGATCCCAAGCTGTGGATCTTGGATCAATAGGGAACATGATGAAAGAAGGACAATGTTTACCCAGGTTTGGGCCCTTTCGAGGAGGTAAAACCCTACGTATCGCTTGATTGTATTGATGTGTGTATGAAAATTACATATTTGAGCTACCACGAGATAAGATGAACTAAACCCTAGATGAGTATGATGATGGTTCTAGCCTCTACGAGCGAAAACCATCCGGTTTATATAGACACCAGGGGTACCTATGGTTACAGATGGTCGATTACCATCAGGGAAACAATATGAAAAATGTACTATCTTGCCTTGGAGGACACACCAAGGCTCCAAAGATTTCCTTCCTGAACACGGAGTACCATCATAGCTCCGTCTTCAGATAATGGAAACAAAACGGCCCACCTATCCGGCCTATGAGAGATAAACTGGTGGCCCGAGGACCCCTTAGTCCCGGACTCCCTTAATAGCACCGACCTAGCCTCCGATGCCGGGTATTTGGCCCCTAGCAGCTTCATACACCCAGAGTTTCCGGCTTGCGAGGTGAGTTCTTCTCCCCTTCCATATTAGAGGGTAATAATTCGGCTGCCGATAACCTCTCGATTTCTGAGCAGTATATAGTACTTGACTTCAAAGGCAAACCACACGAGCGGGAAAAGTGCCCTCGCCCGACAACTTTCAGCAAAGGGTCATGACCGATGATAACCACATACCAGTTACGAAAACTCGATTCGCGGTTCGAGGCAATTCCTCTATTGGCACGTCCACTCAATATAGAGATCGCGCCCCACTGTTTAAGGGACATGGTCAATGATTTGGGTTATCTCACGTGCGTATAACGACGCTATTATACTGGGAAGTGGCGAGGCTTGCGGTGAAGTAAGGGGACTCTTGGCCTTTCTGGCAGCCTTATAAAAGGAAGGAGCCATCAAAATATCCACACGCTTCTCAGTTCCCCCACTACTATCGCCTTCCCAATATCCTGAGATCCAAGCTCCCAGATCCACTCTCTCCCCATCTCTTCCCAAGCCACACCCTTAGTTCAGCCATAGTCGGTTCGGGTTCCAAAGGCAAGTGGGAGGCCTCCTGTGTCACCAACGATGACATGGAGGAGCTGAAGCACGCCGGCTATCTTTCGGTTAACGTTGCCCACCGCGCTCCTGAAGAGGGGTATGTCATCCCCATGCCAAGGCCAGGTGAGATAGTGTTGTTTATCTCCCACTTCATCCAGGGACTGAGATTCTCGCTTGTCGAGACCCCGATTCTAAGTCATAAGAATCTAGCATGTAACATATAACATCACTTTGCAGCCTCACGCACGGTTAACTCCACGGCTGCCACCTTACCTGGGCCGGGACCGTTTGCGTCTTTTGACTCACATATGTGAATATGTCGGTAGCATTCAAACAACAAAGAACCCAGGTCGACATAACTAGTCATAGAACCCAAGCGGCACATATGTACGGAAACAGTCATACATAACCCAACAATGCAGGTGTCAGCCTCAACCGTGTGTAGACTAGTCATAGCAATCTACAAGGACTCCATTACACAACAAGACATTTCCCCGAAGGGATAGACACAACAGCAAAGAAGGATACATGTCGGTCAATCAATGTGTCGTGAGCAGTAGCAAGCTACTAAGGCTTGGTGGAAGCACAAAGAGTCAGTTTCCCGTAAAGAGTACTTCTAAAGGCACATGACTAGGTGTCGAATCCCATACATACCGTTGCACGTCACACATACGCACGACATGCCTGGTATGCATAGATACAACTATGGCATCACAACATGACCATACAACATCACACCTTTTATTTAGGAGGCTCGGAGGAGCCTTGCATAATATGTTCTTATAGGTAGGTGTCACATTACCCGACACTCAAGTCATACAAACAAGTTCATACAAACCAAGCAGAAGCTTAAAGTTGTGTGAGTATAGACACATGAAAGGGTAAAAAGGCACTTGGCCTGACTATCTATAGCCCGCCATAGGGGCATAGGGTCATAGCTAGAAAACCAGCTATTCAGCGTCATCGACATCTAGGTAGAACCCACCTGATGGGCCATGAGTCTCATCTGCAACATATATTAAACAAACATGAGTACAAACGTACTCACCAAGTCTTTAAAACATACCTAGTCTATTCATGCTTATGTATCAACAAGGGGAGTGGTGGAGTTTATGCAGCAATGCCAGCTTTGACTCTTGGCTAACCTATGCTACACAAATTAATTCTTTATTCAAGTTTTAGATATCACACACGAGTCCACTAACACCACTTCAATACACCACCATGGATCCACTTCCGTCACCTACGAGAGTGCCATCCACGGTACTCACACTTGTCTTGATATTTTTATGGGTAACCACCAAGTTATCTATGAACAACATAAGTTCTCCAAGTAGTCCATATCTAAGGACGCGGCTATTCGAACAGATTCATACCCTGCAGGGGTGTACTCCTTCACACACGATCTCGGCACTTATCGGTGTGTGCTCATAAACCAAGCACCTCGGCAACGTTCAAGCGGAAGCCTAGCGAGGGAGTTGGCCACGACCGTCAATCACACAAGACCTCTAGTCCAGGCTATCGCCTATTTGAGACTGAACCCGCACGGAAGTCTGGCCAAAGATGTGCGCAGGGTTCCCAAGCCCACCATTCAGGTGACCCTTGGTACACCGTTCCATTGCCTACCACGTCATAACCCACCCCTAGGGCCAGCGCTATGCATGGCCTCCAGCAAACTATAAACACCAGAAACTACTTGCAACTCCTGGACCAAGGACTAGGCGGTTGATAAGTCGAGAAGGGTCGAGTTACCGGAATCCAATGTGTAGTTGTAACTAGTCTTGGATCACAAACACGGAACTCAGTTCCTAAGAACGGTTCCAATGAGATAACCCGCTATGTACTCCTACATAGCCTCTCATCGCTAACTTTACCAAATCGGGTTCATCCATTAGTTCATCACAACAGGACAACACTGTTTCACTCCGGTTCATCACCCAGATGAATCAGACCCGACACAACTCTAAGCGTAGCAGGCATAGCAAGGAAAGCGTGTAAAGCACATAATGGCTCAAGCATCTACCAGGTATGCTAGGTTGCAAGGTTTAGCTATCTACTGTGACACTGACAGGTCATGCAGAGGAACGGGTTCAACTACCGCAATGACATACAATTGAACGTTTGTCATAATGCAATAAACAAGAGCAGGAGTGAGAACACGTAATGGTATCGGAATGATCTAAGGGGTTGCTTGCCTTGCTGACTGGTTGGGACGTACTCTCCTTCGATGGGATACTCGGAGGTATCCTCGGAAGTAGGACCTATCGCAATGCAGATAGGTAACAATCAATACACGACAAGTGCAGCAATATGATGCTTGAATCATGACATGGCAACATGGTTGAGTGAGCTAATGCAACTATTATTAGAGTTGGATGGAGTGGATTTGAATATAGGTTCAAAATCGTTCTCCATTTAATATTCTATATATTGACCGATTGCTAAATGTCAATGTTCATCTATATAGGTTGCTCTAACCTGCATGACAACAACACTATTGGATTCATTGGATTTTTCTGATAAATTTTCATACATAATTTATGTCAATCCGAGTTACAGATTAATTTCTATAATTTTTCTATGTTTTTAGCAATTTCTAGAATTAAATTAAATTAGAAATTCCATTATTGCATCAGCATGATGTCAGCATGTCAAATTGCCGTTGACACGTCAAACCTGACCAGTGGGGTCCGCTGGTTAGTGACTCAGGCACTAACAGGGTTTAATTAAATCACTAACTACTAATTATTGGGGATGGGCACAGGGTCGTAGCTAGGATACCAGCTATTCGGCGTCATCGACATCTAGGTAGAACCCACCTGATGGGTCATGAGTCTCATCTGCAACATATATTAAGCAAACATGAGTACAAACGTATTCAGCAAGTCTTTAAAACAGACCTACTCTATTCATGCTCATGTATCAACAAGGGAAGTGGTGGAGTTTATGCAGCAATGCCAGCTTTGACTCTTGGCTAACCTATACTACACAAATTAATTCTTTATTCAAGTTTTAGATATCGCACACGAGTCCACTAACACCACTTCAATACACCACCATGGATCCACTTCCGTCACCTACGAGAGTGCCATCCACGGTACTCACACTTGTCTTGATATTTTTATGACTTACCACCAAGTTATCTATGAACAACATAAGTTCTCCAAGTAGTCCATATCCGAGGACACGGCTATTCGAACAGATTCATACCCTGCAGGGGTGTATTCCTTCACACACGCTCTCGCCACTTATCCCTGTGTGCTCATAAACCAGGCACCTCAACAACCTTCAAGCGGACGCCTAGCAAGGGAGTCGGCCATGACCATCAATCACACAAGACCTCTAGTCCAGGCTATTGCCTATTTGAGACTAAGTCCGTAGAGAAGTCCGACCAAAGTTTCCGCTATGGCCCCAAATGATTTGCGCAAGGTTCCCAAGCCCACCATTCGGGTGACCCACCCCTAGGGACAGTGCTAGGCACGACCTCCAGCAAACTATAAACACCAGAAACTACCTGCAACTCCTGGACCAATGACTAGGCGGTTGATAAGTCGAGAGGGGTCGATTACCGGAACCCAATGTGTGGTAGTAACTATTCTTGGATGAGAAACACAGAACTCTGTTCCTGAGAAAGTCTCCAATGAGATAACCCTCTATGTACTCCTACATAGCCTCTCATCGCTACCTTTACCAAATCGGGTTCATCAATTAGTTCATCACAACATGACAACACTGTTTCACTTTGGTTCATCAACCAAATGAATCAGACCTGACACAACTCTAAGCATAGCAGGCATAGCAAGAAAAGAGGGTAAAGCACATCATGGCTCAATCATCTACCAGGTATGCTAGGTTGCAAGTTTTAGCTATTTACCGTCAAAATGACAGGTCATGCAGAGGAATGGGTTCAACTACCGCAATGATAGACAATTGAACGTTTGTGCTAATGCAATAAACAAGAGCAGGAGCAAGACCATGTGATGATATCGGAGTGATCAAAGGGGTTGCTTGCCTTGCTGACTGACCGGGAGGTACTCTCCTTCGATGGGATACTCGGAGGTATCCTCGGAAGTAGGACCTACCGCAATGCAGATAGGTAACAATCAATACACGGCAAGTGTAGCAATATGATGCATCATCATAACATGGCAACATGGTTGAGTGAGCTAATGCAATTGTTATTAGAGTTGGATGGAGTAGATTTGAATATAGGTTCAAAATCTTTCTCCATTTAATATTCGATATATTGACCTATTGCTAAATGTCAATGTTCATCTACATTGGTTTCTCTAACATGCATGACAACACCACCATTGGTTTCATTGGATTTTTATGATAAATTTTCATATATAATTTATTTCAATTTGAGTTACAGATTAATTTCTCCGTTTTTCTAAGTTTTTAGCAATTTCTGGAATTAAATTAAATTAGAAATTCCATTATTGCATCAGTGTGACATCATCATGATGTTAGGAGGTCAAATTGTCGTTGGCATGTCAAACCTGACCAGCGGGGTCCACTGATTAGTGACTCAGGCACTAATAGGGTTTAATTAAATCACTAGTTTCTAATTATTGGGGATGGGCCCACGTGTCAGTGGGTAATTAGGTTAATTAAATTAATTAATTAATTTCTAAACTAATCCTAAAGTAAAAAGGGTTGTGCCCCACTTGACAGTGGACCCACGTGGTGAACCCCGTGGTCAAACGGGTTGACTCGCAGGCATTGAGCCGTCGGCAACGTCAGGGACGGCGGAGGGGGTCGGAAATCCTTCTCCGGCGACCAAATCGACGGCGGAAGGCACCGGGTGAACCAGCATGCACGCGCGCTTCGATCTGGACACACCCCAGAGGCTGCAGTGGAATGGGGCATCGCCAACGATGAGCTCGGCGGCTGTCGGAGCTCGGGCGAGCACGGGCTCCTCACTCTAGCGTGCAAAAGGACCGGGGCTGGGCTCCTACAGCCTCTATGCAACTCCACGAACTCGATGGTGGTCTCGGAAGGACCACCTGGTCACCGGAGCGGCACCAGCGTCGAGGTCGTGCGACGGAGCACTTCGGGTGCTCACGGAATCGGGGGCTATAGCAGGGAATCGACCAGGGAAAGAGGGGGAAGGGACCGAGGGCTCACGGTTGTTGTAGAGCCGTCGAGAGCGGGCTCGAGGAAGGCTTGGAGGCGGTGAATCGACGGCGGCGGCGCTCGGGACCGAGAAGGAAGAAGAGGTCGGGGTCGTCGCTCCAGTGGCTTCGGTGATGTGTGGCTTGGTGCAGCGGTCGAAGACGCTGAGGCGGAGCTCTTGGTGGGCTCAGGGGGTCGCTGGAGTGGATGTGGCTACAGAGTTGAGCGAGCAGAGGAGACGGCCATGGCCAGGGAGGAGAGAAGAGCGCGAGGGAGAGAGAGGGAGACTGAGAGAGAGAGGGAAGCGGCCGGGGGCGGCTACGGGGATCTTCAGGAGGCCTCCATGCAGCTAGACTGGTAGGAGGTGGCCAGGGGCAGCGTCGGCGTGCTGGCCACGCAGCTGTCTATCCTCGTGGCAAAGGAGGAAGAAGACCCCCGTACCCATGGTGGGCTGGGCTGTCTTCTCTCCTCGCCCAGGTACAAGTAAGCTTACCCTTTTCTTATTTTCTGTTTTCTATTTTTTTGTTTCTCACATTTGTTTTATTTTTGTCAGGGCCGCCACACCTAATTCAAAATATGTTGAAATATTTTGCTAGGTTAGTTTGAATATTTCAAACCCACACAAAAAGTTTCAATATTTTTGAATGACTAAAATATTTATAATGCTTTATTTGGCCTTCTTAGTAGCTTTAATATTTATTTTTAAAATGACATATATGTTCTGAAAATTAAAATGTCCCGTGATATATTGATGCCAGAATTTATCTGACATGGGGGGCATTTTGATGGGCAATTTGGATTTGTTGTTTGTTCACCATATTTGAATTGGTTTTATTCAGGTGAGGTGCTAGGGTTTCTGTTGATTCCCGTTTCATATTGATGCAATATGAAAACATGATGCACACCCATGATAACCAGAGCAATGCTAACTAGGGATGTGACAACTCACCCCCACTCAAAAGAATCTTTCCCAAGATTTGGTAGTCGTCGGGAAGAGCGCGGGGTACTCTAGTCGAAGACGATCCTCTCTTTCCCACGTGACTTGCTTCTCGGAATGGTGTGACCACTGAACCTTGAGAAACTTGATGTTTCGACGTGGAATGGTACGCTCAGCTTGATCAAGAATACGAACAGGGTATTCTTGATATGTAAGATTATCTTGCAGATCAAGCGTTTCGTGGTCTAGTTCGCGGACAGGGTCCGAGAAGCAACGCTTGAGTTGCGAGACGTGGAAGACATCATGAACCTTGTAAAGGTGTGGTGGAAGTTCCAATTGGTAGGCATTTTCTCCTTGTTTGGCAAGAATGCGAAAAGGACCAATGTAACGAGGAGCCAACTTGACCTTATACCGAATCATTGGGTACCCTTCAGAGGTGTAACCCGAAGATAAGCCTTCTCGTCAACTTCATAGGTCACAGCCTTATTATGATCATATTGGCTCTTTTGACGAGATTGGGCTGTTTTCAACTTTTCACGAATAATGCGAACTTGCTCCTCTGCATCCTGGATCATATCCGGACCAAAGAGTTGTCTCTCTCCGGTTTCTGACCAGTTAAGGGGTGTTCGATACCTTCGTCCATAGAGAACTTCAAAAGTGGCTTTTCCCAAGCTTGACTGATAACTGTTGTTATAAGAATATTCGGTGAATGGAAGACATTTCTCCCAATTCATACCGAAAGATATAACACAAGCTCTGAGCATGTCTTCCAGAATTTGATTGACTCTCTCAACTTGACCACTTGACTATGGATGGAAAGCAGTGCTAAAGGATAGGTGAGTCCCCATAGCATTTTGGAAGCTTTCCCAAAAACGGGACGTAAAGATACTTCCATGGTCCGAGTTAATCTCCAACGGAACACCATGAAGAGAAACTATTCGAGAAACATATAACTCCGCTAGCTGGTTAGTAGTTATACTCTCCCGAACAGGAAGAAAATGAGCCACTTTGGAAAGACGGTCAATGACCACAAAGATAAAGATATCATTATTCCCTCTCTTGGTCCTGGGAAATCCGATGATGAAATCCATACCGACCTTATCCCCTTTCCATCCAGGAATAGCTAAGGGTTGAAGGGTGCCAGCAGGCCTTTGATGTTTCGCCGTAACGTGACGACAAACATTGCAGTTAGCAATGAACTAAGCAATTTATCTTTCATCCTAGTCCACCAGAACCTCTGGCGTAGGTCCTGATACATCTTGGTACTCCTAGGATGAATCTTGAGAGGAGAGTCATGAGCCTCCTTAAGGATCAGCTGTCGTAGATGTTGCTTCTTTAGGACCACCGAGCGGTTCTCAAAGAAGACAACACCCCGATCATGTTCTGAGAAGCATCTAACATTACCCCTTTTAATGTTCTTCTTGATCCAAGATATCCTAGCATCATGCTTCTGGGATTCTATGAGTTGATCCGTAAGAGTAGGTTTTGCCACCAAGTTGGAAAGAAATCCTTGAGGAACAATGTGAAGATTTAACTTCCGAAATTTCTCATAGAGAAGTGGTTGACTTTGTTGTAACATCAGGTTGTCACAATAAGACTCACGACTTAGTGCATCAGCCATAACATTGTCTTTCCCCGGGGGTGTAAGTTATCCCTAAGTCGTAATCTGTAATCAACTCAACCCGCTGTCTTTGCCTGAGATTCAAATCCAGCTAGGTGAATATATATTTCAGACTTTGGTGATCTGTGTAAATTTCGCAATGATTACCCACAAGGTAATGTCGCCAGGTTTTCAATGCATGGACTAAAGCTGCAAGCTCAGGATCATGTGTTGGATAATTATCCTCATGTGGACACAACTGTCGAGATGCATATGCAATCACATGACGATCTTGCATGAGAATGCAACCTAATCCTTGTCGCGAGGCGTCACAATAGATAACAAAGTCCTTAGAGAAGTCTGGTGGCACCAGTACGGGAGTAGAGGTCAGGCGTCTTTTGAGTTCCTAAAAACTGTGTTCGCATTGTGGGGTCCACTCGAATTTTTTATCTTTCTTGAGGAGTTCAGTCAGAGGCTTCGCAACCTTGGAGAAGTTCTTGACAAAGTGACGACAATAGCTCGCTAAGCCAAGGAGACTCCGAACTTTCTTAACCCATTCAGGTTGAGTCCAATCTAGGACGGCCTGAACTCTCTCTTGATTGACAGCAATACCTTTACCAGAGATCACGTGGCCTAGGTAGGTCACTTGTGGTAACCAAAATTCATACTTGGAGAATTTGGCATACAGACGATGCTCTCGAAGTTTCATCAATACCAGCCTTAGATGCTCGGCATGTTCCTGTTTGTTCTTCGAGTAGATGAGTATATCGTTGAGGTAGACCACGACGAATTTATCCAAATACTCCATGAAGATTGAATTCATCAGGCGAGAGAAAGTGGCTGGGGCATTGGTTAAACCGAAGGACATGATGGTGTACTCGTATTGGCCATAACGAGTAACAAAAGCCATTTTTGGAATGTCCCCATTTCTAATTCTGATTTGATGGTAACCCAACCTCAAATTCATTTTGGAAAAGACTGAGGATCCAACGAGTTGATGATACAAGTCGTTGATCCTAGGGAGCGGATACTTGTTCTTTTTGGTGACCAGGTTCACTCGCCAATAATCCACAACCATCCGGTCCGATCCATCCGTCTTCTTGACAAAGAGGATGGGGCAAGCCCAAGGACAGGGATTAGGATGGATGAAACCTTTATTCAAAACCTCATCGAGTTGTTTCTTAAGCTCGGCTAGTTCTAAGGGTGCCATCTTATAGGGTCTTCTCGCTATTGGGGCAGTCCCGGGAATGAGTTCTATCACAAACTCTACATCTCTGACAGGTGGAATTCCTGGCACTTCTTCTGGGAAGACATCCGGGAAGTCACGGACTACCGGAATATCTTCTAGTTCTGGAAGAGGGCTAGCATTGAGGGAATAGAGTTGGTGCTTAGCAGCTTGAGTTGAGATATTGACTATCTCACCCGATGGATGTGTAAGCTGAACATTCCTAGTATGAGTATCAATCTTAGCATAATGGGCTTTCATCCAGTCCATGCCTAAGATGATATTAATGTCCGAAGACCTGAGAGCTATCAAAGATTCTAGAAAGACTAGCCTATCCACAAGGATTTCATTTTCATGGCTCACTCTAGAAGTTTGCCATTTTGAACTAGGAGTCTGAACTACTAAAGGAGTAGGCATATCACAAAAAGACATGTTATGCAACTGTGCATAACTTTCTGAGATGAATGAATGAGATGCTCCAGTATCAAACAGAACAGATGCTGGATGACTATTGACAAGTAGCGTACCTAGGATAACATCGGGATCCTCAAGAGCTTCTACAGAAGAGACGTGATTCACACGTCCAAGAGCAGGAGTTGGCTTCACATAGAAGGCCTTTCCCGGCTTCCCACGTCCAGCCGGCTTGGCGTTGTTCTGGGGGCACTCACGGGAATAGTGCCCTGGTTCTCCACACTTGTAGCAGGCAACGGTGGCACAGGGAGCAACATTGGCAGAAGGACATCCAAATGTCCTGGCTAGAGGGTTGGGCTGAGCTGGGCCAGGCACCTGATAGGCTGGCCTGGCAGGGGCAGAGCTGTGTTGGACACGCACACCCGACGTTTATTGGAGCTTGAGCTAGATGCATGGTTGAAGTCATGGTGTGCTTCTTAGTTGCCTCGTAATCGGACTATCAGGTTTCAACATTGCTAGCCTTGTTGACGAGGGCCTGGAAGGTAGCGCATGTTGGAAATATGCCCTAGAGGCAATAATAAATTAGTTATTATCATATTTCCTTGTTCATGATAATCGTTTATTATCCATGCTATAATTGTATTGATTGGAGACTTAAATGCATGTGTGGATACATAGACAAAACCATGTCCCTAGAATGCCTCTAATAGACTAGCTTGTTGATCAAAAGATGGTTAATGTTTCCTAGCCATGGACATGAGATGTCATTTGATAACGGGATCACATCATTAGGAGAATGATGTGATGGACAAGACCCAAACTACAAACGTAGCGTATGATCGTGTCAGTTTATTGCTACTGTTTTCTGCATGTCAATGTATATGTTCCTATGACCATGAGATCATGCAACTCACAGATATTGGAGGAGTGCCTTGTGTGTATCAAACATCACAACGTGACTGGGTGACTATAAAGGTGCTCTACAGGTATCTCCGATGGTGTCTATTGAGTTGGCATGGATCAAGACAGGGATTTGTTACTCCGTGTGACGAAGAGGTATCCCGGGGCCCACTCCGTAATGCAACATCACAATAAGCCTTGCAAGCAATGTGACTAATTGTTAGTTGCGGGATCTTGTAAAGAGACTTGCCAGTAACAAGGTTGGACTAGGTATGGAGATACCGACGATCGAATCTCGGGCAATTAACATACTGAAAAACAAAGGGAACGTTATACGGGATTAACTGAATCCTTGACATAGAGGTTTGACCGATGAAGATCGTCGTAGAATATGTAAGAATCAATGTGGACGTCCAGGTCCCGCCATTGGTTATTGACCGTAGAGGTGTCTCGGTCATGTCTGCATAGTTCTCGAACCCGCAGGGTCTGCACACTTAAGGTTTGGTGACGTTTCGGTAGTGTAGAGTTATGTATGGTGGTGACCGAAGGTTGTTCGGAGTCCTGGATGAGATCCTGTACGTCACGAGGAGCTCCGGAATGGTCCAGAGTTAAAGATTCATATATAGGATGTCCCAGTTTGGTCGTCGGAAAAGTTTCGGGCTCAATGGTAGTGTACCGGGAGTGCCGGTAGTGTACCGGGAGACCTCCGGGAGGGGTATTTCGACCCAAGAGGCTTCATGGGCTGTGGGAGAATAATAACCAGCCTTTAGTGGGATGGTGGAACATCCACAAAAAGCCCATGGCGCCAGGAAGAAAAAGCCCAAAAGAAAAAGGTGGAAAAAAGGCAAAAAAAGGAAGAGTCCTAGTCCTACTAGGAGTGGAGGAGGAGAGTCCTCCTCCACCTTCCCACTTTGGCCGAATCCAAAGAGGGCCAGCCCTTGCGGCCAGCCTCTCCTCTGCTCCTATATATATTGGTGGAATAGAGGGTTTTTGCACTAGTTTTTATGGCCACGTGCTACCCGTTTCACCGGTGCTCCTCTAGATCGGATTTCTGCAGCGCTTAGGCGAAGCCCTGCCGGAATTGCTCCACCACCATCACCGGAGCGCCGTCACGCTGCCGGTGAACTCTCTCTTCTCTCCAGCTCCTCTTGCTAGATCGAGACGGTGGAGATTGTCATCAAGCTGCACGTACGCTGAACGCGGATGTGCCATCCATTCGGCGCCAGATCGGAAGGACCGTGATCGAGATCGCGAGACGATTCGCGATGAGATCGCGGCACAGATCGTGATGAGTTCGCGGGACAGATCGTGATGAATATCGTTAGACGAATTGTGACGAGATCGCGGGACGGATCGTGATGAGTTCGTGGGACGGATCGTGATTGGATCGCGGGACGGATCGTGATGAGATCGCGGGACGCTCGGCGATTTGGATCGCGAAGATGTTTGACTACAACAACCGCGTTTCTTAACGCTTCTCGCTTAGCGATCTACAAGGGTATGTAGATCCACTCTCCCTCTCGTAGATGCTCATCACCATGGATAGGTTTGCGTGTGCGTCGGAAATTTTTTGTTTCCCATGCAACGTTCCCCAATAGTGGTATCAGAGCTAGGTTGATGGTTCGATGAGATCTCGAGTAGAACACAAAAGGTTTGTGGGCATTGATGCTTAGATTGCTTCCTCCCTTGGTCATATTTTGGTTCAGCAGGATTGTGAGATGAAGCGGCCCGGACCAACATTACTCGTACGCTTACGAGAGACCGGTTCCCTCGATGCAACTTGTTGCCTACATGGCTTGTGGTTGACAGTTTCTCTCACTTTAGTTGGATCGGATACGACAAAGGCGGTCCTTGAGAAGGTTGAAAAGCAACTAGTGTATTACCGTTGTGGTTTGTGCATAGGTGAGAATTGTTCTTGCTAGATACCCGTAGCAGCCACATAAAACATGCAAGAACAATTAGAGGACGTCTAAATTTTTTTTGCAGGGTATGTTGTGATATGATATGGCCAATTACATGATGTGATATATGTGATGTATGAGATGATCATGTGATGTATAGATTATCACGACTTGCATGTCGGTGAATACGGCAACCGGCAGGAGCCATAGGGTTGTCTTTAATTATTGTATGACCTGCGTGTCAATCATTAAGCGCTAGGTAATGCTTTACTTTATCGCTAAATGGTAGCAATAGTAGTAGAAGCATGCAGGGCGTGACAACCTCGATGGCGGCACGTTGATGGAGATCAAGATGATGGAGATCATGGTGTCATGCCGGTGACGATGGAGATCATGCCGGTGCTTTCTAGATGGAGATCAAAAGCACAAGTTCATGGCCATATCATGTCACTTATGATTTGCATGTGATGTTAATCCTTTTTACGCACCTTGTTTTGCTTAGGACGACGGTAGCATTATAAGGTGATCCCTCACTTAATTTCAAGATAAATTGTGTTCTCCCCGAGTGTGCACCGTTGCGAAAGTTCGTCGTGTTGAGACACCACGTGATGATCGGGTGTGATAGACTATACGTTCACATACAACGGGTGCAAGCCAGATTTGCACATGCAGAACACTCGGGTTAAACTTGACGAGCCTAGCATGTACAGACATGGCCTCGGAACACAAGAGACCAAAAGGTCGAACATGAGTCATATGGTAGATATGATCAACATAATGATGTTCACCATTGCAGCCACCTCAACTCACATGGTGATCGGACTTGAGTTGGTGAAATTTGGATCATGTATCACTCGAATGATCGGAGGGATGTCAATTTGAGTGGGAGTTCTTAAGTAATATGATTAATTGAACTCATTATCATGAACATAGTCAATAGTGTCTTTGCAAATTATGTTGTAGATTACTAGCTCACGCTATAGCTCCCTTAATTTTATATGTTCCTAGAGAAATAGAGTTGAAAGATGATGGTAGCAATATTGCGGACTGGGTCCGTGATCTGAGGATTGTCCTCATTGCTGCACAGAAGGCTTATGTCCTTAATGCACCGCTCGGTGCGCCACCCCATCTAGTGTCGTCTGTAGATGTTGTGAATATCTGACAGGCATGTTTCGATGACTACTTGATAGTTTAGTGCGTCATGTATTACGGCTTAGATTTGAGGCTCCGAAACATTTTGAACGTCACGGAACATATGAGATGTTCTAGGAGCTGAGATTGTGATCTCAGGCTCGTGCTCGTGTTGTGAGATATGAGATCTCCAACAAGATTCTTTGCGTGTAAGATGAAGGAGAATAGCTCAATCGTTGAGCATGTACTCAGATTGTCTGGGTACTACAATCGCTTGAATCAAGTGGGAGTTGATCTTCCAGATAAGATAGTGATTGATATAGTTCTCCAAGTCATTGTCACTAAGCTACTAGAACTTGGTGATGAACTATAAATTGCCAGGGATAGAAATGATGATTCCTGAGCTGTTCGCGATGTTTGACACCGCGAAGGTAGAAATCAAGGAGCGTCAAGTGTTGATCGTTAATCAAACCACTAGTTTCGAGAAGGGCAAGAGCAAGGAGGGAAACTTCATGGATAGCAAGTCAGTTGCTGCTCCAGTGAAGCAACCCGAAGTTGAACTCAAATCCGAGACTAAGTGCTTCTGTTATGAGGTGAGCAGTCGCTGAAGCGGAACAACCCTAGATACTTGGTAGATAAGAAGGCTGGCAAAATTGACAGAAGTATATTTGATATACAAGTTATTGATGTGTACCTTGCTAGTGCTCCTAGTAGCACCTGGGTATTGGATACCGGTTCGGTTGCTAAATGTTAGTAACTCGAAATAAAAGCTACGGAATAAACAGAGAACTAGCTAAGGGTGAGGTGACGATATGTGTTGGAATTGTTTCCGAGGTTGATGTGATCAACATCGCACACTCTCTCTACCTTCAGGATTAGTGACGAACCTAAATAAATGTTATTTGGTGTTTTGCGTTGAGCATGAACATGATTAGATAATGTTTATTGCAATACGGTTATTCATTTAAGTTAGACAATAATGGTTATTCTGTCTACAGGAATAATACCTTCAATGGTCACGCACCCAGTGAGAATGGTTTGTTGAAATCTTGATCGTAGTAATACACATGTTCATAACACTGATGTCAAAAGATACAAAGTTAATAATGATAGTACCACATACTTGTGGCACTGCCGCAAAATGTCATATTGGTATAAAGCGCATGAAGAAACTCCATGCTGATGGATCTTTGGACTCATTCGATTTCGAATCGGTTGAGACATGCGAACCATGCCTCTTGGGCAAGATGACTACAGGACCCCGTTGGATGGAGCGGGCAAGTGATTCATTGGGAATGATACATGTTGATGTATGCAATCTTGTGAGTCTTGTAGCGTGCCGTGGATATCGTTATTTTCTTACCTTCATTGATGATTTGAGTAGATATAGTGTGTATTTACTTAATGAAACACAAAGTCTGAATCGTTTGAAAGGTTCAAGCAAAATTCACAGTGAAGTTTAAGATCATCGTGACAAGAAGATAAAAATGACTGCGATATGATCGTGGAGGTGAATATCTGAGTTACGAGTTTGGCATACAACTTAAGACAATGTGAAATTTGTTTCACAACTAATGCCACCTGGAACACCATAGTGTGATGGTGTGTCCGAACATCATAGTCATGCTCTATTGGATCTGGTGCATACTGTGATGTCTCTTATCGTTTTACTACTATAATTTTGGGGTTATGCATTAATGACAACTACATTCACTTTAAATAGGGCACCATCTAAATCCGTTGAGATGACATCGTGTGAATTATGGTTTGATAGAAACCTAAGCTGTCATTTCTTAATGTTTAGGGCTGCGACACTTGTGTGGAAAATGTTTTCACCTAATGAGGTCGAACCCAAGGCGGACAAATGCATCTTCATAGAATACCCTAAGAACAGTTGGGTGAACCTTCTATCCCAGATCCAAGTTCAAAGTGTTTGTTACTTAAACGGATCCTTTCTCGAGGAAATGTTTCTCTCGAAAGAATTGAGTGGGAGGAAGATAGAACTTGATGAGGTTGTTGAACCTTTGTTCAACCAGAGAGTAGCGCAGCGCAGAAAGATGTTTCCGTGAAGCCTACGTTAGTTGAAGAGGAAATTAATGATGATGATCATGAAGCTTCAGGATCAAGTTACTTTTGAACTTTGTGGGTCGACAAGGATGTGTACTGCTCCTAAGTGGTACGACAACCCTATCTTGGAAGTCATGTTGTTGGACAACGATGAACCTACGAGCTATGGAGAACCGATGATGGGCCCGGATTCCGACAAATGGTTGGAGGCCATGAAATCCGAGATAGGATCCATGTATGAAAACCAAGTATAGACTTTGGTAGACTTGCTCGTTAGACGGCAGGTCGTTGAGTACAAATGGATCTTTACAATGAAGACAGACAATGATGGTAAATGACACCATTTGTAAAGCTCGACTTGTTGCAAAGTTGTTTGTGACAAGTTCAAGGAGTTGACTTCAATGAGACTTTCTCACTCGTAGCAATGCTAAAGTCTGTTGGAATTATGTTAGCAGTTGCTGCATTTTCAATTATGAAATCTGGCAGATGGATGTCAAAACGTTGTTTCCTTAACGGTTTACTTGAGGAAAGGTTGTATGTGATACAACCAGAAGGTTTTGTCAGTCCTAAGGATGCTAAAAGGTGTGCAAGCTTCGGTGATCCTTCCATGGACTGAAGCAAGCATCTCGGAGTTGGAATATATACTTTGATGAGGTGATCAAAGTTTTGAGTCTATACAAAGTTTATGAGAAACTTGTATTTGCGATAAAGTGAGTGGGAGCACTATAAAGTTTCTGATAAGTATATGTGGATGACATATTGAATGATCGGAAATAATGTAGAATTTCTGGAAAGCATAAAACGGTTATTTGGAAAGTGATTTTCAAAGGAAGACCTGGATGAAGCTACCTAATTGTTGAAGCATCAAGATCTATAGAGATAGATCAAGATGCTTGATGAGACTTTCAATGAGTACATACCTTGACAAGATTTTGAAAGAATTCAAAATGGATCAGTTAGAGAAAGAGTTCTCACCTGATTTGTAAGGTGTGAAGTTGAGTGAGACTCAAAGCTAGCCAACGGCAGAACAAAGAGAAAGGACGAACGTCGTCCCCTATGCCTTAGCCATAGGCTCTATGTAGTATGCCATGCTGTGTACCGCACTTGTGTGTGCCTTGCCATGAGTCCATCAAGAGGTACAAGAGTGATCCAGGAGTGGATCACTGGACAGCGGTCAATATTATCCTTACTGACTAAAAGACTAAAGGAATTGTTTCTGGATTATGGAGGTGATAAAGAGTTCGTCATAAAGAGTTACGTCGATGCAAGCTTTAACACCAATCCGGATGACTCGCGGTAGCAATCTGGATACGTATAGTGGAGCAGCCATTTGGAATAGTACCAAGTGGATTGTGGTAGCAGTGTTTACAGTTTGACATAGAGATTTGCAAAGTACACATGAATCTGAATGTCGCAGACCCGTTGACTATAAGACCTCTCTCACATGCAAAGCATGATCGAGCCCCAGAACTCATTGGGTGTTAGATTCATGACAATGCGAATCACATGGAGATGTGAACTAGATTATTGACTCTAGTGCAAGTGGGAGACTATTGGAAATATGCCCTAGAGGCAATAATAAATTAGTTATTATCATATTTCCTTGTTCATGATAATCGTTTATTATCCATGCTATAATTGTATTGATCGGAGACTTAAATGCATGTGTGGATACATAGACAAGACCATGTCCCTAGAATGCCTCTAATAGACTAGCTTGTTGATCAAAAGATGGTTAAGGTTTCCTAGCCATGTACGTGAGATGTCATTTGATAACGGGATCACATCATTAGGAGAATGATGTGATGGACAAGACCCAAACTACAAACGTAGCGTATGATCGTGTCAGTTTATTGCTACTGTTTTCTGCATGTCAATGTATATGTTCCTATGACCATGAGATCATGCAACTCACAGATATTGGAGGAGTGCCTTGTGTGTATCAAACGTCACAACGTGACTGGGTGACTATAAAGGTGCTCTACAGGTATCTCCGATGGTGTCTGTTGAGTTGGCATGGATCGAGACAGGGATTTGTTACTCCGTGTGACGGAGAGGTATCTCGGGGCCCACTCGGTAATGCAACATCACAATAAGCCTTGCAAGCAATGTGACTAGTTGTTCGCGAAGATGTTCGACTACACCAATCGCGTTTCTTAACGCTTCCCGCTTAGCGATCTACAAGGGTATGTAGATCCACTCTCCCTCTCGTATATGCTCATCACCATGGATAGGTTTGCGTGTGCGTAGGAAATTTTTTGTTTCCCATGCAACGTTCCCCAACAGCGCACTCATGCAGACACAGATCTCGATAGAGCTCCGAATTAAGTCCCATACGTAACCTAGCTCGTTTCTTGGAATCGGTCGACACTTCCTCTGGTGCATAACGAGCAAGGTTGCCGAACTCATGGCTATTGGCATCCACTGTTAGCCTACCCTGAGTAAAGGCACATAATTCCTCTCTCTTGTGATCCATCAGCCCTTCCGGGATGTGATGGGTACGGAACGCCTCACTGAAATCTGCCTAGGTTGCTACGAGGCCTGCAGGACACATGGCATCATAATTTTCCCACCACAGGTTGGCGGGTCCTTCCAGAAAGTATGCAGCAAAAGTCACCTTGTTGGCCTCAGATACATTAGCAGCTCGGATTTTGCGGGACATGCTAGCCAACCAGTCATCAGCGTCGAGCGGATTGACCGAGTGATGAAACTTAGGTGGGCACAACTTGACGATGTCATTGAGGGACACACCATCATTGCGCTCATTGCGGGGAGGACACGTTGTATTCTGCTCAATACGTTCCAACAGCCTGTTGGTCCCCCTTTTATTCCGCTCAGGTTTGACAATCACCTCCGCCAGAGAAGGTGGCTGCGGCAGGTTCTCTTGTCTGGCCTGGCTTCCCATGCCCTGCTCAAAGGCAGACACGGGGTTATTCCTTGTGGACACCATCCTGGGAAAACAAACCCACAGCTTAGACAGGGAAGACATCAAATCTAATACATGATATGAGAAAAGTACTGGACAACATGGCATGCATGGGTAAACACCCGAACAACATCATAATACAAACTGCCATATGAACACCATGATTCATACACACCATGACATAGTTCAGTACAAGCCCAAGCTGAAGTACAACTACTGAAAGATAATACAACTCATCGGAGGCATTACAAGCTTCCTATACATTATCTATCTACACCTCCGGAACTCAACTCACACCTCAGTCATATTCCACAAGACACGCAGGACTGTGGCAATACAACCGCTACCATACTTATACTAACATACACGCACTCAAGCGTCATCGTAGAACACCTCATATAGGTTACCCCCGTGACCCAGGAGCTGAACCTGAGGATCTGGAAACACCCTGGCCTGTGATCCCTGGAAACCATATGGACACGGATGTGGCCTAGGTCCCCTGGGTAGTGGCAGCAACAGTCCTCGAAGAGGAGTGAAGCCTCCAACATCGGGCCAGTCTACGCGAGCTGGCAGATGAGTCCGTGATGGGTTCATCATCTCCAAATCTGCATAGCCTGTCTGCACGACAGGTGCTAGCTGTGTCAAGACTGTCCAAAGACGTGCACGTGTAGCATAAATCTCCATACGAAGGGCACGTGCATCACGATCCCTGTTCTCCAACATCTGGGCGTTCACCTGAAGTCTAGGGTCCTCATGAGAATAATCATAATAGACTGCACTAAGATAACCATCCTCTCCTCCTAGAGTCGCCGGAACATAGCAGAACTCAGTGTTCTATATCAGTCCATGGTGAGATCTCATAATAGTCAACATGGTATAGGCTGCCTCCTGAACTGCCATATCTATGGTGACACCTAATCCATAAGTCCAATGGAGCGGCTCTGCAGCTCCAGGATATGATGGATATATCCTAACAGTACACAGGTACTGGCTCTGGTTTAAATCACGAAATTTCCCCTCCACTGTATACTCTGGTTACCAGTGGTAACCAGTCTCCATCATAACTCTAACCAACATGGCTGTGTGACCCGGTACATCGATGTACCTGGTCAAATGGACCACCTGATGAGAAGGACGAGGGGGCATCTGAAACAGAGAATAATGCAAAAGCATTAGAGATCCTAGCAAAAATCGGGCAACATAACGACCATAATTGCTCAAAAAGGATTTTGAGACAACCTGCAAAAGATTGGATAACATAACCACTCAACTTTCTAGTCTCAAGTTCCTAATCCAACTAATTGCCGCACAGAACAAAACTTGAATACCGGAGTTCACTTCTAAGCAAGCTAGCTACTAGTCCATGGTTAGTAACTCGTCATCCTAAGAAATAGATGAGAAGCCTAGCTCTTACCCCGTAGAAAAGAAGAGGGTGACTCATAATAGAATGACCCGGGAAGAGGAGTAAAAAGAGCCTTACGTTCCCTTCCACAATCAGTTCCCTTACATTTTTATAGTGTTTCCAGACTCAACTTCGACCGGTTTGGCTTGGTAATCCTATAGTCAGTCGGGCTCTGATACCAAAGCTGTTGGGACCATGATTCTAAGTCATAAGAATTCATCCAGTAACATATCACATCACTTTGCGGCCTCACGCATGGTGGACTCCACGACTGCCAACTTACCTAGGCCGGTACCGTTTGTTTCTTTTGACTCACGTATGCGAATATGTCGCTAGCATACAAAGAACTCAGGTCGACATAACTAGTCATAGAACCTAAGCCACACATCCGTACGAAAACAGGCATACGTAACCCAGCAATGCAGGTGTCAACCTCAAGCGTGTGTAGACGAGTCATAGCAAGCTACAAGGACTCCATTACACTGCGAGACATTTCCCCGAAGGGATAGACACAACAACAAAGAAGGATACATGTCGGTCAATCAATGTGTCCTGAGTGGTAGCAAGCTAAAGGCTCAGTGGAAGCATAAAGAGGCAGTTTCCCGTAAAAAGTACTACTAAAGGCACACGACTAGGTGTCGAATCCCATATATACCATTGCACGTCACACGTACGCACGACATGCCCGATATACATAGATACAACTATGGCATCACAATATAACCATACAACATCACAACTTTTATTTAGGAGGCTCAGAGGAGCCTTGCAATATATGTTCTTACAGGTAGGGGACACATGACCCAACACTCCAGTCATACAAACAAGTTCATACAAACCAAGTGGAAGCTTAAAGTTGTCTGGGTACAAACAGATGAAAGGGTAAAAAGGCACATGGCCTCCCTATCTATAGCCTGCCACATAGGCATAGGGTCGTAGCTGGGATACCAGCTATTCGGCGTCATCGATATCTAGGTAGAACCCACCTGATGGGTCTTGAGTCTCATCTGCAACATATATTAAACAAACATGAGTACAAACGTACTCAGCAAGTCTTTAAAACAGACCTACTCTATTCATGCTCATGTATCAACAAGGGGAGTGGTGGAGTTTATGCAGCAATGCCAGCTTTGACTCTTGGCTAACCAATACCACACAAATTAATTCTTTATTCAAGTTTTAGATATCGCACACGAGTCCACTAACACCACTTCAATACACCACCATGGATCCACTTCCGTCACCTACGAGAGTGCCATCCACGGTACTCACACTTTTCTTGATATTTTTATGAGTAACGACCAACTTATCTATGAACAACATAAGTTCTCCAAGTAGTCCATATCCGAGGACGCGACTATTCGAACAAATTCATACCCTGCAGGGGTGTACTCCTTCACACACGCTCTCGGCACTTATCGCTGTGTGCTCATAAACCAGGCACCTCGGCAACCTTCAAGCGGAAGCCTAGCGAGGGAGTTGGCCACGACCGTCAATCACACAAGACCTCTAGTCCAGGCTATCGCCTATTTGAGACTGAACCCACACGGAAGTCTGGCCGAAGATTTCGCTACGGCCCCAAACGACGTGCGCAGGGTTCCCAAGCCCACCATTCGGGTGACCCTTGGTACACCGTTCCATTGCCTACCGCGTCATAAACCACCCCTAGGACCAGCGCTATGCATGGCCTCCAGCAAATTATAAACACTAGAAACTACTTGCAACTCCTGGACCAAGGACTAGGCGGTTGATAAGTCGAGAGGGGTCGAGTTACTGGAGCCCAATGTGTAGTTGTAACTAGTATTGGATCACAAACACGGAACTCAGTTCCTAAGAACGGTTCCAATGAGACAACCCGCTATGCTCTCCTACATAGCCTCTCATCGCTAACTTTACCAAATCGGGTTCATCCATTAGTTCATCACAACAGGACAACACTGTTTCACTCCGGTTCATCACCGAGATGAATCAGACCCGACACAACTCTAAGCATCGCAGGCATAGCAAGCAAAGCGTGTAAAGCACATAATGGCTCAAGCATCTACCAGGTATGCTAGGTTGCAAGGTTTAGCTATCTACTGTGACAATGACAGGTCATGTAGAGGAACGGGTTCAACTACCGCAATGACAGACAATTGAACATTTGTTGTAATGCAATAAACAAGAGCAAGAGTGAGAACAGTAATGGTATAGGAATGATCAAAGGGGTTGCTTGCCTTGCTGGCTGGCCGAGACGTACTCTCCTTCGATGGGATACTCGGAGGTATCCTCGGAAGTAGGACCTACCGCAATGTAGATAGGTAACAATCAATACACGACAAGTGCAACAATATGATGCATGATTATGACATGGCAACATGGTTGAGTGAGCTAATGCAACTATTATTAGAGTTGGATGGAGTGGATTTGAATATAGGTTAAAAATCATTCTCCATTTAATATTCTATATATTGACCTAGTGCTAAATGTCAATGTTCATCTATATAGGTTGCTCTAACCTGCATGACAACAACACTATTGGATTCATTGGATTTTTCTGATAAATTTTCATACATAATTTGTTTCAATCCGAGTTATAGATTAATTTCAATGATTTTTCTAAGTTTTTAGCAATTTCTGGAATTAAATTAAATTAAATTAGAAATTCCATTATTGCATCAGCATGATGTCAGCAGGTTAAATTGCCGTTGACACGTCAAACCTGACCAGTGGGGTCCGCTGGTTAGTGACTCAGGCACTAACAAGGTTTAATTAAATCACTAATTACTAATTATTGGGGATGGGGCCATGTGTCAGTGGGTAATTAGGTTAATTAAATTTATTTATTTATTTCTAAACTAATCCTAAACTAAATAGGGTCGGGCCCCACTTGACAGTGGACCCAGGGGGTAAACCCCGTCGTCAAACGGTTTGACTCGCCAGCTTTGAGCCGCCAACGACTTATGGGATGGCGGAAGGGGTTGGAAATCCTTGTCCGGCGACCAAATCGACGGCGGAAGGCACGAGGTGAACCAACACGCACACGCGCTTCGATCTGGACACACCCTAGATGTTGCGGTGGACCGGAGCATCGCCGGCGATGAGCTCAGCGGCTGCCGAAGCTCGGGCGAGCACGGGCTCGTCACTCTGGCGTGCAAAAGGACCGGGGATGGGCTCCTACGGCCTCTACGCAACCCCACGAACTAGATGGTGGCCTCAGAGGGACCTCCCGGTTACTGGAGCGGCGCCAGCGTCGAGCTCGTGTAGTGGAGCTCGTGTAGTGGAGCACGGAAATGAGGGCTATGGCAGGGGATCGACCAAGGAAAGAGGGGGAAAGGGACCGGGGGCTCATGGTGGTTGTAGAGCCGTCGAGAGTGGGCTCGAGGAAGGCTTGGAGGTGGCGAATTGATGGCGGCGACGCTCGGGACCGAGGCGAAAGAAGAGGTCGGGGTCATCGCTCCAGTGGCTTCGGCGATGCGCGGCTCGGTGCAGAGGTCAAAGACGTCGAGGAGGAGCTCTTGGTGGTCTTAGGGGGTCACTGGTGCGGCTGTGGCTACGGCGGCGAGCGAGGAGAGGCGACGGCCATGGCGACACAGGAGAGAAGAGCGCGCGAGAGAGAGGGGAGACTAAGAGAGAGAGATGGAAGCGGCCGGGGGCGGGCGCGGGGTTCTTTAGAGATCTTGTATTACGGAACGAGTAAGGAGACTTGCCGATAACGAGGTTGAACTAGGTATGGAGATACCGACAATCGAATCTCGGGCAAGTAACATACCGAAGAACAAAGGGAACATCATACGGGATTAACTGAATCCTTGACATAGATGTTCGACCGATAAAGATCTTCGGAGAATATGTAGGAACCAATATGGGCATCTAGGTCCCGCTATTGGTTATTGACTATAGAGGTGTCTCGGTCATGTCTACATAGTTCTCGAACCCGCAGGGTCTACACACTTAAGGTTTGGTGACGTTTCGGTAGTATAGAGTTATGTATGGTGGTGAACGAAGGTTGATCGGAGTCCGGTATGAGATCTCGGACATCACGAGGAGCACCAGAATGGTCTGGAGGTAAAGATTCATATATAGGAAGTCCTATTTTGGTCGGCGGAAAAGTTTCGGGCTCATCGGTAGTGTACCGGAAGTGCCGGTAGTGTACCGGGAGACCATCGGGAGGGGTATTTCGACCCAAGAGGCTACATGGGCTGTGGGAGAGTAAATACCAGCCCTTATTGGGCTGGTGTAAATCCCACACAAGGCCCATGAGGCTGGGAAGAAAAGGCCGTAGAGAAAAAGGTGGAAAAAGGCAAAAATAGGGTGAATCCTAGTCCTACTAGGATTGGAGGTGGATTCCACCTCTCCCACTTGTTTTGGCCGACCCAATTGCTGGCCCTTTGAGGTCCAAGCCTCCTCCTCTCTTCCTCTTATATATACTAGAGGTTTTAGGGTTTTTTGGCACCTGATTTTCAGCCACGTGCTACCCGTTCCTCTAGTGCATAGTTTCTCCTCTAGATCGGATTTCTGCAGTGCTTAGGCGAAGCCCTGCCGGAATAGCTCCACCACCATTGCCGGAGCACCGTCACGCTGTCGGAGAACTCTTCTACCTCTCCTATCCCTCTTGCTGGATCAAGAAGGTGGATATCGTCAGCAAGCTGTACGTGTGCTGAACGCGGAGGTGCCGTCCGTTCAGCGCTAGATCGGAAGGACTGTGATCAAGATCGCGAGACGAATCGTGATGAGATCGCGGGACGGATCGTGACAAGTTCGTGGGACGGATCATGATCAATATCGTGAGACGGATCGTGATGAGATTGCGGGATGGATCGTGATGAGATCGCGGGACGGATCGTGATAAGATTGCGGGACGCTCGGCGATTTGGATCGCGATGACGTTCGACTACACCAACCGCATTTCTTAACGCTTCCCGCTTAGTGATCTATACGGGTATGTAGATCCACTCTCCCTCTCGTATATGCTCATCACCATGGATAGATCTTGCGTGTGTGTAGGAAATTTTTTGTTTCCCATGCAACGTTCCCCAACAACTTTCAATGAGTACATACCTTGACAAGATTTTGAAATAGTTCAAAATGGATCAGTGAGAGAAATAGTTCTTGCCTGATTTGTAAGGTGTGAAGTTGAGTTAGAATCAAAATCTCGACCACGAAAGAAGAAAGAGAAAGGACGAACATCGTCCCCTATGCCTTAGCCATAGGCTCTGTATAGCATGCCATGCTGAGTACCGCACCTTTGTGTGCCTTGCCATGAGTCCGTCAAGGAGTACAAGAGTGACCCAAGAGTGGATCACTGGACAGCGGTAAATATTATCCTTAGTAACGAAAGACTAAGGAGATGTTTCTCGATTATGGAGGTGAAAAAGAGTTCGTCTTAAAGAGTTACGTCGATGCAAGCTTTAACACCAATCCGGATAACTCGAAGTAGCAATCTGGATACGTATAGTGGAGCAGCCATTTGGAATAGTACCAAGTGGAGTGTGGTAGCAGTGTTTATGGTTTGGCATAGAGATTTGCAAAGTACACACAGATCTGAATGTCACAGACCCGTTGACTATAAGACCTCTCTCACATGCAAAGCATGATCGAGCCCCAGAACTCATTGGGTGTTAGATTCATAACAATGCGAATCACATGGTGATGTGAACTATATTATTGACTCTAGTGCAAGTGGGAGACTGTTGGAAATATGCCCTAGAGGCAATAATAAATTATTTATTATCATATTTCCTTGTTCATGATAATCGTTTATTATCCATGCTATAATTGTATTGATCGGAGACTTAGATGCATGTGTGGATACATAGACAAAACCATGTCCCTAGTATGCCTCTAATAGACTAGCTCATTGATCAAAAGATGGTTAAGGTTTCCTAGCCATGGACATGAGATGTCGTTTGATAATGGGATCACATCATTAGGAGAATGATGAGATGGACAAGACCCAAACAAAAAACGTAGCTTATGATCGTGTCAGTTTATTGCTACTGTTTTCTACATGTCAAGTATATGTTCCTATGACCATGAGATCATGCAACTCACGAACACCGGAGGAGTGCCTTGTGTGTATGAAACGTCGCAACGTAACTGGGTGACTATAAAGGTGCTCTACAGGTATCTCCGAGGGTGTCTGTTGAGTTGGCATGGATCGAGACTGGGATTTGTTACTCCGTGTGACGGAGAGGTATCTCAGGGCCCACTCGGTAATACAAGATCACAATGAGCCTTGCAAGCAATGTGACTAAGTGTTAGTCACGGGATCTTGTATTACGGAACGAGTAAAGAGACTTGCCAGTAACGAGGTTGAACTAGGTATGGAGATACCGACGATCAAATCTCGGGCAAGTAACATACCGAAGAGCAAAGGGAACATCATACAGGATTAACTGAATCCTTGATATAGAGGTTCAACCGATAAAGATCTTCGTAGAATATGTAGGAACCAATATGGGCATCCAGGTCCCGCTATTGGTTATTGACTGTAGATATGTCTCGGTCATGTCTACATAGTTCTCGAACCCGCAGGGTCTGCACACTTAAGGTTTGGTGACGTTTCGATAGTATAGAGTTATGTATGGTGGTGACCGAAGGTTGTTAGGAGTCCCGGATGAGATCCCGGACGTCACAAGGAGCTCCGGAATGGTCCGGAGGTAAATATTGATATATAGGAAGTCCTATTTTGGTCGCCGGAAAAGATTCGGGCTCATCGGTAGTGTACCGGGAGTGCCGGTAGTGTACCGGGAGACCTCCGGGATGGGTATTTCGACCAAAGGGGCTTCATGGGCTGTGGGAGATTGAATATCAGCCCTTATTGGGCTGGTGTAAACTCCCAGACAAGGCCCATGTGGCTTGAGAAGAAAACACAATAGGAAAAAGTGGAAAAAAGGCAAAATAGGGTGAATCCTAGTCCTACTAGGATTGGAGGTGGACTCCACCTCCACCACCTGGTTCGGCCGAAGCCTCCTTGGCTTGGAGGCCAAGGCTGCCTCTCCTCCTCTCTTCCTCCTATATATACTAGAGGATTTAGGGTTTCTGGCACCTGATTTTCAGCCACGTGCTACCCGTTCCTCTAGTGCATAGTTTCTCCTCTAGATCGGATTTCTGTAGTGCTTAGGCGAAGCCCTGACGGAATTGCTCCACCACCATCTCCGGAGCGCCGTCACGCTGCCGGAGAACTCTTCTACCTCTCCGCTCTCTCTTGCTGGATCAAGACAGCGGAGATCGTCATCAAGCTGTATGTGTGATGAACACGGAGGTGCCGTCCGTTTGGCGTTAGATCGGAAGGACCGTGATCAAGATCGCGAGACGAATCGTGATGAGATCGCGGGACGGATCGTGATGAGTTCGCAGGACAGATCGTGATCAAGATCGTGAGACGGATCGTGATGATATTGCGGGACGGATCATGATGAGTTCACGGGACGGATCGTGATTGGATCGCGGGACGGATCGTGATGAGATCGCGGGACGCTCGGCGATTTGGATCGCGAAGACGTTCGACTACACCAACCGCGTTTCTTAACGCTTCCCGCTTAGCGATTTACAAGGGTATGTAGATCCACTCTCCTTCTCGTAGATGCTCATCACCATGGATAGATCTGCGTGTGCGTAGGAATTTTTTTCCCCATGCGGTGTTCCCCAACACAACATAAGTATGTTACATGTTTTAACACCTTCCCTTAATCAGAACTTGGACAAGTTAAGATTACGCTTGAACTCTTCAAATGGTCTTGTAGGCAATGCTTTCGTGAACCCATCTGAAACTTGATCTTTTGAATGCACAAACCGAATCTCCAATTCCTTTTTAGCAACTCTTTCTCGAACACAATGATAATCAATTTCAATATGTTTGGTTCTTGCATAAAAGACAGGATTGGCAGATAAGTATGTGGCACCAAGATTGTCACACCAGAGACAAGGTGTTTGTGTATGATGTATCCCAAGTTCTCTTAGAACAGATTTTACCCAAATGATCTTTGCCGTTGCATTTGCTAATGCTTTATACTCTGCCTCAGTACTTGATCTTGAAACTGTAGCCTAGTTTTTAGCACACCATGATATGAGGTTAGGTCCAAAAAATACTGCAAAGCCACCTGTGGAGCGTCTATCATCTGGGCACCCAGCCCAGTCTGAGTCAGAGAAAGCACTAACAAGAGTAGATGGTGATTTATTGAAGTTGAGTCCGAGGCTCAAGGTACTCTTCACATATCTTAGTATGCGTTTAGCAGCAGTCCAATGTGCAGAGGTGGGAGCATGCAAAAACTGACATACTTTATTTACAGCAAAGGAAATATCAGGTCTAGTGAGAGTTAAATATTGAAGTGCTCCTACCAGACTTCTGTACTTGGTGCAACCATCTTGATTCAAGGGCTCACCTACCTCAAGAGACAATGTTTCTGAGCTTGATAATGGTGTTGGTGAGGTCTTGCAACCATGAAATCCAATTATGTGCAAAAGATCAGTTGCATATTTTTCTTGGGAGAGATGAAGGCCTTCCCTACTTCTCTTGACTTCTATGCCAAGAAAGAAGTGCAAATCTCCCAAGTCTTTGAGAGCAAATGTTCAGTTCAAGTCTTGCAGAGTGCTGTCACTGCTTCGGGAGATGAGCTCATAACAATGATGTCATCAACATATATAAGCACAAAGATAGATGTATGAGACTTATTATAAACAAACAAGGACGTATCAGATTTCGAGGGAACAAAACCAAGTGCTTGCAACTTTGAGCTCAAACGAGAATATCATGCTTTGGGAGCTTGCTTCAGTCCATAGAGTGATTTGTCAAGCTTGCAAACATGAGAGGGTTTGTTTTTATCCTCAAACCCAGGAGGTTGTTTCATGTACACTTCCTCTTCCAGAACACCATGAAGGAACACATTCTGCACATCTAGCTATCAAAGACACCATCCTCTAGACACAACAATGGACAATACGAGACGAATAGTGGCAGCTTTAACAACAGGACTGAATGTATCTTCATAATCTATGCCATACCTCTGCTTGAAACCCTTTGCAACTAGCCAAGCCTTGTAACGGTCTATTGTACCATCTGACTTTTTCTTTATTCTGAACACCCACTTGCAGTCAATTACATTGTTACCTTGGTGTGCCGGGACTAAATGCCAGGTTTTGTTTCGGTAAAGAGCTTGAAACTCCTCTTCCATGGCCGTCTTCCAATTGGAATCCTTGCATGCTTCTTTAAAAGTGGCAGGTTCACCTGTTGAACAAGTTAAACCATACTTAACTTTGTAATTTATTTGTTGAATTACCCCTTTTTGAAGTCTGGTGCGAGGTGCTGAAAGTTGCTGCTGTGGCGCTGCATCGGCTGGTGCTGGAGAACCGGAAGCAGGGGATCCAGGAGATTGGTGCTCCGATCCTGAAGCGGATTCTGCAGCCGATCATCTGCGGCTGGACTGGGCGATGAATCAGCCGCAAGTGACATAGAAGATCCGAGCGGGCCAGGCGAAGTTGCCGACAGATCAGGGAAGGGCCCCGCACCCCCTCTCTGACGCGGCGTCCGTCTGACGTAAGCGCGTGGTTCCGACGCAAACTGCATGGTCGGCTGTGGCGTGGAGTCTTGCGGTTGGAGCGGGGCACGTGGTGCGGTTGATCGGCTCACGTCCAGTCGCGTCCCCCCAACATAGGTGACGCAGGTGGTGGGGAAGCACTGCAAGCGCCGTCCTGACGTGACGCTGACTCCGAGGCGGATCGTCTTCGATCTGGTGAGGCTGATCCCGAGACAGATTCGGTGGCAGGGTTGTCACACCGAGGGGAGCACATGAAATATTGCCCCTGTAGACTGCTTTCTTCAATGTTTTGTGCCAAATTTTCTCTTGATGCTCCCTTGTGGTGTCCTGCAGTATCACAAGGCTCAAGTGCAAGGTTAGGAGGGTTAGTCACGTGGTCATAATTATTATCATCCCCTTGATGAAACCCTGTTAGATGAGACGGAAGGAGTATTTCTTTTCCGAAGGAGGGCACCGGCATTAGGATGAAGTTGAGAAAAAGGAAAAACGGTTTCATCAAAAACAACATCACGTGAAATGTAAACACGGCCACTAGAGACATCTAGACACTTGACCCCCTTGTGCTGTGCACTATAACCCAAAAACACACATTGCTTGGAACGAAACATAAGTTTGCGGGTATTGTAAGGGCATAGATTGGGCCAGCAGGCACACCCAAAAACATGGAGAGATTGATAATCAGGACGAGGAGGGAGGAGGCGTTGCATTGGGGTTTCATTATTAATAACACAACTAGGCAACATATTTATGAGATGGACAGCAGTAAGAAAAGCCTCGTCCCAAAATTTTAGAGGCATGGAGGCACCGGCAATAAGAGCAAGTCCTACCTCAACAATGTGCCTGTGCTTATGTTCAGCAGACCCGTTTTTCTGGTGTGTATGAGGGCAAGAAACATGATGGGAGATGCCAAGTTGACGAAAAAAGGAATTCAACTTCTCATATTCACCACCCCAATCAGATTGGACAGTGATGATTTTGCTATCAAATTTGCGTTCAACAAGTGCTTGAAATTGGTGAAAAACTTGAAACACATTGGAGCGTTTTTTCAGAAGATAAATCCAAGTGAATTTGCTGAAATCATCTATGAAACTGACATAGTAAGTATGTCTGCCAACCGAAGAGGGGGCTGGACCCCATACATCAGAAAAAATAAGTTCATGTGGTTTTGTAGAAATACTAGTAGACACATGGTATGGCAACTGATGAGATTTTGCTTTCTGACATGAATCACAAATTGTTTCGACATTACGCTCCCCAACACATGGGAGTTGATTATTTCTAAGCAATTGTTGAACAATAACAAAAGATGGATGTCCTAATCTAGCATGCCACCGTTCTGATGAGATTTTGATGACACCAAAGACTTGTTTATTGAAGCTTCTAAACTGAGGAATTGGTGGATAGAGCCCATGCACACATCTACCTCTGTAGAGTATTCTCCTCGTGACCTGATCCTTGATCAAAAAGAAGTAGGGGTGAAACTCAAGAAAAAACATTGTTGTCGAGAGCAATGCGATGAACGAAAAGGAGATTTTTGGATGTGTGTGGAGCATGGAAAATTCTATTGAGATGTAAATCTTTATGAGGGGTTGAAATAATTGAGTGACCAACGTGAGCTATATCCATACCTTCTTCATTGGCGTTGTGGACTTGATCGTGGCCTCGATTCTTCTCTTGCATAGTTACCTTCTCGAGCTCATGAGTGATGTGATCGGTGGCGCCGGTATCGGCATACCAGTTGGTGTCAACACCATATGACGTGTCCGGAGCTGCTGCAATTTTTTGCGTTGGGAATTGCTCTCGACATAGTGCCAATCGCAATCTTTTGCAATATGGTTATCTTTCTTACAGATTTGACACTTATTCTCATACTCATCATAACCTTGAAACGGACGCCCCCTGTTGTTGTTGTAGGAGGGGCAACGTTGCTGGAAGTTGTTGTTGCCGCCGTTGTGGTAGTTATTGTTGCCGTCGGATTTGTAGTGGCCTCCGCCACCACCGCCGGCCTGATGATTGTTGTTGTTGCCGCCGTTGCCAGCACCCCTGCCACCGCCGCCGCCACGGTAGTCTCCTCCACCACTACCTTGGGAGCTCCGGTAGTTTTTGGGAGGGCCACCACGGCCTCGAGAAGCAGCATTGGCCGATGATTTAAAGCTGCATGCTCCAGTTCCTTGGAACATCTCCATCCTTTGATCAAAGTTGGAGATCATGCCGAAGAGCTCATCTATGGAAAGAGGGTCAGTTCGCACATCTAGAGCCGAGATAAGGGGCTGATATTCCGTGTCTAAACCGCCAACAATGAAAGAGATCAGCTCCTCTTTGGGAAGAGGCTTGCCAGCTGCTGCTAGTTCATCCGAAAGAGCACGCATCTGCCCAAAGTAGGCAGCCGCGCTTTGAGATCCTGTTTGAGCATTGGAGAGGGCTTGGCGACAGTTGTTGACACGAGATCTAGACTGGGCTGAAAACATGTTTGACAGGGAAGACCAGATGGCATGCGAGGTTTCTAGGGAGGCTACTTGCACTAGCACTTCTTTGGAGAGGTTTCGGAGTAGGTAGGCGACCATTTGTTGATCTTGGATGAGCCATGGAGTATAGGCAGGATTAGGATTGATTAGATCCTTCCCATCAGAGTTTTTTGTGGTGATTGTTTTGGGGGGCTCGTCAATGGTTTTGTCGATGTACCCATATAACCTTGCTCCCATGATCTGAGAGCGAGCTTGGGCTCTCCATAGGACGTAATTGGTTCTTGTGAGAGGCTTTGAGATGGTATTGTTTAGGCCGGTGGAAAGGGTTTGGCTAGAGGAGGACATGGTCGGGTGATAGGCTTGGGTGATGGATGATGCGATGGAGAAGATGATGATGGTGCGGTGTTTGATCGGTAGAGAGGATATTTGCTAGAGGTGGAGGAAGAGGGAGGCTCTGATACCATGTCAAAATAGGTGAAGCGTCTCAACCCTATACACAGGGCCGCATGGGTATATATTGATATGGGAGAGGGATCCGCTCGAGGGTACAAGTTGGTTCGGTAGGTTAGATACAGAGAGATTACAGGAGATATAGAGATAAGAGATAAGCTGAACTTAAACTACCTCCTAGATACTATCCTTGTCGCACAAGCAAGGCCTACCGAGATAACTACGTTACATGTTTTAACAACATGCATGGCTGTCAGATCACTGTAGGAAACATTGGTGATTCCCGTTGTGTACTCTCATGGAAATGTGAACCCCCAAGGAATGTTCAGGTATAGTGACTGTTTCAAATCAAATTCCTGTTTGGGGCATCTCATTTTGTTATAATGCATGTGTTGAAGTGGTGCATAACATTTTTTTCTTTTATCTATTTTTATGGTAAGGCTCTTGATGTATCCACCCAACACAAACCAGATGCAAAACATGAAAAACAAAGGATTTTAAAGGCAGGAGGGCAGTTAAGCAAGAATGCAGATGGTGGGTTAAAGTTGGGCATCCTTGGCATCGAGGGAACACTATCCACCTCCAGATCGTTCGGTTAGTTCTTGTCTGTTTTCCTTTATGCTTATTGGATGCAATATATTCATCGTTGATGGGCATTTTGATTTTACATCTCAGGTGATTTTCAATTCAAGCAGAACAAACATTTGTCTCGTGAAGAGCAAATAGTGAAATGTACTCCTGACATATTTCAAGTAAGTTTGTCACTATGTTGCATGGGCTCAGTGTAAGTTTCTTCTTGATGCGTGCGATCTGATGGAAATGACTGTTTTATTTTTCTAGGGGGTGATTACTAATACCATGGAATTCATTGTTATAGCAAGTTCTGGCATCTGGTAAGGATGAAGTAAATATAACTCAAGAGGCTATTTTATTATGACCCAGTTACTTGATCTAAGCCAGTAAAGTTACTCCAAATTATTATTTATCTTTCATGCTTGTTTCATTCAAGGCCAGTAATATTTGTCACTAGAAGTTTGTACATTGTGGTTCCAATTAAATTTGATCCACCATGCACTACAAGGGTCTGAGTTTGAGCTACTTCATCCACATGTGCAATTCCATTTTCTCAAACCGGAGGATAGTAAATTGTTTTCTGAATTCAAGTTGCTGAAAAGAGCAATATGTGTCAGTATTTAGGTTAACTGGTGCTTTGTATTTTGTAGATAATTAATTAAATTAGATGGTTCCATATCAGGTTGATTTGCTATATGGAAATGACACTTTACTATGTTTTATCGTTTTCCATTATAATAATAGGAGTTGAGCCAAAAGTTTTTCTGTTCGCGTGGAAGTATGCTAAACTTAATAAGACATATCGTTACCGGTCACCAGTTGATAGATCCAGACGTACACATAGGGACACAATTTGTTCTCCTGTTTCATGGTTATAGTTTCTTTTATATATTACCGTGTATATTCTTTCCTTTATATATTGCCGTAACAAGATTACATAACTGTTGATATTTTTCTTCTCCAGGTCTGTCAAGAGCAGTACACAGGTGACTGAATCTGTACGCAAAGGCTTGCAATCTATGAGTCTTGTTTCTTCAAAAACAATTCTGCTTGTCAATAGAAATGTAGTATGTTTAAGATAAACTACCTATTGGAAAAGTTTCAGCACGAAGAAAATTCAATTGGTTTGTGTTTGTCATGAATGCAGGGTAAAGAACTTAAGGCCATTTGTGAGGAGCTTCTGGCTTCATGCCTTTCGCAGGGATCAAAACATAACTTGTCAGTGATCGTGGTTGAGTTCAATCTGAACCAGGCTCCTCCTCTGGTACAAGACCCTCCCCATGAAGGCAATGGCATACAGGAGGTGCCTCCCAGCCACCCAACTGGCGCATCTGATGGCGGTGTCGCATCTGATGTCGGCAGTCAACATGTTGATGTTGCTCAAGGCAGCACGGCCACCCAAACTGATGACAACAAAGAAGGTCTGGAGCAGGAAAAGAAGAAGAGTTTAGGATGCTTTTCTGTCGACGGCAGGAGATCTGGCACAGGCAAAGCTCCCAGAAGACATGTCAAGGCATTCAGCAGTGTGTGGGGTCTGTTCAAGAACGGGATATGTGCCAGCACGAGTGCGGCCGTGTCAGAACTCAGAACAAGTTCACGTCCCTCACCAAAAGGATGCAAGCGACCAAGTTTACAGAGAGTGTCGACCGACTTTCTGGCAGTTGGCCAGTGCGTGGTGTGTGTGTTAAGTTGGAAATACATTCCCTATCAACCGACTTATCATTCGAAAAACCAATCGCTCTGAACTCATTCAGATGAAAAATGCGTCGCGCGTACCAACCATGCGCACTATGACAATCCAATTGGAAATTTGGAATTCCTAGTTGATTTGTTGTATGCTTTTCCGAAGTCAAGCTTAAGGACCATTCCAACTTTTTCTTAGAATCCCGTCCATAATGTCCTGTCTTAATAAAGGCATTTTTTTCTCAAAAAATAAAAGATAAAATAAAAATAAAGGCATTTTGTTGAAGGCTGATTAACTTGTCTGTGAATTTCGCAACCTGATTTTCAAGGGGGTTTGGTGATCAGTTTATAATGACAAGGAAGGAGGCAAATTGGGAGTAAGTGTTGGATCTTTTTAGCACCACAAAGCTGAGGGATCAAAGTAATTATACCGTAGTTAAGATGAGCTACATCAAGGGAATGCCTCAAAACGACATTAGACTTGACAAAATCCCAACAACACTGATAAAACTCTGCGGGGATATTGTCAGGTCCAGAGCCCTATCCAGCCCAAGAAGATCGTGGTTGAGTTCAATCTGAACCAGCCTGCGCAAGACCCTGATGACATAGTGGCTGAGTTCAATGTGGAGCAGCCTCCTCCTATGGTGCAAGACCCTGCCCGTGTAGTAAATGACATAGAGGAGGAGCGCCCAACTGACGCATCTGCTGTCGGTGAACAAATATCTGGTGTCCGCAGCCAATCTGTTGACAATGCTGAAGACAGTGCGGCCAACCAAACTGTTGACAATGCTGAAGACAGTGCGGCCAACCAAACTGACAACAACGACAATGGGCAGGGGCAGAAAAAGAGAAACACCCACGGTACTTTCCGTTGGAGGTCGATGGCAGGCGATCTCACAGAAGCAAATCTCCCACAAGACATGTCAAGGTACTCAACAGTTTGTTGGGTCTGTTAAAGAAGGCGAAATGTGTCAGCACGAATGCGGTTTTGACAAACCAAGTTCACGTGTATCTCAAAGAGGATGCAAGCGACGTGGTGTAGAGAGAGAGAGAGAGAGAGTGTTGACATAGTTCATGGCAGTCGGCCAGTGTGTGTGTGTGTGGGGGGGGGGGGGTTAAGTTGGAGAAAACGTTACCTGTCAACCGACTTACTTATCACCAGTCGATCCCAACTCATTCAGATTGAAAAAAATGCTTCGCGCCTACCGACCATGCGCGCTATGTCTCACTTCTCTGTCGTGCCACAAGCATTGCTCTTTTAGTTCTTCTGTCGTGGCACACGCATTGTCCATCTGTGTACCAAACTTCCAATCACCAGACCAGTAAGCCAGCTTGGCAACGAAACACACGCTAGCTCTATGGGCAAGTACTATATCGCTTCCTTTAGACTGCTGCTATCTGAAACTACTTGCCACTTCACATCCTCTATAACATCAAAAACCAAAAAGTTCCCTTGCTTTTAAGGCCTCACAATCAACTAAGGTCTTTAGTTTAAAATTGGGTCATCTAATTTTGATCGACTCAACAATTTCACAATTAGCTATCTCATTCAATTTTTTAATAAACATCGACCATCGCGTCCAAAGTGCAAAAAACGACTAGCAAACCACTCAAATATCACTCGTTATTTACTCAAGAGGATAACTTGATTCGTTAGAAATCAAACAAGTAAATAAATTTCTAAATGAGTTACGTAAATGCCTAAAAGATACTAAACCTTAGTTCCAAGAAATTATATCTTCTAGCAAGACATGCACTGAGCAAGCGGAAATCCTTTTGAAGGAAGCTATTCATGAACAACTGAATTTTTTGGCATTATCATCACAAAGAAGATATTCCGATTTTTTTATTTGATATCTTCAAGGCAAATCGACCGATTCACACTAGTAGAAAACGGTCCTTTTGTCCCGGTTCGTAAGGGTCTGGACTAAAGACCTCCACCTTTACTAAAGGAGCTCCGCATGGCAACTTTCTAGAGCTAATCACCCCTCCTCACTGTTCTGGAATTATTTGACAATTTAATCTCTAATCACCTCTCATTTCAACTCGTCTAACTTCCCGGCCGGTCACCCATCCTCTCACTGCTCCAACCCCAGCATGCTTAACTAGTTTCCAAGTCTACACTTGTTGTTTTCTTGACAATAGTAAGATATCAATCATATTAACCCTTAGGTCTTGATGTAACATGATTTAATTTTTTGAACCAACATAATATAAAATGTTCAAAATAAAATAAGTAGTAATAATATTGAATTACAATGAAATTAGAATAAGTAATAATATTTTTTATTTATTTTTTGCAATTTATTCATTTAATATGGCATAATTAATATCTTTAAATCTGTAAATCAAAATTCGACAAATAATATATACATTATTATTAAAAACGTAAGGAATCCAAATATGACATCATTTATTTAAACATGATTAATTTCCATAACACTTGTTTTGACATTGTATGCAAAAGTTATAGCCGTTTTACCTTTTCATAACACTTTTTTTAATCTTGTTTCAAATCCAGACTTTTTGTGTGTTCAACATGCACCATCCAAAGCCACATCATCAATTTTCAACGCTTTCCCACTTCATTCGCCATTTTTCATGCATTTATTAATTTTCCCCCAGCTAAATGACTCTGAAATTGAAAGCACTACAAATGAACTCTGAAAGGTTGAAACTTGACACGGTATCATCATTTCGTCCACATAGCATGTGCTAAAAAGTTGACAGGGTTACGGTAAAAATTTGATACACTTCGTGTATAAACTAGAGAAACACTTTCGAAGTATCAGAGTTTTAGACAAAAACTCATCTGTTACAAAGGTATTTCATTTTTTAAAAGTATTTAGACTCCAGAGTTTTTGTGCGTTCAACATGCACCATTCAAAACCACATCATCAATTTTCAAACATTTCCCACTTCATTCGTTATTTTTCATGCATTTATTAAAAAAAATGAGTTAAATAACCCTGAAATTGGAAAACACTATAAATAAACTTTGAAAAGGTTGAAACTTGGCATGGTATCATTATTTCACGCACATAGCATGTGCTAAAAAGTTGAGACGGTTACGGTAAAAACTAGATGCACTTCGTGTAAAAACTGGACAATCCCTTTCAAAGTATCAGGGTTTTGAACAAAAATCATCTGTTACAATGGCATTTCATTTTTTTAAACTTATTCAACTCCAGACTTTTTGTGCGTTCAACATGCACCATTTAAAGCCACATTATCAATTTTCAACCATTTCCACTTCGTTCGCTATTTTTCATGCATTTATTAAAAAAATTGAGCTAAATAACCCTGAAATTGAAAAACACTATAAATAAACTCTGAAAAGGTTGAAACTTGGCATGGTATCATTATTTGACCCACATAGCATGTGTTAAAAAGTTGAGACGGTTACGGTAATAACTAGATGCACTTCGTGTAAAGACTGGACAATCCCTTTCAAAGTATCAGGGTTTTGAACGAAAATCATCTGTTACAATGGCATTTCATTTTTAAAAACTTATTCAACTCCAGACTTTTTGTGCATTCAACATGCACCATTTAAAGCCACATCATCAATTTTTAACAATTTCCCACTTCGTTCGCTATTTTTCATGCATTTATTAATATTTTTGAGCTAAATGACCCTAAAATTGAAAAGCACTACAAATGAACTCCGAAAAAGTTGAAACTTGGCATGGTGTATCATTATTTCACTCACATAGCACGTGCTAAAAAGTTTAGAGGGGTACGGTAAAAACTAGATGCACTTCGTGTACAAACTGGACAATCCGTTTCGAAGTATCAGGCTTTTGGACGAAAAATCATCTGTTACAAAGGCATTTCATTTTATAAACTTATTTCAACTTCAGACTTTTTGTGCGTTCAACATGCACCATATAACATGTGCCTAGGAGAAAAAATAATTAAATTAAAAACTATTTTTAAACTCAAGTTATTCACAATTTAGGGTTTAAAGAAAATTTGAACAAATTCAAATTTAAATCATTCAAATTTGAAAACTAATTTCACAAACACAAACTAGACAAAATTTTGAATCTAATGCAAAAAAGAATCACTCGAAAAGAACAAATATCCTAAAAGATATAAGCAATTTAAAACAGAAAATAATAGAAAAAAAACTTTCAAAACCCTTTAGTCCCGGTTGGAGACACCAACCGGGACTAAAGCCCCAATCCCTTTAGTCTCGATTGGAGACACGAACCGGGACTAAAGGGTATCGGCCCCTTTAGTCCCGGTTGGCGTCTCCAACTGGGACTAAAGAGTCCCATCTGAACCGGGACTGATGCCCGACCGGCGCCCTAGCCATTCGAACCGGGACTAATGCTCACATTAGTCCCGATTCATAATGCAACCGGGACTAATGTGTAGATCGAGCTGTGATGAAAGCCCTGTTTTCTACTAGTGTCAGTGGCTGATGAAGTTTTGAACCTTACTACACAGGCTAAACTACCGCATGCACCGGGGGTGCAGGGGGTACAAGGTTCAGACTCATACTAGAACTAGAGAAGAAGCTAAGAGCATCTACATCTGGACCCCACATACCTCCCTTAAATACCCGGGCAGGCCGCCCGATCATTGATTGGTCACAAAAAATTGACCAAGTCGGCCCCTCAAGTAGGACTCAAATGTACGAGCTCACTGGCACCCCTCATATCCAGCCCAAATATGGGGCGGGTATGAGGGAGCCCTGGCGCGCCCGCCACGTTTGGCTGACCGGGGGGGGGGGGGGGGGCACGCGGACTCGGCCAAAAACCCAAAAGTCCGACGGGCGCCTTGACTGTCGCCGCAGTGTGGACGCTACGTGGCGCCGCTCCGACTCCCAGCCCGAGGCCATAACCGGCTATTTAAGCCGCCAGGAATCCCCCAACCCTAGCACACCGAGACCGCTGACCATGCCCCCACGCCACCGCCACTACACGATCCAGCACCGTCTTTGGCTCCTTGAGCAGGTTTGGATCCGGATAGCCGTGGGGCTACCTCTAGATCCGGAGGAAGATTTCAAGGAGGATGAGGAGGTGGAGGAGGAAGAGGAGAAAGAATAGGAGGAGGAGGAGAAGAAGCCGGCAGAGGAGGCGCCGACGCTGTGTGTGTGTGGGAGGACCAGCAGGAGCAAACGAAGGAGGTGCCATCGCTGGATGTGTGGGAGGAGGAGGCGCCAGCGATGGAGGAGGATGCGGATCTGCGGGTGTACCAATAAACCATCCTTAACTCCATCCGCTCGGAGTCGGCTACCGAGGCCCCTGCGTTGTCGTCGGCAGCAGATGGAGGAGGCTCAGGCTCCGACACACGCGGGTTAGGCCATCTATGACGATGACGAAGAATAGTATAGTACGTAGTACGTAGGCTATATATCCTGCATGATGTTGTATGGATCTAAGGGATCAAATATGAGAGAGTTGGTCGTGGACGGGTAGATTTGAGACATGACCGGTCAGTGTCTGCTGACGCGCCCGGGCACGTCCACGGGCGTTTGAGGGGCCGGATTTGCAAGGTCCAGTTGTAGATGCTCTAACAAAGACCAAATATCAGCCAAAGATAACAAACCCACCCTACAAAGCATATAAATGTTCCCCCCTGAGCGCATATCATGCAGATTCAACATCGAATATCCATTTCCGAGTCCAGACTCATCTGCACCCGGTAATTTTTTGTCACAAAAAATACAAAAAGAATTCATTTTTTTGCATGATTGATAATTTGATGAGTGAGGTGCCCTTCAAATTTCAGATCATTTGGACATATGAGTAGCTCTCATAAAAAAATGGATCCAAACAATAGAGGAACAATAAACTATTTTACATACCCCAAATTTGCCTTTTTTTGCCAATAGCTCTCAGCGCATCACCCAGGCTTGTGAGGCCCACATGTATTTTCTGACTCCATATGTTCCTCTTGTCTTGCAAGATAAAAATTCATTATATATACTGCTCAATGTGTTGACCTCTGCATAGTTTTCCTCCTGTTTTTGTTTCGAGTCGTTTTCTCTTAGGTTTTCAAGATCTAAATCATCATATCTTCTTCCTCCAACAATGGGATGATGCTTGGTTGTTGAGATAGAGCTTGAGAGGGAGCTGATGGAGGACATCACATTTGTGGAAGGATCAAGAGATTAGATGGAAGCCCATGGTCCGCTATCTGAATAAGGGACCCTTGTAGGCATCTCCACCACCCCAAATCCATGCCCAGCCTTGAAGACAACGAGAACTCATACATAGTAAGGTACTACGGGACCTAGGAGGACCTCATGAAGTTACATGGGAACAACTTTTACAACTTGATTCATAATTATGAGTTGAGAATACTTCACTATGTTTGCTAGTTTTAAGGAGCCCATATTATTGAAGTCTCCAGTTGGAATTGGGTCACTCGATTTTTTTTGGGTCAAAAATTTCTCAAAGCTCTCTCATTCAATTATTTTATACTATACTCTATGCTTCCTATTTTTAAGAGATCATAATTAATTGAGGTCTTTAATTTAGAATTGAGTCACCCGATTTTTGTGGGATCAAAAATTTCTCAAGGAGCTCTATCATTCAATTGTTTTAATTCCATATTTTCCGTACTTTTAAAGCTCTTTCATTCGATTGAATTATTCCATTTTGGATTAGTTTTAAGATTTTGATTGGACCAACGATTTTTCAAATCAATTAGCAGCAACCAGCATATAGAAACATATTTTCATGTGATTCCGCAACACAAATATAATATATGCAGCCACCAACACATAAATTTTACATAAATATATGTTGGTTATCGGGCTAACCACACAACTAAAGGCCCATCAAATCACCAGATCATAAACACAAGTAGAACACATTACATATTCTCCCCCACACGCCATACTAAATGTTTCGCTAGCTAGTTCCAAAATATAAGGGGTATTAGTTTTGTAGAAAGTTAAATTTCTGTAACTTTGACTAAGTTCAAAGACAAAAATATCGACATTCATAATAGACAAAACAAGTATGGAAGTTCATTTCATGATGAATCTAATCATACCGATTTGATGTAATGAATTTTGATATATCACTCTACATATTTGATCAAACTTAAACGTTTGACTTTTTAAGAAAGTATCTTGAAACAGTCTGGGTATTTTTTTAAGAAATCCAACAACACTAGCGTGCAGCAAAACGCGTCCAATCCTTCAAGTCATCGAGAGGATAGCTACCATAGAGCGTGTGATTTCATGCATATGGTTTTTGAACATGTTCCTAGAGAGGCAAATTGCGTTGCCCATGATCTAGCTACTCTCACTACCGAAATTGGACCCTACGCTGACGGCCCGGCACCGTCGGCGTAGGCTAGAATGCCATCGGCGTAGGCCTACATCGATGGCCCCCATCGGCTTAGGTCCGTCGGGATCGCGAAAGTTGGCATACCCGGGCATTTTCGTCGTCATAGGAAAACCATCGGCGTAGGTCCCCTATGCCGACCTCCAGCTGTACGACCGTCGTCGTACATGGGCTGTCGGCGTGCTTTCTCACGTGACGGAGGCTGACGGCGACGGCGGAGTTCGTGCACCAACCGGAAGCTGCCACGTGACAGGAGCTACGCCGACGGTTACACCTCGGCATAGACAGGCCACGTGGCGATCCCTGGCGCAATCGAAGGTGGGGCTACGCCGACCGTTAACCGTCGGCATAGGCCAGCACCTATGCCGACAGTGTAACCGTCGGCATAGCCCCGCCATGTGGCAGCCTCTGGCGCACCCGAAGGCAGGTCTACGCCAATGGTTACATCGTCGGAATAGGTGCTGTTTTTTTTGTTTTTATTTCTTGAAAATATACAGTACAAATATATCACAAATAGTACACAACATATATAGTTCTTCAATCATTACCACCTAGCTACAAGAGCTTCATGATGAACTATAACATGCAAGGGATGAAAATGTCAGTCGCCGAGCTGTTTGCGATGCTGAAAGTCGCTAAGCCTGAAATCCAAAAGGAGCATCAAGTGTTGATGGTCAATAAAACCACTAGTTTCAAGAAGAATGGAAAGGGAAAGAAGGGTAACTCCAAGAAGGGTGGTAAAGCAGTTTCCCCTCCCGTGAAGAAACCCAAGGCTGGACCCAAGCCAGAAACTGAGTACTTTCATTGCAAGGGAACTACTCACTTGAAGCGGAACTGTCCCAAGTATCTGGCCGACAAGAAGGCGGCCAACACGAAAAAAGGTATATATGATATACATGTTATTGATGTGTACCTTACCAACTCTCGTTGTAGTGCATGGGTATTTGATACTGGTTCAGTTGCTCACATTTTCAACTCAAAGAAGGACCTACGGAATAGATGGAGGCTGGCTAAGGATGAAGTGACGTTGCACGTGGGAAATGGTTCCATGGTGGATGTGATCGTCGTCGGCATGCTCGCTCTTTGATTACCATCGAGATTAGTGATGAACATGAGTAATTGTTACTTACTGCCTGGGTTAAGCATGAACATTATATGTGGATCTTCTATATTGCGAGAAGGTTACTCCTTGAAATCAGAGAATAATGGTTGTTCTATTTTTATGAGTAACATTTTTTATGTTCATGCACCCAATGTGAGGGGTTTATTCTTATTGAATCTCAATAGTGATGATACACATGTTCATAACATTGATGCCAAAAGATGTAGAGTTGATAATGATAGTACCACTTTATTGTGGCACTGCCGCTTAGGTCATATTGGTGTAAAACGCATGAAGAAGCTCCATGCTGATGGACTTTCGGAGTCACTTAATTTTGAATCACTTGACAGATGTGAACCATGCCTCATGGGCAAGATGACTAAGACCCCGTTCTCTGGAACAATGGAACGGGTAAGTGACTTGTTGGAAATCAAACATACTGATGTGTGCGGTCCAATGAGCATCGAGGCGCGCGGTGGATATCGTTACTTTCTTACCTTCATTGATGACTTAAGTAGATATGGGAATATTTACTTAATGAAGTACAAGTCTGAAACATTTGAAAAGTTCAAGTAATTTCAAAGAGAAATTGAGAATCATCAAAACAAGAAGATTAATTTCCTACGATCTAATCGAGGAGGAGAATACCTGAGTTATGAGTTTGGCAGTCACTTAAGACAGTGTGGAATAGTTTCACAATTGACATCGCCTACAACACCACATCGTAATGGTGTGTGTGAACGTCGTAATCGGACCTTATTGGATAAGTTGCGTTCTATGATGTCTCTTGCCGATTTGCCGCTATCGTTTTGGGGTTATGCATTAGAGAAATTTGCATACACTTTAAATAGGGCACCATCGAAATCCATTGAGATGACGCCATATGAACTGTGGTTTATCAAGAAGCCAAAGTTATCATTTCTTATAGTTTGGGGATGTGATGCTTATGTCAAAAAGCTTTAGGCTGAAAAGCTAGAACCCAAAGCAGAGAAATTCGTCTTCATAGGATACCCAAAAGATACAGTTGGGTATACCTTCTATCTCAGATCCGAAGGTAAAGTGTTTGTCACTAAAAACAGAACATTTCTTGAAAAAGAGTTTCTCTCGAAAGAATTGAGTGGGAGGAAGATAGAACTTGATGAGGTTGTTGAACCTTTGTGTCAACCAGAGAGTAGCGCGATGCAGAAAGATGTTTTTGTGTAGCTACGTTTGTTGGAGGGGAAGTTAATGATGATGATCATGAAGCTTCAGGTCAAGTTACTATCGTACATCGTAGGTCGACAAGGATGTGTACTGCTCCTGAGTGGTACGACAACCCTGTCTTAGAGGTCTTGTTGTTGGACAACGATGAACCTACGAGCTATGGAGAAGCGATGATGGGACCGGACTCCGAGAAATGGTTAGAGGCCATGAAATCCGAGATGGGATCCTTGTATGAAAACAAAATATGGACTTTGGAATTATTACCTAACGGACGAATGGCCATTCAGAACAAATGGATCTTTACGAAGAAGATGGGTGGGGGCGGTAATGTCACCGTCTATAAAGCTCGACTTGTGGCAAAGGGTTTTTCACGAGTTCAAGGAGTTGACTATGATAAGACCTTCTCACCTGTAGTGATGCTTACGTCCGTCAGAATCATGTTAGCAATAGCTACATTTTTTGATTATGAAATTTGGCACATGGATGTCAAAACAACGTTCCTTAATGTTTTCCTTAAGGAAGAGTTGTATATGATGCACCTAGAAGGTTTTGTCGATCCAGAGAATTCTAACAAAGTTTGCAAATTCCAGCGATCCATTTATGGAGTTATGCAAGCATCTCGGAGTTGGAATCCTCGCTTTGATGAGGTAATCAAAGCATTTGGGTTTATACAAGTTTAGGAAGAAGCTTGTATTTACAAGAAAGTGAGTGGGAGCTCTATAGCGTTTCTAGTATTATATGTGGATCACATATTGCTGATTGGAAACAATATAGAAATGTTAGAAAACGTGAAGTAATATGTGAATAAGAGGTTTTCAATGAAGGACCTAGGAGAAGCTGCTTTCATATTGGGCATCAAGATCTATACTAATAGACCGAGACGCTTAATAGAACTTTCACAGAGCACATACCTTGAAAAAGTTTTGAAGAAGTTCAAAATGGATCAGTCCAAGAAGGGGTTCTTGCCTGTATTGCAATGTGTGAAGTTGAGTAAGACTCAATGCCTAGTGAGTGCAGAAGATAGAGAGAAGATGAGTGTCATCCCCTATGCTTCAACCATAGGCTCTATCATGTATGCAATGTTGTGCACAAGACCCGATGCCAACCTTGCCATAAGTATGGCCAAGGTTTCCAAGTGTTCCAGGAGTGGAGCACTGGACGGTGGACAAGAATATCCTTAAGTACCTGAAAAGATCTAAGGAAATGTTTATCGTTTATGGAGGTGATCAAGAGATCGTCGTGAAGGGTTATGTCGATGCAAGCTTTGACACTAATCCGGATGACTCTAAGTCCCAAACTGGATACGTATTTATTCTCAATGGGGAGCAGTAAGCCGGTGCAGTTCCAAGCAGAGTGTGGTAGCTGTTTTTACGTACGGAGCGGAGTATATCGCGGCCTTGGAGGCGGCGTAGGAAGGTGTCTGGATGAAGGAGTTCATGACAGATCTTGAAGTAGTGCCCAGTGCACTGAATCCAATGACTCTGTTCTATGACAACAATCGTGTCATTGCTCTGGCCAAGGAACCAAGGTTTCACACGAGGACCACACACTAATAAAAAAATTCAAATTTTCTTTTAAATTTTTTTTTCAGAAATTTTGTTTTTGTTCGGTCAAACTTCCCAAAAGGTCACCCATCCTTACACTACTGTAGCCCAAACATGCTTAACTTCTCAGTTCTATCCAACCCCAACACCAGCTCACTTAACAGGCACTTGTTGATATATCTATCATATCAATCCTAAACCTTGTTGATGTTTGGGATTTTGTTCATGTTCATGAGTGTTCATGAGTGTGATGAAATTTTGAAAAAATATTTCAAACTTCCCGGTCATATTACGTATCATATTTTGAACATTTTTTCCAAAAAAAATCAAATCAATTTTTTTTCTGTTAAATTTCCCCTCTAGATCTTAAAAGCCTCGTATCTTTTTTTCTGTTAGGTTTTTGGGGACTCTAAAAATCTTCAACGGGGTTCCCCCGGTTGAATTCGGATGTAACTTTTCGAGTAGATGATTTTTCATATAAAAAACGTTTTAATCTGAGTTCGTATGCAAAAGTTATGCCCATTTTACTAAATTCCAGAGAGATTTTGCAAATAAAGTCGAAATTCATATTTGTAAATTTTCCATACAACTAGACCACATATCACTTGGGAAACTTATTTTCTTTTATTTTTTTCACATTTTCATCATTTTCTTTTATGTTTTTAAAACTGAAAAGGCGTTCCAGGGGGAATTTGGAGTAGTGCAAAACTACTAATGGCGCACCACCTAACTGGTGCGCCATTAGTAACCCTGGTTACTAATGGCGGACGAGTTAGGTGGTGCGCCATTAGTAGTTTTTGCAAAAAAAATCCATACAAAAAAAAAGTTAGTAGTGGCGCACCGTGTGTGTGGTGCGCCATTACTAGTTTGAACTAGTAATAGCGCATCACACAGTGGTGCGCCATTACTAGTTATAAAAAAAGTAAAAAAAAGTTACTAATGGCGCACCAGTTAGGTGGTGCGCCATTAGTAGTTTTTTGCAAAAAAAAATTCCCAAAAAAAAGTTAGGAGTGGCGCACTGTGTGTATGGTGTGCCATTACTAGTTATAAAAAAAAGTAAAAAAAATTGTTAGTAGTGGCGCACCAGGTGAGTGGTGCGCCATTACTAGTTATAACTACTAATGGCGCACTGTGCCTTGATGCGCCATTGGTAGTGTTGGAAAAATAATAAAAAAAAATTTGTTAGTAGTGGCGCAGCGTGCGTGTGGTGCGCCATTAGTGTCCATCACACTAATGGTGCACCAACACATGGTGCGCCACTGCTATACACTAGTGGCGCACCACATGTGTGGTGCGCCATTAATATCCATATTATCTATAACCCTTTTCCTAGTAGTGTTTGATTCATTACAATGTAAATCACATAGTGATTTGAGCTAGATTATTGACTCTCGTGCAAGTGGGAGACTGTTGGAAATATTCTCTAGCGGCAATAATAAAGTGGTTATTATTATATTTCCTTGCTCATATAATCGTTTATTATCCATGCTATAATTCTATTGATTGGAACCTCAAATGCATGTGGATACATAGAGAACACTATGTCCCTAGTATGACTCTAGTACACTACCTCGTTGATCAAAGATGGTCAAGGTTTCCTAACCATAGACATGATATGTCATTTGATAATGGTATCATATCATTAGGAGAATGATGCGATGAACACGACCCAAACTATGAACATAGCATATGATCGTGGTAGTTTATTGCTATAGTTTTCTGCAAGTCAAGTATCTGTTCCTATGACCATGAGATCATGCAGCTCACTGACACTGGAGGAGTACCTTGTGTGTATCAAATATCGCAACGTAACTGGGTGACTATAAAGATGCTCTACAAGTATCTCCGAAGGTGTCTGTTGAGTGGGCATGGATCAAGAATGGGAGTTGTTACTCCGTGTGATGGAGAGGTAACTCAGGGCCCACTCGGTAATACAACATCACAACAAGCTTTGCAAGCAAAGTGACTTAAGTGTTAGCCACAACATCTTGTATTACGGAACGAGTGAAGAGACTTGCCGATAACGATATTGAACTAGGTATATAGATACCGACGATCGAATATCGGGCATGTAACATACCGAATAACAAAGGGAACAACATACGAGGTTGACTGAATCCTTAACATAGAGGTTGAAACGATAAAGATCTTCATAGAATATGTAGTAACCAATATGGGCATCCAAGTCCCGCTATTGGTTATTGACCATAGAGGTGTCTCGGTCATGTCTACATAGTTCTCAAACCCGCAGGGTCCGCACACTTATCGTTCGGTGATGTTTTCGTAGTATTGTATTATGTATGCTGGTGACCGAAGGTTGTTCGGAGTCCCAGATGAGATCCCGGACATCACGAGAAGTTCCAGAATGGTCTGTAGGTAAAGATTTATATAAATAGGAAGTCCTATTTTGGTCACCGAAAAGTTTCGGGTACATCGGTAGTGTACCGAGACTGCCGGGAGGGTTCTGGGGGACCATCGGGAGGTGCCATCCATGCCGGAAGGCCACATGGGCCATAGGAGTGGCTCACCAGCCCTTAGTGGGCTGGACAAGCCAGTCCCTAAGGGACCATGCGGCTAGGAAAGGTGGGAAAGGTGAAAAACCACAAAAGGGGAGAGGGTTTCCAAGTAGGATTGGAATCTTACGTGGAATAGGATTGGTAGAAACCTCCACTTATCCCACTTCGGCCAAAGCCCCTAGGGGGAAACCCTAGGGACGCCTCCTCCACCCTCCCTCCTATATATACTACATGAATAGAGCCCCAAAACCCTAAGCCACGTGCTAGTTCTCTATTCCCTAGTTCCTACACCAAATAGATTCCGACAATTCCTTCACGAAGCCCTGCCAGAATAGTACCACCACCACCACCGTCGTACCATCGCGCTGCCGGAGAACTCATCTACCTCTCCACTCCCTCTTGCTGGATCAAGAAGGCGGAGATCGTTATCGATCTGTACGTGTGCTGAACATGGTGGTGCCGTCTGTTCGGCACTAGATCGGGACGGATCGTGATTGGACCGCGGGATGGCTAGCGATTTGGATCGTGAAGACATTCGACTACATCAACCGCGTTTATTAACGCTTCCCTCTTAGCGATCTACAGAGGTATGTAGATCCACTCTCCCTCTCCTAGATGCTCATCACCATGTATTGATCTTGCATGTGCGTAGGAATTTTTTTCCCATGCAACATTCCCCAACAGTGGCATCATGAGCTAGGTATATGCATAGATGAGAACATGAGTAGAACACAAAGGAGTTTGTGTGCGTTGATGCTCAGCTTGCTTCCTACCTTTGTTTTTTCTTGATTCGGCGGTATTGTGGGGTGAAGTGCTCGTACCAAGCTTACTTGTACGCTTACGAGAGACTTATTCAATCGACTGACATGTGACTCTGTTGCATAAAGATTGCTGGCGGGTGTTTGTCTCTCCTACTCTAGTTGGATTGGATTCGACAAAGGCGGTCTTGACAAGGTTGAATAGCAATTTGTGTATTGTTGTTGTGGTTATGCGTAGGTAAGAATCGTTCTTTCTAGATACCCGTAGCAGCCACGTAAAATATGCAACAACAATTAGAGGACGTCTAACTTGTTTTTACAGGGTATGTTGTGATGTGATATGGCCAATTATGTGAAGAGATATATGTGATGTACGAGATGATCATGTTATGTATAGAATATCAAAACTTGCATGTCGATGAGTAGGGCAACCGTCAGGAGCCATAGGGTTGTCTTTAATTATTTTTGTCATTTTTGCTTTACTTTATCGCTATGAGTTAGCAATAGTCGTAGAAGCAATAGTTGGCGCGACAACCTCATGGCGGCACGTTGATGGATACCAAGATGATGGAGATCATGGTTTCGTGCCGGTGACAAAGGAGATCATGTCGGTGCTTTGGACATGGAGATCAAAATCACAAGTTCATGGCCATGTCATGTCACTTATGATTTGCATGTGATGTTAATCCTTTTATGCACCTTGTTTTGCTTAGGACGATGGTAGCATTACAAGGTGATCCCTCACTAAAATTTCAAGATAAAATTTTGTTCTCCCCGAGTGTGCACCGTTGCGAAAGTTCGTCGTTTTCAGACACCACGTGATGATTGGGTGTGATAGACTCTATGTTCACATACAACGGGTGCAAGCCAGTGTTGCACGTGCAGAACACTCGGTTTAAACTTGATGAGCCTAGCATGTATCGACATGGCCTCGGAACACAAGAGACCGAAATGTCGAACATGAGTCATATAGTAGATATGATCAACATGGAGATGTTGACCATTGATACCACCTCATCTCACGTGATGATCGGACTTGGGTTGGTGAATCTGGATCATGTATCACTCGGATGACCGGAGGGATGTCAATTTGAGTGAGAGTTTTTAAGTAATTTGAGTAACTAAACAAATTATCTTGAACAATAGTCTTTGTAACCTTTGCATATTTATGTTGTAGATCAATGGCTAGCGCAGTAGTTCCCCTGAATTTTAATGCATTCCTAGAGAAAGACAAGTTGAAAGATGATGGTAAAGACTTTGTAGACTGGGCCCGTAATCTGAGGATTATCCTTGCGGCTTCCCATAAGTCTTATGTCCTTGATGCACCACTTGGTGATCCACCCGCTCCCATGTCGTCCGAAGACGTTGCGAACGTCTCGGAGGCACGTTGGAACATTACTCAATAGTTCAATGTGCAATGTTGTATGGCTTAGAACCAGTACTTTAGAGACATTTTGAATGTCATGGAGCATATGAGATGTTCCAGGAGTTGAGGTTTATCTTTGAGAAAAATGCCCGGACCCAGAGGTATCAGACCTCTGATAAGTTCGATGCTTGCAAGATGGGGGAGAACGGGTCTGTCAGTGAACATATACTTAGAATGTCTGGATGTTCGAACCGTCTGGATGAGTTAGGGATGCCCCTTCCTCCAGAGTCGAGCACTAACAGAGTTCTTTGAGAATTGCCACCTAGCTACAAGAGCTTTGTGATAAACTATAACATGTAAGGGATGAAAAAGTTAGTCGCCGGGCTGTTTGCGATGCTGAAAGTCACTAAGTCTGAAATCTAGAAGGAGCATCAAGTGTTGATGGTCAATAAAACCACTAGTTTCAAGAAGAATGGAAAGGGATAGAAGGGTAACTCCAAGAAGGGTGGCAAAGCAGTTTCCCCTCCCGTGAAGAAACCCAATGCTGGACCCACACCAAAACTAAGTGCTTTCATTGCAAGGGAACTGGTCACTGGAAGCGGAAGTGTCCCAAGTATCTGGCCCTCAAGAAGGCGGCCAACACCAAACAAGGTATATATCATATACATGTTATTGATGTGTACCTTACCAACTCTCGTTGTAGTGCTTGGGTATTTGATACTGGTTTAGTTGCTCACATTTGCAACTCAAAGCAGGACCTACGGAATAGATGGAGGCTGGCTAAGGACGAACTGACGATGCGCATGGGAAATGGTTCCATGGTTGATGTGATCGCCGTCGGCACACTCGCTCTTCGATTACCATCGAGATTAGTGATGACCTTAGCAATTGTTATTTAGTGCCTGGGTTAAGCATGAACATTATATTTGGATCTTCTTTATTGCGAGAAGGTTACTCATTGAAATCAGAGAATAATGGTTGTTCTATTTATATGAGTAATACTCCCTCCGTTCCTAAATATAGGGTGTATAGTTTTTGACACGGAAATTAAAGAACACACATGGAGGAAAGAATTCACAAGTTTTGAGCGAGATTACACCTGACTAATTGACATCAGAAAATAGAGGAGCTTGCCTGCTATAAGGAAATGCAATCAAATCCCTGAAACAAATATCCAAACGAGTGGTGCAACGAAATACATCTTATATTTTAGATTTTTTCTCAAAAATCTATACACCTTATATCAAGGAACGGAGGGAGCATCTTTTATGGTCATGCACGCAGTGTCAGGGGTTTATTCTTATTGAATCTCGATAGTGATGATACAGATGTTCATAAAATTGATGCCAAAAGATGTAGAGTTGATAATGATAGTACCACTTTATTGTGGCACTGCCGCTTAGGTCATATTGGTGTAAAACGCATCAAGAAGCTCCATGTTGATGGAATTTTGGAGTCACTTGATTTCGATTCACTTGACACATGTGAACCATGGCTCACGGGCAAGATGAATAAAACCTCGTTCTCTCGAACAATGGAACGGGCAAGTGACTTGTTGGAAATCATACATACTGATGTGTGCGGTCCAATGAGCAACGAGGCGTGCGGTGGATATCGTTACTTTCTCACCTTCATTGATTACTTAAGTAGATATGGGAATATTTACTTAATGAAGCACAAGTCTGAAACGTTTGAAAAGTTCAAGCAATTTCAGAGTGAAATTGAGAATCATCGTAACAATAAGATTAAGTTCCTATGATCTGATCGAGGAGGAGAATATCTGAGTTATGAATTTGGCAGTCACTTAAGACAGTGTGGAATAGTTTCACAATTGACATCGCCTAGAACAACACAGCGTAATGGTGTGTCTGAATGTCGTAATCGGACCTTATTGAATAAGTTGCGTTCTATGATGTCTCTTGCCGATTTGCCGCTATCGTTTTGGGGTTATGCATTAGAGAAATTTGCATACACTTTAAATAGGGCACCATCGAAATCCATTGAGATGACGCCATATGAACTGTGGTTTGTCAAGAAGCCAAAGTTGTCATTTCTTATAGTTTGGGGATGTGATGCTTATGTCAAAAAGCTTCAGGCTAAAAAGCTAGAACCCAAAGCAGAGAAATTCGTCTTCATAGGATACCCAAAAGATACAGTTGGGTATACCTTCTATCTCAGATCCGAAGGTAAAGTGTTTGTCGCTAAAAACGGAACATTTCTTGAAAAAGAGTTTCTCTCGAAAGAATTGAGTGGGAGGAAGATACAACTTGATGATGTTGTTGAACCTTTGTTTCAACCAGAGAGTAGCGCGGCACAGAAAGATGTTTCTGTGTAGCCTACGTTTGTTGGAGGGGAAGTTAATGGTGATGATCATGATGCTTCAGATCAAGTTACTATCAAACCTCGTAGGTCGACAAGGATGTGTACTGCTCCTGATTGGTACGACAACCCTATCTTAGAGGTCATGTTGTTGGACAACGATGAACCTATGAGCTATGGAGAAGCGGTGATGAGCCCGGATTCGAGAAATGTTTATAGGGCATGAAATCCGAGATGGGATCCATGTATGAAAACAAAATATGGACTTTGGAATTATTACCTCAAGGGCGAAAGATCATTCAGAACAAATGAACCTTTAAGAAGAAGACGGACGCGAACGGTAAAGTCACCGTCTATAACGCTCGACTTGTGGCAAAGGATTTTTCACGAGTTCAAGGAGTTGACTATGATGAGACCTTCTCACCCGTAGTGATGCTTAAGTCTGTCAGAATCATGTTAGCAATAGCTACATTTTTTGATTATGAAATTTGGCACATGGATGTCAAAACAGCGTTCCTTAACAGTTTCCTTAAGGAAGAGTTGTATATGATGCAACTAGAAGGTTTTGTCGATCCAGAGAATGCTAACAAAGTTTGCAAATTCCATCGATCCTTTTATGGACTGGTGCAAGCATCTCGGAGTTGGAATCTACACTTTGATGTGGTAATCAAAGCATTTGGGTTTATACAAGTTTACGGAGAAGCTTGTATTTACAAGAAAGTGAGTGGGAGCTCTATAGCGTTTCTAGTATTATATGTGGATAACATATTGCTGATTGGAAACAATATAGAAATGTTGAAAAACATGAAGTAATATGTGAACAAGAGGTTTTCAATGAAGTGCCTAGGAGAAGCTGCTTTCATATTATGCATTAAGATCTATACTGATAGATCGAGCCGCTTAATAGGACTTTCACAGAGCACATACCTTGACAATGTTTTGAAGAAGTTCAAAATGGATCAGTCCAAGAAGAGGTTCTTGCCTGTATTGCAAGGTGTGAAGTTGAGTAAGACTCAATGCCCAGTGACTACAGAAGATAGAGAGAAGATGAGTGTCATCCCCTATGTTTCAACCATAGGATCTATCATGTATGCAATGTTGTGCACAAGACCCGATGCTAGCCTTGCCATAAGTATGGCCGGAAGGTTTCAAAGTGATACAGGAGTGGAGCACTGGACGGCGGTCAAGAATATCCTTAAGTACCTAAAAAGATCTAAGGAAATGTTGATCTCTTATGGAGGTGATCAAGAGCTGGTCGTAAAGGGTTACGTGAATGCAAGCTTTGACACTAATTCGGATGACTCTAAGCCTCAAACGGATACGTATTTATTCTCAATGGGTGAGCAGTAAGCCGGTGCAGTTCCAAGCAGAGCGTGGTAGCTGATTATCATGGTCGGGTGTTGGAATATATGGACACAAAGGAATGGAAAAGTTTTTGGAGGGCTGATACTTCTCCAACGTATCTATAATTTTTGATTTTTCCAAGCTATTATATTATCAACTTGGGATGTTTTATATGCATTTATATGCTATTTTATATCCTTTTTGGGACTAACTTATTAACTCAGTGCCCAGTGCCAGTTTCTGTTTTTTCCGTGTTTTTGACCTTTTTCAGATAAGAATATTAAAACGAGTCCAAACAGAATAAAACCTTCGGGATGATTTTTTCCACGGCAGCAGGGATTCAGAAGACTTGAGAACCAAGGCAGAGGGCCACGGAGGAGGCCACGAGCCCCCTAGGCGCGCCCTAGGGGGGTGGGTGCGCCTAGCAGGCTCATGGGCGCCTCGTGCCTCTTTTGCCCTACCTCTTTCGTCTATAAATTCCCTAAAATCCCAGAATCAACCGAGAGAGCCACGAAAACAATTTTCCACACTCGTTAAACTAATGTAATTGTTTCTTTATCTAAAAAGCTCCTAGTTTTTATTTACGTGTTCTTTATTATCTTGCAAACCTATATTATCACACCTACAAAGTACTTCTAGTTTCATACTTGTTCTAGGTAAAGCGAACATAAAGTGTGCGTAGAGTTGTGTCGGTGGTCGATAGAACTTGAGGGAATATTTGTCCTGCCTTTAGCTCCTCGTTGGGTTCGACACTCTTACTTATCGTGAAAGGCTACAATTGATCCCCTATACTTGTGGGTTATCAATGGCTTCTTCTCTCTCTTTGATCTTCAATACAAAGTTCTCCATGATCTTCATGGAGATCTATCCGATGTAACTTTCTTTTGCGGTGTGTTTGTCGAGATCCGATGAATTGTGGATTTATGATCAGATTATCTATGAATATTATTTGAGTCTCCTCTGATTTCTTATATGCATGATTTCGTATCCTTGTAAGTCTCTTCGAGTTATGGGTTTCGTTTGGCCAACTTGATCTATAATTCTTGCAATGGGAGAAGTGCTTGGTTTTGGGTTCATACCGTGCGGTGTCCTCACCTAGTGACAGAAGGGGTAGCGAGGCACGCATCGTGTTGTTGCCATCAAGGGTAAAAATATGGGGTTTATATCATATTGCATGAATTTATCCCTTCACATCATGTCATCTTGCTTAAGGCGTTACTCTGTTTGTTATGAACTTAATACACTAGATGCATGCTAGATAGCGGTCGATGTGTGGAGTAATAGTAGTAGATGCAGAAAGTATCGGTCTACTTATCTCGAACGCGATGCCTATATGTATGATCATTGCCTTAGATATCGTCATGACTTTGCGTGATTCCATCAATTGCTCGACAGTAATTTGTTCACCCACCGTAATACTTGCTATCATGAGAGAAGCCTCTAGTGAACACTATGGCCCCCGGATCTATTTTACACATTATATATTCAGATCTACATACAAAAATACCAAAAATACCTTGCTGCACTTTTATTTATTTGTTTATATTTACCTATTATCACTATCAGATCTCACCTTGCAAGTAATCGTAAAGGGATTGACAACCCCTTTATCGCGTTGGGTGCAAGTTTGTTTGTTTTTGCGCAGGTGCCTTGGTGCCTCATATTGATACTCCTAATGGATTGATACCTTGGTTCTCAAACTGAGCGAAATACTTATCTCTACTTTGCTGCATCACCGTTTCCTCTTCAAGGGAAAAACCAACGCAAGCTCAAGAAGTAGCTGGAAGAATTTCTGGTGCTGTTGCCGGGGAGTATTCAAGTGAAGCATATCTACCAAGTACCTATTGCAAACTCATATCTTGCATTTACATTACTTGCCATTTGCCTCTCGGTTTCCTCTCCCCCACTTCTAAAACAAAAATTACAAAAATATTTGCCTTTTTCGTTCGCCCCCTTTCTTTCGCTTGCTTTCTGTTTGCTCATGTGTGCTATCTTATTTATCCTCATGGCCCAACCAAATGATTATGATGCTTATTATAAAAAGTTGGAAGAGATTAAAACTAGTGTCAAAAGCTTCATATCTACACAGTTTCATCATAATAGTTACTTTCATACAGAACTAAGGGAGCAAAATTCTTTTATGGCATATATGAATAAAGAGGTTGATGATATGTCCAGAGAATTCCTTGCATTAAATTCTCAATTTGCTCGTCTTGAAAAATTGGTAGGCCAGATTTCTGATACACAAGCTACCTTGGTCAATAAAATGGCTGCTAAACCTGAAATATGTGATGAGAATCATGAAGATCTTAAAGTGCTTGGTGTGACTCCTATTGAATCCTTGTTTTCTAATGTCAATCTTAATGATGATGGGTCTCGATGTGAATCCACTTTTATTGAGAAACGCCCCAATGATTCAGAGTCTATTTATATTGATGCTAAAAATACTAAAAGTGGAGTAGAGGATATCAAAACTTTGAATAGTGATGAAATTACTACTTTGGATTTCAAGGAATTTAATTATGATAGTTGCTCTTTGATTGAATGTATTTCCTTGATGCAATCCATGCTAAACTCCCCACATGCTTATAGCCAAAATAAGTCTTTTACCAAACATATCGTTGATGCTATGATGAAATCTCTTGAAGAGAAACTTCAGTTGAAAATATCTATTCCTAGAAAAATTCATGATGAGTGGGAACCTACTATAAAAATCAAGATTAAAAATTATGAATGCCATGCTTTGTATGATTTGGGTGCTAGTGTTTCCACAATTCCAAAATCTTTATCTGATGTTCTAGGTTTCAATGAGATTGATGAGTGCTCTCTTAATTTGCATCTTGCGGATTCTAATATTAAGAAACCTATGGGAAGGATCAATGATGTTCTTATTATTGCAAATAGGAACTATGTGCCCGTATATTTCATTGTGCTTGATATTGATTGCAATCGGACATGCCCCATTATTCTTGCCTTTCCTTAGGACTATTGGTGTTGTTATTGATATGAAGGAAGGGAATATTAAATTTATATTTCCATTAAAGAAGGTCATGGAACACTTTTCTAGAAAGAAAATAAAATTGCCTTATGAATCCATTATGAGAGCTACTTATGGTTTGAGCACTAAGGATGACAATACTTGATTCTATTGCCTTACGCCTAGCTAAGGGCGTTAAACGACAGCGCTTGTTGGGAGGCAACCCAATGAATAAATTTAGTTTTACTTTTCACTTTATGTTTTGTGGATTCCACACCATCATTATTACGTTATGATTGTGTTTTTTATGTTTTAATTAGTGTTTGTGCCAAGTAGAACCTTTATGATTAGTTTTGGTGATAGTTGTTTAATCATGTTGAAAAAAGACAGAAACTTTGTGCTCACGAAATTATTTTTAATTCCTATCCATAAAAAGATTTTGAGTTGATTCTTTTTGCTTCTGATTTATATGCAAATTGCCCTAATTTTCATAAGTTTTTAAGAATTTTTGTTTTAGCATAGGTATACGAAATATACAGATTGCTAGACTGTTCTGTTTTTGACAGATTCTGTTTTTTGGTTTGTTGATTGCTTATTTTAAACTATGTTTAGTATCGGCGGGGTACGAGCCATGGAAAAGTGATAATACCATAATATAACATCAATCTAAATGGAAATTAAGTTTATTACAGTACCTAAAAAGTTGGTGGTTTGTTTTCTTATGCTAATGCTATCACGAGTTTCTGTTTAAGTTTTGTGTTGTGAAGTTTTCAAGTTTTTGGTGATGTTCTTATGGACAATGGAATAAAGAGTGGCAAGCGCCTAAGCTTGGGGACCCAAGTCATCCCAAGACAAATTCAAGGACACCAAAAAGCCTAATCTTGGGGATACCCCAGGAAGGCATCCCCTCTTTCTTCTTCAATCCATCGGTAACGTTACTAGGAGCTATATTTTTATTTACCACATGATATGTGTTTTGCTTGGAGCGTCGTGTATTATAGGAGTCTTTGCTTTTTGTTTTATCATAATCATCCTTGCTGCACACCTTTTGAGAGGGACATGCACTCATCGTGAATTTGTTAGAATACCCAATGAGCTTCACTTATATCTTTTGAGTTAGGCAATTTAGCTCACATGTGCTTCACTTATATCTTTTGAGCTTGGTAATTTTGCTCCCATGTGCTTCACTTATATCTTTTGAGCTAATTAATTTTTCTCTAGTGCTTCACTTAAATCTTTGTAGAGCACGACGGTGTCATATTTTGTAGAAATAAAAAAATCTCGATCTTCACTTATATCATTTTGAGAGTGCTCTCTCTAAGTAACTTGGTAATTGGTGTGTGCTATGAAATTAGTCCTGAATATGATAGGCATCCAAAGAGGATATAATAAAAACTTTCGTATTCAAGTGCATTGATTAGTAAGAGAAGTTTGATTCCTCACGATTAGTTTTGAGATATGGAGGTGATAATATTAGAGTTATTATAGTAGGGTGTTGTGAATATAGAAATACTTGTGTTGAGGTAAGTGATTCCCGTAGCATGCACGTATGGTGAACCGCTATGTTAGGAAGTCGGAGCATAATTGATTTATTGATTGTCATCCTTTGCGTGGAGGTCGGGATCGCGTGATGGTTAACTCCTACCAACCCTTCCCCTAGGAGTATGCGTTTAGCACTTTGTTTCGATTACTAAAAAAACTTTTGCAATAAGTATATGAGTTCTTCATGACTAATGTGAGTCCATGGTATAGATTCACTCTCACCTTTCCACCATTGCTAGCCTCTCTAGTGCCGCGCAACTTTCGCCGGTGCACAAACCTACCATATACCTTCCTCAAAACAGCCACCATACCTACCTATTATGGCATTTTCATAGCCATTCCGAGATATATTGCCATGCAACTTCCACCGTTCCATCTCATGACATGTGCCATCACTTTCATTCATATAGAGTCATTATTGTTCTAAGTATTGAGTTGTAAGTAAATAAAAGTGTGATGATCATCATTATTAGAGCATTGTCCGATGTGAGGAAATAAAAAAAAGAGGCCAAGGATGCCCACCAAAAAATGAAAAAAATAGGCCAAAGAGCCCAAACAAAAAAATGAGAGAAAAAGAGAGAAGGGACAATGCTACTATCTTTTTCCACACTTGTGCTTCAAAATAGCACCATGTTATTAATGATAGAGAGTCTCTTGTTTTGTCACTTTCATATGCTAGTGGGAATTTTCATTATATAACTTGGCTTGTATATTCCAATGATGGGCTTCATCAAATTGCCCTAGGTTTTCATGAGCAAGCAAGTTGGGTGCACACCCACTAGTTTTTTTTTGAGCTTTCATACACTTATAGCTCTAGTGCATCCGTTCCATGGCAATCCCTACTCATTCACATTGATATCTATTGATGGGCATCTCCATAGCCCATTGATATGCCGAGTCGATGTGACCATCTCCTCCTTTTTGCCTCACAAACTCCACCACACTCTATTCCACCTATAGTGCTATATCCATGGCTCACGCTCATGTATTGCGTGAGATTTGAAAAAGTTTGAGAAAGTAAGAGTGCGAAAACAATTACTTGGCCAATACCGGGGTTGTGCATGATTTAAATTCGTTGTGTGGGGATGATGGAGCATATCCAGGCTATATGATTTTGTAGGGATAACTTTCTTTGGCCTTGTTATTTCAAAAGTTCATGATTACTTTGCTATTATACTTGAAGTATTATTGTTTTCATGTCAATATTAAACTATTGTTTTGAATCTTATGGATTTGAACATTCATGCCACAATAAAGAAGTTACAAAGAACAAATATGTTAGGTAGCATTCCACATCAAAAATTCGGTCTTTATCACTTCCCTACTCGAGGACGAGCAAGAGTTAAGCTTGGGGATGCTTGATACGTCTCCAACGTATCTATAATTTTTGATTGTTCCATGCTATGATATTATCAACTTGGGATGTTTTATATGCATTTATATGCTATTTTATATCATTTTTGGGACTAACTTATTAACTCAGTGCCCAGTGCCAGTTTCTGTTTTTTTCGTGTTTTTGACCTTTTTCAGATAAGAATATTAAACGGAGTCCAAACGGAATAAAACCTTCTGGATGATTTTTTCCACGACAGGAGGGATCTAGAAGACTTGAGAACCAAGGCAGAGGGCCACGGAGGAGGCCACGAGCCCCCTAGGCGTGCCCTAGGGGGGTGGCTGCTCCTAGCAGGCTCGTGGGCCCCTCGTGCCTCTTTTGCCCTACCTCTTTCGCCTATAAATTCCCTAAAATCCCATAATCAACCGAGAGAGCCACGGGAACACTTTTCCACACTCGTTAAACTAACGTAATTGTTTCTTTATCTAAACATCTCCTAGTTTTTATTTATGTGTTCTTTATTATCTTGCAAACCTATCCTATAACACCTACAAAGTACTTCTAGTTTCATACTTGTTCTAGGTAAAGCGAACGTAAAGTGTGCATAGAGTTGTATCGGTGGTCGATAGAACTTGAGGGAATATTTATCATGCCTTTAGCTCCTCGTTGGGTTTGACACTCTTACTTATCGAGAAAGGATACAACTGATCCCCTATACTTGTGGGTTATCAATGGATTCTTCTCTCTCTTTGATCTTCAATACAATGTTCTTCATGATCTTCATGGAGATCTATCCGATGTAACTTTCTTTTGCGGTGTGTTTGTCGAGATCCGATGAATTGTGGATTTATGATCAGATTATCTATGAATATTATTTGAGTCTTCTATGATTTCTTATATGCATGATTTCATATCCTTGTAATTCTCTTCGAGTTATGGGTTTCGTTTGGCCAACTTGATCTATAATTCTTGCAATGGGAGAAGTGCTTGGTTTTGGGTTCATACCGTGCGGTGTACTCACCTAGTGACAGAAGGGGTAGCGAGGCACGCATCATGTTGTTGCCATCAAGGGTAAAAAGATGGGTTTATATCATATTGCATGAATTTATCCCTCTACATCATGTCATCTTGCTTAAGGCATTACTCTGTTTGTTATGAACTTAATACACTAGATGCATGCTGGATAGCGGTCGATGTGTGGAGTAATAGTAGTAGATGCAGAAAGTATCGGTCTACTTATCTCGGACGTGATGCCTATATCTATGATCATTGCCTTAGATATCGTCATGACTTCGCGCGATTCTATCAATTGCTCGACAGTAATTTGTTCACCCACCGTAATACTTGCTTTCATGAGAGAAGCCTCTAGTGAACACTATGGCCTCTGGGTTTATTTTACACATTATATATTCAGATCTACATACAAAAATACCAAAAATACCTTGCTGCACTTTTATTTATTTATTTATATTTACCTATTATCACTATCAGATCTCACCTTGCAAGTAATCATAAAGGGATTGACAACCCCTTAATCGCGTTGGGTGCAAGTTTGTTTGTTTTTGCGCAGGTGCCTTGGTGCCTCATCTTGATACTCCTACTGGATTGATACATTGGTTCTCAAACTGAGGGAAATACTTATCTCTACTTTGCTGCGTCACCCTTTCCTCTTTAAGGGAAAAAACCAACGCAAGCTCAAGAAGTAGCAAGGGCACCCACAGAAACTTCAAGGATGGAAATTTTTGTTTAAGCAAGATCTAGATCTACTTCAATTTAATATCAAAGAAAAGAATCTTCAACACTTTAGACAGTGGATAAATAATAATCTGTAAATTCATGGATGCTTTCCATGGTGAAGGAATAGGTTGAACTAATTACTTTGGCCTCTAGAAGGCTTATAATTTTTTTTATATTTTAATTAATATACCATAGAACTATTGTTCTACGGCTTTCCTAGTAAAAAACAACTTGTATGTACAGGCTCATTTTTAATGCCCTCCATATCACATATTTTGAAAGGACGGGGAGTCTATATACAAAGAGATCAAGCATTAGTTTTAGTGAATTCAACAAATAATATTTGCAAAAAATACAAAAAATAATATGAAAAATAACAATAAGATTGGCTTAAAAAGACATTCTCCAGTATTCCCAAGGTCATGCCCACTATTCAAGAATTCATTCAATTAATCAGTTAATTGCTACTCATCGGTTGGCCGAATCGAAGAATACCTATTCACCATGTTAACTTGCTAGGCCGATTAAATGACCTTTCAGTCCAATTAAATGGTTTGTTAGACCGATTAATCGGTTGTCAGGCCAATTAATAGTTCATGGCATGCTAACTCGTGGGCAAACAAAGCCCGGTTATTCGTCCCCTAAGCCCTCCTAGTCCCTTCCGCTCCTAAAGAGCTAAAATTTATTCCTCCACCTGCCCCCTCCCGCTCCTCTCATCCCCTCCCGACCTAGATAGCAGATGGCCAGTTCCTCGTCGGCGCAACACCGCTTCCCCCTCCCCTGTGTGTCACCACTTTATCTTCTCCCTCTGTGCACCTGTACTTCCCCTCCTCCTTCGTCACCTACCATCTCGGACAACCGACATGTTCAGACGTCTTGCACGTCTGCCGTCACCTTTCCTCTGTTTGTCCCTGTCACGTGGCTCTCGAAGTTGTGCCTCAAGTGGAAATCAACAATAAAGTGTTGTTGTATACATGTTTGTTGATGATTTTTATGCCCACATGAATGACTGTTGTTGTATACATGTTTGTCATTATACCCTTCTTGTTTTACCATTGAGACATACTTAGTATCGGCCATTGGATTCCTTAGAATGGACGGGTGACGTCAGTTTGATGGACCGTCAAATTTACCATTGATTTATGTCACAAGTACTAGTACATACAAGGACGTAGAAGCAGTTGTACTATGTGGCCCGGCTCTTGACGCATCACCGCGCCCACAAGAAAGTAGCTCTACCATCTGCTCCCCCATTCAGGGCATGTGGCAATTGGCGATTTCCAGGGCGCTGACCTGAATGTTTCCATTTTGATGAAAGATACAGCGCATGCCCAATAGCTGCCTGTTGCTAGTACAGAGGGTAGGTACAGTGCTGGCAATATGGCTCTTCGTATCGTGCACCTAGAACTGCAAAAATGGTGTAGAAACGTCTAAATTTATGATACACATGGTAGACATTCATTCACATAGTATGAATGTGCTAAAATAAACGCCATACATTTAATCAGGCTGTGTCAATGATGTGTGCTAGGCCTAACCTCAGTAGGAGCGCAGCATAGAACAAGGCAGCTAGCTGTATCCTAGCAAGTACATCTACACCCGACTGAAGGAGAGGCCTGCACTCGCCAAAGCCATGCATGGTGGAGACTGGGAACATGGTTGTGGAAAGCTTCGATCTTTTTTTCACACAAGGGTGGTGTCTCGGGTGCACGTACGTTCGTCTAGACACCACATGATATAGCAACACATCCAGCAATATACCCATATGGCTCACCGCGGGTGGCCGGCAATATAGGCATCTACCACTTGACATGTCCAGGGCAGCTTGCGTTGCCAAGATGCCCAATGGGTTGAACAAATGCAAATTAGTAGGGCAATAAGTTTGGGGTAATATTATATCAGCGCGCACGGAGGGGAACCAAGGGAACATTGGTAGTTGCACCCATTTATTGTCCCAAAAAATGGTGTTAAAATCTTGTTGGCAAGAAACTAGATAAAGTGTTAAACTCGCATTAAAAAAATGCGAAACAAGTAACTTTCATAGTACTATTTACTGTTGACAAAAACAGCATTGTATTGAAGGTACTATTCACTCTATATTTTCCTGGACAATTTATATTTTGTGCTCAGATTTTCTATGGTTGCTTTCTTTGTCGAAATTTCTGTATGAGTATGTCAGTAGGTCAAGTTTGTTGCCAAAAAAGTTCCAAATATTTTTAACTTTTACTTGACTCGCTAAAAAAAATCAACATTTTTTTGCCACGTGGATATACAACCAGATGTATCAACATATTTTCGCGGCGTGTACTCCATTCCTTGGTCTGCATTTTGTTGTTTTTGATACCGACTTGTATCAACACCTTTTTATGTACAAGCTCATTTTTCACGTGGTTCATATCTATAGAGGAGATCATGCATTAGTATTAGTGAATACAAAAACTAATGATGGTAGGGCTAGTTTAAAAAAAAGGTCTTTCTCAAGCCTTCTCAAGGTCATGCCATGGCGGATGTTGCCCTCGACTAAACTTGTGACCCAAGCTTTGCTCAGTATGCTAAGTTGAACTCAAATGGGAATCATAGAATGGAAGGCCACAAAGGAGGGGAAGAAATGGAACATGTGGTAGGTAAACACGTCTTTTAAAGGTAATTTTAAAAACTAAAAAAAACATGCAATTTATTGGAAATAAACTATTTAAACCGTTATGTTCCTGTTAAATTTTTTGGGAGGAAATGAATTTTGTGGTATGTTGTTGAAAATAAATGAACACGATATTAGTGGGACTACTCACTATAATGTCCATGAAAGTTTTGTATGCTCTTATTTTTTAGGGCAGTTTTTCATTGTCGAAATTTTTATATATGACAGTAGCTCAATTAGGAGGTCTTTGTATCAGGTCTACACCCATGTGTATCAGTGTTTTTTCCCTGAGCACACTCTATTCCTCTGTGTGTATTTTTTTTGTTTTTCATACCGACATGTATAACAAACCTTTATGTAGAAGCTCATTTTTCAAGTGCTACATATCTCACATATCTTGATAGGACACGGAGTCTAGCTACACATGAAATCAAGGATTAGTACTGGTGAATATGAAAATTAAATAAAAAAACCCTTCTCAAGCCTTGCTCATCACCCAAGCTTTGTTGGGTCTTCTAGGTGCACCCATTTGAAAATATCAACAATGGTCAAGAAATCATGATATTTGTTGCTAACAAACTTGTTAAAGCGTTACACTCTTGTAAAATTTGGGGACAACATTACTTTCGTGGTATTGTTGGTGGAAAGAAACAAAATAGGCACTGTATTAGAGGTACTATTCACTATATATTGTCATGTGCAATTTCGTTTTGCTCAGATATCTTCTGGTAAATTTTTGTTCTTGAAATTTTAGTTCAGTCTTCTAAGGGATACGAATAGAAGGCCCCAAAGGAGGGGAACAAATGGAACACAGGGGTCGGTATGCCCTTTTTTTATTAAAATATAGTAGTTCCAAAATATGGTCGAAAAAACATGAATTTTGTTGGTGAGAAACCTGGTAAAGTATCACACTCCACTAGTAGAAAATACGGCATTGGTTCGGGCCGGGCCAGCCCATTAGTTCCGGTTTAGTCACGAACCGGGACCAATGGGGGCAACGGTCCCGGTTTGTGAGGCCAGGGGGCCAGGCGGGCCACGTGGGGCATTGGCTCCGGTTCGTCGGACCCCTTTGGTCCCCGTTCCAGACACGAACCGGGTCGAATGTGCCTCACTCCTGGCCCACACCCATTGGTCCCGGTTCGTGTCTGGAACTGGTACCAAAGGTGGTCCTTTAGTCCCGGTTCCGGCCACGAACCGGGACCAATGAGATGCCTATATATACCCCCTCGCCGGCGAGCAGAGCACTCCACACACTGCTCTGTTTTTTTGCCGGCGAGGGAAGAGCTTTCTGGTGCTCTAGCTCACATCCTATGCATACGAGGTGTTTGATGAAATGCCCAAGCCAAACTTAAGCTTTCTCCTCTCGAAGCTCCTTGTCCAAACTCCATTTTCGTCAAGATTTGTCTAGGTTTGGCGGTTCGTCCTGTCCCGTCCCCATCCTAAAACTGTCATCGATCGCCCGCGCATGGTGAGCCTCTTGATCTTATCTTCTTGCTAAAGAAAATATACTTACTCGTATGATTTTCTTACTTTTATTATTGTTTGTTATTATATAGTGCCATGGTTATGGTATCCGCCCACGTCGGCCCTCGTCTAGTCTATGATTCAGATGTGGTATATTATCTTTTGTATAACTATTTCACACATTTAAAGTCTATGACAATTAATTAATGCACCAACTTGACATAGATGTTTTTATCTATAGGAAGTAGTTGAACTAGAAATTCCAACCGACTATGCAATTCTGCTCGATAAGTTAACTAAAGCTTAAAAAGAAATCGATCATTTGAAAGAAAAATTGAAAAGAACTGAAGATGACAAGATGGGATTGGAGTTGCATGTTGCCGATATCGTCAAAGATCACAAGACCAAGATGGATGCAATATGCTTGAAGCTTAGAAAGATTATAAAATATGACATTCATACTGAGGCTTGGTATCATTATGCCGTTGGATCAATTGGTACCTTAGTAGCGGTTATGATTGCATTTGTTGCTGCATTTAAATTTTTTACATAGTTTCGGTGTATGTTTTAATTAGATGCTCTAGAGACCTATATGTTGTTCAATAATGACATCAATGTATGTACTGTACGTTTTATTTTCGTCATTATTGTACTTTGGCTTTAATGTGATGATGGATTCCTAATAATTTGGTCACTTCTGTATTCATGATATGTTGTAATGGTGTTTAATACACTTTATTATATAACGCACCTAGATGAACCGGCAATGGATGTACGGTGACCGACGCACCTCCAAGTATCTTAAGGGCCTGCATAATTTTCTCGAAGCGGCTGAGGCAAATAAGCAGAATGATTTTATGCCTTGTCCATGTATTGTCTGTGAGAATACGATGTGTTTCTCCAACTCTAAAACCCTTCACTTCCACCTGCTTCAGAAGGGTTTTATGCCATACTATAATGTTTGGACCAAGCACGGAGAAAGAGGGGTTATGATGGAAGACAACGAAGAAGAAGAGGATGACGACAACTACCCTCCCCCTGAATACGGTGATGCTGCAATGGGGGAAGCTGAAGATCAAGAGGAACTAGATGATGTGCCCGTTGATGATCTTTGCCGGGTCATTATTGATGCATAGTGAGAATGTGAAAGTGAAAGGGAGAAGTTGAAGTTCGGTCGCATGTTAGAGGATCACAAAAAAGGGTATTACCCAAATTGCGAAGATGACAACAAAAAGCTCGGTACCACACTGGAATTGCTACAATGGAAGGCAGACAATGGTGTATCTGACAAGGGATTTAGTTCGCTACTGAAAATAATGAAGACGAAGCTTCCAAAGGATAACGGTTTGCCCGACAGTACGTACGTACCAAAGAAGGTTCTATGCCCTCTAGGATTGGAGATTCAAAAGATAGATTGCATTCCCTAATGATTGCATCCTCTACCGCAGTGAGTACGAGGAATGGAATGCATGTCCGGTATGAGGTGCATTGCGGTATAAGATCAAAAGAGATGACCCTGGTGACGTTGAGGGCCAGCGCACCGGGAAGAGGGTTCCTGCCAAGGTGATGTGTTATGCTCCTATAATACCACAGTTGAAACGTCTGTTCAGAAACAAAAAGCATGCCGAGTTGATGCAATGGCACAAAAAAGACCGTAAGAAAGACGAGAAGTTGAGAGAACCCGCTGACGGGTCGCAGTGGAGAAATATCGAGAGAAAGTGGAGCGAATTTACAGGTGACCCGAGGAACGTATGGTTTGGTTTAAGTGCAGATGGCGTTAATCCTTTTGGGGAGCAAAGCAGCCAGCATAGCACATGGCCTGTGACTCTATGTATGTATAACCTTCCTCCTTGGTTGTGCATGAAGCGGAAGTTCATTATGATGCCAGTGCTCATCCAAGGCCCTAAGCAACCCGGCAATGACATTGATGTGTACCTAATGCCATTAGTTGATGAACTTTAATAGCTATGGAATGGAAGAGGTGTACATGTGTTGGATGAGAATGAACAGGAGGATTTTGACCTACATGCGTTGCTGTTTGTAACCACCAACGATTGGCCTGCTCTCAGTTACCTTTCAGGACAGACAAACAAGGGATATCACGCATGCACACACTGTTTAGATGACACCGATAGTATATATTTGGACAAATGCAGGAAGAATGTGTACCTGCGGCATCGTCGATTTCTTTCGACCAACCATCAATGTCGAATGAAAGGAAAGCATTTCAAAGGTGAGGAAGATCACTGGAAGAAGCCCGCCCTCCGTACTGGTGATCACATACTTGATATGGTCAATGATTTACAAGTAATATTTGGAAAGGGTCCTGGCGGACTATCTGTTCCAAATGACGCTGACAAACGCACACCCATGTGGAAGAAGAAATCTATATTTTGGGACCTACCCTATTGGAAAGACCTAGACGTCCACTCTGCAATCGACGTGATGCACGTGACGAAGAACCTTTGCATGAACCTTCTAGGCTTCTTGGGAGTGTATGGGAAGACAAAAGATACACCGGAGGCACGGGAGGAATAGAAACGTGTGCATGAAAAAGACGGCATGCATCCAAAGCAGTATGAAGGTCCTGCCAGCTACGCTCTTACCAAAGAAGAGAAGGAAATCTTCTTTGAATGCCTGCTCAGTATGAAGGTCCCGTCTGGTTTCTCATCGAATATAAAGGGAATAATAAATATGGCAGAGAAAAAGTTCCAGAACCTAAAGTCTCATGACTGCCACGTGATTATGACGCAACTACTGCCGGTTGCATTGAGGGGGCTTCTACTGGAAAACGTTTGATTAGCCATTGTGAAGCTATGTGCATTCCTGAATGCAATCTCTCAGAAGGTGATCGATCCAGAAATCCTGCCAAGGTGAAGGACTAATTTGGTGCAATGTCTTGTTAGTTTCGAGCTGGTGTTCCCACCGTCCTTCTTCAATATCATGACGCACGTCCTAGTTCATCTAGTCGACGAGATTGCCGTTCTGGGCACTGTATTTCCACACAATATGTTCCCCTTTGAGAGGTTCATGGGAGTCTTAAAGTAATATGTTCGTAACCGCGCTAGGCCAGAAGCAAGCATCTCCATGGGCCATCAAACAGAGGATGTCATTGGGTTTTGTGTTGACTTCAATCCTGACCTTAAGAAGATTGGTCTCCCTTAATCGCGGTATGAGGGGAGACTGGCTGGAAAAGGCACGCTAGAAGCAGACTCAATAATATATAGGGATGGGCATTCTTGGTCTCAAGCACACTACATAGTTGTATAGAATTCCACCTTGGTGACCCTGTATGTCGATGAACACAAGAATATTTTGAGGTCAAAACACCCGGAGCAGTGTGACGACTGGATTACATTTTAACACATCAAGACTTTCGGCAGTTGGTTGCAAACACATCTCATGGGTGACAACACTGTTTGTGATGAGCTGTACTCGTTGGCCAGGGGACCATCTTCGACTGTATTGACTTACAAAGGGTACGAGATAAATGGGAATACATTTTACACAATCGTCCAGGATGAAAAGAGCACCAACCAAAACAGCGGTCTCCGCTTTGATGCAGCAACCAAGAGGGGAAAGGACACATATTATGGTTACATAGTGGACATATGGGAACTTGACTATGGACATGATTTCAAGGTCCCTTTGATTCAGTGCAAATGGGTCAATTTGTCAAGAGGCGGGGTACATGAAGACCCACAGTACGGAATGACAACAGTGGATCTGAACAATCTTGGGTACCCAGACGAACCATTCGTCCTAGCCAATGATGTGGCACAGATTTTCTATGTGAAGGGCATGTCTAACATACCGAGAAAAAGAAAAGATAAGGAAGCGAATACATCATACGATGAGCCAAAGTGCCACATAGTTCTTTCAGGAAAAAGAGACATCGTGGGATTGGAGGGCAAGACAGACAAGTCTGAAGATTATGAAAAGTTTCATGAAATTCCTCCCTTCGAAGTCAAGGTTGACCCAAGCACAATGTTAAACGATGAAGATTATCCATGGTTATGGCGCAATAAGCAAAGGACACAAGCGAAGAAGAAGTGAAGACTTTCTCTCCACAACTATATCATTGTAGTGACATATGAAGAAATGAAATGCCTTTTGTAACATGCTATGTGGGTGAGATGATGATACCATGCCAACTTTCAACCTTTTCAGAGTTCATTTGATGTGCTTTTAAATTTCAGGGTTATTTAGCTAAAAAAATTAGTAAGTGCATAAAAATACCAAATGAAGTCAGAAAGGGTTGAAAATTGATGATGTGGCTTTCAATGGTGCATTTTGAACACACAAAAAGCCTGGAGTTCAAATAAGTTCAAGAAAATGAAATGCCTTTTGTAACCGATGAGTTTCCGTCCGAAACCCCGATACATCGAAAGAGATTGTCCGTTTTGTACACGAAGTGCATCCTGCTTTTGCCGTAACCCTCTCAACTTTTTAGCACATGCTATGTTGGTGAAATGATGATACCATGCCAACTTTCAACCTTTTCAGAGTTCATTTGAATTGCTTTTCAATTTCAGGGTCATTTAGCTCAAAAAAATCAGTAAGTGCATGAAAAATACCAAATGAAGTCAGAAAGGGTTGAAAATTGATGATGTGGCTTTGAATGGTGCATTTAGAACACATAGAAAGCCTGTAGTTCAAATAAGCTCAAGAAAATGAAATGTCTTTTGTAATAGATGAGTTTTCGTCCGAAATCGTGATACTTCGTAATAGATTGTCCATTTTGTACACGAAGTGCATCCAGTTTTTGTCGTAACCCACTCAACTTTTTAGCACATGCTATGTGGATGAAATGATGATACCATGCCAACTTTCAACCTTTTCAAAGTTCGTTTGAAGAACTTTTTAATTTCTTTCAAAACATCGTGGGAGTGGATTTCAAAAAAGAATCAACTAAAAAGCAAGAAACAAAACAAAAGAATGGAAATTATGCAACTATAATTATCAAAGTATTTTTTTTTAAAGAATGAACTAAAATAACAGAAGAAAAATACTGCAAAAAAATTAAAAAAATAAATAAAGAAAAAAACAAAACAGGTTTATTTTAAATGCCGCCTACTGGGCCACCACGGCCGGAATACGACTAGAAACCCAACAGCTAGTTGGGCCAGGATTCAGGCCTAGAGAAGGACCAGTAGGCCCACAGGCAGAGGAGAGTGCAATTAGGCCCGTAAGACTGCAGTTGAGAGGAGCTCGAGAGTGTTGGCGCAGCAGCGCTTATAAACCACTCTCGAGCCCTCGCGGCTACTGAGGTGGGACTAAACATTTGTCCCCGGGCAACACCACCTTTTGGTCCCGGTTGGTGGCACAAACCGGGACCAATGCCCCCCTTTAGTCCCAGTTGTTGCCACGAACCGGGACCATTGACCACCTTTAGTCACAGTTGGTGCCACCAACCGGGACCAATGGTCTCTGCTTCCCGCCCTTTGGGCTGCCATCAAGAGACCTTTGGTCCCGATTGGAGCCGCCAACCGGGACTAAAGGGGGCATTGGTCCCGGTTTGTGCCACCAACCGGGACCAATGCTCTGTGTATATAAGCGACAATTTCGATTTTTTCAGATTTCATCTAGCACTTGCCCCCGACGACACCGAGCACATCGACGCCGCCAAGCTGCCCGAGCTCACCGTCGACGCCCTCTGCCCTAACGCCCTCTGCCCCAATGCGCCGCCCCATGTGCCGACGCCGGCGCTGCTCCCCGACACGCGCCTCTGCCCCGACACGCTGCCCCGTGCCCCGACATGCCGCCCTGCCCCGACGCGCCACCCTGCCCTGACACGCGCCTCTGCCCCGATGCCGGTGCCGCTCCCCGACGCTGCCCCGTGCCACAGCCCTACCCTGACGATGTCACCCCTCCTCCCCGGCCGGTCCGGCCGGCCCCCTTTCCTCCCTGTCCTCCCTGTTCCTGTTGATTTTGCTGATTTAATTTGATGATATATAGATGATAGATGATATATGATATTTAGATGATAATGTTGATTATAGCTGATGATGTTGATGATAGATGATGTATGCTTTTTTTGTTCATCTAATTTTTATAGCATTTTTGGTCCATGTATATATGTGTGTGTGTATATGGATGGATGGATGGATGAATGTATATATATAGAAAATTATCATATGATATAAAAAAATATTGTAGGTTCCTGTTTTTTACCATGGATGTATGCTAAAGAAAATTATGAAAGAGCCAGAAAATAAGTTATCCCATGTTTTTGTATATATGATATGTGTATTTTGTTGGTAGAAAATAAGTTGGCTAAAAAGAAGTTCCTTCACGAAGGGGTTTTACTTTGGCTAAATTGGGGAGGGGCAACTTCACTAAACGTTCATGATTTTTTTGTTCGTATTAAGAAAGAGCGTAAATCGGGGAAAATGAGGGGGGGAGTCCGCAAGTATCCCCTAACTCTCTCGGAAAAATGAGTAAGAAAATGTCCGCAAACCCTAGAAGTGTTGTCGATGCCAACCAAATTTACCAAGTTAAATGAGTTAAAAGAGCGTTGTCAAGGCCACCCCAAACCCTAGAAGAGTTGTCAGACATTCATGAGAGAGGCAGTCCGGATGTCGGACATTCATGTTTGTATATTAATTGCCATGTTGTAATATTTGCAGAAACTATGGATCCAAGAGACGAAGAACAAGAACAGTTGTTGGGGGACATAATGAACGGCGGACGTGATATCGAGTCGTATCTCAACTTCACCAAAGGTCTCGAAGGAGGGGATTATGACGGCTCCGGTGATCGAACAATGGAGGAGGAAGGACATGATCATGATGGCTCCGGTGACCGAATGCCGGAGGAAGAAGGAGACCGTGATGACGGCTCCGATGGCCGATCGGAGGAGGGAGCTGTTGCAAAGTCCGGCGAGGTATATATATTAATTAAGCCTGTGCTGACGCACTAATTTGTGCATTAATTTTTTGGTATGTATATATATTAATTAACTCTTCTTTCTTCTATATTATAGCCCTTGGGAGCGAGCCAAACTTCGGTAACGAGACGAGGCCCGAAGAAGAGGTTGCGCAAGGCTGAAAAGTTCACGATCACAGCACTGTCGGACGATGGCCATCCGATTGAACCCCAGCAGACCAAGAATGCATTTTTTGCTCAGTGCGGAGCTATTATTGATCGCGATCAGCATCAACCAATGGAATAATCCTAAGGACGGCGCCCCTGATGGTGATTATGACTCCCATAGACAGAAAGAAGATCTTTGGAACGCGCTGAAGGCAAATTTCACTCTACCGCGAGAGGAGGTCCGAATAAGCCAGTTATAGAGTCATGGGTCAAGGCGTGTGCTCTTAAGAAGATGGCAGATCTATTCAGGAGGTGGAAGAATGAGTTAAAATCAAAGTTTGTCGGCAAAGGGAAGACTCCAGAATTCATCGGTCGATATGAGAAGATCGGAGATTACTTGCCCGCATTTGTGGCCTACAAGACATCGGAGAAGAGTAAGAAAATGTCAGAGAGAAACAAGAACAATGCTGCAAAGAAGCAGTATCACCATCACACAGGGTCAGGTGGCTACCTCAAAGCCCGACCGTTGTGGGACAAAGTTGAGAATGACCTGCTTGCTAAAGGGCTCCAACCACAGACATATAAGCGGCCAGACCATTCAAGGACTTGGTTCTTCGGGGTTGGGGAAACTTTGGACACTGAAACAGGGAAGTGCCGTTGGATGGACGAGCAACTTGCAATACCTGTGAAAAAGCTTCAGAAGTATATCACCGCAGCGCAGGAAGGGACGTTCATTCCCGACAGAGAGAAGGACAAGCTAACTAAGGCCCTAGGGAATGCTGAGCACCCTGGACGAACACGAGGCACACCAGGCTCCGTTCCGTGGAAGGTTGGGTTTCCCGACGCAGGCGGTTACAGAAGCCGGGAGAGAAAGAGGAAAGCGGAGCTGAGCGAAATTCAGAAGCTCAATGCAAGACTACAAAAGATAGAGGAAGATGAGAGCCAGCGAGCTGCCGACCAACCATCTCAGCGGCACGAAGCTACCCCAGAAGCTACTACCCCGCCTTCTCAGCAGAGAAGCAGCGTCTCTTCCACGGAGCCCGTTCAGCCCGACTTCATGTCTCCTAGATACCCCGTGGATACTATCATGGAGGCTAAACATTGCGAGCTTATGACAAAATGCCGGAACCTCACTTTCAAGACGGCTGTCGGCTCTGTTGCACCTCCTCAACCCAATGGAACTTTTCACTGCCATCCGATTCCACATGGCTATGTTGTTGTGATGGTGGATGAAGTAATGTCGGACTTTGAGGAGCTCGATCTTGACCACTATACAGGTGAAGGAGAGAATAAGCTGGTTCGTGCCCTGAGGAGTACATGTCTATGGCAGAAGGAGTACATCAAGCTTCCAAAGTAGACGCCTCCGCCTCCTCCTTCTCCTTAGGCCAATCAGGGCACTCCTCCTCCTCCTCCTCCTCCCCCTCCTCCTCCTTCTCCTCTCCGGTGAGTGCTCATCAGGGCACTCCGCCTCCTCCTCCTCCTCCGACGAGTGATCAGGGCTCTCCGGCTCCTCCTCCTCCTCCTCCTCCTCCTTCTCCGGCTCGTCTGACACATGGGGGCACTCCACCTCCTCCTTCGCCTACTCCGGCATGTCGGAGCAGTACGCCTCCTCCACAGCCTCGTCGGCAACGGAGGAAGGCAGGCGCCGCCGCTTCGGCTCCTCCGGCGCCTAGTAAGCAACGGCGGAAGGGAGCCTCCGCCGCTCCGGCGGCTAGCAGTACAAGCATAGGCAGGAGGGAATATAGATACGGTCCATCTCTCAAGCCTGTGGAAAAGATACCATATGAGCGGACCAAGTATGAAAACAAGGATATAAGTCAGGCCGAAGTGAGGGAGCATTTTGCAAAGAAAACTCCAGCTCTGAAGGAGAAGATAGATCCGGTGAAAGCGATGCGCAATATCGATGCCCTAAAGCGACCACCACCGCCTCTGCTGGATTCCAACTATGTTCGCAGTGTTAAAAACACATATCAAGAGGCGCGGCGGTCGGGAAGTACTTCCAGTGATGCAAAGTTAGCAGAACAAATAAGTGGGAAAAAATTCCCCATCTCGGCGAACAGGCGAACCAATCATGCACCCCGCTCAAGGTTTCTAGCGATATCGTCGCTAATCATCCAGGGATGATCCCCGGTACCAAACCTGGTGATTACCTGAGCGATGATGTACTGTTTTACCAGTTGGAGGTGGACGATATCAAATACCGGTATGGGCATCCTCTCGTCAAACCTGATCATCCTCCTCTAACACCGATGATGCGAAGATTCCATGAATGGTACATGCAAACCTGCCGCGAGCCTGGGATGGAATCTTTGGTACTGAAAGTTAAACTGGAGCACGACCTCGTTGGAACTGAAATTTGAATATTGAATTTGAGGAGATATGGCAGTTATACAATCAGAAGGCCATCGACAAAACAATCGTGCTTTGCTACTGTCTGTAAGTACCACTTTGTAATTAAGTCTCTCTCTATATATATAGCTCAGCTCTTTTCACTGCATGTATATATATATAATTATCCTCACTACTATATTATGCAGATTGAAGATCGTCGAATGCAGAAAAGCACAAATGTATGACATTGGGTTCATTAACCTAGATGTCATACATGACCATAATTTTAAAACTTATCCCGCAAAAACAGAGGAGAACTCTCTGGAATCGTTGCTTAAAAATCAAAACAAAGGGACAATACTCTTTCCTTACAACTTCAAGTGACTGTTACTGTCTTCTGCATATTTGATTTCCCTTATTACTCGAGGTTTATAGTAATGTAATTGCTGAGTTATGCATGCATGCGCAGTTTCCACTTTATTCTGCTAGAGATTCAGGTTGAGCGGGGACTAGTAATCGTCTTAGACTCGAAACAGAAAGATCCCCAGAATTATGCAAACATGAGTAAAATTCTCCAGAAGTAAGTTCAATCGATCATTATCGCATCATATCGGCAACTTTAATTTGTTCATTTCCTGATATTAAGTAATTATTTTGTTTGTCTAGCAGGGTTTGGAAAGAATTCACAATAATTGTTCCGACACTGCCGAGGGAGCGGTGATTTACACACCCGAAAGTAAGTACTACTAGCTAGTTCCACGCATCTCCCATTGATTCTAGTTTATAAATTCCATTTATCATGCTTGATTATCCGTTTGATTGAACTCTATTTCTCGTAAAGTGCTTGTGGCAGGAAGACGGGACTAATTTATGTGGATACTACGTTTGCGAGTTCATCTACAACACATCGACCCCTCAGCGGGGCTACACTAAAAAACAATTTGAAGTGCGTAAGCAATAATATTCACATTTTTATTTTAATTAGCATATATATGTATTGACACCCTTCTTCAAATTAGATGTGGAAGATGCGGAATGAACTCCTACCACATGATCGCATACGAGCAATTCAAGAAGAATTGGCGGGATTATTTCTTGACCACGTCATCAATAAAGCCGGAGAATACCATCTGCAATTGGACATTAGATGTTAGGGATTGTACACTAGTAGAAAACAGACCTTTCGTCCCGAGCTTTAGTCTCGGTCTGGTCACGAACCGGTACTAAAGATGGTATTAGTCCCGGTTCGTGCCGGCTACAACGGCTAGGAGCAGGGCGACCTTAAGTATCGGCTCGTGAGGGACCTTTAGTACCAGTTCGTGTCACGAGCCGGTACTAAAGGGTGCGTGGCAGGGTTTTGGTCAGACATGGGCCTCGCTTGCACCTTTAGTGCCGACTGGTTATACAAACTGGTACTAAACGTCAACCTTTAGTACCGGCTGGTGACACCAGCCGGTACTAAAGACTTCCTACATATACATCCGTCCGCAGCCGATCGAAAGAGCTCTGTTTTCTCCCCTGTTCTGCTTCTTGCTCGAAGCTCATCCTCCATTTTGCCAAGGATTTGTCAAGATTTAAAGGCACCCCATCTATCCAAGTGTTCATAAAGGTTAGCAACTTTGCTCCTTCATCTCTCATTGCTAGATTAGCTTGTGGTATGCTCAAAGATATGTGATATGTGATTTGTGGGAGTTTATTTGATTTATATCCAATTTGAGCTCAAATTAACTTGTTAGGTTGCATATGTGTAGGTGTGGTTTATTTGGTGCCTTCCCATGTTCTTATTCTTGCTCAAAGCTCATCCTCCATTTTGCCAAGGATTTGTCAAGATTTAAAGGCACCCCATCTATCCAAGTGTTCATAAAGGTTAGCAACTTTGCTCCTTCATCTCTTGCTAGATCAGCTTGTGGTATGCTCAAAGATATGTGATTTGTTATTTGTGAGAGTTTATTTGAGTTATATCCAATTTGAGCTCAAATTAATTTGTTAGGTTTCATATGTGTAGGTGTGGTTTATTTGGTGTGCGTTCCCATCCCCTGCCGTCCTAACCACCGTCCATCGTCCGCACCGTATCGTCGCAGCACCGGCCACCTTGGTGAGCCTCTTGTTCTTCTTAAAATATTTAAAAAAAAGTACTTGTCTGATTTAGATAGCTGCATGTACGATTTACTTAATTGTATTATTGTTAGTTATTCTATAGTGTCATGGTTATGGTACCCGCCCACGTCGGGCCTCGTCCAGTCTATGATTCAGATGCGGTATGTCGTTAATTATCTTTTATAACTATTTCACACATCATCTAATGTCTATGACAATTAATTATGCCACCAAATTGACGTAGATATTTTTATCTATAGGAAGTAGTTGAACCAAAAATTCGAACCGACTATGCAATTCTGCTCGAGAAATTAACACAAGCTGAAAAAGAAATTGATCATTTGAAAGAAAAATTGAAAAGAACTGAAGATGAGAAGATGGGATTGGAGTTGCATGTTGCCGATATCGTCGATGATCATAAGAATAAGATGGCTGGAATGCGCTTGAAGCTTAGAAAGATTAGAAAATATGTCATTGATAAAGAGGTTGGTATCATTATGTTGTTGGCTCAATTGTTCCTTTAGTTGCGATTATGATCGCATTTGTTGTTGTATTCACATGTTTTCGATAGTTGGTGTTATTTTATGAGATGTATGTGTGAACTATAAGTATCCATTATTTGCAGTAATAACATTTGGTCACTGCTAGCTCTACTTTTGGTTGTAATGTGATGATGAAGTTGTATTAATTTGGTCACTTCGATGTTGTCTAGTGAACATGAGCCGACAATGGATGTACGATGACCGACTAAGTCCAGGGTTTCTTAATGGCCTGCATGATTTTATTCTTGTGGCTGAGACAAACAAGCAGAATGGTTTCATGTGTTGTCCATGTCGTGACTGTAAGAATGATAGGAATTACTCTACCTCAAAAACCCTTCACTACCACCTGCTGAAGTCCGGTTTCATGTCTAGCTATTGCTGTTCGACCAAGCACGGAGAAAGAGGGGTTATAATGGAAGACAATGAAGAAGAAGAGGATGATGGCAACTATCCTTTCGCTGATACAATAATTGGGGAAGCTGAAGAAGAGGCATCAATGGGGGAAGCTGAAGAAGAGGCATCAGATGAGCTCGCTGATGATTTGGGTCAGGTCATTGCTGATGCAAAGAGAAACTGCGAAAATGATAAGGATAGGTTGAAGTTGAAACGCATGTTAGAGGATCACAAGAAATTATTGTATCCAAATTGTGAAGATGACCAGAAAAAGCTGGGTACCACACTGGAATTGCTGCAATGGAAGGCAAAGAATGGTGTAACTGACAAGGGATTTCAAGAATGGCTGATAATGATAAAGAAGATGCTTCCAAAGGATAACGAAATGCCTGAAACTACGTACGAAGCAAACAAGGTTGTCTGCCCTCTAGGATTAGAGGTGCAGAAGATACATGCATGCCCTAATGACTGCATCCTCTACCGCGGTCAGGAGTACAAGAATTTGGATGCATGCCCGCTATACGGCACTGCGCTATAAGATCCCCCGCGATGTGAAGGACATGCATGCATTTCCTAGCATGGTATAGATGAGTTTTCGTCCGAAACCCTCATACTTCTTATGAGATTGTCCAATTTGTACACGAAGTGCATCCAGTTTTTGCCGTAACCCTCTCAACTCTCTAGAAGTTGCTATGTGGGTGAAATTATGATGTCATGCCAAGTTACAACCGTTTTCAGAGTTCATTTGTACTGATTTTCAAATTCAGGGTCATTTAGCTCAAAATAAATCATTAAATGCTTGAAAAATATCGAATGAAGTCAGAAAGGGTTGAAAATTGATGATGTGCCTTTGAATGGTGCATATTGAACGCACAAAAAGTATGGAGTTAAAATAACTTATTAAAAATGAAATCCCTTTGTAATAGATGAGTTTTCGTCCGAAACCCTCATACTTCTTATGAGACTGTCCAATTTGTCTACGAAGTGTATCCAGTTTTTGCCGTAACCCTCTCAACTCTCTAGAAGTTGCTATATGGGTGAAATTATGATGTCATGCCAACTTACAACCTTTTCAGACTACATTTGTACTGCTTTTCAAATTCAGGGTCATTTAGCTCAAAATAAATCATTAAATGCCTGAAAAATATCAAATGAAGTGAGAAAGGGTTGAAAATTGATGATGTACCTTTGAATGATGCATATTGAACACACAAAAAGTGTGGAGTTAAAATAAGTTATTAAAAATGAAATCTCTTTGTAATAGATGAGTTTTCGTCCGAAACCCTCATACTTCTTATGAGATTGTCCAATTTGTACACGAAGTGCATCCAGTTTTTGCTGTAACCCTCTCAACTCTCTAGAAGTTGCTATGTGTGTGAAATTATGATGTCATGCCAAGTTATAACCTTTTCAGAGTTCATTTGTACTGCTTTTCAAACTCGAGATATGACATTTCAAATGCCATTTAATCAAATTATCTTATACAGCAGTTGAAGTTGTTCAAACATGCATGGAAATGCCATAAACAGATTCTTTATATTTTTCTGATCTTTTTTCATATATTATTTATTTCCATTGGAGTCCTACGTTTTTTCTATGATTTTCTAAAGTTTATGGGTTCTTTTAAATAATAACTAATATTTAATTGAAAAACACTTTTAGTACCGGTGCGAACCACACACCAGTACTAAAGGTCCACCGCCCCCGCGCTATTTTGGCAGGACCTTTAGTATCGGTGCGTGGCAGGCACCGGTACTAAAGGTCCACCGCCCCCGGGCTCTGTTGGGAGGACCTTTAATACCAGTGCGTGGCTCGCACCAGTACTAAAGGCCCTTTAGTACCGGTGCGAGGCACGCACCGGTACTAAAGGGGTGCCTGGTATGAAATGAGCACTTCGTCATCACGGGCCGAGCCACGCACCGGGAGAGCTCCAACTTGCGCCGCCAGGCTGCCAAAATTTGCTCCCGCGCCATTGCCGTCGCCCTCGCCGCCGTCGCCCTCGCCATCGTCGCCCTCGCCGCCATCGCCCTCGCCACCGTCGCACCACCACCGCGCCATTGTCGTCACCATCGCCGCCATCTCCCTCACCACCGCCGCCGTCGCACCACCATCGCCGTCGCCCTCGCCGCCGTCGGTCTCATTGCCGTCGCCCTCGCCGCCGTCGCCCTCGCCTCCCCTGACACTGCCCCTCGTCGCCAACCCCGTCGCCGCCAGCCCGCTCACTCTGGCTGCCGCTCCGCAAGACAGTTGCCGCCGCCCCGAGCCCGTCGCCGACGCCACCTCCGGGTTAGGAGGCTAGGTGAGACCTCCCAGCCGACCCCTCTCCCCGACGATCACCCTGATGATCGCCGGACTAGTGTGTAGATGCTAATTTTGCTAAGTGTAGAGATGGATTGTTAATTAGTTAGTTATTTCTACGGTCCCTCGACGTCGAAAACGACCACAAAATGATTCTAGGGTATCGAGGGTCCCTCGACGTCGAACCCCGACACCCCGACACGACACACCCGACACCCGACCCCGACCACGACACAACACCCCTATTTAGTTAGTTAGTTAGTTAGGTTATTAGGTTATTAGGGTATGTGTTAGTTTAGGTTTACTTTAGGTTTAATTTAGTTTATGTTTAGTTTAGTTTTAGGCTTAATTTAGTTTGGATCCTAATGCGTGTGTGACTTTCGGTCTGTCGTTGCTCCTTGTGTGACTTTCATGTGTGTTCTTGATGGAGGAATCCCGACTGTTGTCGTGGGGGGCGCTTCCTCTTTATCCTCTTCTTTGCGATATACTCATCGATATATTATGCAAGAAGAGGAGAGGGGAAGCGTCCATCACCGGCGGTCGAACCTATTACTACGAGAGATGGTCCACCAACATATATACACCACCGTATCAATGTGAGAGAGTGCGCACCAACACACCATGAGATATGAGAGTTATTTAAGGAAAGTCTCGACAGACCGATAGTCACACACGCATTAGGATCCAAAGCGTGCCGTAATTCTTGATTTTGCTAGATGCTAAGTGTTAATTTTGCTAAGTGTTAATTTTGTTAAGTGTTAATTTTTCTAAGTTTTATTTAATTTATTTTCGTAATTAAGTGTTTCTTCTCGACGTCGACGATGCCCATCCCGCATCCTCGTCGTCGAGTCGCCGGAGGAGGTCACTTGCTTGAGCCGAGGGGCCCTGTCAGGGACTAGGCTCCGCTGGGCTTGTACTGGGAGGTGCTGCCTTTCGGGCGGCGCAGCTTGGTGAGGAGCCAGCCCATCGTCGACCCGGAGGTTCTGTGGTGGCGGCCGCATGGGCCACAGACGATCGAGAGGCTTGAGTCCCCCGCGGAGGTGGTATAGTACCATGTCAGCAAGGAGAACGAGAACGTCCCATGCTACATGGCAGCTTTGGAGGCCAGGTCCGACAATACCTAGCAGATTCTTCAGGGATCTCACTGGAGCTATGTTCCTATGATGGTTCCTTCTCTTTGGGTGTCCACCGCCTACCCCAATATCCGCCGGGCGCTAGGGTTCTAGCTAGATCGATATATTAGCTAGCTACTATTATGATGTATTATTATGATGTATTAGCTAGATCGATGGAGATTAGCCGATGTATTGAAAATTATCCAAAATTATGCAGATGAGACCTTTTCTAAGAACTACTATATATGTATTCGATGATGCATTATTAATTAACTATCAGTTATTTTGCTTCTTGAATGCACGCTAATTTAAATACTAATTTGTTTTATCTATATTATTATGGACTAGTTATTAAGCTATGGACAATACCGGTAGAGCTCATGATACGCTCCTCCAAAAACCCAGTGGACCTTCGAGGTGAATCACATGATCATGATGATGGCTCACAATATCTGAACGATCACGATGATGGATGTGAGACCGAGGAAGAACAACTTATGTTCCAAAATCCGAAACAACCAACAATGTTCGGCGAGGTATATACACATATTAGCCTTTGGTGATCATTACATGTGTATTAATTGATTTGTATATATATATATATTAACAAATCTTTCTTATTATAATTATCAGCCCTCCGGATCGAGCCAATCTAGTAGAAATGTACGAGGCGCTGCCAAAATATTGGACGGCAACGTAAAGCTCAATCTTGATGCTTTCAAACATAATGGTGAACCGACTCACCCTGAAGCCAATGCCAAGACATTTGTGCGTCAATGCGGAGTGGTTGTTAGGGACGGAGTCCCGATCACAATGCATGAATGGATTCAGCCAAACGAACCAAAACCAGGAGTGAATTATGTCGATACAAGAATTAAAGATGCCCTGTGGCGAGAGCTCATGGAGAATTTCACCCTACCAGATTCTCTCTCGGAGCGTCAAAGGAACAAAGTCAAGGAGTTTGCTCTCCATAAGATGGCGGCGCATTCCAGACTTGGAAGAAAAGATTATGGACCGAGTACACCTCTAGAGGCAAGAAGGCGCCTGAATTCAAAGGAATATACACGAAGGTAAAGGATCACTGGGACGCATTTATCGAGTACAAGTCATCGATAGCTGCTATGGAGAAGTCGGCAAAGAATAAGATAAATGCTGAGAAGAAAAAGTATCACCATAAACTAGGGACAGGTGGGCAAGTCAGCCATTCCTAAGTGGGATGCATTAGAGAATAAGATGCTTGCTGAAGGGATCACTCCAGTAACCTTCAACTGGCCCAAGAGGTGCAGGAATTGATTTTTGAGCATGGGGGAAAGTTGGACCCAGTCACAGGGAAGATTATTGCACTGGCCAGTCTGAAGCATGGATCAGATGAGTTGATTCAAGCAATAAAAGATGCCCAAGAAGGACGGTTTCACCCCGATAGAGAGAACGACGAGCTTACACTAGTAGGTATTTGAATTTTATTCTCAAATTTCGTATGGTATTTTTCTTTGTTGAAATTTTTATATAAGTACACTAGTAGGTCAAGAATGTTACCAAAAAAGTATTAAAGATTTTTTTTACCTTATTATGAATTACAAAAAAAATCAAGGATTTGTTCTATACACTAGTGGAAAAAGGTCCATTTGTCCCAGTTCTGGAACCGAGATTAATGTGTCGGGACTAAAGCCCATGACCTTTATTCCCTTTTCGCTTACAAACCGGGACAGATGGGGCTACACGTGGCCGTTCCGCCGAGCCCAGGCAGGAGGGCCTTTGGTCCCGGTTGGTAACACCAACCTGGACCAAAGAGCGTCCACGCATCAGCAGCTGAGGAGCTGTTTTCTTTTTTGAAGAGGGGGGTTAGGGTTTTGGAGGGTTAATTTAGGGGTTTCATATATTTTTTTAGCTAGCTAATAGAGAAAAGTGATCTCTCTTATCTTCGTGCTTGGTCACGACGCTACATACTATACATATAGATAGAACATATAACACTATTTAATCATCATTTTCGTCAATGAAACATCATATAACAAGTTGGTCACTAGTCATAATCACAACTCCTCCTCATCATTATCATCAACTCTAACACATTGTAGCACATAATAACACACTGTACCTAGGACCAACGTACTCCTATCTCGTAGGACCTACTCTACCCTCTCTTAGGTACAATATCATAAAACAAGATAGGCCCTGACTCTCCATTATGTAGAACGGAGATCATCCTGTCTCCCATTCTTGGCCTACGCACAATGTTGCTTCCAAGTAGCTCTTTACGATTGAGCATACATTTTTTCCAATCTTTGATTGTCATAACTCCATCGGTTTTAGAAATCCGGTATGGACAGGAGTGATGCGTAGGCTGAAATGGCCGTGGTGGCCCTAAGCTCGTAACAACAACGTGACCTCTCGGAAACATCAGATGAGGCACACAGTCCTCCGGGATTTTCTGTTAAAAAACATAGTAATAAATTTGTAGTTAGCAATGTAGTTTAGTTTTAGAAGAATTTATGCAAAAGATGCACATATGTCGTAATAGTAGAATTAAAATCTTACCATGCAATCTCCATGGATGTTACCGTAGTTCACCACGTGCACTACTGGCACGTATTGACGATAATGTGCATGAGTTTGATAATAGCTATTGTACTTCTCAAGATGACTAACAAATGCGGTAAGATGATTTTTCTCCTTATAAGTTAATTATGCTCCATCACTGTAGTAGTAGGTTCTGTCTACCATCTTTCGTACATTTTTTGCAGAATGAAAATAAGTTGTCAATGCAAATAAGTTGTCAACTATTTTTAAATAAGAAATATAAATTACTTAATAAATATGGTTGAGAAACTCACATAATGGTAGAACTGGAGCCGTCTGCACATCGACCCAGATGTCGATATTACCTTCAATTTCATCTTCCGCATGAATATCAAAGGTGATAAGCATATTAGGCTCAAATGCATAAGTCTTGCATAGTGCTTTCCATGTTTTGCATTCAAAATAGCAATAGGTGTCTACATGGTACAATTTTACCGCAAAAGTAAAACCATGCTCGGTGCTCAAGTGAACTATCTTTACCTCCATATTGTTTTTAGTATTGAAACCAATCTTATCCAAGACAGCAATTCTTGCATGTCAGGGGATACGCTAGTAGAATAGTAATAAATTAAAATTAATTATAAGTTGAAGAAAAAGAAGCAAAAGTCATGCTTAATTACGAAAAAAGACTTGTCATTGTGACTTACTGTATCCACTTCGAATGTCTCGTCCAGCATGATGTTGAAGCGCCTACCATCAACTAGGAAAGTCTTGTCACACAGGCCGCGCTCATCTTCGCAGACGCACATAGCGAATTTCCTTTCGTCGTCAGACATTTCCTATGTTCATAGTTGAAACATTTAAAATCGATCGAAGGAAACTGCGAGAAAACTGATCAACACACAGATCACTATTACTCAATATGCAACGGGGTGACTTTAGGTCTGTCGAGTCTTTCCTTCCTAAACTCTCATCTCACGTATATGGTGGGCACTCCCTCTGATATTGCGACCGTCGATGATGGTGGCTCCTCCATTCGTCCCAGAGTGCATTACACCAAAATGTCTAGCACACTAAAACGAAGGAGAAGCGACCCCCACGACAACAGTCGGGATTCTTCCTCACAAATACATTTATATTGAACTCGAATATAATATCACTAATACATCATCCCGAATAAGATAGTTCGATAATTATGGCATGCTTTGGATCGTGTGACTTTTGGTCCGTCGAGGCTTTCCTTAAGTAACTCTCATATCTCATGGTGTGTTGGCGCGCTCTCTCTCACACTAATATGGTGGTGTATATATGTTGGTGGGCACTCTCTCGCAGTAATAGTTTGACTGTGGGTGGTGGATGCCCCCCCTTTTGTCTTCTTGCACAATATATCAACGAGTATATCGCAAAGAAGAGAAAAAAGAGGAGGCGCCCCCCATGACAACAGTCGGGATTCCGCCATCAAGAACACACATGAAAGTCACACAAGGAGCAACGACAGACCGAAAGTCAGACACGCATTATACCGATAAAATATCACAAATACATTAATATTTATAATTAACTCGAATATAATATCACTAATACATCATCCCAAACAATCCAGTTAATGCATCATCAAATATTAACTAATACATCTCAAATATTATCATATAACATCACTAATACAGATCGAATATCCTATAATCCAAAGTGGAGGATGGTGAACTCGGTTCACTAGCAGTCTCTGAGTCGCCGGCGGTGGACACCCAAAGATAAGGAACCATCACGGGATCATAACACAGGTGAGATCCCTGAAGGATCTGCTAGGTATTGTCGAACCGGGCATCCACCGCTGCCATGTAGCGACAGACGTGCTCGTCCTCCACCCTGACATGGCGATGTACCACCTCCGCAGGTGCCCGCTCCCTCAACACTGAAAGTGGCCCGTGTGACCGCCACCATAGAAGGTCCGGGTCGACGACGATACCTGGATTCCTCAACAACCTCTAAGCCAGGGAAGGTAGCACCTCCCAGTGCCAACCCGGCGGAGCCCAGTCCCGGACATGGCGCTTATCAAGCGGGCTCCCGCGGACTACTCGATAACGAGGATGCGGACCGGGCATCGTCGACAAATTCCTATGAGAACGTTTTCTTATCATTTAATCACTACTTATTCATAAAACCCAAAACTTTTCTGTAATCTAACATACACAGACTAATTTTTCCTAAGACTCCTAATAATTAAATAAAACATAAAACAACTAAAACATAAACATTCATCATATAAACATAAACCCTAAGGCTCACACATAGGGTGCATAAAATCAGTAGATAAAACAAACAAAAAGGTATCAGTGATGAAAGCAGTTTTTAAGATACGATGTTGATTTTAGCTAATGGTTAGTTATATCTATATTAGCATGATGCAAATTTCCTATGTTCATAGTTGAAACAATAGACAACATTACAACAATAGACAAAATGTTTAGTCAACTATTTTTTCCTGTGTTCATAGTTGAAACAATAGACAACATTACAACAATAAACAAAATGTTTAATCAACTAATTTTTCCTAAGGCTCACAGCGGGGGCGACGGCAGCGGGGCGGCGACGGGGCGGCAGGGCGGCGACGGGGCGGCGACGGAGAGGGCGACGGCGATGGAGAGGGCGATGGCGATGGGGCGGCGACGGAGAGGGCGACGGCAGGGTAGCGTCGCATCGACGGCGACGGCGTCAGGGCAGCCTGGCTGCATCGGTGTCGTCGGGGGCGGGATGAAGAATACTGAAAATCCAAAAGTGTCGGATTATATAGCTAGAGCATTGGTCCCGGTTGGTGGCACAAACCGGGACATATGCCACCTTTAGTCCCCGTTGGTGCCACCAACCGGGAACAAAGCCCTGTTTTCAGCAGCCTAAAGGGCGGGAAACAGGGACCTTTGGTCCCGGTTGGTGGCACCAACCGGGACTAAAGGGGGGCATTGGTCCCGGTTGGTGCCACCAACCGGGACCAATGGTCCCTTTTCATTGGCCAGCGGGGTTGGTGGCACCAACCGGGTCCAAAGGCCTCGCGCGGCAAATGTTTAGTCCCACCTCGCTAGTCAAGGGAGACCCTGAAATTGAAAAGCACTACGAATGAAATCTGAAAAGGTTGAAAGTTGGCGTGGTATCATCATTTCACCCACATAGTATGTGCTAAAAAGTTGAGAGGGTTACGGCAAAAGCTGGATGCACTTCGTGTACAAAACAGACAGTCTCTTTCGAAGTATCAGGGTTTCGGACGGAAACTCGTCTGTTACACATTTCATTATCTTGAACTTATTTGAAATCTAGGCTTTTTTGTGTTCAAAATGCACCATTCAAAGCCACATCATCAATTTTCAACCCTTTCTAACTTCATTTGTTATTTTTCATGCAGTTATTGAATTTTTTTTAGCTAAATGACCCAGAAATTGAAAAGCACTACAAATGAACACTGAAAAGGATGAAAGTTGGCATGGTATCATCATTTAACCCACATAGTATGTGCTAAAAAGTTGAGAGGGTTACGACAAAAGCTGGATGCACTTCGTGTAGAAAACCGACAGTGTCTTTCGAAGTATCATGGTTTCAGACGGAAACTCATCTGTTACAAAAGGCATTTCATTTTCTTGAACTTATTTGAACTTCAGGCTTTTTGTGTGTTCAAAATGCCCCATTCAAAGACACATCATAAATTTTGAACCATTTCTGACTTCATTTTTTTTCATGTAGTTATTGATTTTTTTAGCCAAGTGACACTGAAATTGAAAATCACTACAAATGAACTCTGAAAAGGTTGAAAGTAGGCATGGTATCATCATTTCACCCACATAGTATGTGATAAAAAGTTGAGATTGTTACGGCAAAAGCTGGATGCACTTCGTATACAAAACGGACAATCTCTTTCGAAGTATGAGGGTTTCGGACGGAATCCCATCTGTTACAAAAGGCATTTAATTTTCTTGAACTTATTTGAACTCTAGGCTTTTCGTGTGTTCAAAATGCACCAGTCAAATCCACATCATCAATTTTCAACCCTTTTTGACTTCATTTATTATTTTTCATGGAGTTATTGATTTTTTTGAGCTAAATGACCCTAAAATTGAAAAGCACTACAAATGAACTCTAAAAAGGTTGAAAGTTAGCAAGGTATCATCATTTCACCCACATAGTATGTGGTAAAAAGTTGAGAGGGTTACGGAAAAATCTGGATGCACTTCATGTACAAAATGAACAGTCTCTTTCGAAGTATCAGGGTTCGGACGGAAACTCGTCTATTACAAAAGGCATTTCACTTTCTTGAACTTATTTGAACTCCAGGCTTTCTGTGTGTTCAAAATGCACCATTCAATTCCACATCATAAATGTTCAACCCTTTCTGACTTCATTTGTTATTTTTCATGCAGTTATTGCTTTTTTGAGCTAAATGACCTTAAAATTCAAAAGCAGTACAAATGAACTCTAAAAAGGTTGCAAGTTGGCATGGTATCATCATTTCACCCACATTGTATGTGCTAAAAAGTTGAGATTGTTACGGCAAAAGCTGGATGCACTTCGTGTACAAAACGGACAGTCTCTTTCTAAGTATGAGGGTTTCGGATGGAAACTTATCTGTTACAAAAGGCATTTCATTTTCTTGAACTTATTTGAACTCCAGGATTTTTGTGTTTTCAAAATGCACCATTCAAAGCCACATCATCTATTTTCAACCCTTTCTGACTTTTTTTGTTATTTTTCATGTAGTTATTGATTTTCTGAGCTAAATGATACTGAAATTCAAAAGCACTGCAAATGAACTGGGAAAAGGTTGAAAGTTGGCATGGTATCATAATTTCACCCACATAGTATGTGCCGAAAAGTTGTGAGGGTTACGGCAAAAGCTGGATGCACTTCGTGTACAAAACGGACAGTCTCTTTCGGAGTATCAGGGTTTCGGATGGAAACTCATCAGTTACAAAAGGCATTTCATTTTCTTGAACTTATTTAAACTCGAGGCTTTTTGTGTGTTGAAACTGCACCATTCAAAGCCACATCATCAATTTTCAACCCTTTCTGACTTCATTTGTTATTTTTATGCAGTTATTGATTTTTATTGAGCTAAATGACCCTGAAATTAAAAAGCACTACAAATGAACTCTGGAAAGGTTGAAAGTTGGCATGGTATCATCATTTCACCCACATAGTACGAAGTCAAAAGTTGAAAGTGTTACAGCCAAAGTTGGATGCACTTCGTGTACAAAACAGACAGTCTCTTTCGAAGTATGAGGGTTTCGGACGTAAAGCCATGTGTTACAAAAGGCATTTTATTTTCTTGAACTTATTTGAACTCCACGCTTTTTGTGTGTTCAAAATGCACCATTCAAACCCACATCATCAATTTTCAACCCTTTCTAACTTCATTTGTTTTTTTCATGCAGTTACTGATTTTTTTGCGCTAAATGACCCTGAAATTGAAAAGCACTACAAATGAACTCTGAAAAGGTTGAAAGTTGGCATGGTATCATCATTTCACCGACATAGTATGTGCTAAAAAGTTGAGAGGGTTACGGCAAAATCTGGATGCACTTCATGTACAAAACAGACAGTCTCTTTCGAAGGATCAGGGTTTCGGACGGAAACTCATCTATTACAAAAGGCATTTCATTTTCTTGAACTTATTTAAACTCCAGGCTTTCTGTGTTTTCAAAATGCACCATTCAAAGCCACATCATCAATGTTCAACCCTTTCTGACTTTATTTGTTATTTTCATGCAGTTATTAATTTTTTTGAGCTAAATGACCCTGAAATTCAAAAGCACTACAAATGAACTCTAAAAAGGTTGAAAGCTCGCATGGTATCATCATTTGACCCTCATAGCATGTGCTAAAAAGTTGAGATGGTTACGACAACAGCTGGATGCACTTCGTGTACAAAACGGACAGTCTCTTTCGAAGTATGAGGGTTTCGAACGGAAACTCATCGGTTACAATAGGCATTTCATTTTCTTGAACTTATTTGAACTCCAGGCTTTTTGTGTGTTCAAAATGCACCATTCAAAGCCACATCATCAATTTTCAACCCTTTCTGACTTCGTTTGTTATTTTTCATGCAGTTATTGATTTTTTTGAGCTAAATGACCCTCAAAATGAAAAGCACTACAAATGAACTCTGAAAATGTTGAAAGTTGGCTCGGTATCATCATTTCACCTACATAGTATGTGCGCAAAAGTTGAGATGGTTACGACAAAAGTTGGATGCACTTCGTGTACAAAACGGACAGTCTCTTTCGAAGTATGACGGATTCGGACGAAAACTCATCTGTTTCAAAAGGCATTTCATTTTCTTGAACTTATTTGAACTCTAGGCTTTTTGTGTTTTCAAAATGAACCATTCAAAGCCACATCATCAATTTTCAACCCTTTCTAACCTCATTTGTTATTTTTCATGTAGTTATTGATTTTTTGAGCTAAATGACATTGAATTTGAAAAACACTGCAAATGAACTCTAAAAAGGTTGAAAGTTGGCATGGTATCATAATTTCACCCACATAGTATGTGCTAAAAAGTTGACAGGGTTAAGGCAAAAGCTGGATGCACTTCGTGTCTAAAACGGACAGTCTCTTTCGAAGTATGAGGGTTTCGGACGGAAACTCATCGGTTACAAAAGGCATCTCATTTTCTTGAACTTATTTGAACTTCAGGCTTTTTCTGTGTTCAAAATGCACCATTCAAAGCCACATCATCAATTTTAAACCCTTTCTTACTTCTTTGGTTATTTTTCAAGCAGTTATTATTATGTTTGAGCTGAATGACCCTGAAATTCAAAAGCACTACAAATGAACTCTGAAAAGGTTGAAAGTTGGCACGGTATCATCATTTCACCCACACAGCGTGTGCTAACAAGATGAGAGGGTTACGGCAAAAGTTGTATGCACTTCATGTACAAAACGGATAGTCTCTTTCGAAGTATCAGGGTGTCGGACGGAAACTCATCAGTTACAAAAGGCATTTCATTTTCTTGAACCTATTTGAACTCAAGAATTTTTGTGTGTTCAAAATGCACCATTCAAAGACACATCATCAATTTTCAACCCTTTCTGAATTGATTTGTTATTTTTCATGCAGTTATAGATTTTTTGTGTTAAATCACCCTGAAATTGAAAAGCATTACAAATGAACTCTTAAAAGGTTGAAAGTTGCCATGGTATCATCATTTCACCCACATAGTATGTGCTCAAAAGTTGAGAGGGTTATGGCAAAAGCTGGATGCACTTCGTGTACAAAACGGGAAGCCTCTTTCGAAGTATGCTGGTTTCGGACGGAAACTCATCTGTTACAAAAGGCATTTCATTTTCTTCAACTTATTTGAACTCCAAGGTTTTTGTGTTTTTGAAATGCACCATTCAAAGCCACATCATCAACTTTCAACCCTTTCTGACTTCATTTGGTATTTTTCATGCAGTTGTTGATTTTTTGAGCTAAATGACACATAAATTGCAAAGCACTGCAAATGAACTCTGAAAAGGTTTAAAGTTGGCATGGTCTCATAATTTCACCCACATACTATGTGCTAAAAAGTTGAGATGGTTATAGAAAGAGCTGGATGAACTTCGTGTACAAAACGGACAGTCTCTTTCGAAGTATCAGGATTTCGAATGGAAACTCATCGGTTACAAAAGGCATTTCATTTTCTTGAACTTATTTGAACTCCAGGATTTTTGTGTATTCAAAATGCACCATTCAAAGCCACATCATCAATTTTCAACCCTTTCTGACTTCATTTGTTATTTTTCATGCAGTTATTGTTTTTTATCTAAATGACACCGAAATTGCAAATCACTACAAATGAACCCTCAAAAGGTTGCAAGTTGGCATGGTATCATCATTTCACCCACATAGTATGTGCTAAAAAGTTGAGATCGTTACGACAAAAGCTGGATGCACTTCGTGTACAAAACGGACAGTCTCTTTCGAAGTATGAGGGTTTCGGACGGAAACTCATCTGTTACCAAAGGCATTTCATTTTCTTGAACTTATTAGAACTCCATGCTTTTTGTGTTTACAAAATGCACCATTCAAAGCCACATCATCTATTTTCAACCCTCTCTGACTTCATTTGTTATTTTTCATGCAGTTATTGATTTTTTGAGCTAAATGACACTGAAATTGAAAAGCACTGCAAATGAACTGGGAAAAGGTTGAACGTTGGCATGGTATCATAATTAAACCCTCATAGTACATGCTGAAAACTTGAGAGGGTTACGGCAAAAGCTGGATGCACTTCGTGTACAAAACGGACAGTCTCTTTCGAAGTATCAGGGTTTCGGACGGAAACTCATCGGTTACAAAAGGCATTTCATTTTCTTGAACTTATTTGAACTCGAGGCTTTTTGTATGTTCAAAATGCACCATTCAAACCCACATCATCAATTTTCAACCCTTTTTGACTTCATTCGTTTTTTTTCATGCAGTTATTGATTTTTTTTTGAGCTAAATGACCCTGAAATTTAAAAACACTACAAATGAACTCTCAAAAGGTTGAAAGTTGGCATGGTATCATCATTTCACCCACATAGCACGACCTCAAAGGTTGAGAGGGTTACGGCAAAAGCTGGATGCACTTCGTGTATGAAACGGACAGTCTCTTTCGCAGTATGAGGGTTTCGGACGGAAACTCATGTGTTACAAAAGGCATTTCATTTTCTTGAACTTATTTGAACTCCAGGCTTTTTGTGTGTTCAAAATGCACCATTCAAAGCCACATCATCAATTTTCAACCCTTTCTGACTTCATTTGTGTTTTTCATGCAGTTACTGATTTTTTTGAGCTAAATGACCCTGAAATTCAAAAGCACTACAAATGAACTCTGAAAATGTTGGAAGTTGGCATGGTATCATCATTTCACCGACATAGTATGTGCTAAAAAGTTGAGAGGATTACGGTAAAAGTTGGATGCACTTCATGTACAAAATGGACAGTCTTTCTTGAAGTATCAGGGTTTCGGACGGAAACTCATCTATTACAAAAGGCATTTCATTTTCTTGAACTTACTTGAACTCCAGGCTTTCTATGTGTTCAAAATGCACCATTCAAAGCCACACCATCAATGTTCAACCCTTTCTGACTTCATTTGTTATTTTTCATGCAGTTATTGATTTTTTTGAGCTAAATGACCCTGAAATTCAAAAGCACTACAAATGAACTCCGAAAAGGTTGAAAGTTGGCACGGTATCATCATTTCACCCACATAGCATGTGCTAACAAGATGAGAGGGTTATGGGAAAATCCCTTTGTAATAGATGAGTTTTCGTCCGGAACCCTCATACTTCTTATGAGATTGTCCAATTTGTATACGAAGTGCATCCAGTTTTTGCCGTAACCCTCTCAACTCTCTAGAAGTTGCTATATGGGTGAAATTATGATGTCATGCCAAGTTACAACCTTTTCAGAGTTCATTTGTACTGCTTTTCAAATTCAGGGTCATTTAGCTCAAAATAAATCATTAAATGCCTGAAAAATATCAAATGAAGTCAGAAAGGGTTGAAAATTGATGATGTACCTTTGAATGGTGCATATTGAACACACAAAAAGTGTGGAGTTAAAATAAGTTATTAAAAATGAAATCCCTTTGTAATAGATGAGTTTTCGTCCGAAACCCTCATACTTCTTATGAGATTGTCCAATTTGTACACGAAGTGCATCCAGTTTTTGCCGTAACCCTCTCAACTCTCTAGAAGTTGCTATGTCGGTGAAATTATGATGTCATGCCAAGTTATAACCTTTTTAGAGTTCATTTGTACTGCTTTTCAAACTCGAGATATGACATTTCAAATGCCATTTAATCAAATTATCTTATACAGCAGTTGAAGTTGTTCAAACATATATGGAAATGCCATAAACAGATTCTTTATATTTTCTGATATTTTTCATATATTATTTATTTCCATTGGAGTCCTACGTTTTTTTCTATGATTTTCTAAAGTTTACGTTTTTTTAAATAATAAGTAATATTTAATTGAAAAACACTTTTAGTACCGGTGCGAGCCACACAACGGTACTAAAGGTCCACCGCTCCCCGCGCTATTTTGGCAGGACCTTTAGTACCGGTGCGTGGCTGGCACTGGTACTAAAGGTCCACCGCCCCCGCGCTCTGTTGGGAGGACCTTTAATACCGGTGCGTGGCTCGCACCAGTACTAAAGACCCTTTAGTACCGGTGCGAGGCATGCACCGGTACTAAAGGGGTGCCTGGTATGAAATCAGCACTTCGTCGTCACGGGCCGAGCCACGCACCGGGAGAGCTCCAACTTGCGCCGCCAGGCTGCCAAAATTTGCTCCCGCGCCATTGCCGTCGCCCTCGCCGCCCTCGCCCTCGCCATCGTCGCCCTCGCCGCCATCGCCCTCGCCACCGTCGCACCACCACCGCGCCATTGTCGTCACCATCGCCGCCGTCTCCCTCACCACCGCCGCCGTCGCACCACCACCGCCATCGCCCTCACCATCGTCGGTCTCATTGCCGTCGCCCTCGCCGCCGTCGCCCTCGCCTCCCCTGACACTGCCCCTCGTCACCAGCCCCGTCGCCGCCAGCACGCTCACTCCGGCTGCCGCTCCGCAAGCCAGTTGCCGCCACCCCGAGCCCGTCGCCGACGCCACCTCCGGGTCAGGAGGCTAGGTGAGACCTCCCAGCCGACCCCTCTCCCCGACGATCACCCTGATGATCGCCGGACTAGTGTGTAGATGCTAATTTTGCTAAGTGTAGAGATGGATTGTTAATTAGTTAGTTATTTCTACGGTCCCTCGACGTCGAAAACCACCACAAAATGATTCTAGGGTATCGAGGGTCCCTCGACGTCGAACCCCGACACCCTGACACGACACCCCCGACACCCGACCCCGACCACGACACAACACCCCTATTTAGTTAGTTAGTTAGGTTATCAGGTTATTAGGGTATGTGTTAGTTTAGGTTTACTTTAGGTTTAATTTAGTTTATGTTTAGTTTAGTTTTAGGCTTAATTTAGTTTGGATCCGAATGCATGTGTGATTTTCGGTCTATCGTTGCTGCTTGTGTGACTTTCATGTGTGTACTTGATGGAGGAATCCCGACTGTTGTCGTGGGGGGCGCTTCCTCTTTATCCTCTTCTTTGCGATATACTCATCGATATATTATGCAAGAAGAGGAGAGGGGAAGCGTCCATCACCGGCGGTCGAACCTATTACTACGAGAGAGGGTCCACCAACATATATACACCATCGTATCAATGTGAGAGAGTGCGCACCAACACACCATGAGATATGAGAGTTATTTAAGGAAATACTCGACAGACCGATAGTCACACACGCATTAGGATCCAAAGCGTGCCGTAATTCTTGATTTTGCTAGATGCTAAGTGTTAATTTTGCTAAGTGTTAATTTTGTTAAGTGTTAATTTTTCTAAGTTTTATTTAATTTGTTTTCGTAATTAAGTGTTTCTTCTCGACGTCGACGATGTCGATCCCGCATCCTCGTCGTCGAGTCGCCGGAGGAGGTCACTTGCTTGAGCCGAGGGGCCCTGTCAGGGACTGGGCTCCGCTGGGCTTGTACTGGGAGGTGCTGCCTTCCGGGCGGCGCAGCTTGGTGAGGATCCAGCCCGTCGTCGACCCGAAGGTTCTGTGGTGGCGGCCGCATGGGCCACAGACGATCGAGAGGCTTGAGTCCCCCGCGGAGGTAGTATAGTACCATGTCAGCAAGGAGAACGAGCACGTCCCATGCTACATGGCAGCTTTGGAGGCCAGGTCCGACAATACATGGCAAATTCTTCAGGGATCTCACTGGAGCTATGTTCCTGTGATGGTTCGTTCTCTTTGGGTGTCCACCGCCTGCCCCAATATCCGCTGGGCGCTAGGGTTCTAGCTAGATCGATATATTAGCTAGCTACTATTATGATGTATTATTATGATGTATTAGCTAGATCGATGGAGATTAGCCGATGTATTGAAAATTATCCAAGATTATGCAGATGAGACCTTTTCTAAGAACTACTATATATGTATTCGATGATGCATTATTAATTAACTATCAGTTATTTTGCTTCTTGAATGCACGCTAATTTAAATACTAATTTGTTTTATCTATATTATTATGGACTAGTTATTAAGCTATGGACAATACCGGTAGAGCTCATGATACGCTCCTCCAAAAACCCAGTGGACCTTCGAGGTGAATCACATGATCATGATGATGGCTCACAATATCTGAACGATCACGGTGATGGATGTAAGACCGAGGAAGAACAACTTATGTTCCAAAATCCGAAACAACCAACAATGTTCGGCGAGGTATATACACATATTAGCCTTTGGTGATCATTACATGTGTATTAATTGATTTGTATATATATATATATATTAACAAATATTTCTTATTTTAATTATCAGCCCTTCGGATCGAGCCAATCTAGTAGAAATGTACGAGGCGCTGCCAAAATATTGGACGGCAACGTAAAGCTCAATCTTGATGCTTTCAAACATAATGGTGAACCGACTCACCCTGAAGCCAATGCCAAGACATTTGTGCGTCAATGCGGAGTGGTTGTTAGGGACGGAGTCCCGATCACAATGCATGAATGGATTCAGCCAAACGAACCAAAACCAGGAGTGAATTATGTCGATACAAGAATTAAAGATGCCCTTTGGCGAGAGCTCATGGAGAATTTCACCCTACCAGATTCTCTCTCGGAGCGTCAAAGGAACAAAGTCAAGGAGTTTGCTCTCCATAAGATGGCGGCGCGTTCCAGACTTGGAAGAAAAGATTATGGACCGAGTACACCTCTAGAGGCAAGAAGGCGCCCGAATTCAAAGGAATATACAAGAAGGTAAGGGATCACTGGGACGCATTTATCGAGTACAAGTCATCGATAGCTGCTATGGAGAAGTCGGCAAAGAATAAGATAAATGCTGAGAAGAAAAAGTATCACCATAAACTAGGGACAGGTGGGCAAGTCAGCCATTCCTAAGTGGGATGCATTAGAGAATAAGATGCTTGCTGAAGGGATCACTCCAGTAACCTTCAACTGGCCCAAGAGGTCTAGGAATTGGTTTTTTGCGCATGGGGGAAAGTTGGACCCAGTCACAGGGAAGATTATTGCACTGGCCAGTCTGAAGCATGCATCAGATGAGTTGATTCAAGCAATAAAAGATGCCCAAGAAGGACGGTTTCACCCCGATAGAGAGAACGACGAGCTTACACATGCCCTCGGGAATGCCGAACACGGAGGACGAACACGACGCATGGGCGTTGTTCCGTGGCACGAGGGGTTTGCGGGATGGCAGGACAGTTATAAAAGCCATTCGAGAAAAAAGAAGGTGGAAGCAGACCGACTTTTGAAGTTGGAACAGAAGTACGAGCAGCAGCAGCTGCAGATACAGGTACTGACCCAGCAAAGGGAAACTCCACAGCAGGAGGCAGGGCAAGAACCCATCCCATCTACAATGCCGAAAAGCAGCGTGGGTTCCACGGGGGCACCGCTGGGTCACACCCCCGTGGATGATATCACCGAGAAGACATCTTGTGAGCTAATCGAGAAAATGAAGAACGTACCCGTGCGGGTCGCGACGGGCTATGCTTTACCAAATACACCTGATGTTCTCTGGCATTGCAATCCGGTTCCAGCTAGGTATGCTCGTGTCGCGGTGGATGCAATAGAGCCGGGATATGATGAACTATTGCTTGACATCCCTCGAGGTGAGGGGGAGTCCACATTGGTAGAAGCCGGCCGTGGTCTCATTCTATGGAGTAAGGACTGCATCGTGTTTCCACACTCGACGCTAAGGCCACCGGCTCCTCTGAGTATCAATGTCCAGCGCGAGGGGTCCCAGCTAGAGGCATCACAGCGCCAGCAGTCCTCCCCACCTCGCCAGCAGTCCTTCCCACCTCGCCAGCAGTCCTCCCCACCTCGGCAGTAGTCACCTCGCCGGCACTCTTCCCCACCTCGAGCTCCCCCACAGTCGTCCCTACCTCGAGAGGCGTCCCACCTCGCCAGCAGTCCTCCCCACCCTGCCATGAGAAGTCCTCCCAACCTTGGGACGGAGCACGACGCGAGTCCATATCATCATCGATATCGATCTCTGCCGCGTGAGCCGACTCCACCTTGGCAGCGGTCCCGCCAGCAGGGCTCCCAAAAGAGGAAGGCCACCAGCAGTCCTCTTCGGAAGAAAGCAAAGAAGAAACTCGAGCCTCTAGCCAAAAGGAAGCTGCCTTATGAAATGACACCAGAGGAAAACAAAATTGAATGCGATCTCCAAGTGAAAGCCTTTTTTAAGAAGACCGTGCCGCCAAAGGAGGTAATACCGAAGGAAGTCCAAGAGCACTTTATGGAACACTTTATTGATCGACACCCGGCATATGTCGAGCATATGCCGACAGACTATGAGCGATAGATTCAGAAGGCAAGTGAGCAGAGAAGTCGGCTCACCCCAAGGAGAAGTCTAGAAGTACGGCATCAACTAGCGGGAAAACAGTTCCCCAGCTTGGAGAACAATCCAAGCAATCGATCTCTCCGCTCAAGGTGAGTACCAATCCAAGCAAGCAATCGATCCAACCAGTCGACGTGCAAGGCAACCCAATCGACCTTGAAGAAGTAGAGGCTGCAGGTCTCACTCTTGACCAAATCCTTGGCACCGAGGAAATCCGTGGGTTCGGTAAAACTCAGTACACAATGCAATATGCCGTTGGAAAACCTCTTGTCACACCCGAGCAGTACAAGGAACTACCAACTGCGATGCGACAGTTGCATGATTAGTACATGCGTGAATCAAAGCGAGGGGAGAAGGCGGTCATGGTCAAAGTAAGGAAAGAGCATTATGTCAATGAATGTGACATATGTCTTGAATTTTCATAACTTTTCCAGTTATACCACATGGACTCTATCGGCAAATCTCTCATCAGTTGCTATTGTCTGTAAGTGATTTATATCTTTAATAATTTAAGTCTCTAGCTAAGATATCGTTCATTGGATTTATCCTCACTATATATGTTCTTTTCTATGCTATTATGTAGATTGAAGATGTGGGAATTGAAACAAGAGGGAATCGATGACATTGGGTTCATCGACGCAAGTACCGTTAATGGTCATGTGGTCAAACATTATGCCAAGGACACAGAAGAACTATTGGAAAATTTTCTAGAGGCACTAATGAATACCAAATCTACTATAATATTTCCTTACAACATGGGGTGAATGTTTACTCTCTTGTATACTACAAATTCTATTTTTGCTTACTAGCTCACTGTCAAGTGTAGTTGATGAGTTATATACGCATGCCTGCTTAATTATATAAACTTCTACCCAGAGACCACTATATCCTCCTATATATTATCCTCGCGGATGGACTTGTTCAAGTGTACGACTCACTAGATACACCAGAACAATCATACGTGGACTTGTATTTTATGATAAAACGGTAATTTCAATCTTTATCGACCTCGCTTTCTTTCATTATTTCCTGATATCAAAAGTAATTATAATAACTCTTTCGTTCTTTTTCTTTGCCGGGTAGTGTTTGGAAAAAGATGATAGAAAAAAACCATCACGGTCGTCAATGGAAACCGAAGCTGAAGTGGAAAAAGATGCTGGTAATTAACTAGTACTACTAGGTCCGCGCATCTCATTAATTCTATTTTCAATACCATTATCATGCTCGATTATTAATTATCTTATTCAATTCTATTCTTTTGCAAAGTGCGCGAAGCAGCGACAGGGGACAAATTTATGTGGGTATTTCCTCTGCGAGAACATTCGCATCCAGACCGAAGGCCGTATACGTCGCAGAGAAGCACGAGAAAGACAGCTCCAGCTTTTGCAAATGTTGTCAAAGGTCTCACCCCAGAAATTTATGTGGGCATTTTTTCTTCGACATGTCATTGATGTAAACGGAGAGCACTATTCCTTACCGCACCCTCAATAATGCCAGCAAATCAGTAGTAGAGAACTGAGATTTCATCCGGAGCACTAACTAGCTAGTCCCGGCCGGGTTTTGGGCCTTAAGTTAATTATAATTCCCGAATTTATATGGATGTGTAATTCCATTTGTATATATATATATATATATACTGTGTATGAGATATTGTATATTATATTACATATATATATGTATGAACTTGTGTACTGTTTACAGTATGTAGCACCGTACAATAAATTTGAAATGAATGGAAAACACAAAAAATAGAGAGGAAAATTAAAACCTAATTAAAAGCTAAAACAAAAAAAACAGAAGACTTAGTACCGGTTGGCATCACCACCAGTCCACGCAGGCAGCCACGTGAAGGGCCTTTAGTACCGGTCCGTGGTCCAACCGGTACTAAAGGTCTAGACCTTTAGTCTAGACCCTTTAGTACCGGTTGGGGAACCGGTACTAAAGGACCATCCGGACCGGGACTATAGGCCTGTTCTGCACTAGTGGTAAGAGATCTTATATTTTATATATGTAGCTAGTAACGTTGGATATATATACGAAAACTTGTTATACGACCAATCTCTCGGAGAAAGAGAGGTCGATCACTTCTATCTCTATATGTTCATGACGATCTTCTGTACTTAATGGTTCCTTCATTTGCTTACTAGCTAGCGTGTCGAGTCCTCTCTATAGTAGCTAGCGTTGACCAAGCATGGAGAAAGAGAGGACACTTCTCTGTATCAATTAGCTAGCTATAACAATATAAAACCCCTAAATTAACTCTCTAAAACCTCCTAAACCCCCTCCCTTTCAGAAAAAATAAGCAACTGCCAGATGCTGACGCGTGGATGTCTTTTGGTCCCGCTTGGTGTTACAAACCGGGACTAAAGGTTCTCCTGCCTGGGCTCCCCGTAGAGGCCACGTGGAGCCCCTTCTGTCCCGGTTCGTAAGAGAACCGGGACTAAAGGTTTTGGGCTTTAGTCCCGACCCTTTAGTCCCGGTTCCGGAACCAGGACAAATGGGCCTTACGAACCGGGACAAATGGACCTTTTTCTACTAGTGCTTGCATAAAACTTTTGGGAACAAAATGACTTTTGTTGTATTGTTTGATAGAAAAAAAAGAAAAATCACCACTATATTAGTAGGTCAAGTTCATTGAGAGAAAAGTTCCAAAGAGTTTTGACTTTTCCTAAATTGCACATAAGATAATCGTGGAGTTGTTTTATCAGGTGCATATACAACCAGGTGTATCCGTGTATTTTCCTACACACACTCCATTTCTTCATGTGTATTTTGATATATTTTTATACGACATGAATCAACCGTTATTATGTACAAGTTCATTTTTTCACGTGTTTCATATCTACACACATCTTGATAGGACACGAAGTCTACCTAGAGAGGAGATCAAACATCAGTTTTAGAGCATACAAAAGATAATAATAATACTTGTTCAAAAAAATCGTCTTAAGCCCTCCCATGATCATGCCCATGGTAGATGCTGCCCAACGATAGACTCGTGCTCCAAGCATTTCACTGTCTGCTCAGACCAACTCCAACACGGATCATAACATGGAAGACCCCAAAGGTGGGGAACCAATGGAACAAGGGGGTAGGTGCACCCATGTGAAAAAATTGTAATTTAGAAAATGGTTGAAAATCATGAAATTTGTTGGCGACAAACTTGATAAAGTGTTACGTTCTACATTAAAAAAATATGGAGCGAAGCGACTTTTGTGGTATTTTTGGTGAATAAAGAAAAGAAACTAGCACTATATTAGAGGTTTTCACTAAATATTTTCCTAGACAATTTTTTATTGTCAGATTTTCAAGTTAATTTTTGGTCGATGAAACTTTTATACGAGTACAATAGTAGGTCAAGTTTGTTGCCAAATTGTTTCCAAGATTTTGACTTATTCCTTAATTACTAAAAAATTGGGTATTTTCCATATGCGCACTCCATTACTTTGTTTGTATTTTGATGTTTTCCACACCAACATGTACCATCAACTTTTATGTACAAGTTCATTTTTTTGCTACTTCATATTTCCATTACAAAACCTTCCCAACATCATGCCCATGGTAGACACTTCTCTCAGGTAGACTATTGAGCAAATCTTTGTTCAGTCGGCTGAGGGGAACTCCAACGCAGACAATAAAATGGAAGGCCCCAAAGGAGGGGAACCAGTGGAAAAGGGGGTAAGTGCACCCATTTTCTGAAAGACAAATATTATTCCAAAAACAGTCAAACAAATATGAATTTTTTGTCCACAGACTTGATAAAGCGTTACACTTGCATAAACTTTTGGGGACGAAATTACTTTGGTGTTAGTGTATGTAAAAAAAAACAGGACTATATTAGAGGTACTATTCACTCTAAATTGTCCTACACAATTTTATTCTTATTCTCAATTTTTTTACTGTAGTATTCCTTTTTTTCAAATTTTATATGAGTATGTTAATTAGTACGACAAGTTGGTACAAAAAATATATTTTAGGCTTTTTCCCAAATTCCCTAAAAAAATTGATGATTGTCTATGAGGTGCATATACAATAGGTGTATCAAGGTATTTTCCCTGCACGCGTTCCATTCCTATTCCTGTATTTTGATCCTTTTTATACACAACTAAATCAATAACTTCTATGTACAAGGTCATTTTTTTCACGTGCTTCATAACTACATGTATTGTGATAGGACACAGAGTCTAGCTACACGGGAGATCAAGCATAATATTAATGAATACAAAGACTAATAAGAGAACTAGTTTAAAAGGGTCCTACTCAAGCCTTCCCAAGTCATGCCATGGCAAATGTTGCCCTCGTGCTAATAGGAACTCCAATGCGGATTGTAAAATGGAAGGCCTCAAAGGAGGGGGACAAATGGAACACGAGGGTAGGTGCAACCATTTAAAAAATAGGAAATTTCAAAAATGGTCGAAGAATCATGAAATTTTATGGCAGCAACATTGATAAATAGTTACAGTCACGTGAAGCTTTGTGGATGAAATGAGTTTTAGTATTTGTTGAGCAAAAAACCAAAACCAACTCTCTACCAGAGGTACTATTCATTCTACAATGTCTTGCACAATTTGTTTTTGATGCTCAGATTTTTTTTACAATAGTTCTTCTTTATCGAATTTGTATATGAGTTTGTCTTGCACTATTCACTAAATCATGTTTGTTGCAAAAAAACAGTTAGATATTTTCACTTTTTCCCGAATTACTAGAGAAAATACACGGATTTTTTTTATCAAATGGATATACAACCAGGTGTATCATGGTATTTTCCCAAGCACACACTCCATTCTTTGGTGTGTATTTTGATGTTTTATATCAACATGTATCAACAGGTTTTGTGTACAAGCTCATTTTTCATGTGAGCTACATGAGAGATCATGCATTCATATAAGTGAATACAAAAACTAACAATTGGACTGGTTTCAACAAGAAGTCCTTTAACCTTTCCCAATGACATAACATGGCACATGCTGCCCTCGAGTAGACTCGAGGCCCAATCTTTGCTTAGTATGATAAGTTGAACTGTAACATGGATCATAAATCGAAGGCAACAAGGGAGGGGGGTCAATGGAACATAGGGTTGCTTCACTCATTTTTTGCAGCAAAAGTAATTTCAAAAATGGTCAAAAAATCATGAAATTTCCGTGAAGCAAACTTATTAAAGCCTTACACAATTGTAAAAAAAATGTGGACGAAATGAATTTTATGGGATTGTTGGTGAAAAACAAATCACTACTATAATAGAGGTACTATTCGAAGGAATTTATGCTCCTATTTTTGGGGTAGCTTTTCTTTGTCAATTTTTTATACGAGCACAACATTAGGTGAAGTTTGTTGCCAAAAATTTCCAATATTTTGTCTTTTTCTCGGATTCCTAAAAAACATTTTGGGATTTTTTATGAGTTGCATGTAAAACCAGGTTTATCCTTGTATTTTCCTACGCGCACTCCATTCCTTTGTGTGCATTTTGATGCTTTTGACACCAACACGTATCAACACCCTTTATGTACAAGCTCATTTTATTCACGTGCTTCACATTTGCACATATCTTGATTGGACACAAGGTGTAGATATAGAGGAGATCAACCATTAGTATTGGTGCATACTAAATATAATAACAGGAATGGTTTTCTAAATAGTCCTTCATAGGCCATTCCGAAAATCATGCCCATGGCAGATGCTTCGGGCAAACTAGTGATCCAAGCGTAGCTTAATGTGCTATGTAGATCTCCAACACGGATCATAAAATTGGAAGGCACAAAGGAGGGGAAAGAAAGGAGCAGTTAAGTAGGTGCACCAATTTAAAAAAACCAAGTATATTAGTTCCTAAAATGGTCAAAAACTCTTGAAAATAGTTAGCCCAGAACTTGATAGAGTGTTACATTCGCGTAAAACTTTTGGGGATGAAACGAAATCTGCGCTATTTTTTGGGGAAAACAAAATCAGCTCTATATTAGATATACTATTAAATCCATATTGTCCTAGACAATTTGAATTTTATTCTCAAATTTCGTATGGTATTTTTCTTTGTTCAAATTTTTATATAAGTACACTAGTAGGTCAAGAATGTTACCAAAAAAGTATTAAAGATTTTTTTTACCTTATTATGAATTACAAAAAAAATCAAGGATTTGTTCTATACACTAGTGGAAAAAAGGTCCATTTGTCCCAGTTCTGGAACCGGGATTAATGTGTCGGGACTAAAGCCCATGACCTTTATTCCCTTTTCGCTTACAAACCGGGACAGATGGGGCTACACGTGGCCGTTCCGCCGAGCCCAGGCAGGAGGGCCTTTGGTCCCGGTTGGTAACACCAACCGGGACCAAAGAGCGTCCACGCATCAGCCGCTGAGGAGTTGTTTTCTTTTTTGAAGAGGGGGGGGTAGGGTTTTGGAGGGTTAATTTAGGGGTTTCATATATTTTTTTAGCTAGCTAATAGAGAAAAGTGATCTCTCTTATCTTCGTGCTTGGTCACGACGCTACGTACTATACATATAGATAGAACGTATAACACTATTTAATCATCATTTTCGACAATGAGACATCATATAACAAGTTGGTCACTAGTCATAATCACAACTCTGCCTCATCATTATCATCAACTCTAACACATTGTAGCACATAATAACACATTGTACCTAGGACCAACGTACTCCTATCTCGTAGGACCTACTCTACCCTCTCTTAGGTACAATATCATAAAACAAGATAGGCCCTGACTCTCCATTATGTAGAACGGAGATCATCCTGTCTCCCATTCTTGACCTACGCACAATGTTGCTTCCAAGTAGCTCCATGGATTAGTGGGACCAATGGTCCCTTTTCATTGGCCGGCGGGGTTGGTGGCACCAACCGGGACCAAAGGCCTCGCGCGGCAAATGTTTAGTCCCACCTTGCTAGTCAAGGGGAGACCCTGAAATTGAAAAGCACTACGAATGAACTCTGAAAAGGTTGAAAGTTGGCATGGTATCATCATTTCACCCACATAGTATGTGCTAAAAAGTTGAGAGGGTTACGTCAAAAGCTGTATGCACTTCGTGTACAAAACAGACAGTCTCTTTCGAAGTATCAGGGTTTCAGACGGAAACTCGTCTGTTACACATATCATTTTCTTGAACTTATTTAAACTCTAGGCTTTTTTGTGTTCAAAATGCACCATTCAAAGCCACATCATCAATTTTCAACCCTTTCTAACTTCATTTGTCATTTTTCATGCAGTTATTGATTTTTTTTGAGCTAAATGACCCAGAAATTGAAAAGCACTACAAATGAACACGGAAAAGGATGAAAGTTGGCATGGTATCATCATTTAACCCACATAGTATGTGCTAAAAAGTTGAGAGGGTTACGACAAAAGCTAGATGCACTTCGTGTCGAAAACCGACAGTCTCTTTCGAAGTATCATGGTTTCAGACGGAAACTCATCTGTTACATAAGACATTTCATTTTCTTGAACTTATTTGAACTCCAGGCTTTTTGTGTGTTCAAAATGCCCCATTCAAAGCCACATCATAAATTTTCAACCCTTTCTGACTTCATTTGTTTTTTTCATGCAGTTATTGATTTTTTTAGCTAAGTGGCACTGAAATTGAAAATCACTACAAATGAACTCTCAAAAGGTTGAAAGTAGGCATGGTATCATCATTTCACCCACATAGTATGTGCTAAAAAGTTGAGATTGTTACGGCAAAAGCTGGATGCACTTCGTGTACAAAACGGACAATCTCTTTCGAAGTATGAGGGTTTCGAACGGAATCCCATCTGTTACAAAAGGCATTTAATTTTCTTGAACTTATTTGAACTCCAGGCTTTCTGTGTTTTCAAAATGCACCATTCAAAGCCACATCATCAATTTTCAACCCTTTCTGACTTCATTTGTTATTTTTCATGCAGTTATTGATTTTTTTGAGCTAAATGGCCCTGAAATTCAAAAGCACTACAAATGAACTCTGAAAATGTTTAAAGTTGGCATGGTCTCATAATTTCACCCACATACTATGTGCTAAAAAATTGAGATGGTTATGGCAAGAGCTGGATGAACTTCATGTACAAAACGGACAGTCTGTTTCGAAGTATCAGGGTTTCGAACGGAAACTCATCGGTTACAAAAGGCATTTCATTTTTCTTGAACTTATTTGAACTCCAGTCTTTTTGTGTATTCAAAATGCACCATTCAAAGCCACATCATCAATTTTCAACCCTTTCTGACTTCATTTGTTATTTTTCATGCAGTTATTGTTTTTTTAGCTAAATGACACTGAAATTGCAAATCACTACAAATGAACCCTCAAAAGGTTGAAAGTTGGCATGGTATCATCATTTCACCCACATAGTATGTGCTAAAAAGTTGAGATTGTTACAACAAAAGCTGGATGCACTTCGTGTACAAAACGGACAGTCTCTTTTGAAGTATGAGGGTTCGGACAGAAACTCATCTGTTACAAAAGGCATTTCATTTTTTCTTGAACTTATTTGAACTCCGTCCTTTTTTTGTTTTCAAAATGCACCATTCAAAGCACATCATCTATTTTCAACCCTTTCTGACTTCATTTGTTATTTTTCATGCAGTTATTGATTTTTTGAGCTAAATGACACTGAAATTGAAAAGCACTGCAAATGAACTGGGAAAAGGTTGAACGTTGGCATGGTATCATAATTAAACCCTCATAGACGTGCTTAAAAGTTGAGAGGGTTACGGCAAAAGTTGGATGCACTTCGTATACAAAACGGACAGTCTCTTTCGAAGTATGAGGGTTTCGGACGGAAACTCATCTGTTACAAAAGGCATTTCATTTTTTTGAACTTATTTGAACTCGAGGCTTTTTGTATGTTCAAAATGCACCATTCAAACCCACATCATCAATTTTCAACCCTTTCTGACTTCATTTGTTATTTTTCAGGCAGTTATTGAATTTTTTTTTTAAGCTAAATGACCCTGAAATTTAAAAACACTACAAATGAACTCTCAAAAGGTTGAAAGTTGGCATGGTATCATCATTTCACCCACATAGTAAGACCTCAAAAGTTGAGAAGGTTACGGCAAAAGCTGGATGCACTCCGTGTACAAAATGGACAGTCTCTTTCGAAGTATGTGAGTTTCGAACGGAAACTCATGTGTTACAAAAGGCATTTCATTTTCTTGAACTTATTTGAACTCCAGGATTTTTGTGTGTTCAAAATGCACCATTCAAAGCCACATCATCAATTTTCAACCCTTTTTGACTTCATTTGTTTTTTTCATGCAGTTAGTGACTTTTTTTGAGCTAAATGACCCTGAAATTGAAAAGCACTACAAATGAACTCTGAAAAGGTTGGAAGTTGGCATGGTATCATCATTTCACCGACATAGTATGTGCTAAAAAGTTGAGAGGATTACGGCAAAAGCTGGATGCACTTCATGTACAAAACGGACAGTCTTATTTGAAGTATAAGGGTTTCGGACGGAAACTCATCTATTACAAAAGGCATTTCATTTTCTTGAACTTACCCTAACTCCAGGCTTTCTTTGTGTTCAAAATGCACCATTCAAAGCCACACCATCAATGTTCAACCCTTTCTGACTTCATTTGTTATTTTTCATGCAGTTATTGATTTTTTTTGAGCTAAATGACCCTGAAATTCAAAAGCACTACAAATGAACTCCGAAAATGTTGAAAGTTGGCATGTTATCATAATTTCACCCACATAGCATGTGCTAACAAGATGAGAGGGTTACGGCAAAAGCTGTATGCACTTCGTATACAAAACAGATAGTCTCTTTCGAAGAATCAGGGTGTCGGACGGAAACTCATCGGTTACGAAAGGCATTTCATTTTCTTGAACTTATTTGAACTCCAGGCTTTTTGTGTTTTCGAAATGCACCATTCAAAGCCACATCATCAATTTTCAACCCTTTCTGACTTCATTTGTTATTTTTCATGCAGTTATTGATTTTTTGCGCTAAATGACACTGAAATTGAAATCAACTATAAATGAACTTTGAAAAGGTTTAGAGTTGGCATGGTATCATAATTTCACCCACATAGTATGTGCTAAAAAGTTGAGATGGTTACGGCAAAAGCTAGATGCACTTCGTGTACAAAACGGACAGCCTCTTTTGAAGTATCAGGGTTTCGAACGGAAACTCATCGGTTACAAAAGGCGTTTCATTTTCCTGAACTTATTTGAACTTCAGGCTTTTTGTGTGTTCAAAATGCACCATTCAAAGCTACATCATTAATTTTCAACCCTTTCTCACTTGTTTTGTTATTTTTCATGCAATTATTATTTTTTTGAGCTAAATGACACTGAAATTGAAATCAACTATAAATGAACTTTGAAAAGGTTTAAAGTTGGCATGGTATCATAATTTCACCCACATAGTATGTGCTAAAAAGTTGAGATGGTTACGGCAAAAGCTAGATGCACTTCGTGTACAAAACGGACAGCCTCTTTTGAAGTATCAGGGTTTCGAACGGAAACTCATCGGTTACAAAAGGCGTTTCATTTTCCTGAACTTATTTGAACTTCAGGCTTTTTGTGTGTTCAAAATGCACCATTCAAAGCTACATCATTAATTTTCAACCCTTTCTCACTTGTTTTGTTATTTTTCATGCAATTATTATTTTTTTGAGCTAAATGACACTGAAATTGAAAAGCACAACAAATGAACTCTGAATAGGTTGAAAGTTGGCATGATATCATCATTTCACCCACATAGTATGTGCAAAAAAGTTGAGAGGGTTACGGCAAAAGCTGGATGCACTTCGTGCACAAAATGCACAGTCTCTTTCGAAGTATCAAGGTTTCGCGCAGAAACTCATCTGTTACAAAAGGCATTTCATTTTCTTGAACTTATTTGAACTTCGGGCTTTTTGTGTGTTCAAAATGCACCATTCAAAGCCACATCATCAATTTTCAAGCCTTTGTGACTTCATTTGCTATTTTGCATGCAGTTAGTGATTTTTGAGCTAAATGACACTGAAATTGAAAAGCACTACAAATGAACTCTGAAAAGGTTGAAAGTTGGCATGGTATCATCATTTCACCCACATAGCATGTGCTAAAAAGTTGACAGGGTTAAGGCAAAAGCTGGATGCACTTCGTGTCTAAAACGGACAGTCTCTTTCGAAGTATGAGGGTTTCGGACGGAAACTCATCGGTTACAAAAGGCATCTCATTTTCTTGAACTTATTTGAAATCCAAACTTTTTTTATGTTCAAAATGCACCATTCAAAGACACATCATCAATTTTCCGCCCTTTCTGACTTCATTTGTTATTTTTCATGCAGTTATTGATTTTTTGAGGTAATTGGTCCTGAAATTGAAAAGCTCTACAAATGAACTCTGAAAAGGTTCAAAGTTGGCATGGTATCATCATTTCACCCACATAGTATGTGCTAAAAAGTTGAGAGGGTTACGGCAAAAGTTGGATGCACTTCGTGTACAAAATGGACAGTCTCTTTCGAAGTATGAGGGTTTCGGACGGAAACTCATCTGTTAGAAAAGGCATTTCATTTTCTTGAACTTATTTGAACTCCAGGCTTTTTGTGTGTTCAAAATGCACCATTCAAATCCACATCATCAATTTTCAACCCTTTCTGACTTCATTTGTTATTTTTCATGCAGTTATTGATTTTTTTGAGCTAAATGACCCTGAAATTGAAAAGCACTACGAATGAACTCTGAAAAGTTTGAAAGTTGGCATGGTATCATAATTTCACCCACATACATGTGCTAAAAAGTGGAGAGGGTTACAAGAAAATATGGATGTACTTCGTGTACAAAACGGACAGTCTCTTTCGAAGTATGAGGGTTTCGGACGGAAGCTCATATGTTACAAAAGACATTTAATTTTCTTGAACTTATTTGAACTCCAAACTTTTTGTGTGTTCAAAATGCACTATTCAAAGACACATCATCAATTTTCAACCCTTCCCGACTTGATTTGTTATTTTTCATGCAGTTATGATTTTTTGAGCTAAATGACCCTGTAATTGAAAAGCACTACAAATGAACTCTGAAAAGGTTGAAAGTTGGCATATTATCATCATTTGACCACATAGCATGTGCTAAAAAGTTGAGAGGGTGACGACAAAATTTGGATGCACTTCGTGTACAAAACGGACAGTCTCTTTCGAGTATGAGGGTTTCGTATGGAAACTCATTGTTACGAAAGGAATTTCATTTCTTCACATGTAACTGAAGTGATATTCTCTATCAAAGGCATCATCATAATAGTTGCTCCGTACATCCATTGCCGGTTCATCTACATGCATTAATATAATTAAGTGTGTCAAAAACCATTATAGAACATCAGGAATACGAAAGTGATCAAATTAATGTAAGTTCATAATCACATTAAAACCAAAGTCGATACATAGTTCTCGTTGACCAACATATAGCTCTCCAGAGCATCTAATTAAACCATACATTGAAACTATTTAAAACATTTCATAACTAAGGTAACAATTGATCCAACGGCATAATGATACCAAGCCTCTTTATCAATGGCATATTTTCTAATCTTTCTAAGCTTCAAGCGCATTGCATCGATCTTGGTCTTGTGATCATTGACGATATCGACAACATCCAACTCCAATCCCATCTTCTCATCTTCATTTCTTTTCAATTTTCGATCAAATGATAAATTTTATTTTCAGCTTTAGTTAACTTGTCGAGCAGAATTGCATAGTCGGTATCCATTTCTGGTTCAACTACTTCCTATAGATAAAAACATCTACGTCAAGTTGGTGGCATAATTAATTTTCATAGACATTAGATGTGTGAAATAGTTATAAAAGATAATATACCACATCTGAATCATAGACTGGACGCGGGCCGACGTGGGCGGATGCCATAACCATGGCACTATATAATAACAAACAATAATAAAAGTAACAAAATCATACGAGTAAGTATATTTTCTTTTAGCAAGAAGATAAGATCAAGAGGCTCAACACGCGCGGGCGATCGACGGCGGTTTCAGGACGGGGACGGGACAGGACGGACCGCCAAACCTAGAAAAATGTTGACGAAAATGAAGTTTGGACAAGGAGCTTCGAGAGGAGAAAGCTTAAGTTTGGCTTGGGCATTTCATCAAAACCTCATGTGCATAGGAGGTGAGCTAGAGCACCACAAAGCTCTTCCCTCGCCAGCAAAAAAACAAAGCAGTGTGTGGAGTGCTCTGCTCACCGGTGAGGGGGTATATATAGGCATCTCATTTGTCCCGGTTCGTGGCTGGAACCGGGACTAAAGGACCACCTTTGGTACCGGTTCCAGACACGAACCGGGACCAATGGGTGTGGGCCAGGAGAGAGGCACATTCGACCCGTTCCGTGTCTGCAACCGGGACCAAAGGGGTCCGACTAACCGGGACCAATGCCCCACGTGGCCCGCCCGGCCCCATGGCCACATGAACCGGGACCGTTGCCCCCATTGGTCCCAGTTCGTGTCTGAACCGGGACTAATGGGCTGGCACGGCCTGGACCAAAACCATGTTTTCTACTAGTGGATGACATGATGTAGACAAGATCTATTCATGTAGGAATAGACCTCATCTTGGTATCCTTAATAGCAACGATACATGCGTATATTACTGCCACTTGACATGTCTACCACTTGACATGTTCAAGGCAGCATGCGTTGCCAAGACGCCCAATGGGTTGAACAAATGCAAATTAGTAGGGAAATAAGTTCGGGGTAATATTATATCAGCACGTACGGACGGGAACCAAGGGAACATTGGTAGTTGCACCCATTTATTGTCCAAAAAATGGTGTTAAAATCTTGTTGGCAAGAAACTAGATAAAGTGTTAAACTCGCATTAAAAAATTGCAAAACAAGTAACTTTCATAGTACTATTTACTGTTGAAAAAACAAAAACAACATTGTATTGAATGTACTATTCACTCTATATTGTCCTCGACAATTTATATTTTTGTTCTCGGATTTTCTATGGTTGCTTTGTTTGTCGAAATTTCTGTATGAGTATGTCAGTAGGTCAAGTTTGTTGCCAAAAAAGTTCCAAATATTTTTAACTTTTACTTGCCTCGCTAAAAAAATTCAACATTTTTTTGCTAGGTGGATATACAACCAGATGTATCAACATATTTTCCCGGCGTGTACTCCATTCCTTCGTATGCATTTTGTAATTTTTCATATCGACTTGTATCAACACCTTTTTATGTACAAGCTCATTTTTCACGTGGTTCATATCTATAGAGGGGATCATGCATTAGTATTAGTGAATACAAAAACTAATGATAGGGCTAGTTTAAAAAATGTCTTTCTCAAGCCTTCTCAAGGTCATGCCATGGCGGATGTTGTGTTGGAAATATGCCCTAAAGGCAATACTAAATTAGTTATTATCATATTTCATTGTTCATGATAATCGTCTATTATCCATGTTATAATTGTATTGATCGGAGACTTAGATGCATGTGTGGATACATAGACAAAACCATGCCCCTAGTATGCCTCTAATAGACTAGCTCGTTGATCAAAATATGGTTAAGGTTTCCTAGCCATGGACATGGGATGTCATTTGATAATGGGATCACATCATTAGGAGAATGATGTGATGGACAAGACCCAAACTACAAACATAGCATATGATCGTGTCAGTTTATTGCTGCTGTTTTCTACATGTCAAGTATATGTTTCTATGACCATGATATCATGCAACTCACGGACACGGGAGGAGTGCCTTGTGTGTATCAAACGTCGCAACGTAACTGGGTGACTATAAAGGTGCTCTACAGGTATCTCCGAGGGTGTCTGTTGAGTTGGCATGGATTGAGACTGGGTTTGTTACTCCGTATGACGGAGAGGTATCTCAAGGCCCACTCGGTAATACAACATCACAATGAGCCTTGCAAGCAATGTGACTAAGTGTTAGTCACGGGATCTTGTATTATGGAACGAGTAAAGAGACTTGTCGGTAACGAGGTTGAACTAGGTATGGAGATACCGACGATTGAATCTCGGGCAAGTAACATACCGAAGAACAAAGGGAACATCATACGGGATTAACTGAATCCTTGACATAGAGGTTCGGCCGATAAAGATCTTCATAGAATATGTAGGAACCAATATGGGTATCCAGGTGCCGCTATTGGTTATTGACCGTAGAGGTGTCTCGGTCATGTCTACATAGTTCTCGAACCCGCAGGGTCTACACACTTAAGGTTTGGTGACGTTTCGGTAGTATAGAGTTATGTATGGTGGTGACCAAAGGTTGTTCGGAGTCCCGGATGAGATCCTGGACGTCATGAGGAGCTCCGAAATGGTCCGGGGTAAAGATTGATATATAGGAAGTCCTATTTTGGTCGCCGGAAAAGTTTCGGGCTCATCGGTAGTGTATCGGGAGACCAACGGAGGGGTATTTCGACCCAAGAGGCTACATGGGCTGTGGGAGAGTGAATACCAGCCCTTTGTGGGCTGGTGGAAGTCCCACACATGGCCCATGAGGCTGGGATGAAAAGCCCAAAGATAAAAAGGTGGAAAAAGGCAAAAATAGGATGAATCCTAGTCCTACTAGGATTGGAGGTGGATTCCACCTCTCCTACTAGGTTCGGCCGACCCAAGGGCTGGCTCCTTGAGAGCCAAGCCTCCTCCTCTCTTCCTCTTATATATACTAGAGGTTTTAGGGATTTTTGCACCTGATTTTCAGCCACGTGCTACCCGTTCCTCTAGTGCTTAGTTTCTCCTCTAGATCGGATTTCTGTAGTGCTTAGGCGAAGCCCTGCCGGAATAGCTCCACCGCCATCGCCGGAGCGTTGTCACGTTGCTGGAGAACTCTTCTACCTCTCCACTCCCTCTTGCTAGATCAAGAAGGCGGAGATCGTCATCAAGATGTACGTGTGCTGAACGCGGAGGTGCCGTCCGTTCGGCGCTAGATCGGAAGGACCGTGATCAAGATTGCGAGACGGATCGTGATGAGATCGCGGGACGGATCGTGATGAGTTCGCGGGACGGATCGTGATCAAAATCGTGAGACGGATCGTGATGAGATCACGGGATGGATCGTGATGAGATCGCGGGACGGATCGTGATGAGTTCGCGGGACGGATCGTGATTGAATCGCGGGACGGATCGTGATGAGATCGCGGGACGCTTGGCGATTTGGATCACGAAGACGTTCGACTACACCAACCGTGTTTCTTAATGCTTCCCACTTAACGATCTACAAGGGTATGTAGATCCACTCTCCCACTCGTAGATGCTCATCACCATGGATAGATCTTGCGTGTGCGTAGGAAATTTTTTGTTTCCCATGCAACATTCCCCAACAGTGGCATCATGAGCTAGGTCAATGTGCAGATGAGATCTCGAGTAGAACACAAAGAGTTTGTGGGCGTTAATGCTTAGATTGCTTCCTACCTTGGTCGTGTTTTTGTTCAGCGGTATTGTGAGATGAAGCGGCCCGGACCAACATTACTCGTACGCTTACGAGAGACCGGTTCCCTCAACCGCAACTTGTTGCATAGATGGCTTGCGGGTGCCAGTTTCTCTCACTTTAGTTGGATCGAATTCGACAAAGGCAACTAGTGTATCACCATTGTGGTTTTTGCGTAGATGAGAATCGTTCTTGCTAGATACCCGTAGCAGCCATGTAAAACATGCAACAACAATTAGAGGTCGTCTAACTTGTTTTTGCAGGGTATGTTGTGATGTGATATGGCCAATTACATGATGTGATATATGTGATGTATGAGATGATCATGTGATGTATAGATTATCACGACTTGCATGTCGATGAGTACGGCAACCGGCAAGAGCCATAGGATTGTCTTTAAGTATTGTATGACCTGTGTGTCAATCATTAAGCGCTATGTAATGCTTCACTTTATCGCTAAACGGTAGCAATAGTAGTAGAAGCATGTTGGGCGCAACAACCCCGATGGTGACACGTTAATGGAGATCAAGATGATGGAGATCATGGTGTCGTGTCGGTGACGATTGAGATCATGCCGGTGCTTTCTAGATGGAGATCAAAAGCACAAGTTCATGGCCATATCTTGTCACTTATGATTTGAATGTGATGTTAATCCTTTTATGCACCTTGTTTTGCTTAGGACGACGGTAGCATTATAAGGTGATCCCTCACTTAATGTCAAGATAAATCGTGTTCTCCCCGAGTGTGCACCGTTGCCGAAGTTCGTCGTGTCGAGACACCACGTGATGATCGAGTGTGATAGACTCTACGTTCACATACAACGGGTGCAAGCCAGTGTTGCACATGTAGAACACTCGGGTTAACTTGACGAGCCTAGCATGTACAGACATGGCCTCGAAACACAAGAGACCGAAAGGTCGAACATGAGTCATATAGCAGATATGATCAACATGATGATGTTCACCATTCAAGCCACCTCAACTCACGTGATGATAGGACTTGAGTTGGTGAATTTGAATCATGTATCACTCGAATGACCGGAGGGATGTCAATTTGAGTGGTAGTTCTTAAGTAATATGATTAACTGAACTCATTATCATGAACTTAGTCAGTAGTGTCTTTGAAAATTATGTTGTAGATTACTAGCTCGCGCTTTAGCTCCCTTGAATTTTTTATATGTTCCTAGAGAAATAGAGCTGAAAGATGATGGTAGCAATATTGCAGACTGGGTCCGTGATCTGAGGATTGTCCTCATTGCTGCACACAAGGCTTATGTCCTTAATGCACCTCTCGGTGCACCAACCCCTCTAGCGTCGTCTGTAGATGTTGTGAACACCTGACAGGCATGTTCTCATGACTACTTGATAGTTTAGTGCGTCATGCATTATGACTTATAATTGAGGCTCCAAAACGTTTTGAACGTCACGAAACATATGAGATGTTCTAAGAGCTGAAATTAGGATCTCAGGCTCGTTCCCGTGTTGCGAGATATGAGATCTCCAACAAGATTCTTTGCCTGCAAGATGAAAGAGAATAGCTCAATCGTTGAGCATGTTCTCAGATTGTCTGGGTGCTACAATCGCTTGAATCGAGCGGGAGTTGATCTTCCAGATAAGGTAGTGATTTATATAGTTCTCCAAGTCACTGTCACTAAGCTCCTAGAACTTGGTGATGAACTATAAAATGCCAGGGATAGAAATAATCATTCCTGAGCTATTCGCGATGTTTGACACCGCGAAGGTAGAATTCAAGAAGGAGCGTCAAGTGTTGATGGTTAGTCAAACCACTAGTTTCAGGCAAGAGCAAGGAGGGAAACTTCATGGATAGCAAGTCAGTTGCTGCTCTAGTGAAGCAACCCAAAGTTGAACCCCAACCCGAGACTAAGTGCTTCGATTATGAGGAGAGCGGTCGCTGAAGTGGAACAACCCTAGATACTTGGTAGATAAGAAGGCTGGCAACATCGACAGAAGTATATTTGATATACGTGTTAATGATGTGTACCTTGCGAGTACTCCTAGTAGCATCTGGGTATTGGATACCGGTTCGGTTGCTAAATGTTAGTAACTCGAAATAAAAGCTACGGAATAAACGGAGAACTAGCTAAGGGTGAGGTGACGATGTGTGTTGGAAGTGTTTCCAAGGTTGATGTGATCAAACATCGCACGCTCTCTCTACCTTCGGGATTAGTGACAACCTAAATAAATGTTATTTGGTGTTTTGCGTTGAGCATGAACATGATTAGATCATGTTTATTGCAACGCCGTTATTCATTTACATGAATAATACCTTCAATGGTCATGCACCCAGTGAGAATGGTTTGTTGAAATCTTGATCGTAGTAATACACATGTTCATAACATTGATGCCAAAAGATACAATGTTAATAATGATAGTACCACATACTTGTGGCACTATCGCTAAATGTCATATTGGTATAAAGCGCATGAAGAAACTCCATGTCGATGGATCTTTGGATTCATTCAATTTCGAATCGATTGAGTCATGTGAACCATGCCTTTTGGGCAAGATGACTAAGGACCCTGTTTTCCGGATTGATGGAGTGGGCAAGTGGTTTATTGGAAATGATACATGTTGATGTATGCAATCCAATGAGTCTTGTGGCGTGTGGTGGATGTCGTTATTTTCTTACCTTCACTGATGATTTGAGTAGATATAGTGGATATTTACTTAATGAAACACAAATCTGAATCATTTGAAAGGTTCAAGCAAATTCAGAGTGAAGTTTAAATATCATCGTGACAAGAAGATAAAAATGTCTGCGATATGATCGTGGGGGTGAATATCCGAGTTGCGAGTTTGGCATGCAACTTTAGAGAATGTGAAAGTTGTTTCACAACTCACGCCACCTGGAACATCACAGTGTGATGGTGTGTCCGAACATCATAGTCATGCTCTATTGGATATGGTGCGTGCTATGATGTCTCTTATAGTTTTACTACTATAATTTTGGGGTTATGCATTAGAGACAACTACATTCACTTTAAATAGGGCACCATCTAAATCCGTTGAGATGACACCGTGTGAATTATGGTTTGATAGAAACCTAAGCTGTCATTTCTTAATGTTTGGGGCTGCGACGATTGTGTGGAAAATGTTTTCACCTAATAAGCTCGAACCCAAAGCGGACAAATGCATCTTCATAGAATACCCTAAGAACAGTTGGGTATACCTTCTATCTCAGATCCAAGTGCAAAGTGTTTTCGGCTAAAAACGGGTCATTTCTCGAGAAAGAGTTTCTCTCGAAAGAATTGAGTGGGAGGAAGATAGAACTTGATGAGGTTGTTGAACCTTTGTTCAACCAGAGAGTAGAGCAGCGCTGAAAGATGTTTCTGTGAAGCCTATGTTAGTTGAAGAGGAAGTTAATGATGATGATCATGAAGCTTCAGGATCAAGTTACTATCGAACCTCGTAGGTCGAGAAGGATGTGTACTGCTCCTGAGCGGTACGACAACCCTGTCTTGGAGGTCATGTTGTTGGACAACGATGAACCTACGAGCTATGGAGGAGTCATGATGGGCCCGGATTCTGACAAATGGTTGGAGGCCATGAAATCCGAGAAAGGATCCATGTATGAAAATCAAGTATAGACTTTGGTAGACTTGCTCGTTGAACGACAGGTCGTCGAGTACAAATGGACCTTTCAGATGAAGACAGACGCTGATGGTAAATGTCACCATTTATAAAACTCGACTTTTCACAAAGAATTTTCCAACAAGTTCAAAGAGTTGACTGCGATGAGACTTTCTCACTCGTAGCGATGCTAAAGTCTGTTGAAATTATGTTAGCAGTTGCTGCATTTTTCAATTATGAAATCTGGCAGATGGATGACAAAACATCATTTCCTTAACAGTTTACTTGAGGAAAAGTTGTATGTGATACAACCAGAAGGTTTTGTCGGTCCTAAGGATGCTAAAAGGTGAGCAAGCTTCAGTGATCCTTCTATGGACTGAAGCAAGCATCTCGGAGTTGGAATATACACTTTGATGAGGTGATCAAAGTTTTTGAGTCTATACAAAGTTTATGAGAAACTTGTATTTACAATAAAGTGAGTGGGAGCACTATAGAGTTTCTGATAAGCATATGTGGTTGACATATTGTTGATTGGAAATGATGTAGAATTTTTGGAAAGCATAAAGGGTTGTTTGAAAGGAATTTTTCAAAGGAAGACCTGGATAAAGCTACCTAATTATTGAGCATCAAGATAGATCAAGATGCTTGATGAGACTTTGAATGAGTACATACGTTGACAAGATTTTGAAAGAGTTCAAAATGGATTAGTCAGAGAGAAGTGTTCTCGCCTACTTTGTAAGGTGTGAAGTTTAGTGAGACTCAAAGCTCGACCATGGCAGAAGAAAGAGAAAGGACGAATGTCATCCCCTATGCCTTAGCCATAGGCTCTGTATAGTATGCCATGCTATGTACCACACCTGTGTGTGCCTTGCCATGAGTCCGTCAAGGGGTACAAGAGTGATCCAGGAGTGGATCACTGGACAGCGGTCAAGATCATCCTTAGTAACTAAAATACTAAGGAAATGTTTCCCGATTATGGAGGTAAGAAAGAGTTCGTCGTAAGGAGTTACGTCGATGCAAGCTTTGACACCAATCCGAATGACTCTTAATAGCAATCCGGATACGTATAGTAGAGCAGCCATTTGGAATAGCTCCAAGTGGAGTGTGGTAGCAGTGTTTACAGTTTGACATAGAGATTTGCAAAGTACACACGAATCTAAATGTCGCAGACCCGTTTACTATAAGACCTCTCTCACATGCAAAGTATGATCGAGCCCCAGAACTCATTGGGTGTTTTAGATTCATAACAATGCGAATCACATAGTGATGTGAACTAGATTATTGACTCTAGTGCAAGTAGGAGACTGTTGGAAATATGCCCTAGAGGCAATAATAAATTAGTTATTATCATATTTCCTTGTTCATGATAATCATTTATTATCCATGCTATATTTGTATTGATCGGAGACTTAGATGCATGTGTGGATACATAGAAAAAACCATGTCCCTAGTATGCCTCTAATAGACTAGCTCATTGATCAAAAGATGGTTAAGGTTTCCTAGCCATCGACATGAGATGTCATTTGATAATGGGATCACATCATTAGGAGAATGATGTGATGGACAAGACCCGAACTACAAACGTAGCATATGATCGTGTCAGTTTATTGCTACTGTTTTCTGCATGTCAAGTATATGTTCCTATGACCATGACATCATGCAACTCGCGGACACCGAAGGAGTGTCTTGTGTGTATCAAACATCGCAAAGTAACTGGATGACTATAAAGGTGCTCTACAGGTATCTCCGAGGGTGTCTGTTGAGTTGGCATGGATCGATACTGGGATTTGTTACTCCGTGTGACGAGAGGTATCTCAGGGCCCACTCGGTAATACAACATCACAATGAGCCTTGAAAGCAATGTGACTAAGTGTTAGTCACGGGATCTTGTATTATGGAACAAGTAAAGAGACTTGCTGGTAACGAGGTTAAACTAGGTACGAAGATACCGACGATCGAATCTCGGTCAAGTAACATACCGAGGAACAAAGGGAACATCATACGGGATTCACTGAATCCTTGACACAGAGGTTTGACAGATAAAGATCTTCGTAGAATATGTTGGAACCAATATGGGCATCCAGGTCCCGCTATTGGTTATTGATCGTACAGGTGTCTTGGTCATGTCTATATAGTTCTCGAACCCGCGGGGTCTGCACACTTAAGGTTTGGAGATGTTTCGGTAGTATAGAGTTATGCATGGTGGTGACTGAAGGTTGTTCGGAGTCCCGGATGAGATCCTGGACATCATGAGGAGCTTCGGAATGATCCGGAGGTAAAGATTGATATATAGGAAGTCCTATTTTGGTCGGCGGAAAAGTTTTGAGCTCATCGGTAGTGTACCTTTGAGTTGGCTCGTGACCTAAGCTTTGCATAGTTTGCTAATTTGAACTCCATCAGGATCATAAAATGGAAGTCCCTACAAGAGGGGAATGGATGGAACATGGGGTAGGTGCACCTTTTTCTTTAAAAATAATTTCCAAAACGGAAAAAAAATCATGAAATTTGTTGCCAACAAATTTGTTAAATGATTACACTCTTGTAAAAATTTCGGGGACGAAATGAATTTTGTGGTATTGTTGGAAAAAACAATCAACACTATATTGAAGGTACTATTCAGTCTATATTATGGTGGACAATTTTCTATGCTCAGATTTTTACAACAGTTTTTCTTCTTCAATTTTTTTATGACCATGATAATATGTCAACTATATTGATGAAAAAGTTTCAAAGAGTTTGACTTTTTCCTGAATTGCAAAAAACGGGGATTTTTATCAGGTGCATCACTGTATATTCACTGCACAGATTCCATTCTTTTATGTGTATTTTGATGTTTTTCATATGGACATGTGTCAACAACTTTTATGAAGAAGCTCATTTTGTCACATTCTTCGTATTTGCACATATCTAGATAAGACAAGGAGTCTATGATTAAAGGATATCAAGCATTAATATTAGCTAATACAAAAACAAATATTGCAACTGGTTTTAGAAAAGTCCTTCTCAAGCCTTTTAAGGAGTCTACAATGGGGAAATCAAAATACAATTTTTAAAATGGATGGCCCCGAAGGAGGGGAACAAATGGAACACGGTGGGTAGGTGCAACCACTTTGCAAGATAAATAAGGAATTCCAAAAATGGAAAAAAATCATGAAATTTGTTGGTGACAAACTTGATAGAGTGTTACACTCATGTAAAAAAATAATTGTGGTAATATTAAATATTTGGTGTATTTCTGATAAAAAATCAACAATATATTACAGGTAGTATTCACTCTATATCTTCCTATACATTTTTTACAGTTATTTTTATTTGTTGAAATTGTTATACGAGCACGTCAGTAGGTCAATTTTGTTGCCAAAAAATCAAAGAATTTTGATATTTTCCTGAATTGGTCAAAAGAAATGGTTGATTTGTTTGATCACGTGCATATACAACCCCTTGTATCAGATACTTCCCTTATTTTCACTCCATTCTTTTGAGTATATTTTGATGTTTTTCATACCAACATGTACAACAAATTTTATGCACAAGTTCATATTTCCACATGCTTAATATATGCACATATCTTCATAGGACACAAGGTCAACCAAAAGAGGAGAACAAGCATTGGTATTAGTGATTACAATAACTAATAATAGTACTGGTTAAAATAAGTCCTCCTCAAGCCTTCCCAAGGTCATGCCCTGGTGTAGGCTGCCCTTGGGTAGATTTGTGAACCGTGATTTTCTTAGTCTACTAAACTGAATTCCAATGACAAATCATAAAATGGAAGGCCCCAAAGGACGGGAACAAATGGAGCATGGGCTAGATGAACTATTTTAACAGAGTTATTTAAAAAGTGTTCAAAAATCATGAAAATTGTTGGTAACAAACTTGTTAAAGTGTTACACTCTTGTTAAAATTTTGGGGATGAAACGAATTTTTTGGTATTGTTGGTGAAAAATACAATAGCATCCATATATTAGAGGTACCATTTACTCTATATTGTCCTAGACAATGTTTTATGCCTAGATTGGTTGAGGTTGGTTTTTCCTTGTTGAAAGTTTCACGTACGTCAATAGGTCATGCTTGTTTGCAAAAAAGATCGAAAATCTTTGAATTTTTCCTCAATTGCTAAAGGCAATAAGGTATTTTTTGTCATGTGCATCTACAAGTAGGTGTATCAAGGTATTTTTCGTACGCACACTCTATTCCTTAATGTGTATGAAGGTATGTTTTTCATTCCGGCATATATTCACAGCCTTATGTACAAACTCATTTTTTCGTGTGATTTATATGTGCACATATCTTGATCGGACATGGAGTTCAGCTACAAAGGATAGCATGCATTAGTATTACTGAATACAAAAACTAAAATAACACGTGTTTTTAAAAAAAGACGTCATGCAACCTTCCAGAGGTCATCTATAACGAATGATGTCATTGGTTAGACTTCTGAACCAAGCTTTGCTCATTCTGCTAAGTTGAACTCCGATGGGAATCATAAAATGGAAGGCCCCAAATGTGGAGAACAAATGGAACACTTGGTAGGTGCACTATTATTCCAGAAAAAAAAAGATAATTTCAAAAATGGTCAGACAACTCATGAAATTTGTTGGCAACAAACTTGTTTAAGTGTTTCACCCTTGTAAAAAATGTTGATGAAATGAATTGCCTGGTATTCTAGGTGTAAGAAACAAAATCACCACTATATTAGTGGTACTATTCACTCTATCGTGTCCTAGACAAAAAAATTGTGCTTACATCTTTAGGTTAGTGTTGCCAAAAAAAAGTTTCAGATGTTTTTTATTTTATCATGAATTTTTGTAAATATCCATAATTGTTTTGTCAGGTGCATATACAACCAGGTGTATCATGGTATTTTCCCTCCGTGCATTCCATTCCTTCATGTGCATTTGATATTTTATATAAACATATATCAAGAACTTTACGTACAAGTTCATTTTGTCTTGTGATTCATATCTACACATATCTTGATCCACCATGGAATCGAGCTACACAGAAGGTCATCCATTTGTATTAGTGAATACGAAAACTTATATAATACTCATTTGTTAGACTCGTGACCCATGCTTCTGAAGCCTTCCAAAGGTCATGCCATAGCGGATGATGCCATTGGTTAGACTAATGACCCAAGATTTTCTCAGTTTGCTAAGTAGAACTCTGACAGGAGTTATAAATGGAAGGTCCCAAAAGAGGAGAACGATTGGAATATTTGGTTGGTGCACCGTTTTTCCATAAAAACGATAATTTCAAAAATGGTCAGGCAGATCATGAAATTTGTTGGCAACAAACTAGTTTAAGTGTTTCCCTCGTGTAAACAAATTGGGGATGAAATGACTTTTCTGGTATTCTTGATGTAAGAAACAAAATCAACACTATATTCGAGGTACCATTCACATTATATTGTCCTAGATAATTCTTTTATGCTCAAATTTTTAAGGGTAGTTTAGCCAAAAAGAGTTCAGGAGATTTTTGACTTTATCCTAAATTGATGCAAATACCCATCCTTTTTTGTCAAGTGCATATACAACTAGGTGTATCAAGGTATTTTCCATGCGTGCAGTCCATTCCTTCATGTGTATTTTGATGTTTTTCATACCGACATGTATCAACAACTTTTATGTTCTAGATGATTTTTCATGTGCTTCATATCTGCATATATCTTGATCGGATATGAAATCGAGCTACAAAGGAGATCATTCATTTGTATTAGTGAATACAAAAAAATATAATAATATCACTCGCTACAAAAAACAGTCCTTCTCAAGCCTTCCAAAGGTTATGCCATGGAAGATGTTGCCCTCGTGACTCATGATCTGCTTAGTCAGCTAAGTTGTAGTCCAACAGAAATCATAACATGGACGCCTCCCCAAAGAGGAACATGGGGATGGTGCACCCATTTTTTCAAAGTAAGGATATTTTAAAACTGGTCAAAAAACATGAAATTCGTTGGCAACAATGCAATCTTCTTAAAGCGTTACACTTTGAAAAAATTGGGGAAGAAATAAATTGTGTGGTATTGTTGGTGACGAAACAAAATCACCACTATATTAGAGTTATATTCATTCGATATCATCCTGGACATATTCAATGCTCAGACTATTTTGGTAGTTTTTATGTGTCACAAGTTTTATACGAGTATGATTGTAGGTCAAGTTTGGTGCCAAAGAATTTCTAAAGATGTTTGATGTTTCCTGCATGGCTAGAAAAATCGGGGATTTTTTAAGTTAGGTGCATCTATAACCAGGTGGATCATGGTATTTTCCCTGTGCGCACTCCATTTCTTCGTGTGTATTTTGATGTTTTCAATGCCGACATGTGGCAAAAGCTATTATCTACAAGCTAAATTTTTCCGTGTGCTTATTTTTTGCATATGTCCTAATAGAACATGGAGTCGAGATAAAGAGGAGATAAAGCATTAGTATTAGTGAATACAATAACTAATAATAGTACTGGTTTAAAAGAAGTCATTCTCAAGCCTACGCAACATCAGGACCATGTCCATTGTTGCCCTCGGGTTTAGTACTGATCCAAGGTTTGATCAGTCCGTTAAGGGGAACTCCGACATATATCATAAAATGAAAGGCCCCAAAGGTGGGGAGTGAATGGAACACAGGGTTAGGTGCAGCATTTTAAAAAATGGTAATTTCAAAAATGGTCGAAAAAACTTGAAAGTTATTTGCAACAAACTTGATAATGTTTTATGCTTGTGTAACAAAATTCGGTACAAAAAGTTTCGAGGTACTATCCACTATATGTTGGTGAAAAAGAAAATCAATAAGATATTAGAGGTACTATCCACTATATGTTTTCATGCACAATTTGTTTTTATGCTCATATTTTTTTGGTACTTTTCGTTGTCAAAAGTTTTATACGAATACATCAACATGTCAAGTTTTTTGCCTAAAAAGTTGCAAATATGTTTGACTTTCTCATGAATTGCTAATTTATTTTCTAGAAGACTTTGTTATCATGTGCATATACAACCAGGTGTAGCAGGGTATTTTCCCTGCAAGCACGCCATTCCTCTGTGTCTATTTTGATGTTTTTCATACCGACATGTACCAACTTCTTTTACAAACAACTCACTTTCACGTGCTTCATATCTGCACATATCTCGATACGGCATCGAGTCTAGCTTTACAGGAGATCAACCATTAGTATTAGTGAGTAGAAATACAAATAGTAGGGATGATTTAAAAAAAGTCCTTCTCAAGCCTTCACAAGGTCATGCCCACTGCATATGCAACCCTCACCAAGACTCGTGACCTAACCTTTGCTCAATCTACTGAAATGAACTTCAATGGGAATCATAAAATGGAAGGTCCCAGAGGAGGGGGCAAATGAAGCACAGGGATAGGTGCACCCATTTTAAAAATAATGGTAATTCCAAAAATGGTCGGAAAAACATGAAATTTGTTAGTAGCAAATTTGATTAAATGTTAGTTTTGCATAAAAATCTGGTAATACATTTGATAAAATTGCTTACGTGGTATTGTTGGTGACAAAAATCAGCACTATATTTAAGGTACTATTCACTCTATATTGTCCTGAACAAAAAAAATTGTGCTCAGATTTTATAAGGTAGTTTTTCTTTGTTGGAATTTTTATACAAGTACGTAAGTAGGTCAAGGTTGTTGCCAAAAAAGTTTTGAAGATTTTGAGTTTTTCTTGAATTGCTAAAGAACATGGATTTTTTGTGAGGTACATTTACAACCAGGTGTGTCACGGTATTTTCCGTGCGTGCACTGCATTACTTCATTTGTATGTTTTATACCGACATGCATCAACCACTTTTCTTTACATGCTCATTTTTTCGTGTGCTTCATATGTCCACATATCTTGCTATGAAACGGAGTCAAGCTACAGAGGAGATCAAACATTAATATTGGCGAATACAAATAGTAATAATTGGACTAATACTGACGAGATGCTTCATTTTCGAAATGAAGGATGGCAAGCTCCCTTTCTTGTGGTGGGTGTAGGAAGGTAAGTGTATGAGTTTTCGGTGTTCCCACACTGTCAATCTTCCATCTTGACCCCTTTAGATAGTGCAGTGATCCTTCAACTCCTTATTACTTCCATTAACCAGATTATTATCACAACAAAATATAATTAAGTGATTAATTTTATATTCACCCACCCCTTTTCGTGGCCTCGACACAGAATCAACCATCCCAAACAAATTTACACCTGCTGGAGAAGAGGAACGGGTATGGAGGAGGCGCATACCTAGAGGAAAAGATAAAAATTTCCATAGATGCTCGCAGTGAAGGTGAAAGTTGGCATCGATGCCACAAACCTACTGTGCACCATGCGTCTGTGTTGCGACGCACTCCGCAAAACAGTCATGATGAACGACGAGGCTATTGTCCAGCGAGGCGCCTTGAATCATTTGCGTGACAAAAATGCTCCACACACGACAATGCACAGGACACAGGTTAACTAGTTTAATTACGAGTTGCAGTTGGCGTGATGTAAAGTAAAATTAATGCAGCGTTGATGGACGGAGCGTAGCACGGCGCAGGCGGCCACTCAGTTGCGACGCGGTGGACCACCAGTGACCAGTCCACCAGCAAACAGGAGATGCCACGCGCTGCAGCTGAACAAAACAAGATGCAGAGGCGTGCTGCGCCGAACTCAAAATGGGAGGGCAGCGCCACCGCCGGTGCGGGAGCCAGGCGAATCCTTCCCGAAACTGGAAAGCGAATCGGCTCAGTCAGTCGCGTGCATGCGTCGCAGGCAGCCGAAGCCGACCAAGATGCATCAGCGGGTAGTACCACGGCATGCTGCCTGCACAGAGGCCAGCACCTCGTCCTCGGTTGGCTTCCGGTGGTCACATCCTGCGTCTGCATGCATGGCATCTTGAAGAACAAGAGAGGCAGGGGGGTTCACTCACCGCATGCTGCACAAGGGCAACCACTTGCATGCATGGAATCTTGAGACGTGGCGGCAGAGGGACCGCGCCCAGGCCCAGCGGTGCTCGTCCAAGACGGAGGAGATCGATAATCCTACGTCTACGTAACCAGATTCTGGCTTTGCCCTAGTACTAGTACGTTAGTTAGTCCAAGACGACCCAAGTTTACGTCCAGTACGGCACATCAATCATTCGCCGTAGCCCTTCGCTGCACTGCATGCGCCCATGCAGCCGAGGCCACGACGCGCGGGACTGTGTCGACCCAATGCTGCACAACATGCATTAATTCACTAATTGGAGAATCGGCAGCGGAACTGAGCTGTTAATGACCAATCTTTTGTTTGCATGACTTGTCCACGGTGCAGTAAATCAGTTCTTCAAAGTTAAAATCGCTTTCCGACTGCCCTTTCGCTGCCTTTTGCGAGTCTTTTTTTGTTTTAGAGTCAAAAGATGGGAAAGGCTCGAGTTGCAGCCATTGCAGCCTATATGTATGTAGCAGGTACTACTCCGTACTAGGGCACGCAAAAGATACCAAGGACTACCTAGTCATAGCTGGGAATCCTGTTTCACATCTTGATATGTTTCGATGGTGCATTTTTTACTAGCAGTAAATCGGTAAAACGGAAGCTTATACGCTGTCCCACACAGCAGAATTAGTTCAGTAGGCTACTTGGAAATCTAATGACGAGCTGATGCTCCCTCTTGACAAAAATACTCAAACAGAATAGACACGGTCACATGGCGTTCTTTATATTTGATGCCCTATAAAAGAAAGTATACTTCCAAGTCTTGTCTTCTTGACATGTTATTTTATGTCCTAGTGTGCAAGTTATAATTAGCTAATCGATCAAACTAATTAACCATCAGCTTAGGCGGTAGTTTTATATTCGATGTAGAGCACGCCACCCACAGCCCGCACAAGATTGGTCTCTCATAATATGTTCCATAGCCATAGCGTTGCGTTGCTCAACAGAAATTGATTACACTCGCTTGTCAAAATACAAATCAGATAATGAAGACAAATTCTCATATCACACTACCAAACCAAGAACCAAAAATATATCTCTTTCTGTGAAAAATAAAGGCAAGTATTGCAGAATACTTCAGATTCACTAAATTTCACATGAAACTTACTACTCGAGAACCGGAGTGACACCAAAATTGTATACAAAACATTTTGGATGAACAAAGATGCTGCCATGAGGTAAACATAAAGTTAGTCACATCAACAAAATTGTTGTGTGATTACTCTCACTGTACACAGCATCGTTCGGCTCTGCCGGTTCTAACTTTTTGACTGTGAAATGAAAAGTTGATCTTGGCGGTGTCTCGTAGCCTACGGTCCTTGCATACTTAATGAGGTCACGCACACAGCTGCCCCTCCTTTGTTTGCCAGCCTTGTCTGCGCGAGTGAAGCATAGGTGCAGTCCATCCACGAGAGCCCGGGATTGCGCGGATGGCCGGACCAAAGACAAAAGCCACTGTGTTGGGCTGGTGTTCCAACGTATTTCCCCATACCAAGTTGGGATTCCATTGTTTGTGGTCGCATCGCATTAGTGGGTTTGATTATCCTTATGGACGTTGCTTGTAACATTAAAAGGCTATCATAGGTGCATCGACATTAGTATTTCTCCATTGTATTTCCATCTTACTAGTATTTTTTTCCTTGCCTTTAGCTGCCCCAAAATTTCATCTATATATGAACTATAATTATCAGAACTTGCTTAATCATTTATTATTTAACAACGAATATTAGCTATCATATGTGCATCATCAAGCTGTTTACTTATATGGCGTGGGGTATGACATCACTCTTTTTAGTTTAACTACTTATTTTCCTTGAAATAAAACATTCTTAATTTAAGAAAGATATTAATAATTTTAATCATTCAGAAATAAGATAGTCTAAACTTTTAGCTATTTTCATTGTTCATTCCACCATATATAATTTATCAATGAATGCATTAGAGCATGCTTATTTTCTCTTTATACTGAGGAACTAAGAAGAAAATGTTTTATTTGGTATACATTAGCTGCAAGGAACATATATGTATATATATATATATATATATATATATATATATATATATATATATATACACACACATATACATATATATATATATATAGAGAGAGAGAGAGAGAGACTCTATTCATCACCCAGGGTGCAGAATAAGTTATTCTTCACCCGAGATAATCTTACTATCAATTTATAAATAAATTAAGTTTGGACTACAAAACGTTATATTTATATTGAATCACGACGTAAAATTTGACATAGGAAAACAAAAATATAGGTCACAAGAACAAAAAAAATGAATTTATTGTATATTTTCCACTATTTTTGTATGTTTGTAATTTTACCTGACATAAAATATTTTTTATGCTGATTATAAATTTTCTTACTGTCTCTTTTTACGTATGTAATGAGACAAAAATTACGGAACGTAAAATTACGATGCATTGATGTTAAAACTGAGGGGGGTGAGAAATACCTATTCCTCACCCAGGGTGACGAATAGCGCGACCCTATGTCAAAGATCTAGCCCAAAAGAAGGGTTCTGAAAATTCATGAATTATATGTATTTTGACGCAACCGAATAATTTTGGAGACACTTTGATGCACAAAATATCTAGCCCTCGCAACCTTGCTAGTTGTATCTTAAACACACAGCCAGTTTCTGAAATACATGAATATTTTATTAATAGTATGAATATTTTCAAATTACATGGAAATGTTTCTAAAATTACAAAATTTTAAGTGTGTGATTTACTTTTAAATTACACCAACATTTGAAGAGGCCAACACTTTTTAAAATTTCTATTAACATATGTTCAAAATTCATGAACACTACAGAAGCCATGTGAGCACTTTTTCTTGATTGCATGAGTGCCTTTCTATGACACGTCAACCTTTTTTTAAAACATATTTTTTTAAATACACAAATAGTTTCTAAAATATGGTAAAACATTTTAGTTATTCATGAAAAGTTTTTAGAAGCATTTTTAAAAGAGTATGAACAATCAGAAAAAAACATAAACACATTTTTGAAACGTTATGATCATCTTATTAATATACGTGAATACAATCTTAAATTATCTTAACATCTATTATCTACTAAAAGCAAAATACGGGTCAGAAATAGAGAATTAGGCTAGAAAATCCCACAATAATCAGAAATATTCAACCTTTAATTTAGTGGATTCGAAAATTACAGCCTTTAGATCTACTTAAAGTCGAAGAAATTACCCACCAAAGGCATCCCCTCTAAATTACTCAACATTCGCTAGAAATTCTCATAAAAAAAAACAAAATATCCGGCCCTTCAACTGGTGGGCTGGGTTGTGATTAACACAAAGCTGTTATTTCTTCTCCACCTTGTGATTCCAAGTGTACAAAATCAGTTAAAAAAAACCTCTCTATCCCTAGAAACAGGGAGCTCGTACACGACGCGCTTTGCGGCAAGGAGTCCGCCTTTCGCACAGGCAGTTCTGCAATCTGGTCCGGCCATGAAGGTCAACAGCGAACGCGTACAATAGTTCAAAAATAATATCGCAACCGCGTGGATTCGAATAAAGGATTTCATGCTATACACATCGTGATGCTACCAGTAAAACAAGCGATGCTTACTAATCATAAAGCAGCGCCAAACCCAAATAATCAAATCCCTCCGAATTATCTTTGGAATTTTCAAAGCAACATAAAAAACGGTGTGCTTTGCTAGTTGCACACAATTTATTAAAAAACCGAAATATTTACGGAAGAATATTTTCTATAATTCCAACACAAAATATGGAAAACGTGAAGGTTTTCTGAACTCCCATTTTTTCAGAAAACACGAACATTTAAACATTTCATGAACAAGTTTTGAAAACAAGAACATTTTTGGAAGCACGTAAAAAAACATGAATTATTTTTATATTGGGTAAAAAAATTGAGAGGGAAACATTTTGCTAAACATTTGGACATTTTGTGAAAACATGAACATTTTTTTAATGGGCGACCAAAATTTGGAGACAGGGAAAACTTTTGAAATCCAGAACAAAATTATGAAACCGAGAACAAGTTGAAAATCCGGAATTTCGAAAAGAGGAACTTTTTTTGATACTCCGGAATGAAATTCAGAAACGCGAACAATTTTGGAAAACACAAACATTTTTTTAAACTCTCGAACAAAATTTTAAAATGGGTACACATTTTGGAAAGGGATTTCTATTCCTGTTCCCCTCGTTCCGTAGTTGTATTCAATCATCCCCACGCTCTTAGCAGTTGCTCATTTTTCTCCACTCTCTTGTTTGAAACCCTTAGAAATGGTCGCACGGGGGGATGCCGTCGGGTCAATGATTTGACCGAGTGGGGTCCAAGTCTCGATGGACTGTTGGGCCGAAGCGTGCCACTCTCTCCATCATGTTTCCACTACTAGGAAAAACCTTATAGGCAGGACACTATTAGTAGCGCTGGAAAAAGAAAATCGCTGCTGCTAAGCAGTAGTAGCGCTGGCTTCTGTCAGCGCTACAAGTGAAGACATAGCAGTAGAGCTGAAAACAGAAAGAACGCTACCACTAAGCTGGACCCGACAAGCCCACCGACACTATTTATAGTAGCAGCGCTCGCCGTAAAAAAGCGCTACTGATAACATCTTAGCAGTAGTGTTGGAAACAGAAAGAACGCTACTGCTAAGCTGGACCTGACGAGTCCACCGACACTATTTGTAGTAGCAGCCCTCGCTGCAAAAAAAGCGCTATTGCTATTTTGAGCTAACCCCGCGCGGGCCGACTCAAATTTTCCTAAGTCCCCCACTCCTCCCCTCTCCCCCTCTTCCCACTCTCCCCCACTCCTCTCTGTCGCCACTGTCGCCGTCAACCTCACCACCGCCGCCTGAGGCCGCCCTCGACCTCACCGCTGTCGCCGCCCTCTCTCCTGTCGCCGCCGCTCTCCTCCCCGAGACCACCGCCACCGTAAGCCTCTCCCCTGCCCTCCTTTCTCTCTCGCACGCATCACTCTCCCCTCTCTCAGATTCATTCCTCCCCTCCCCTCTCCTCATGCATTGGCGTCGCCACCCAACACCTTTCCATCTCCTCTTGACCTCGCTGTCGGTAGCAATTACCCCCGCTCTCTCCTTCACCACCGTCATTGCCCCACCCTCTCCTCCTCCCATCCCATCCCATCCCATCTTGTACCCTTCCTTCCCCTCGAGCCGCGAGAAGGTCAGGCGGCGGCCATGGTGCTTGCCTGCAGATCCGCCATGGCCTTATCTCCTCCCCATCTCCGGCTGGCAGTGCACGGGATCTACTCCTCGAAGGGGCCCATCTCCGGCCGGCGGTCACGATTTTGTCGTCGACGAAAAATTCAGTAATTCATGTAGTGATATAGCCATTAAGATAGGCATGGGATAATAATGATGCTCACGTAAAACATAGGAAGTGAATCACAAAGAGATCACCATATAGCCTGTGAAAAACACATCTAAATCTAACATACTTCCTATGCATGGGAATTTTATAAGCAAACAAGTTGTCAATACAAAAGGTGTCTAGCATATGCAAGTACGAATATTGAAGCATTAACAATTTGAACATCAAAAGGTAAGTGAGTAACATGAAAATTTCTATAAACGTATTTGCCTCTCTCATAATAATTACATGTAGGACCATATTCAAATTCAACAATATAACTATCATATAAAACATTTCTCTATGATCCACATGAACAAAAAAATTGCAATCTTCCAAGATAGTGGGATCACCATTAGCTAAAGTCATGACCTCTCCAAACTGACTTTTATAAATAAAAAGTCATAAGATTGATCATTCTCCAAAATAGTAGGATCATTATTACCTAAACTCGATGCTGCTCCAAACCGACTTTTAGTAGTATTGAGAATATCATAGTCAATAATAGATTCATCATGAAGCTTAGAACTATCAAGATCACAAGAAACAACAATATTATCACCCCAATCATGATCGTTAGCAGAATTGATATTCATAGAATTATACTAACAAAATTGCAATCGTGCTTTTCATTCAAGGAACTATCATGAATCACTTTGTAAATTTCTTTTAACACTTCATCACAATTTTTAAATTCACGATTTTCAAGCAAGACCTCATAAAGATAATCTAGTGCACTCAACTCACTAACAATTGGCTCAACATAATCGCGTCTTTTGAAAATATTAGCAAGTAGATGAGGATCAATGTATCTTACTTTTCTTGTTCTACTTTATGTTTGTGTGGAAAAGATAAAGATTACAGTGCAAGGCAAGTGGAGAGTAGAGCAAGAGAATGATAGTTTGTGTGTAGGTACATAATAGTAAGTTGATTATACTCCCCAACAACGGTGCTAGAAATCCTTCCTGATACTTGTGATCTGCTTTGGGTTTTTTCGCGAAGAGGAGTGGGTGATGCAACACAGTATAGATAATTATTTTCCTTGGTGAGTACCAAGGTTAATTATGAAACCAATAAGAGTAACATGTAACCCCCATCTTCAGCGACTGCACACAAAAGAGCGAACACTTTCACCCAACGCGGGCAAGAGGGTTGTCAATCCCCTTGAACTCGCTACTTGCAAGCAAATGAAGTGTGTAGATGATAGTTGATAAATTACAAGATAAATGAAAAGTAAATAATGGCAGCAAGGTAATCAAAGCTTTTGTAAACATATAAGTGGATACACCCAGGGGGCATAGTTTTCTCTAATGGCATCTCTCATGTAGAAGACATACGGTGGGTAAAGAAACTAATGTTGGAAAATTGATAGAAAAATGCATAGTTATGCAATATTTATTCATGGCATTGATCATTACATATAGGCATCACGTCCTAAAAAAGTAGACCGACTCCTGCCTGCATGTACTACTATTACTCCACCCATCGACTACTATCCAGCATGCATCTAGAGTATTAATTAAAATATAGTAATGCTTGGAGAACAATGGCATGATGTAGACAAAGTAAATACAATTAATATGAATGAACCCCATCATTTTTTCCTAAGTGGCAACAATATAAAGACGTGGCTTGTCTCTTTCTGCCATTAGGATAGAGAGCATCGCCAGATTGAACCCACTACAGCACACCTCTCCCGCTGAAGAAATATCAATCTAGTTGACAAAACTATTTTAATAGATGGGAGAAAATTATGAAGCTATCATATAATCATGCATATGTAAATAGGGACCAGCAAGGAACTCAATATAATTTCATGAACAATCTAAACATAAATCCACAATTTATCGGATTCCAACAAAAACACCGCACAAAGTGATTACATCGAATAGATCATCGCAAAGATACGATGAACTTGTATTAAAGATCAAAGAGAGAGAGATAGCCATCTAGATACTAACTACGGACCTGTAGGTCTGTGGTGAACTACTCACACATCACCATGAGAGCATCAAGGTTGATATAGAGGCCCTCCATGATCAATCACCCTCCGACGGGGCACCGAAACAATGCTCCAGATGGACACACGGCGGGACAGAGACGTCCGACAGCGAAAAAAGTGTTTCGGGTGGCTCCCTAGGGTTTTTCCAATATATTAGAATTCATAGGCCAGCTAGGGGCGTCCGGAGACGTATGGGGCGACCACAAGCTAATAGGGCGCGAAGACCCCACCCCTAGGCCCTCGTGCGACCCCAAGCCTCCTCCCGAAGCTTTCAGGTCTTCTTTTGGTCAAGAAAAAATCATCAAAAAATTCGTTGTAATTGGACTTCATTTGATAGTGTAAACCTGAAAAACCAAAAACATGCAAAAAACAACAACTAGCACTGGACACTGGGTTAATAGGTTTGTGCTAAAAAATAATATGAATAAGCAAATAAATCCCCCAAAAATATTGTAGAATGATAATATTATAGCATGAAACAATCGAAAATTATAGATACGTTGGAGAATGATTAACGTGCGAAGTTAGCGGCACACTGGAAAAACCGCCAGTTTGACGCGCGAGAGGCCACGCGGCGCGCTTGAGCAGGCACGCGTTAGCGCATGAAATAACTTGGACCATGCGTTGGAAAAAAGTGGCAGCGCACGCGGGGGGTTTGCCGCGCGACGCCCCGCGCATTAAAAAGCCGCGTGCTTGCACCCGCCAACGGCGAGAACTTCCCTCCCGTCGGGCCTTCTCTTCCCACCTCTTCCATCACCCTGTCGTCGTCGTGCCTCCTCCCCCGCCTCTTCCACCATGCTCCCCCTCCCCGCGCCGCCGCGCCTTCTCCCCCCATCGGTTCCAGCGCGGCCCCCCCCGCCGCCGTGCCCCCGGAGCAGCTCAGGCTACCGTGGCATCCGCATCCACCCCTCCGGCGTGTATTACGTGGAGATCCTCTCCGGCAATACACGCCTCGGGCTCGGAACATTCGACACCGCCCACGAGGCCACCCGCGTGTACGACGCGGTGGCGTGGTGCCTCAGGCGGCCGCGGGCGCAGATAAATTTCGTTGACGTGTGGACGCGCCAGTAGGCACATGATCTCGCTCCTCCCCCGCGACTAATAAGCATCGAGGATCGCCGTCTCCAGCAGAAGCGGGAGCACCTCCTCCTCATCACTGAGGGGACCGAGAACACCATGACGATGTGGCGCGAGCGCTTCCTGCAGAATGTGCACATAGGAGGGCGGAACGAGCCCCGCGCCGGGTGGACAAGTGTGCACGGAAGGAATTGGCGGATGCCCGGCTCGACAACCCGGCGTCGACCTGGGACGATGAAGATCCTCGGTGGCTCGGTGCGTTTACGTCATGAGACTACGCCATCGAGGAGAACGAGGAGTAGTCTAGCATTGTTTTATCTATTTTTTTTATTTTTGCATCGTATGAACTTGCTTGTGGGTTGGGGCTTGAACTATGCTATGAATTTGAATGTTTTCTTACGCATTGATCATTTTTTTTTCAAGCGCCGGCTGAGCACGTGCTGAATTTTACTGTGCCTTGTGAAACGCTACATCGACATGCTAAATTTTGCAGCGCGTGGAAAATCAACTATCCTCCTGCACTGCTAAGACGCTATTTTGACGTTGTACTTTTTTTTAGCACGTCGAGCTACCGCACGCTGTTGAAGACGCTATTTTACCTTGTTCACTCGACGATGCATTTTGTATCGTTCGAAGACAAAGATGACTCTACTGCGATCCGGAGTCCGGAGTCGATTCGGGTTCCCTCCCCGACGGGCCTACGTATACACGGACATGTGCGTGCGGGGACATACTCAAACCGTGTAACGCCTCAGAGCTTACTTGGCACGTGGATAGGAAGCTGAATCCGATCACGATCAGCCCGATGACGCGACCATGCAAACTTGATCTAGCTGGGAGTAGGACACGATAGGAAGCTGAATCCGATCCGGCTTCGTATCTGGGATTCCCTCCCCGGCCGGCCTACATATATAGCATACAAGTACAGGCGCGTGCACGGACATACTCAAACGTCTCAGAGCATAGTTGGCACGTCGACAATGGGCGGTACCGCGAGCCGATCGGCGCCGATGACGTGCGAGGTCAAGACGGTCTCCCCCTACTCTAAGGTGGTGCGGTCGCGTCGTGTGCTGAATGTGGGCAAACTCTTCTTCGGCGGCCTCGTCTGCGACGTCAAAGTGATGCCGACGTGCTTCGACAAGGACCGCCTAGCGGATGTCTTGGTCGTCTCTCTAGGCATCGACTTCGGGTTGTGTCGTCACATCAAATCGCTCGCCGGCATACGCGTCTCCCTCGAAATCCTGGACGCGACCGGCCAGCACACCGTCTTTCATAAAGACAGCAACAAAGAAGACGCCGATTTCTGCAGGATGACCATGTTCGTGCGCAGGAGGGAGCTGGAGGCATCGTCGTGCGTGTGTTCCCGTCTCGACGAGTTCAATGTCAGGTGCACCCTGGAATGGAAGCAGCATGCAACAAAGACGCCGCGCCTCCTCGGATTCTCGTTCAAACGCACTGCACTTCTCGAGCCGCCGCAGGTTGCCATGGACGGGTCCTACACGCTCACCGTCCGCAGCTTCTCCAAGCTCACGGCGGCGCTCCGAGACGAAGGGGAGGGCATCTACTCCACGCACTTCGCCATAGGAGGGAGGAGATGGTACCTCAAATTCTGCCCCCGATTCTACGGGCTGTCCTTCTTGTGCCTTGGCATCGGCCCCATGGGTAAGGACGAGATGCGGACGACTGCGGAGTTCAGCTTCGAGCTCAAAGGGGTGGTGAACCATGAGTCCCACAAGATGAGGCACACGTTTGACCGTGACAACGATGACTTCTTCTATGATCTAGAGCAAATTAAAAGAACGTCGCTCATGCACGACGATCGCCTCGATGTTCGGTGCTACCTTACCGTTGTTGTGCCGGAGGAGACTCTGGCCGACGGCCCCATGTGCAGCAGCGAATCAGTGTTCACTCCTCTGCTTAGCGCCATGCATGGCTAGCCAGTTCGGTTACAGAAGACAGACCCACATAAATCTCATTTGTAATTTACTGCACAGCTAGTCAGCTGCCATGTCGTACAAAAGCACAACGTGCTAGTCTCTATTTTGCTTGCTCAACTTAAATTCTAACTCTTGGGATCCAATATAGGCCTTGCAAAAAAGGATTATGAATAGTTCGCCTTGTACCTGCAATTCTCCGTTGGGATCACAGTTCCTCAGTTGCCTAAAATAATGTTTCTGTAGATTTTCCCGAGCAATTGGATTGAAATCAAGTTAACGCTTGTGCTTCAGCTTTAATGTCCTGGAGCACATTGTCGCTCTTCCTCCTTGCGAAGTGATTTCCGTATCACAACCATTACCACCCATCCGCCAAGGTCTTGTCAATCCGAACCTTCTTCGGTGACTCCATGGCATCCTCATCTCGAGATCATCCGAGGGACAGCAAAAACGAATGGGCCTCCCACCCGCATTGGTCAACCCCGGTCCTCTCCTCCATAGGCAACATCCTCAACACCCCCATCTTGGTATAGGAGTTCATTTTCCAGGAAACAAATCAATAAGTAATGCATTTTTCTCGTTCACGAAAATAGGCAAGTGAGTTTGTGATTATAGGTGAGTTTTCAAATTTCTATGCAGATTACAGGTGAACAAAGCATCTATCTATCTATCTATTGCTTCCTGTTCCGTTCCAAGTTACTTGGATTTCTATCTTTATCCTAGTAAAATGTATTTAATTTTGACTAGTAACATTGCCCATGCGTTGCAAGGGAAAAAAGGTATGTTCCCATCTGTTAGTTTTAGTTCTCAAAAATCATCGGATCGTGAACTGACAACTTGAACCATGAGCAGTCTCTACCTTATCCATTTCAAAACAGGCGAAGAGCCTGGGTGACCAAAATCAATTACATGAGAGACTATGTGAGCGCTGCAGAAGCTGTTGCAGCAGGCTATAGTCAAGCTTAAAAGCATAATTGAGGGGGGATCGAAAAGGAAAGAAGCAAGAAGAAGAAAGGAGAAAGAGGAACATAACACCTCATGTACAGAGACACAGACTATGATAAATGCACCAGCCAGTTCATCACCCTCTCCCTGTCTTCTTCTTTCTTAGCTCGACGGCTCCACAACTGCAAGAGCTCATCGACAAAAACATTGGTCTGTGGGATCCCCCTGCATTGATTTCAAACACCCGGTCGTTTCTAGTGTGCCGTATGGTGACAACGCAGGCTGCGAACAGAATATGCCATAGCGCTTCTAATTTGTTCACAGTTTCAGGAGACGAGACAAAGTCTCCAATACTTAGTGACTTGATCACTATATCTGTCAGCCCAAGCCTTCGCCAAATTAAATCAGCTTGACGACATTGAAGTATAAGGTGTGCAACACTATTAAGAGCAGGGCAAACATCACAACCATTGGTTGGCGCAACCTTGCTCCAACCTTTCATAAATATGTTGTCCTTTGTGTTTAGTCTCCCACGGAAGGCAAGCCATAAGAACACTCTGAGCTTGGAAGGAACGATGGGATCTGAAATGAAGTTTGCTTGTGGCCATGATATACCCCTGAAGTTAAGCATCCTATAGAAATAAGCCGTGGTTGCTTCGGAGCTGTCAGCTGCCGATGTCTTGTTGTCACCCTCCTTGGAGTTCAAGAGAAGATGTCCCAGTTGTGGAAATAAGCAGGAACTGGTTTGCAGCAGGTCCTTTATCCACTTAATCCAGATTGGGGTAAAACCTCTAGAAGCCAAAACATCAAAAAGGCAATCCCAGCTGACACTGTAAAAGTCCTTTTTAAAGTCTATAAGAACAATCATTGGTTTCCTCCTCTTGTGCGCATATTGAACAAGTTTAGCAGCCAACGCAAAGTTCTCAACGATGCATCGTCCAGCCAGAAAGCCAGACTGTAAAGGGTGCACAAGCTTCGGTATGAATTTTTGCAGATGGATGGTCAACACTTTGTAGGTGAGCTTGGGTAGACTGTGAATGAGGGAAATACGACTGAAGTCCTTGATTTCCTAAGGCGCTTCTTTGTTAGGTAGGAGTACAATGGATGCAGTATTGACACCCTTGAGGTTTGCTCGGCCCAGGAAAAATTCTTGAAAAAAACATAGCAGATCATCCTTGAGAATATGCTTGAACTTCTTGTAGAACTCATTTGTGAACCCATCAGGTCCCGGCTGCGGTTGTTTGGCAGCTTGTTGATAGCAGAGACGATCTCTCCTCTAAGCGGCACTGACGCATCCGCCCTAAGCGGCACTGATGGGAGAAACGTGTGGTGAGGGTTTTGGATGGGACCATTCAGTTGGACGCCTATGTGGAGGATGTCCGGACGTTGACAAACCTCCTACCAATTCGTTTTTGGTTTGTGGGATTTTTACGTATGGACTAATCCTCCATAGATGTTGGATGCATGGCATGAATGGCAAAAAGAGTCCGAACTACGCGATCTAGATATGTAGGATTGTTTTGGTGATTTGCGTTGGAGATGCCCTAACTGCTTTTCTATTATTTGTTGTATGTAGGTAGTACAGACGAAATTATTCCTGATATTTTTTGTGCTTGTTATGACAAAAATCTCAGGAGCCAAATTGCATTTCCAATTGTACTAACTGCTTTTATACAATATTGGAGCCGACTAGCTATTTGATAAATTAGGCTATTTCCAATGCATTGATGTTAAGATGAGGTGCTAAGCACATTTAAAATTTTAGTAATCAAAACCCTCAATGCATAGGTGCTTAACTTGTTGTAGCTAAGCATACTTTATTTAATGATTTAACTACTAAAGTTCTTTATGCATTGGTGGGTTTTCTTTTATTTAAGTATTTTGCCTAGGTTTTCACGCTTGGCACCGTTTCTTTCTGGGTCACCACACTCATCTCTCTTCTCTTAAATACCATGCCACATAAGATTTTTTGCCTACGTGACAGTCTTAGCACCTGTACAAGATGGAGCATTGGAAGAGGCCTTACAAATGAGTTTGTCCCCATGTATAACTATTGTAGTTTTATTGCATGGACTTGCCTTCTGCAACGCAAACCAGCTGGGCGAGCATGGCGCCGAGTAGAGGGCAGCACTGATTCGCTGCATGTTGGGACGGCGGTAGGAATCTCCTCCGGTATGACTACGGCTAGGCTGCATCGAACAACGAGGCCGTCGCCATGCACGGGCGACGCGCCAATTTGTTCCAGCTCACAGTAGGCGTCATCATTGTCACAACGTGTGTCTCATCTTCCGGGACTCGAAGTTGACGGCCCGCTCAAGCTCAAAGCTGAACTCGGCTGTCGTTGCCGGCGTCTCCTCCGCCTGATTCTTTATATTGGTCAATTCATACGAATGTGGGGCAGAATTTGAGGTACCATGTGCTCCCGCCCGCGGCGAAGTGCGTGGAGTAGGCGCACTCCCCGTCCTTGAGCGCCCCCCTGAGCTCGGAGACGCTGCAGATGGTAAGCGTGTGAGACCCGGTCATGGCGACCTGCGGTGGCTCCAAGACGGCGTTGGATTTCAACAAGTTTCCGAAGAGGAGCGGCCGCTTTTTTTCCGGCTGTTGCTTCTTCCCCAGGGTGCACCTGACTGTGAAGTCGTCGTAGCGGGCACGAACGCACGACGAGGCCTCCAGCTCCTTCCTGCTCACGCACAGGCCGATTCCTGTATCGTTGCCGGTTTGCTCTCGTTGTGGAAGATGGTGTGCTTGCCCGTTGCGTCAAGAACTTCGATGGAGATGTATATGCTGACGGCCGAATCGATCTTGTGCATCCCGTAGATGATGGAGACCGAGACGACCAAGTCCTCCGCTAGGCCCTACTCGTCGAAATCCATGGGCTGCACTGCAACGTCCCAGTAAAGGTCGTCGAACAAGAGTTTGCCCGCAAACAGCACGTCAGGCGACCGCACCAGCTTGGAGTACCTGCGGACCGTCACCCCCCTCGTCATCGGCGCCAGTCGACTCGCGGTGGCACCCATCGTTGATCGTACGCGCGCCAATTAAGCTTTGAGGAGGCGATTGGGTATGTCCGCGCACGCGCCTGTGTATTGTATATATATGTAGGCCGGCCTGGACCCCGGAGGGAATCCGAAATCGTGTCGGAAGTGGAGTCATCTCTGTCTTCCAACTATACAAAGCCATAACCGGATTCTGGCTCCTATCGTGTCCCAGAGTTTGTGCGCACTCCGGGCACGCACAGATGGCCCGATGGGGGACTGCTAACCGGATGATCACCAGTTCGTTTGGGCGAATTGCACCAGTACATTTGGCAAGCATCCGTCGTTCCTCACTCTTTAGGGATACGTGCATGTATATGAGTTTTATGTGCTAATGGAAGCAATATAAGAGAATACGTCTAGTGCATATCCGCTTTTTGGCACGAAAGAGATACTGAATGCAAAGACATCTATAATACCTAAATAGTTCATCCCCACTATACTATTCCTCTTGACATGCAGCCTATCCGCATCAGCAAGACAGCCACATCAACGTTTCACTATTGACTTACAGATCGGACCAACCATGACTTGACCAATATAGACAATGGCCACATCAGCGTTCAGTTACCAGCTACAGATGGTCCCATTCCTCTTAGCCCGTTGGTTACATGCTTGCATGGGAAGGTGTACAAAACAGGGCGAGTTAGTTGGCTATTTCAGCTGCAACATGGGCTGGCTGTTTTATGTCACGTATCTATTGTACGTCTTTTGAAGACAAAACGATGGTCTCTCCAGTTTCCACCCACTATCGTGTACTATCAATCATCTATTCATAGGCCGATCGGCTTCCAGGGCCGTCTTCAGGAATTTGGGGGCCCGGTGCAAACTTTAAATTGATGTCTTAATTTTTTGTATTTAAATCATATAAATATAACTAAAGGACTATCTTGAAAAAGTCTCATACCTACCCAAGAAATACCTCATGCTAAAGCATCCAAATATTTGCTTCGTATACACAATATGAGTAGAACTGAAACTTGATGTTGAGCGATCGGAAAAAATAGGTAAAATATGACAAAAATTAACATGGGGATATAAAAGTGTACCTGATCCACAGGTTGCTTCGTCAGTGGCTCCTATATGTGTAGACACTCCTGCTGCGGGCATCGACGAAAAATATCGTCATGATGCTTTTCGACAAATTAATCAAGTTCAAATAAATATGGAAGCAATCTGAGTTTAATGAATAAATTATTATTTTTCACTTTAATTTCAGTTCAATGTTCAAGTGCATCAGTTTATAAATCAACACATACAACATCAATTTGGAACATACAACACATCAGTTTAATGCATCTGCTATTGTTACATGTCTGTCTCGGTTCAAGAAATTACCCAGCAGTGTGCTTTTGGCTTCCGATGTGCATCAGTCCTGGGCGAGGGGGAGGCAAGGGAAGGCGCCCAGAAGCAGCAGGGGCTGGCCATACACAGATTAGCACAGATTAGCCAGCAAGCCGAGTTGGATTAGGAGAGAGCAGCGGCCGGCGGCAGATTGCAGTAGACCGTCGGGGGGATTTGAGGCGGCGCGAGCATGCAAGGGGGATGACTGGGCTTGGGAGGGCTACGGCCCTAGGGCTTGCAGCGGCGATTGAGGGGGCGATCTCATCACACTCGGGCGGCTCGGACACACGGACCTGTGCCGCAGTTTTTCCCCGATCGGGGGCCCCACGATTTTGGGGCCCTGTGCGGTCGGCCACTTTGGCCGCCCTCATCGACGGGCCTGCCTCCGAGCCCCTCTATTATGTGTCCATAAAACAAGATAGAACACCGCGATGTGCTCTCGCCCCTCTCTTTAAATCGCAACAAATCGAGTTGTCTCCACCAGAACATCCTTTCCCCTGCACCATATAGGGTGTAGCGGCTAGGCAGAATTCTCCGCTTGAGGGCACTCCTTCGGCTCTAACCGTCCAGGCGAGCGGCTCTCCATCTCCGGCACGACCTCCGGCTTGCCTCGCCTTCGACATCGTTCTGTGATATCTCGGGATGCGGTGCCGTTGCCGGTTGGCCGACTATGGTCATCTGGCCCACTGCCTCCGACGGCTATCCCGATCTAGCATGACGTACTGCTAGCTAGTGGAGCTGCATCCATGGTGCACAACAGCAGATTTGTCTTTTGTCCTCTCCTAATGTCTCAATTCCTGCGCTGCTCCTGCTACGATGTTGGTTCCATCGGGAGTCTCAATCTGGCTTAACGGAATCACAACTGAAGTCTGAAGTACACATGGCCTTACATGAAATATCTCATGTCAATCTATACTGCAGCGCAGATGAATCCTACGAGTGTACACATGACCTTTATGCTTTGTGTTTTGATAATTTAGCAACTGATCTATTCTGTTGTACACAGATTTATTATGCCTAGAAATGTCCCAACTCTCTAGCACTAATTTCCGAACGGGGGAAATTTACTCCCTTCTGTTCCTAGAATAATTTCTTGAGTTAACTATATATACTTGCTATGTTTTAGATTTTTTTTGCGGCCAAACGATTTAGATTTCGAATATCTGTGACATAATTACTACAAGTAGACCACTCAGTCCAGGATTCCAAGATCGTGGAAAGTTTTCGGCCAGCCAATATTTTTTTCTGCCTGAATACTAATGGTTGATATATAGAGGGAATGAACAAAGCATTCACGATAAAAGCATAGCTTGGTACCTATGCTAAAGATTGTTCATGGGTCACCCGCCAAAAAAAGATTCTTTACGCGTGTAATATCAATGTAGGGAATACTATGAAACAACTCCAAGCATATGCACACCCAGTTGTAACCTATTATTTTGTAAGAAATGGAATGACACATCTCCAATGAGGGCAAAATCCATAAAATATAATGCATAGTTCTTAGTTGCAGGATGAACTATTCATGCAAACGTAATAAACATTATGTAGTTACAATATTCACATATGATTCTAACTACTATTATTCACTATGTAAATGTTGGCCCTATATATTGTCACTATGAATTCCCGCAGCAACGCGCGGGGTATCATCTAGTTTTTTAGGGATACGTGCATGTATATGAGTTTTATGTGCTAATGGAAGCAATATAAGAGAATACGTCTAGAGCATATCTGCTTTTTGGCATGAAAGAGACACTGAGTGCAGAACGATTATATTCTTCCTCTACCATACAAAAAGCAAACATTTTATTTTTAAGCTACATTTTAAGACTTTGAAAAGCAAACTGGTATATATATCTTGAATTTACGACATTTTATTTTTAAGCTACATTTTAAGACATTTTTTTAATTCCTTGCGAGAATACCTTTCAAACAACATCAAATTTGGATTCATTTCAAAGTCATTGAATTTCTACTATTTCAGTTTCACATTATATATACTAGTTGAATTTCAATTTAATATTTCAATCCCACATTATTTGAAATGCATATAGTACTTAATCTGGTTTTGAAATTAAAATGGATGATGTCCAATAAAATTAATTTTAATTTTAATTTGAGTCTCTCATTATATATAACCATTGCATTTAAATTTCATATTTCAATCTCACATTTATTCAAATGGATGGTATATATTCTATCTGGTGTGATGCGATGTGATATGAAAATTCAGTTTCATAATTCAGTCTCGCATTAATTAAAATATGTGGCAGATGAAATGGACACGATCTTTAATATTTCATTCCAACATTATACATATACGGTTGCACTGCAATTTCATAATTCGACCTCACGTTAATTGAAATGGATGTGATACTGAAACTGGTCTATAAATTGAAATGGATGTAGTCTACAAATTTAAATTTCAATTCCATGTTCCAGTTTTAGATTATATATAACAGTTGCATTTTAATTTCATATTTCAATCTCACATTAATTGAAATTGATGTGATATTGAATGGTCTGGAAATTGAAATGGATGCGGTCTGGAAATTTCAATTTCAAGTTTCAATCCCACATTATATTTACCAGTTGCATTTTAATTTCATATCTTAGTGTCACATAAATTGAAATTGAAGCGGTACTGAAACTGGTCTAAAAATTGAAATACAACCGGTAAAGAAATTTATATGCTAACCAAGTGATATGGTAGTGATGCGTATGGTATTGAAATGCATCTCGTAACAGCGTGATCCGGTATTAAAATGCATCTGGTAACAAAGCGATTTTGTAATTGAAATGCATCTAGTAACAAAGTGATTTTATAGTTGAAATGCATCTGGTAGCAATGTTAGAGAAACATATGACATAAGTTATCTATGGAATTCATTTCAATTTCAATCAATGGAAGAAAAGGTTAGATTTTATTGAACCCACTTCAATTCCAATAAATTTTGTGAAACAAAAAATTTAAGTGAGCTTGAAAATATTCAATATTGATATAGTTTGAAAGATCTTGTCATCAGGATTCCAAATATATATAAAAAATCAAAAACTGATTTCTGGTTTAAAAGATATGGATTATAAGAAAAACACTACGATAATTAATCAAGTATTTTCATGGGAGATGGGATGAAGAGTGGCACAATAATGCATGCATGTTGCGTCATTTACTCTGCCTCAAAATAGGTGATGGGACCCAATGATGTGACTTAAATATGTTATATGGTGTGAGCTATAAATAGAATACAACATGCAGATGATTCTAAAATTCAGGGATCTTGATACGAATGAAAGGTAGATGTTTGTCCTGTACATAAATGCTCCACTAGAAATGACTTTGGCTATGCTTGGGTCGCTAGCCTTACTTTCTAATGGACACATCGCTAGGTTAGGTGTGGGTCGCTAGTATGGCTGCAAGAAAAGCTCGAGGCTCTTGAGCCGCTCGAGATCAATCGAAAAGAAATGAGCTGAGTTTTAATACTTTATGTTGCTCGACTGAGAAACGAACTGATTTTGAGCCAATAGGGCCGCACTCGATTTTAGCTTGATAGCTCGACATACTATCATTATGTTAAATGATCATGTCGTATATTAACTAGAAATGATTTTTTTACCATATATGTTGTCCACGATGTCTCCGTTTTATTACCAACAAACATGAAAGCTTAGTTAAGTGCATAGAAGAGTTAGGCCTAATTATAGTACTAGCTTGAAGAAGCACGGTGCACGCCACGCTCGTGACCAATTTCATGTGTATTTTATCAAAATAAGAAAGAAAACAACACATATTTTTATTTTTTATTATTTCTTTTGGATTACTGTTCACGTGAGTGTATAGTGCTGGTGTATTGTTTTTGTTGTTCCGGTTTATTGAGGTGTATTGTTCTGGGTTACAATTCAGATATTGTTTCGGTTTATGATTTGGGTGGGGTATTGTTTTTGGTTTATTCTCGTATTGTTTCGTTTTCATTGGTTTTACTGTACCAGGTCGAGGGAGGAGGAATCCCAGTTTTTTATGATTTTTTAATATTTCTTCTGAATTATTTTTACGTGAATGCATAGTGATGTTTTATTCTTTCTCAGTTGTTCCTGTTTATTCGGGTGTATTGTTCTGGTTGAAAATTTGATTACTGTTTCGGTTTTTATGGTTCGTGTGGGTGTAACATCCCGATTCTCGGAATGTTTATATACTTCTACAAAAAGTAGAATAAAAAATATTCGTTTGTCTTATTTGTTAACAAAGCTTAATTGAGATTTTTTATAAATCAAATTTGAGTTTATTCTTCTCTTTTTGCCGAGTCTTATTTCTCTTGTCTTTGACATATTAAATTATGTGCATCAAGTATTTTTCTTCCGTTCTAGATCATTTTCTCTCTCTCTCTCTCTTATTTTTTTCCTCTTAACGTTCTTTCCGTGGGCTTGATCGAGCTGGCCTATCTCTTCCAACCAGCGAGCCCTTCCTCTCCATATGTACGCTCACATGTATACTTACGGGAAGAGGAAACCTCAACAGCCATAGGAAAACTCTTTTTATTCTTAATTTCGTTTAATTGCCACCTTTCCAAATCTGAAGAGACGTAGCCCATCACCCAGCGCCCCAACAGTTCTTCTTCCTCCATCCACGCATGCACCCACATAGAAAGAACAACGTTCAGCCACTTACAGAGAAGATTAAACGTACAGCCATCAAGGAACCTCCTAATCTGATCCTCTTAACTCTCAACCGTTTCCAAATCCATGAGTATATATATATATATGTGTGTGTGCCTCGACCTCCTCTTTCATTCCTATCACTTCTCATCCATGTTGCCTTCCCCTTCGGTCCAAGACCTCTCTCTGAAATTCTCAAGCTCCATGGACGACCGTGCTGAACTCGGTGACTCAGGCCGTCTCCATCCGAACCCATGCGCCCCGAGGATTCTCCTGCATACCATAAATCCATTCAGGGAAGAAAGAACACGTTTCGTTAACTGCACGCGAAGAATTCCGCATGTCCGTTTACACTGTTCATCGAGTTCGTCGCATCGATTCATCGTCCATTTACTTGTTTACTCAACCACGTTCAACGTATCTACTAGACACCGAGATTCATCCTAATTCTATTGTTGATCGCGCCGATGCGTGAACGGATGCAATCCGATGGCATCATCATGTACTCATCATTTTTGCTAGTCATTGACCTTGATCTCAATAGATGAAACGTTCTAAGTGGTTATGGGAACCCGCTGGTTGTTTTAGATTTTTGTTGTCTATATAATAGAGGATTATATTTTTTAATCATTTTGTAGGCGTTAGTTTAGTTCAAATGGGAATTGAACTACATGCATGTTTTCGTACACTGTTTATTTCAAACGTGTTATGTATGCCTAGGTGTCATTGTGATTTTTCTAGTCAATCCTAGGAGTTAGATATGATTTGTTTTTCATGCTTTAGTAACCCCGTGGTGGAGTTAGATCGCTAGTTCCATAAATCAGTTTTTATTATAGATTTTATATAGTCGTTCTTGTTAAATAAAACCATATATTTTGATATGGTTTTGTATGATTTCATGTAGATAATTTCATGAATTGTCTAGTAGTGTGACACGACTTTGTATTAGATCTTGTGAATTATTTTTATGATCGGTGAACATTTATGTTAGTATTATATTTTCATATGTTTGTGATATGCATGAAGGTCGCTCCTAAATATTTCATAATGCCAGGAATGCATGCTAATCATTTTTATGAGAGTATTATTCTTACGAGAGTGTCATGTGATTTATTTCTTTTTTTAGGTTTGTTTAAATTGTCATATATAGTCATGTATGTAGTGTCTTGTTGATATTATTTTTCTTTGGTGTGACATGTGGTCATATAATATGTGCATGTACAAGTTTGTGTGAATTGTTACCATATTCAGGTTTATGTAGGATTATTCTAGGCTTGGCTGGATTTATTTAATTGTCAAATACTTCATGTTTTATTTAGTTTCACTTTTATCTAGCATGAAGATATATTAGGTATATTTTATATTTTCTCATCATCCTTGTTGCTTGCGTATTTGTTGTTTTGAAATCATGCCATGCCTATGATGGTTGTGTAACAATCTAATTGTGGTTTAGGTCCTTATAATTGTTGTCATGAATTAGTATGGTACTTTAGAACATAGTCATGTGTGTGATGAATTGTTTGTTGTAGTCCTACTATTAATAGTTGGATTATTTGTTGATCATGGTTAAAGAATATTTTCTTACATTCCCAAATTGCATGAGATGACACGTATTTTGTGATATTTTAGTATAACTTTTTGTGCAAGTTGTTATTCATGTTTGTAGATCTCTATTATCCAAGATTACATGGTTGGATGCTTTTATGCCGTGGTTACATTGGTGTTCCTATATATAATTTATTCTTGTGGCATAGAACTTAGTATTTTACATCTTGATAATTATTCGATATGTTTTGTTTACCTAGGATGATACCATGCCATGTTAGATCTTGCTCAAATGTTGAATGCATGTTTTTATTGTATGCTTTTCATGTGTTATAACAATGCTAGTATGTACGATATGATGGCGTATAGGGGTAGCTTATGCATGTTAGTTGATACGTGCTTGTTGTTAATGACCTCACATATTTTTAATAAGTAGAGTTCGTTTTTGGTTTTCAATACTATGCCACGTTGTCTTGATTGTATAACTATATATATATATATATATATTGCATAGCGTGTGCGTATCAATAATTCAGGTCATAGACTACTCCTAGTTGTTTATCTTGTGTCGTTGCAAGTGTAAGTTCTACTAGATAGAAAATGCATGTTGTGTTTGTTATTTATCCGATGATATTTCATTGCTTGATATCATTGGTGCCATGGCATAGATGTTTATTTGCCTACATATGTTGTATGCTTCCTCCGTTGTGCTTATGTGTCACATATCATGACAGTGCAGTGTCATGATACCTTGTTTGATATTTAAGTTAGTCGTCTATCAATTAATGTATATATAGTCATGACTTAGATTGTGTTGGTTCCATAGCGTGTACCTCGTGCCATGACTATCTCTCTAATTAGCATTGTATTTTGTTTATCTAACTATTTCATTTGTGGTACCTAAGCTTAGACATCATGTCGTGATGGTAACCTTTGATGTTTTATTATGTTCCATGTGCTATAGTTGAGTACTTATGACCATGTGCTTCTTATAGATGGTTGCCTTTTTCTAATGCTAGCATTAAGAGTGTTGGATACATTTACCATAGTTCATCACATGCTACTGTCAATTCATCTTTCATGATAATAGTGTTGTGTTTTGATCATACGCTTAGTGTGCATAGTTTACTCTCACTAGTGCAGAATCGGCCTATAGTCACGGGTCGTAAGGGCCTTTAGTGCCGGTTCGAGAACTGACACTAAAGGGTGGGGACTAAAGCCTACCCCCTTTAGTCCCGATTCAACAAGGCCCGGCATCAAAGGCCCACCACATGGCATCCGCCAGCGTCGTGGGCTAGGGGGACCTTTAGTCCCGGTTGGTAACACCAATCGGGACTAAAAATATTTAGTTTTTTATTTTTGTTTTATTTTTCCTTTTAATTTTTAGGGGTTTATGAATTAATTATGGTTTAATTTTCCTTTTAATTTTGTGTTTTCCATTTAATTAATTTTCATTTCAAACATATATTACGTTACTACATACTGTACGCACGTTGTGCATATATATATATATATATATATATATATATATATATATATATATATATGATCGGTTCTACAATTTGAGGATCATTACATATATATGCACATGCATTACTTGTTCTTGATCTTGTAATGGTATTCTCCTTGGGATCTATGACCTGATCGATCAGAAATCTAGCTAATTCCTCTTGAATTGCTCGTATCCGAGCCTCTGATAGGAGCTGGACCCGCATATCCGTCAGCTATAAGATGAAGATCAAAATGAATATATTAGTTGTGTGTATATATATTAGCTAGATCATGATAAAAAAATTATGGATAATGTTCTGGCAAACGTACCCAAAGATTTTTTTTCGTTTCTGCTCCTTTCAGACGTGATCATGTAAATATTCTCGTAAATGTAGTATGCGTATAAACTAGTCACCTGCTCCTGCCTCATGCACTTTACGACAATAAAATTTAATCAAGTAATAATTAATCAAGCATGATAATGGTATGGGAAACTAGAATTAAAAGATGCACGGACGTAGCTAGCTAGCTAGTAGTACTTAATTACCTTGGGTCGCACCCATTTCAGTTGTTGTCCCCAGTCGCCTGGGACCTGTTTGATGAACTTGGTCCAAGCCCTGTCCGCGGGCAAAGTAAATGAATCAATGAGTTATTAATTAGTTGATATCAGGAAATGAAGTAATTAAAGAGGCCGACATAGTGCGATAATGATTGAAATTACCTCTCAAGCAGCCCCCTCACGATTGCGTATTCGGATGGATCCTTAAATAGCGAGTCGAATACTTCAAATTTTCCCTTGTCAGCTTCAATGATTAACAAGATCCAATGGTAACTGCATAACTCATCAACAATACTTATTAACATCTAGTAAGAAAAAATAGAATTTATAGTACAAGATATATATAGTAACACTCACCCGAAGTTGTAAGGAAGTAGTTATTTCTGGTTGGCTGTTAGATGCTTCAAAAAATCTAGCATGACTTTCTCTGTGTTTTTTCTCGAATATGCATTTTCTCATATCTTTTGATTAATCGTATTTGGGTCAATGAACCCAATGCCATAGTGTCCAGCTTGTTTCATTTCATACATCTTCATTCCGCATAATACCACAGAAGAAACGAATATAGTGAGGATAATTATAGGTAATGAACGAGAGCAAAGCTAGCTAGAGACTTAAATTATAGAAAGAAATCACTACAGACAATAGCAACTGACTAAAGATTTGTTGAGTGCATCTTGATTGAAAACTGGAATAAATTCCGAATAATGAATCCACAGATTTTTTTATGGAAAGTAATGCCTCCTTTGACTCTCACCATGAGGAACTCTTGATTGGTATCTGTTGTTATTTGCATGTACCACGTATGCAAATGTTGGAAATA